>JAPDVU010000001.1:2139757-2739757 GCA_026230045.1 Corynorhinus townsendii | reverse complement strand
GGGGCCGGTACGGTGTATGCCGATGTTGAACTTCCTACGTGTGGCCAACTCAAGAAATGATGCACACACCTACGCCAGCGTGTCACAATCTGAGCGATGCCTGGGGCTGGCTCTGCTGCCTGGCGAGTTTGATTTGCGTCTCGGATTCGAGTGTGGCCGGCCATCTTCCTGTCTGGCCATCGGTGGTTCCTCTTCTGTGGATTGCCTGTTCGTCCGTTTCTCCACTGGGCTGTCTGGCTTTTTTCGTATTGATCTCCTGGAGCTTCTTCCATCGTTTTACTACCTAGCCTCTGCCTGCGGATGCGTGCTGCCAACATCCTCTTCCGATCTGCTGCTTTCCCCTTCACTTCGCTTATGGTTCTTCTTTTCCTACAGAAGTCACTAATTTTGATGTAGTGAAGTTTATCGGTTATCTTCCTTTAAGGATGTTGCCTTCTGCGTCCTGTTGACTAAATCCCTCTCCACCTCCTGAAAGAAGGGCTGTCGAATGTCGTTCTTGTACATTTAAATTTAGCCCATCTGGAGCATGCTGTTCTGTTTGGGGTGAAGAAGAAATCTAATTATATACTTGCCACATAGAGAGCCTGCTGATACATAAACAGCCAGTCTTTCTCCCGCTGCGTTATAACGCCAGTTCTCTCCCGTACCGAGCTCCCAGATACGTGAGAGCTGATTTTTTGGACTCTCTGTTCTGCTCCATTGATATGCTTGTCTCTCCCGACACAAACACCGCCTGGGCAATTGCTGAAGCTTTATAATACGTTCGTGAGCCTAGAGCATCTCAGTCCTCCCATTCCACTCTCTTCTTTCCATGTTGTTCTGGCCATCTTACGTCCTTTGCATTTTCATAGGAGTTCTAGAATTAGTTTGTCAGTCCATTGCCCCCCCCGCCCCCCCCCCAAAAAAAAAAAAAGCCTGTTTGCTATTTTAACTGCATTGTGTTGAATCTATAGGTCAAGTTAAGGAAAACCTGTCACCTTAACAAAATCGAGCCTTCCAACCCATGAACATAGTACACCTCTCCACTTACTCTTGCGCGTCTCTCCTCAATGTTCCCATCCTTTTCAGTGTGCAGGTGTTTCACCTCTGTTGTCTGATTTATTCTTCTCTATCTCCGGTTGCGAACGGTCTTTTCAAATGTTTGATGCTGGTTGATCTTATTTCCTGCAAACCTGCTAAAATCGTCATTCATTCTCATAGGTTTGGCGGGGGGCGGTGGGGGGGGGTTGGTAGCTCCCAGCAGTCATGTCATGTGTGAATAAAGACAGTCTCCCTCCTAATCAGAATGTCATTTATTGCTCTTTCTTGCTTATTGCCCCGGCCGTAACCTCCAGGACAATGCTGAATATTGGCCATCCTTGTCCCGTCCCTGGTCTTCGGGGGAACGCCTTCAGTCTTCGCCGCTCCATCTGTGGATGTTTCAGAGAAGTGCTTCATTAGATCGAGGATGTTCACTTCTAGTCGTAGTTTGTTGAGAGTTTTTTACCGGAAAGAAAGATTGGTTTTTTTCCGGATGTTTTTGTGTATGAGCTGACTGCATAGCGGTTTTTTATTATTAACATGCTGGGTCACATTGGTCAGTTTTTCAGATGTTAAACACACCTTGCATGCCTGGGATAAACCCACCTGGTCATGATGTGCTCTCTGCTGTCTGTGTCGTGGAAGTAGATTTGTGAAGACTTTTTTACTGGCCCCGGCTGGTGTGGCTCCGTGGACAGAGCGTCGGCCTGCGGACTGAAGGGTCCCAGGTTCGATTCCAGTCCAGGGCACAGGCCCAGGCTGTGGGCTCAATCCCCAGTAGGAGGCGTGCAGGAGGCAGCCAATCAATGATTCTCTCTCATCATGGATGTTTCTATCGCTCTCTCCCTCTCCCTTCCTCTCTGACATCAATAATAAAAAAAAAAAAAAACATTTTTTTAAAAAAAAGAATTTTTGATTGATGTCCTTAAGGAATATTGGTATTGGTCTGTCATTTTCTCATCCCGTCTTTGTCTGGGTTTTAATACCCAGGTAATGTAGCTGCTCAGAATGACTTGGGAAGTATTTCCTTTTCTTAAATTTTCTGGAAGAGTTTGTGGAGAATTGGCACTGTTTGTTTCTTAAAAGTTTGGTAAAAGTCATCGGTGAAGACATCTGAACCTGTGGTTTCCTCTGTGGAAAAGTTCTACATTATAATTCAATTTCTGTAATAGTCCCATAGGACTACTGAGGATATCTTTTTCTTCTTCAGTACGCTTTGGCAGTTCATGTCTTTCAGGTAATTTACAAATTCCATCTAAGCTGTTCAATTTATTAGTCAAAAGTTGTTCCTAATAGTTCCTTATTATTCTGTTAATACCTGTAGGATCTGTAGTGATGTCACCTTCTCATTCCTGATATTGGTAACTTTGTCTTTTCTTTTGTTGTCCTGGTCAGTCTGGCAAGCGGTCTATTAAGTTTATTGATAAAAATCTCCAGGAATAAAATGTTGGCTTTATTGATTTTCTCTATTATTTTTGTTCTATAGTTTGTTAACTGGTGCTCTGGTTCCTATTATTTCCTTTCTTCTGCTTACTTTGGGTTTAATTTGCTCTTATTTTTCTAGTTCCCTAAGATGGAACCTAAGGTAATTTATTTGAGAATTTTCCCCCAACATAGATATTTCATGCTATAGTGTTCCCTCTCACGGTTACTGTAATGACACAGATTGTGAAACACGGTGTTTTCACTCTCATTGATGTAAAAAAGTACTTTCCAATCTCTCTGTCGACTTCTTCTTGGACGCATGAAGTATAATGACACCGACGTCGTCAATATCTGGAGATTTTCCAGAGCTGCTCCCCTTGTTGG
This sequence comes from Corynorhinus townsendii, assembly GCA_026230045.1. Taxonomy (NCBI): domain Eukaryota; kingdom Metazoa; phylum Chordata; class Mammalia; order Chiroptera; family Vespertilionidae; genus Corynorhinus; species Corynorhinus townsendii. Next base: position 2,736,928 of record JAPDVU010000001.1, on the reverse strand, counting down.
TTCTAATTTCATTCCACGGGAGCGGAGAACATACCCTTTGTAACGTGAATCCCTCCACACTCATTGAAAACTGTTCTGTGGCCCAGGAGGTGGTGTATTTTGGTAAGTGTCTGGCTGTGGCCCTGAAAAGAGTGTGCACACTGCCCTCGCAGGCGGGGTGTTCTGGAGAAGTAAACCGAGTCCAGTTGACTGATAGTGCTGTTCGTGTCCTCTATTTCCTGGCACGTTTTTGTTCTACTTGCTTCCTCAGTTATTAAGAGATGGTCATTGCTGCCCGGCTGGCAGGGCTCAGTGGTTGAGTGTCACCTAGGAACCAGGAGGTCACAGTTTACCTCCCCGCCAGGGCACGTGCCCGGGTTGTGGGCTCCATCCCCAGTGTGGGGCGTGCAGGAGGCCGCCGGTCAATGATTCTCTCTCATCATTGATGCTTCTCTCTCTCTCTCTCCCTCGCTCTTCCTCTCTGAAATCAATAAAAATGTATTTTAAAAAATAAAAGATGGTCACGGAAATCTCCACCTGTAATTATGGACTCATCGGATGATGCTGGTGTAAACAAAACTGCTGTGCTGTGAGTCATGTCAAAGTGTAGCACGTACAGTCATGGACAGTGCATAAGGCTTGACAGTGATAACAAACTACAGTTACTGTGTTATGCATTTACTGTACTCTACTGTTTAATCATTATTTTAGAGTACACTCTTTCCATCTATAAAAAAAAAAGTTTGCTGTAACACAGTAGCCATGCCCAGCCAGTGTGGCTCAGGGGTTGAGCATTGATCTATGAACCAGGAGGTCACGGTTCAATTCCTGGTCTGGGCACCTGCCCGGGTTATGGACTCAATCCCCAGTGTGGGGTGTGCAGGAGGCCGCCGATCGATGCTTCTCTCTCATTGATGTTTCATTGATTTCTCTCTCTCCCCCCCTCCCTCCCTGACATCAATGGGAATGTTTTTTAAGAAGAAAACAGCGGCCATGTTACACCAGCAGCAGCCTCGTGCGCCTCCCGTTCACGCTGTCTCTCGACGGCATCCTTTTCGCTTGTCCCTGCTCTGACGCCGTGTTGCCGGGGGCCGCACCGCGCTGTACAGGCTTGGAGCCCAGGCGTGGCAGCCATCCCGTGCGGCCCCCGGGTGTCGGAGGCTGTACGTCGAGGTGTGTGTACGTGCCCTCCGTGATGTTCCCGCGACGACGCCGTCCCCCAAGGATGCGTTCCTCAGAACGCGCCCCCTGTTAAACGGAGCGTGCCTGTACAATGACTGGTCTGGCACCTTGTCTGCTGAAGCTAACATCTGTCACTCCCAGTCCGTCTCAATGGGCTGGCTCTGCTCCTCGTTACGGGCTCTACTTTCTTGCTTCTTTGCATGGCTCATCCTTGATTTCTAGACAGCGGACACTGTGGCCTTCACCTTGGGGGGAGGGGGGGGCGTGTTTGTATTTTATGAATATCCTCAGCTGTGTGTGGGGGTTGCACTCAGCTCAGAGCCAGTCTGACCCTCGCCAGTCCCGCACGGTGCCCCTCCGGGCGCATCCGGAGCGGCAGCGGCCTGGGCGTTTCCGGGCTGACTGGTGAGAGCAGGCCCTGTCCTCCACTCCGTGGGCTCCAGCGCCCTTCCCTCTGGGCCTTGGGGTGGTTCCCTCCCCCAACTTGGGGTCATTTCCTCCACGTGTGCCGGGGGGTCAGTGCTGGGCTGCGCCTCAAGCAGGCCGCTCTGCATCTGGAGGCCCCTCCGCAGCCCTCTCCTCCCAGGATTCCGCCCTGGGGGTTCTACCGCCTGGGGATCCCCACCTCTGGGCCCAGTCCCCTCCCTGCGGATCCCACCGGCTCGGCCTCTCCCTGCCGCGTGGCCGGGAACCTCTCAGGGCAAAGAGGGAGCCATCGGAGCCCCCTCCCCCCCCCCCCCGCCGTCTCCTCGCATCCCTGACCTCTGTCCTTCACCGCCCGCTGGCCAAGCGCTTGGAGACGGCTGTTTCGTGTTTGTCCTGTTCGTTTATCCTTTCGGGGTGGGGGGGGGGGGGGGAATCACCCCCGTTATTCTGTCTTGGCCGGACGCCCAGCAGCTACATTTCAAACAGTTGAGTCACTGATCCACACTCGGTGCGGGGGGGGGGGGGGGCCAGGCACCCCCTCCTCCTCCCGCCTCCAGAGAGAGGGGCCCAGCACACTCTCCCCCTCTCCCCCCCCAGCAGCCCTCCCTCACCTTCCAGGCCCCGCCCGACACCCTCCGCCCTCCTGGTCAGTGAGGGCTCCCAGAGTCCCTGCAACCAGCGTTGGCGATTCCTGTGAGGGTCTGCTCCCCCCCCCGCCCCCGCCCCCGCGTGCCGTGCTGTGTGACCGCGTGTCTCGTCTCCGCGAGGACGCCCGCCGGAGCCTGGCCCGTGCCGGCCGCTCACGGAGCGTGACTTGCTGGCCCGCCCCTCACAGGAGCCGGTCAAGTCTGGGGGCTGGGGATGCGCAAAGCAGCAGCCTCTGCCATGCGGTGGGACAGGAGTGCCCGTAGCAAGCACCTGACGCCAACCCCTCCAGGGTCTGCCAACTCAACGGGGAAGAGCAACCACGGCATCCCTTTCTCACCGCCAGACTGCCTTCTGGCGGAGTCAACGGGCAGAGTGACCCCCCCCCCCGCCCGGCCCCGCCCTCGGGGGACGGGAGAAACAGACACTGAAGCGCGACGGGGCAGTTTGGCCCCGGCCGGAAGTGGCCTTGCCTCCGCCGTGCTCTCCGGTGATCAGTGACGCACAGCACGGCCGCCGCCGCGCGTCCAGCCTCCGCGCATCAGCTCTCCGTCCAGCCGGCCCAGCCCTGGCAGAGGCCCAGAGGCCCGGTGTCCCTCCTGGGCCTGGCGATGGCGGGGGAAGGAGACCCCAAGCCTCCCGGGACAGGTGCCCAGAAGTTCATCCTATAAAGGGGGGACCCTCACCTATAAGGGGGGCCACGGCGAAAGTAACCTCCCCCAGCCTCCTCCAGCGACACGGCACAATCTTCCCCCGGCGGTGCCCAGCCTCCTCGTGACTCTGCTTGCATGGAGCCTTCCTTGGTTGCTTCCGTGGCTGAGGCCACACTGAGCCCTCCACAGCATCTATTCTGCATTCATGAGTGTAACTAGCGGTTACTGACCACCCGTCAGTATCCGGCCTGCAGCAGACACGGGGCAGAACCCAAGGAGCAACACACATCCCTGCCCTCAAGATCCCAAAGGAACTCGGGGCTACGGGAGCACAGTGAACCCACCTGCGGGCGGTGGGACCTCAGCCTGCCTCCAGATTCACCACCCCACAAACCGTCACCCCACAACCGTCACCCCACAACCGTCACCCCGCAAACCGTCACCCTGCAAACCATCACCCTGCAAACCGTCACCCTGCAAACCGTCACCCCACAAACCATCACCCCAAACCATCTCCCCATAAACTGTCACCCTCAAACTGTCACCCCGCAAACCGTCACCCCGCAAACCGTCACCCTGCAAACCGTCACCCTGCAACCGTCACCCCGCAAACCGTCACCCCACAACCATCACCCCGCAAAACATCAGTACAAACCGTCACCCTGCAAACCATCACCCTGCAAACCGTCACCCTGCAAACCGTCACCCTGCAAACCATCACCCTGCAAACCGTCACCCTGCAAACCGTCACCCCGCAAACCATCACCCCAAACCATCACCCCGCAAAACATCAGTGCAAACCGTCACCCTGCAAACTGCCACCCTGCAAACCGTCACCCCACAAACCATCACCCCAAACCATCTCCCCATAAACTGTCACCCTCAAACTGTCACCCCGCAAACCATCACCCCCAAGCTGTCACCCAAAACCGTCACCCGTAAACCGTCACCCCGCAAACCACCACCCCCAAACTGTCACTTGCAAACCATCACCCCAAACCAGTGGTCGGCAAAGTCATTAGTCAACAGAGCCAAATATCAACAGGACAACGATTGAAATTTCTTTGGAGAGCCACATTTTTTAAACTTAAACTTCTTCTAACGCCACTTCTTCAAAATAGACTTGCCCAGGCCATGGTATTTTGTGGAAGAGCCACACTCAAGGGGCCAAAGAGCCACATGTGGCTTGCGAGCCGCAGTTTGCTGACCACGGCCCCAAACTGTCAGCCTGCAAACCATCACCCTCAAATCATCACCCTGCAAACCATCACCCCAAAACTGTCACCCAAAACCATCACCCCACAAATCATCACCCTGCACACCGTCACCCCCAAACCATCACCCCACAAACCCTAACCCCGCAAACTTTCACCCCTAAACTGTCAGAGCTGCACAGTGCAGTGCACGCTTGCTCAGACGTGTGCGGATGGGAGGAGCGTCTTGGGTGAGTGCCCGGCGCCCAGCGCTGGACTGGCTGGTCTGGGATGAGGCAGCTCATGCTGCCTTTGTCTCACAGACGGGAGGAACATGGCGGCCTGGAGATGAAGTCGCTGGTCCCAGCTCACACAGGGAAGCTCAGAGAGGGGCCGGCACCGGATCTGAGCTCTGTGCCCTGGTGCCCAGTCCCCACTGTCACCCTGTGCCCTGCGTGTCCCATCCTGTGTGATCTGGCCCGCAGGTAAGGAGCCGGCAGGTAAAGGCCTGAGTCAGGCGCAGCCACTCGGCAACATTGCACCTGTGCCAGCCCCAGGGGCTCAGCCTGCTGCCCGTGGACTAGATGGGTGAGCAGACACCTCTCAGGAGCCCAGCACCCCAGCACAGAACCGCCCAGTGATTGGTGGCTTCCCCTCTCCACCAAACCATCCCACAAACCATCACCCCAGAACTGTCACCCATCATGTGCTCCCATCATGTGCTCCCACTGGCCGGAGGTCCGTACACGACTTCCCATCATGTGCTCCCACTGGCCGGAGGTCCGTACACGACCTCTTCTACCTCCCACTGCTCCCAGCTCTCTCACTGTCCGCACTGGCCTCCCTGCTGTTTCCCCAGCTCGCCCCAGGGCCTTTGCACCTGCCTAGATCAGCCTCCGCCAGACTGCTCTTCCCGGGGACACCTGCCAGGCCCGGGGCCCCCCTTACTTCGAGACGTGGCTCGAATGTCCCCTTCCCGAGGCTAACCAGGATCCTCTAATCGCAGCAAGCCCTCTCCACCCCCTCCTCCGGGCCCTCGCACCTCGGCTTGGCTTTTTCCTGGTGCTGTTTTCCCTAAGGCAGAATTTGCTTCTTCATTATGACTATTATTGAGTGTCTGCCTCCCCCAGTCTGAATGCCAGCTCTGTGGGGCGGAGGGATGTCTGTCTTGTTCACACTTGAATCCCGGGGCACACAGTGGGGCATCCATATGTGTTCGCAATGAACGCTGCTGGTGGGAGGCGGGAGCCACTTGTCAGGGAACACGAAGACAATGCATCCTGCCCGTCGGGCTTACACACGCCTGCGTCAGGCGCGCAGCGGCGCCGTGTCAGAAACCTACCACGTGCTGATCAATTTACTGCGGAATAAAAGACCGGTTCACGCTGGCGTCTTTCTGAGGGAGGAGCCGCACGAGCCGCGGGCTCTCGGGGCTGGCAGGACTAGCCGGGAGGACAGCAAACTCGGCGGGGCGGGGCGGGGAGAACCTCCGCTTCCTCTAATCGCCTCTAACGGCGCCCCTCCTCCTCTGGGCCGCACCGACACCCTCCCCAGCCCCCCAACCCCCCAGCTTAATGGGTTTCTCTTCCTGTGACTCTTTGGTCGAGAGCTGCACGCAGCTTTCCAATCACACCCGCCTCAGTGTACTCGGTTACCTAGCAACAGCCATAAATCAACAGAACATGCTGGAATGTTACAGCCAAGCTCCCCGGCTGTTAGGCGCTTGGCCTTTTCTAATCCGAACGTGTTCACCTGCCCCCACGCGTCGTCTGCGGCCACCTCTCTGCCGCCAGCTCCACGGGGCACCTGGACTCGGGCATCTTGAAGCTGCTGGCGGCCTGTCAGACTTTCCAGCACGAGCTTGAGCCCTTCCAGCACCCCGGCCAGCACCCCGGAACCAGACCAAGGCCTGTCCACCGGCCTGACCGCTTCCAGGTCAGCCCGACAGGTACGGGACCTGGGTCAGCCCTGCAGAGTGGGGGACCTTGCAAATAGCCCCTCGACATAGGCGGTCAGTGCGGATGGGAAGTCCTTTCCCCAGGGACTCACCTTGGAGCCCGCCCTGCACTCACTCACTCATTCACTCACTCGCTCATTCATTCATTCAACAAACAGCCGCAGAGCACTTCCTCGGCGCCGCGCCCTGTGCCGGCCCTGCAGGCAGAGAGGAATAGGCCCGGGCCCCTCGAGGCTTTGTACTCCCCTGGGGAGGAGCTGAGCAGGGCCCAGCAGCACAAAAGCAACTTGCTGCCCAGACTCAGTGCAGACGCTCGGGCTGCCAGAGGCAGCAGGACAAGCCAGTGGGAACGCGAGATGTGCTGTCCCCGGGGCGGGTGAGGGGGGGAAGCAGGCAGTGCTGCAAGCACTCCATCCGCATAAGCACCGGGAGCACAGGCCGGCAGAGCAGGGTCACGTGACCGACAGGCCAGGACAGAGAGGCTTCTCGGAGGAGGGCCCTGCGCTGAGTCCGAAGGACCAGCGGGTGCTGCACACAGTGGGGGCTCGGGGCATGGTACTGGGTGACGGCTGATCCCGTGGGGGCTGAGCAATGTCCCCGTCTGCCCCTTGTTTTCCCAGTGAGGGACAGGCACAAGGTCCCAGCGGGGCTCTCCCCGGGCTGGGTGAACATCGGCCAGAGGAGAGGGTGTCGAAGGCTTTAACGTGGCAGCTTCCCTGGCGGGAGAGCAGTAACCAGGCTCACTCTCCCCTTCGCTGGTGTGTCAGTGTCCACAACCACACCATCACCACCACCACCACCACCATCACACCACCACACCATCACCACCACCACCACCACCACCATCACACCACCGTACCATCACCACCACCACCACCACCACCACCACCATCACACCACCACACCATCACCACCACCACCACCACCATCACAACACCACACCATCACCACCACCACCACCACCATCATCACACCACCACACTGTCACCACCACCACCACCACCATCACACCACCACACCATCACCACCACCACCACCACCATCACAACACCACACCATCACCACCACCACCACCACCACCATCACACCACCACACCATCACCACCACCACCACCACCATCACACCACCACCCCATCACCACCACCACCACCACCACCATCACACCACCACCACCACCACCACCACCACCACCATCACACCACCACCCCATCACCACCACCACCATCATCACACCACCACACCATCACCACCACCACCACCACCATCACACCACCACCCCATCACCACCACCACCACCACCATCACACCACCACACCATCACCACCACCACCACCACCATCACACCACCACACCATCACCACCACCACCACCACCATCACACCACCACACCATCACCACCACCACCACCACCACCATCATCACACCACCACACCATCACCACCACCACCACCACCATCACACCACCACACCATCACCACCACCACCTCCACCATCACACCACCACACCATCACCACCCATGGCAACACCATCACCATTACCACCAATAACAACACCACACCATCATCACCACCACACCATCACCACCACCACCACCACCATCACACCACCACACCATCACCACCACCACCACCACCATCACACCACCACCCCATCACCACCACCACCACCACCACCACCATCACACCACCACACCATCACCACCACCACCACCACCATCACACCACCACACCATCACCACCACCACCATCACACCACCACACCATCACCACCACCACCACCATCATCACACCACCACACCATCACCACTACCACCACCACCATCACACCACCACACCATCACCACCACCACCACCACCATCACACCACCGCACCATCACCACCACCACCACCACCATCACACCACCACACCATCACCACCACCAACATCATCACACCACCACACCATCACCACCACCACCACCACCATCACACCACCACACCATCACCACCACCACCACCATCATCACACCACCACACCATCACCACCACCAACATCATCACACCACCACACCATCACCACCACCACCACCACCATCACACCACCGCACCATCACCACCACCACCACCACCATCACACCACCACACCATCACCACCCATGGCAACACCATCACCATCACCACCAATAACAACACCACACCATCATCACCATCACACCATCACCACCAACTACAGAAACACCACCAACAGCAGCACCATCACCACTACCATCACCACCAATAACATCATCACACCACCGCACCGTCACCACCACCACCACCACCATCACACCACCACACCATCACCACCACCACCACCACCATCACACCACCGCACCATCACCACCACCACCACCATCATCACACCACTGCACCATCACCACCACCACCACCACCATCACACCACCACACCGTCACCACCACCACCACCACCATCACACCACCACACCATCACCACCACCACCACCACCATCATCACACCACCACACCATCACCACCACCACCACCATCATCACACCACCACACCATCACCACCACCACCAACATCATCACACCACCACACCACCACCACCACCACCACCATCATCACACCACCACACCATCACCACCACCACCACCATCATCACACCACCACACCATCACCACCACCACCACCATCATCACACCACCACACCATCACCACCACCACCACCATCATCACACCACCACACCATCACCACCACCACCAACATCATCACACCACCACACCATCACCACCACCACCAACATCATCACACCACCGCACCATCACCACCACCACCAACATCATCACACCACCACCCCAACACCACCCATGGCAACACCATCACCATTACCACCAATAACAACACCACACCATCATCACCATCATACATACCATCACCACCAACTACAGAAACACCACCAACAGCAGCACCATCACCACTACCATCACCACCAATAACAACACCACACCATCATCACCATCATACCATCACCACCAACTACAGAAACACCACCAACAACAGCACCATCACCACTACCATCACCACCAATAACAACACCACACCATCATCACCATCATACCATCACCACCAACTACAGAAACACCACCAACAGCAGCACCATCACCACTACCATCACCACCAATAACAACACCACACCATCATCACCATCATACCATCATCACCAACTACAGAAACACCACCAACAACAGCACCATACCATCATCACCAACAACATTATCACCATCATACCAACAACAACAGCAACACCATCCCATTACCACCAATAACACCACACCATCATCACCATCATACCATCACCACCAACTACAGAAACACCACCAACAGCAGCACCATCACCACTACCATCACCACCAATAACAACACCACATCATCATCACTATCAACACCATCACCATTACACCATCACCACCAATACCAACACCATCACTAACAACACCATACCATCACACCACACCATCACCACCAACAATACCACCACCACCACCACCACACCACCACCATCACCACCATTACTGTCACTATCACATCACCATCTCACCACCACCATCACCACTACTGTCAACACCATTACCATCACCAGCATACCACTGTGACCATCACCACCATTATTATCACCACCATTATCACCACCACCAACAATACCATCCCCATCACACCACCACCACCATTGCTATCACCACCAGAACAACTAAGCTCTGTGGAGCACACACTCCATGTCAGGTGCTGGTCTAAGCAATGAACACGTTCTCCTCAGGGACCCTCACACACACACAAGACAGGCATGAGGATCGTTATCTCCATTTTACAGCTGAGAAAACAGGTTAGGATGAATTCAGGGGCTTTCTAGTGAATTCCATCAGCGCTGGAAATCCAATCAGATGCTTGGTCTCCTTCATTCATTTGAACAATATTTTCTCCGAGCGTCTCCTGGTATCAGGCACCCTGCCAGGTGTTGAGGGCTCAGAACTGTTGGAGACAGAGGCGGGAGGGCTACGTTCCAGAGTGCATGTGTGTGAGCATGTGTGTGTGTGTGTGTGTGTGTGTGTGCGCGCGCATGCCCACAAGCAAGCATGTGAGGGTGGGGCAGGGGCACAGACCATGAAGAGGATGGGGTGACTCCCATCTTCCTGTCTTCATTCTTCTCCTGAAGAAAACTCATGGAATATCTCCCCTCCCCACCCCCCCAGCTTGTAGTCACTTAATAAACATTGACAGCGCCTGGGTGTGGTGCTCGTTTGGGGTCACAGGGCTAAAAGAAATAGAAGTTTTCTCTTCTGGGACACACACATCTGGTGGGAACAGTCAGACAGTCAGGGATGACACTGAGTGGTGGGAGGCCCTGGAGCCTGGAAGAGGCGAGGTGACGGGTTGGGGGGTGGGGGCGGGGTCACATCTTGCATGGGCGGCGTGGGTGTCAGGGTGTCGGCGGGGTGTCCCAGATTCGGTCTGCGACTTTCTACAGCTCACAGCCCTGCCCGGGGAGACATTCTCCACGGCCCTCCTGACCCAGAAGCCGAGCCCCGTGCACCCACGGCTCTGAGGCCTCCTGCTCTCCCCTGTCCCGGCCCTACCCCTGCCCCAGCCCCACACCATGTCACCGGTCACACGGCAGAGCCACAGTTCACAGTGTGGCCTCAGTGAGACCCACAGGGCCTGCGCGCCGGGGACACTGGCCACTGTGGCTTCGCACTCTGCCTGGCACGACTTCCTGTCTTTGACGTTTGCGAATGAACGCGGAGCTGTGGGTGTGTGGGGACATCACCAGGCGACAGGAGAGGAGGGGCTGGCGCCAGAGGCCGAGGAGAAGAAACGGGTCCTTATGATGCAGCTTTTATTTCAAAAAGTAAGAAACCCAGCTTGTCCGTTTCCCGCGTCCGCCGACCAGACGGCCGCTGTCCTCCTGTCCGTCCTCGCTGCTGGGCCGCGTCGGGCCCTGTGGTTTCCCGGGTCCGGAAGCCCCCGGCCCGCAGCCTCGGCCGAGCACTCACTGCCTCTGAAAGTGGACGAAGAAGGTCCGGATCTCCTTGGGGCCGATGGTGACGATGGGGCCTTGCAGGGCGCTGTGCCGGGAGCCACCTGGCAGGGGCAGAGGCGGTCAGCCCAGCCCTCCCCCTCAGAGCCCCTGTTCCCGGGACCCCCAGCACCACAGTGTGTGTGGCTGCCCCTCCTGCCAGGACCCATGGCCACGGCCTCGCATTTCTGTCCTTCCCAGGGCACTGGGCCTGCAGAGGAGGCTGGTCCTGGTCCCGCGTGGCCGCAGGACCTAAGAGGCTTCTCACTGAGGCCACTGGGGCCCTGCCCTTTAGTTCACTGGCTCCCCAAAGTCATGCCCTGGGGTTTGGGCTCATACTGCTCACCCACCCTTCCCTCCTGCACCCACCCATGCATGATCTACCCGTCACCCCCCACACACTGACTGAAAGGCCCCCCAGCCCTGCCATGGTGCTGAGCAGTGGGCAGAGAGGAGGTGGTGGGACCGAGACTCATGGCACGGAGAGCAGAGGCTCTGCCCCTGCCTGGCCCGGAGCAGGACAGGCCAGAAGGCAGGGCCAGGCGCGTTCCGGCGGAGGAAACAGCGTCGGCCAAGCCTGGGCGGCAGGAAGCGGCCTGTGGCTGGCGGGGGGCCACAGTGGTGTGTGCCGAGCGAGGCACAGCCTGGCACACTCAGACCGTGGGGGCACACCTGCGAGCGTGGGTCTCACCCAGGGCACGGACAGCCGTGTGGCCTGCACACACACGCACTCGCAGATACGCACACGCACGCGCACCCGCACACACCTGTGTGGAGCCCTGGCAGGCAGGCACTGACCCAAAGCCCCTCCTGACTGCTGCGGCAGATTCAGGGCGGCTGCAGGATCAGAGGAGGCGAGGGGCCTGCTCAAGGTCACACAGCCTGCGGGGCAGCACGGGGCAGCGCGGGCAGCACCCAAACCCCAGGCTCCCAAACCTGTGGTGTGTGTCCTCCACCTCCAGCGCCGCAGCGAGTTCACACTCCAGGTCCCCGTGAGCGAGCGCTCCTCCACGGCCACCAGCGTGCCCAGCCCCCGCAGCACGGACTGCAGGGAAAGCAGCGCGGGGCGGGGTGAGCTGCTGGGGCGCCAGGGCTGGGCGGAGGACACACAGCTGCTGGGGGCACCCAGGACCCAACACGCCTCCCTCATTTCATTCTCACAGCAAAGCTGCTGGCGGGAGCCCACTTCACAGGTGGGGAAAGTGAGGCCAGGAGGCCCTGCTGCCCAGCTGCCCGGCTGGATGGGTGGGCCCAGAAGGTGGCTGGCGCTCAGAGCTGCCCCTCCCACAGAGAGCCCCCTCCTGCCCAGCAGTGCTCAGGCAGAGCCAGGCCTGGCCCCGGGAGGAGGCTAGTCAGTGACCCACCCCCTTTGCCAACTAGCTCAACCCAACCACCCACGCAGGGAGGGAAGCAGGGGCCCGGCTGGCCATCGGAAGACAGGGACAGCGGCTGGCCAGAGGGCGGGGGTTCTGGGCCAGCTGCCCTTGCTGATGGACGGGACGTGCACGGGCGATCAGGCCCTGGGTGCTGCAACCCCGCTTCGGTCTTTACACCTGCTGGTGAGGCCCGACCGGCTGTGACCACAGGCGACAGCAGGAAGAACGGGAGCTGGTGTGCTGAGGACGGCCCAGAGGACAGAGTGACCGAGGGCAGCACAGCCCAGCCGTGTCCGCTGGTGAGTAACGCCTGGCCTGCTCCAGGCGCCCTCGCTGGCAGCCGCGCACCGTCCACCCGCTCGGGCCACCGACCAGCACCATCCACGCGGAGAAGCAGCGCGGCGTCTCCCGGCCATCTGCCCCCCAAGGGCCTCGGCACGCCGCCTGGGCTGGGGCAGCACAGGGCGACCGACGCCCAAGTGTCACCTTGGTCTTCCCTGCGCCCTGACCACACTCACTCAGACCTGCTCTCGGCCTCCGAGGGGGGGGCCGTGGGACGGAGGCAGGTGAGGGAGGAGACTGGTGAGGCTGGGAAAAGGGGGCATCCGGAAGCACACAAGGGAGAGGGGAGGCATCTCAAACTACCTTCCGGGCAGAAGGGGTCAGGCCGGGCACCGGCCCACAAGGGGCCGTGGTGAGGGCACCGTGACACGCCTCTTGCCAAGGTGGTTTCCGAGTTGGGACTGTGACCTGGGAATGACTCCCTGGCCCAGCGCCCCCAAGAGGCTGGACAGGGTGGTCTGGCAGAGGGACGTGGGGGGCGGGGTTCACCTTCAGGTTCACGGTCACCGGCCGAGACAGGACCTGGTGCTCCCCGACCTCATACAGGTGGTGGAGCCGCAGCAGGACCCGGTGGAGGTCGGCCTTGGCCTTCCTCGGAAAGCCTGAGGGACGGGAGGAAGGCGGCCATGAGGACCCCGCTGGTGCCGGGACTTGACACACTCATTCCCTTTACATCCTCACGCTCCCTGGGAGGCAGCGGCATGGCCTCCACCGGCTCAGAGAGGGCCAGGCCCTCGCCCGAGGCCACACAGCGATGCCCGGCCCTCCATCCTCCGCCACGGCTGTGGCCTCGTGGCCCTGTCCTCAGATCTGCCCGGCTCTGGAGCATTCTCTCCTTCTCTGCCTGTGGCCACGGAACCCTGAGGCCCGTGCAAAGCGAGCAGAGGTGACCTGTCACTCGAGACAGGAGCGTTTCCTGTCTAAGGCGGCACATGGTGCACCGTGGCTTCCATCTCAGGTCCCTGGCCCCACAGCGAGAGGGGCTAGCCGCTGACCCTCAAGACATAGAGCGGCGGGGACAGGGGGTGGGGGCAGGGAGTGGGGGTGGGGGCGGGGATGGGGGGCGGGTGGGGGTGGGGGGGCGGGGAGGGGGGCATGCTGTCAGCACAGGGACAGCTTGGGCCCTTGGCTAGGCGGCAGAAGAGGGTGGGGGCAGAGGGCAGGGGGCAGGGGATGGGGGGGGTGGGAGGGGGGCGTGCTGTCGGCACAGGGACAGCTGGGCCCTTGGCTAGGCGGCAGAAGGTTTGTAAAGTTCCTTCTCCGTGGTCCTGGCACGGTGGTTCAGGACGGGCCTCAAGCCGAGCGAGGCTTTGGGTCCCAATGAGGTGGGGCGGGTGAGGAGGATGGCGAGGCTGACAGCCTACTTCATAGGGGGCCGGGGGGACTCCTGCCCTCCGGTGCTCCCCGGCCTCTCCAGGAAGGGGTTTCTCATCAGGGGCTGCGGGGCTCGCCGGCCCAGCCCTTCCTCCTCCTCTTTGGGGCCAGCGCCCACAGGAGTCACGTTCGCAGTCGGCTTGGCCACGTGCCCGCCCGTGGGAAGGGTGTGCTGCCGGGGGGTGGGGGCGAGGGCAGCGGGGAGGGGGTGAGAGGCCGCCCGCCCAGTGTCTCCTGTGATGGTTGAGGCACTGGGCTTCAGTGTGAGGGAGCCTCTGGGATGCAGACGTGAGCCGCGGTCTCCCACATACACTTTCTCAGGGACAAGGATGCTACTTGGCCTGTCGCCGCTTCTCAATTCCACAGGCTCTTACTGTGTGGGGGGCCAGGGCCTGGGTGGGACTGTGGGGACCTGAGGGTGGCGGAGGTGCAGCCCGCCTGCTTTTCAGCTGCTCAAGTGCAAAGGGGCAGAGAAGGCGCAGCTGGAGCATTGACAGCAGGACCAGTTGCTTCCTGCGAGGTCTCGCCTCCACCGTGAAGCCCTCCCTGATGCCCAGCCCCAGCTTCTGTCTGATCACTGTCATCGCTGCCTGGCGGCTTGACTGCTTCCCTCTCTAGACCGAGAGCTCAGTGAGCAGAGACCTTGCCGCACCGGGCACTGCGCACCCCCCGGCCCCAGCCCAGAGACGTTGGCTTCTCGAATGAATGGAAGTCCCAGGCAGTCGGCTGCCAGGGCTCCGAGGGTGATGGGAGTCAGGTGCTTGCGGCCCCAGGAGGAGTCCCTGGGGGAAGCAGGCCGGGTGTGCAGCCTTAGGTCCGGCAGGATGTGGACAATGGTCTGGAGATGAGGTGGGCTTAGAGGGGTCCAGGGAGATTCATTTGGGCAGGTCCTGGGCAGGGGTCCAGGCCCCCCCATCCCTGGGCCCTCAATGCTTCTCTGTGGGCCTCAGTCTCCCCATTTGGCAGGTGAAGGGACCAGGTGACCTCCTGAGCCATGACAACTCTGAGGAGGCCCCCTCACCTGGCGGTGCGGTGGGGGCCGGGTCGGCAAGGGGAGGGGGAGTGGCTGGCCCAGGGCCCTGCTCACCTTTCTGGAGGTGCTGCAGGTGCTCGGTGTGGTCTGAGCTATAGTTCCAGCCAGGGATGCTCAGGATCTGCAGGTGAAGACTCGGGGGCAGCGTCACAGCCTCTTGCTGACGGGCGACAGGGCTCTTGGAGCCAGCCTCTGCAGAGCCCACGGACACAGCGAGGGGACGGGTTTGGGGCCAAACTGCTCCTCCGGCCTTCAGAGCTCTCCACACCGCGGTCCCTCCCAGCCCAGCCGACCTCCCAGCCTCCCCCCAGGCAGCCTACACGGCCGGTCCAGAGTCCACTCAGGCTCCCACCCCAGGTCCTTCCCCCCTAATGCCTCTCCTGCCACAGGCCCAGCAGCTCAGATGACGAATCTAAGAGCTGGACGGACCCTGAATCTCCGGTCCATCCATGGCAAGTACGGGGGGCCACGGCCCAGAGGGGCACTGTTGGTTGCAGGTCAGATGAGGAGCTCACACAGAGCCCTGTTTCCTAGTCACGCCTGGGGAGCCAGCTCCTCCCTTGTCTGGTCACCCCGGGTCTCTGCTCAGAAGACACCTCAGCCCCTCCTCTTTCCGGGAAATGCTCCTTTCAACTCTGGGCTGCAGCTGGAGTGCCATCTTTCCCCTGTACCCCAGGCCACAGTGATTGGTCCAGGCTGGGGTCCTGTGATCCCACAGGGCCAATCAGAATCTTTCCCTGGGACTTTTGCGTCTCGGTTCCTTTGTGGGGAGATGACAGAGGAGGGAGAAATAGCCTCAGGAAGGTGCCAGCCTCGGGTCTGCCTTACACCCTGCCCTTCCCTCGATGTCTCTCACTTGCAACCAACAGGGACCGGAGGGAGGCCAGACGGAGGGAGCTGAGCACAGCCTCGGCGCTTTCTCAGACACGGCACGCGCCCGTCCGGGGGAAAGGCTGCCTTTGCCAGGAAGAACATGGGCGGCCAGCATGGGGCCTAGAGGGGCAGGCAGCAGCTCCAGGCAGTCCTGGGAGAGATGGCTCCCGAGAAGCCCAGCGCTGCCCGGCCGCCCGCCTGCCCGGGCCGCTGCCCAGCTCCGCCTCCCGTCCTGAGCTTCCCAGCCTCTGCCCACCCAGCTGCTCCATCGGTGCTTTTCCTGTCAAGCACGAGAACCCCGAGACACCCTCAGAGCTGGCCCACAGGCTCATCTCGGCTGGCGGGTGACACTACCTAACCCCACAGGTCACCGGCCCTCTCGTCAGCCCCGCCCACTGTCCGCCCTGAATCTCAAAGGGCATCCCACGCGGAACCCCTCCCGGGAGGACTCGGCCTCCCGGCGCACACAGCCCAGGCCCCGAGGGCACCCACGCTCCCAGGTTCTTCCCGGCCCAACGGGCTCCTTCGCGGTACCCCCTTACCAGTCAGCCTTCCCAGCACCACCACGGGCCTGTGCTGCAGGGCCAGCCCACTCCGCGGGCGCAGGCGAGCGGTCATGGACGGGGGTCCCAGCAGGAGCCAGAACAGCGGGCGGACAATCGAGGGGTCTTTCAGGGAGACGTTGAAGTACTGGGACAACTCCAAGTTGTTCCACAGCCGCCGGTGGAGCAGCACCTGCAGGGGAGAGCTGGGGGGCAGGCCCCTGGCGCCGGGCTTGCGGTGGGGGGCGGCGCGGGCCCCCGCCTACCTCCACCTCTCCGTCCCCCTGGCTGGAGACGCCATGCGCCTGCTCAGAGAGCAGCACCAGCCTGCTCCTGCTGTCCTCGATGTAGGCCGACTGCACCATGGGGTAGTAATTCTGTGGGCACAGACATGGCCAGGAGGGCCGTCGGGCAAAGGGCAAGGCAGGCCCCCTGGTCAGCGATCGCCCTCTGGCCACCCCAGCCAAGCCCCAGCTCAGGCGCAGCGGCAGCTGGAGGTGCCGTGGGGGAGGGACTCAGCTGGCTCCCCTGGCACCTGACCTGTGAGCTGGGGACCCGAGCCCACTTGAGCCTCAGTTTCCCCTTCTGTAGATGGGGCGCAAAGACCCACTCTGCACAAGTGCTGCAGGGAGGGAGTGGCACGGGCCGGTCAGGGCCCTGGGCCTATGGGTGCTGGCGTAAGAGCCCGTGAGCTGAGCAGCAGTCACACAGCCGTGCCCCTGGCTCCCGTGGGGCAGAACCCCCCGGGGTGACAGGCTGGACTGTGGGGGGCCTGCCGCAGAGGGTGAGGACCAGCAAATAGAGATGCCAGGGAACACCCTCAAAGCAGGCAGTGCGGGGCGGGGCGGGGCGGGGATCCCGTGGGAGCAGAAATAACGAAGGCGCGTTGTGGGCACACGAGTTTCTCCCAGGGACCCTCCCAGCCCCGGGGCGAGGAGAGGGCACGGGCACGGGGAAGCCACGTCACTTGCCCAAGGCCACCCAGCCTGGAGCTGAAGGGCGAGGGCGCTGGACCGCATGTCTGACTTGAGGCCGCATGTTCCGGCTGAGAGCACGAACACGGCCAGCCCTTGACACGCGTCATCCCACGAACCCTCAGACCAAGTCTCTGACGAGCGAGGCCCCTCGGGGACTGTCCTCAGCGCGTGGCAGCCCGAGTTCAGATGCCAGGCTGACCCCGCCTGGGCTCCACCCCCACCGGCAGCGCGTGGGGGCTCCTCCAGAGGCCTCCGCCCCCAGGGCCTCGCCGAGCGTACCCGCGAGATGCCGTGGACCGGGTAGTCCCGGGGGAGCCTCCGCTGCATCTGGAAGGCGTTGCTGTCCGAGTGCAGGACCCGCAGGCTCCGCAGGCCGGTGCTGGTCCTCAGGATGGCCTCGCGGTTCACCGGCAGGGGCCCCACGCGCAACTCCTGCTCGATGCGGTGGCAGAGCAGCTCCCGGTCCAGCGGCACGTGCGCCAGGCGGGAGTAGATGGCATAGGCGTGCTCTTTGGCGTCCAACGTCCTGGAAGACAAGAGCCAAATCGGTAAGCAACCTCCGGGCCTTCTGGATGCCTCTTCCTCCTCCCCCTCCTCTCCTGCCCTCTCTTCCTTTTTTCTTTTTTTAATATGTTTTTATTGATTTCAGAGAGCAAGGGAGAGGGAGAGAGATAGAAACGTCAGTGATGAGAGAGAATCATTGACCAGCTGCCTCCTGCATGCTCTCTACCGGGGATCGAGCCCACAACCCGGGCATGTGCCCTTGACCGGAATCGAACCCGGGACCCTTCAGTCCACAGGCCGACGCTCTATCCACTGAGCCAAACAGGCCAGGGTTGCCCTTTCTTGCCTCTCTTCCCCTCCCCCGCCTCCAGCAGGCAGGCAGGCAGGCAGGGTGCCTTCTCAGGGGCAGGATGGGAGGCGCCGGTTCCCTGAGGGTGCAGGGCCCGGCCAGGCCCAATGGCTTCCGGCAGGGAAAACCCGAGAACTCCCCTGTGCTTAGTCACTGGCGCCGCGGGTCCCTGTCCCACTCCGCTCAGACACCGCCAAGGTGACACGGCACATGCAGACGCAGCCGGAACGCGTGGCCTGGAACCCTTCATTCCTGCCCCAGACTTCCATCCAGCCAAGCAGGAGCTGGGGACCTAAGCAAAGGTGGACCCGCCACACCGGCCCACGTGCACCTACTGTGTGCGGCACAGCCCGGAGGCCAGCGCACCTGTAGAAGTACTGCCGGATCTCCGTCAGGAGGCGCCCGCGCACGATCTCCACTCTCACCGCCTCCCACGCGGGGTGCGCAGGCCCTTTAGGCAGAAACACGTAGTTGTCAGAGACGGGGCCCTCATTCGCGTCGCCGCTGACCGCGTACTCCAGGAACTCCTGGCTCACGCTGACCGTCTGGTTGCTCCATCTGCAAAAGCAGCCCAAGAAAGCAGGGTTACTGCCCTGCGCAGCGTCTCCCGGCATCACCTCACCAGCTGGAGCCAGGCGGCCGCCCCTGTCTGCCGCTCCAGACGCCAAGCAGGGGCGAAGGGAGGAAGAGTCGCCTCTGCACCCACTCTGGGGTGGCTTAGAGCCTCTGCACCCACTCTGGGGTGGTTAGGGCCTCTGCACCCACTCTGGGGTGGCTTAGAGCCTCTGCACCCACTCTGGGGTGGCTTAGAGCCTCTGCATCCACTCTGGGGTGGCTTAGAGCCTCTGCACCCACTCTGGGGTGGTTAGGGCCTCTGCACCCACTCTGGGGTGGTTAGGGACGGTGCTGGGACAGGACGAAGAGGAGGCATCCGCGAGGCCCCTCTGCCCTCCGAAGGGGAGGGAAGAGGAAAGCCTCCTTTCTGTTCATTTGGCCTCCAAGGCTCCCCGCCCGGCCTCTTTCCCCAGCACGTCCCCCAGGAAGTGAAAAGTCACCAGGACGGGAGATCTGCAAACATCGCCTGACAAGGGGCTAGCATCCAGAAGAGATCAAGAACTTCCACAACTGAGTAATGAAAAGGCGACTCAGCCTGGCCGGCGTGGCTCAGTGGTTGAGCATCGACCTAGGAGCCAGGAGGTCACGGTTGGATTCCAGGGACATGCCCAGATTGTGGGCTCCATCCCCAGTGTGGGGCGTGCAGGAGGCAGCCGACCCATGATTCTTTCTCATCACTGATGTTTCTATCTCCCTCTCCCTTCCTCTCTGAAATCAATAAAAATATATTCTTTAAAAGACTTTTAAAAAAAGACAACCCAATTTCAAGCTGGACAAAGGATCTGCCCAGACATTCCATCAGAGAAGATATACAGGGGGCGCCAGGCCTCGCGAGAGATGCCCGGCACCACGGTCAGTGAGGAAATGCAAGTCAGAACCACGTCGGACGCGACGCCACTTCACCCCCGAGGAGCGCTCTCAGCAGAGAGGCAGAAAGTGACCCCCACACACTGAGGTGGGACTGGAAAGTGGAGCTGGCGCCGGGGGAAACACTCCTAGGAGTCCACCCAAGAAAAGGAAAACCACATGCGCACACAACCAGGCGCAGGCATCGTCATGGCCACATGCCTCAGAAGAGCCATGTGGAATACTACTGAGGCGTGGAAAAGGCACGCCGTGCACGTCACACGTGCACCCTGGATGAAGCTTCGGGAACATGGTGCTACGTGACAGAAGCCAGTCACAAAAGGACCACGTGTGGTCTGTTTTCGTTTTATGAAATCTCCAAATTGGGCAAATCCAGAGGGACGGAAAGGAGACTAGACCTGCCGGGGAGTCGGGGACAGGGAGCACAAGACGTCTCGTTGGGGCGAGGAATATGTTCTAACATTGTTGGTGGTGATGCCTGCGCAGCTCTGTGAACATGCTAAAATCATAGGTGCATACAGTAAGTGGGTGGGTGGGATGGTGTGTGAATTACAGCCATCCAGTTCTTATCCACCTCAGGCCTGGCGCGGGCGTTCCCTTCTATGGCACAGTGCCCCTCATCTGTGCCAGCAGATTCTCCCCCTTCGAGGCCTCAGGCCGGGCTCCTGGGGTCTCCTCCCCGCAAGCCCCTCTGAGCACCCCCACTCCAGCTCCAGCAGCTCCTCTCTGAGAATGCCTCAGATGCTGCTTTGCGTGAGCTCACTGGGACTTTGGGGAGCCCAGTGAGAAACACCCTTCTCCTCACCTAACGCAGTTAACAGGGAGACAGGGGCCAGGAGGTGGGCGGTGGGTCCTGGCTTAGGTGCGGGCATCCAGGGCTGGGAGAAAGGGGTGGCAAGCTGGAGCTGGCCCTGGCAGGGGCATTCCGGATGGTGTGCAGGACCAAGCAAAGAAGGGCCCAAAGCCAGCGGCTGACTCCACCTTTTTCCACCTGACCAGGGAGCTCAGAGCGTGCTCGGGGCATTTCTGTGGTTCCCCTCCACCACCTGCTGAGGACCAGTCTCCTGAATGAGTGACTGGATGGATGGATGGATGGATGGATGGACGGACGGACGGACGGATGGATGATTGACAGACAGTTTGATGGACATGTGGATGGCTGAGTGCAAAAACGGATGGGTTGGTGAATAGATGGATGGATGGATGAATAGATGGATAAGTGGGTGGATGGATGGATGGGACATGTGTGTGGATAAATGGGTGGGTTATAAGGAAGAATGGAGGTGTCATGGGTGAATAGATGGGTGAGTGGCTGGGGAGATGGGTAGTTTGGTGGGTGATTGAATAGATTAATGAGTTTTATGTTTCATTAAATTTTTAAAAGGGGGTAAAATTATTATTATATTTATTCCCTCAGGTGGAGGTCCCTCAATACCCCTTTTTCCTCAGGATCAACAGCTCTGGAATGAAAAAGTCTTTTTTGCACTGGCCAAAACTCATGCTCCTAGAAATAAAGATGGCAAAATACTGAAATGCCTCCCCCACCATCAGGTCCTGCACCCAGGCAGGAGAGGAAATGACGTCCCCTGTTGGGGAATGATAGACTGGGCCTCAGGAAATGCCTCCACCTCAGAGCCAGCAATGGCTGCATCTCACCTCTCCCAGATGCTGTGCATCAGGTTGGTGTCCGGGTCTAGGAAGACAGTGTAGCAATCGTTCTTCACGGACACCAGGTTCTGGCCCCTGGGCCTGGTGCGTAGTTTTCTCGGCTTGAGGTAAAGCTCGGAGGTGAATGTCATGGTGGCACTTGATGCCTGTTTGCCATCCTGGGCCTGCTCGGTGGGCCTGATACTATAGTACCGGTAGCTGAGGCCCTGGACTGTGGTCAGCACATACAAGTCATATTTATGTGGGATCGCCTTCGATCTCTGGACCTGCAGGGCCAAAGGTACAAGATAAAAGAGATTTGGGGTTGGAGGACCAGTCTCCGCAGTAACCCTCAGCTGGCCCTCCTCCTGTGCAGGGTGCTACCCAGGAGGCAGCGGGGTCTGTCCATCATCAGACTGAGCTGAGTTCCCCTCCTTGCATCCTCCCTGCTCAGCAGGCTCCAGCCCCGGCCTCGTCTCCCTCCCCTGCCTCCCTCCCTCTTGGCACCAGCACCACCAACCGCCCTTCCTTCCCAACACTCCTGCTGCTTCCTGCCCCCGAGCCATTCCCCATGCTGTTCCCTCTGCCAGAGAACCCCTCCCAGGAGGGGGCAACCTTCTCCCTCCATCCTCCAATTTCCCGTGGAGGGACGCCCGAGCCATTCCCCATGCTGTTCCCTCTGCCGGAGAACCCCTCCCGGGAGGGGGCAACCTTCTCCCTCCATCCTCCAATTTCCCGTGGAGGGACGCTTTTGGGGGCGGGGGAGACCCTTTTTCATCCCCCTGCTCTGGTTGGGGGAGGGGCTTGGAGAAGACACGGGGCCCACTGGGCCATGCCCCTCACTCTTAGGGCAAGTGGGAGGCCTTTTGGGGAGGCCCAGCAGCACACCCCGGAAGCCCCACACAGCCTCCCCGCCGCCTTCACTGAGATGCCGCCCGCAGCCTGCCCAGTGGTTTTCCTCCACCATCGTCATCATCACCGTCACCATCTGCACTTCCTCCTGTGGTTTACTGCCTGTCTCTCCGCCAGAAGGCGGACCCGGCGGGCAGGGACTCTGGCTGGGGTAGTACCCCAGGGCCCAGACCAGCGCAGACACGTGGCAGGGGTTCCAGAATGTTCGGTCAGTGGTTTACTCTGCGTGGTGCTGCCCTTGAGGGGAAGGGGTCCGTGCTGGGTCTGAACAGACCAACCCCTCCTCCAGCGCCTTCTGCTCAGGTGCGATCCCTGCCTCCGCCTCCGGTGTCAGCAGGGCCTGCGGCCCAGCGCCACGCCTTCCCTGGCCATTCAGCATCTGCTCCCCTCCCCACAGTGACATGTCCAGAGACCCAGAACCCAGCCCAGAGCCAGGCCCAGAACATGCACAGGGGAGTGTTTGCTGAATGACTGATGGGTGGCACCTCCCACGGAAGGGCCCGCAGGATGGCAGGAGGGGTGCCTGGGGGGCACCAGGTCCAGTTCCAGGCCGGGGAGGAGAGGAGAATGGACCACACACTCACAGCCAGGGTGCCCCTCGGTGTCTGGGTGCTGGGCCGAGAGGCAGCCCTGATATCAGCACCTCCATAACCACCCCTTTAAGGCACAGGAAGGCCGTTCCCTTGCAAAGTGGACATTACATTAGAAACCACTCTCTCAGGTGAGCAGCCCCCAGGCAGGCAGGCCACTGAGGCCCTCCAGGGAGGGACTGTCCGGGGACCCATGGCCAGGTCAGATGCCCCACCCCAGAGTCAGCCCCCTGGATAAGTCCCTCCAGCCCTCAGTGGACACGCCCCACATGGATGTCCCTGGGAGGGCCTGGCCCGGGCAGGGGTCAGCAGCAGCAAGCGCGTCCGCACAGAAATGGCGCCCATACCTGGGCCTCCACCGGGTGGCCTGCCTCGTCAGTGACCGTGACGTGGGGAACGCTCACGGTCAGGTTGATCAACGTGGTGACCGTCCAGGCCAGGGGGTTGTAGACCGCGGCCAAGTGTCCCTCCGGCTCGGAGCCTGCAACGGCGGGTGGGCTCTCCTTGCTGTTCTCATGAGCCACCGTGCGGGGCCCCTCGGTGCAGGAGAAACAGGCAGGCGAGAGCCGGCCCCGCAGGGCTCCCCAGGAGAGGACCAGGGACGGGGGCGTCGTCCCTGCAGGGCGCCTCACACTGCTCAGCACAGTGTCCCTGTCCCCAGTGCCCTCTGGGCAGCGAAGGCTCCGTGTGCTCCTGGCCCACCTGCCCGGTCAGCCCACCTGCTCATGAGGACACTGAGACCAAGAAAGAGTCGCTGCCCCAGGTGGCCCAGCTCCTGAGGCCGAGCTCCGAGGCTCTGAGTGCTTGGCGTGGTGAGTGACTGGAAAATTCTCTGGAGCCTGGAAGGTCACGTCCAACTGCCCAGCCCAGCGTGCGAGACCCCTGGGTGTGCACCCGAGCCCCTTTCTGTTCCATCGTGTGCCCTGGTGCAGCCAGCTCTGCCCAGGCCTGTGGCCCTGCACACAGCACACATATCCAGCGCCTGCCCCTGCTGGCTGCCTCCTTGGGCTGCAGTGCCCTCCCGGCCGTCTCCGCTGACCCCTTGCTGCACCACTGCCCTGTCAGCAGTGTGGTCACTGCCCTGTCCTAGCTCTTTCCTTGACTGTCTGTCTCTCCCCGCCAGCCCAGGCCTGTAGGCAGTGCTCTTGTGCTGCTCCTGTCCCCAGGGCCTCCCAGAGTCCGAAGGGGGGATGGGCTCCCTCACAGACAGGGGTGTGGGGGAGGGAGCAGGCCAGGCGAGCCTGGTGACATGGAGGGGAGAGGGCCCGGTGCGGCGTGCAGGCTGAGGGGGGGCCTGTGGGTTCGAAGCCCCTCAGACCCATCAGACGGGTGTGATCGTCACTGCAAACTCGTGACGCCCTCGCAGTCAAAGGCCCGGGTCCACGGCTGCGCGGGGATGCCTGTGCCCACGCTGACGCTCGGCCGGGGCGGGAGCCCAGCGAGTGGGGTTTCCGAGGTCCGCTAGGCCTGCGCAGCCCTTCCCGCCGGCGTGGCCTGGGCAGCCCGCAGCGCCATCTCCCCGTGTCCTCAGCTAGAAGAGCAGGGCAGGGGCCGCCCTCCATGCACAGAGCGGGGGCAGGGGCCCCCCTCCATGCACAGAGCGGGGGCAGGGCATGAACTGGCCTGAGGGGAGGCCCAGCGATGCTCGGCCCGCCCTCGTGCAGGGAGAGACGACGGAGGCTCGGAGCGGTCACGCGCCTGCCCAAGGTCAGGCGAGGGATGTGGCTGCTGCATCTGATGGTCAGGTGTCCAGGCCCCGGCCCCGGCCCCAGGCTCTCTCCTCAGAAAGGACCAGAGCGTCCGCACCCCCAGCCCACACCCCACCCTGCGGGCCTCGCGTACCTGGTGAGTCTCGGGGCTGGTCCAGGACGATGGAGGCCATCAGCTGGAGCACGGCCTGCACCCCTGCGCTCAGGTGCTCCACAAACATGTCCCGCACTTGCAAGGCCTCCGTCCCCGTGATGCCGTCGTGGTGCTGCACCTGCGGTCCCACCAGAGGGAGCAGTGGGTCCGCCTGCCCGCCGAGAGCCTGCTGGGCCCCTGCCTGCTCGGCCCTGGCCACCCTTCCTCTCAGCAGGTGTGGGCGGAGGGGGGGGGGGCCCTCACACTGCACAGAAGGGGCACTGAGGCACAGGGAGGCGAGCAGCTGGCGCGTGCCTTCCTGACCTTGCGGAAACCTGCTGACCTTGGAGATGGACCGTTGCTCCCACTGGGTCCCCCCGGGACACGCCGGGCTCAGCCAGTCCCTGCGCTGTGGCAGGGCGAGACGCAAACGGCGCTATGGCACTCAATTGCCCCCCACCCACCGGGTGAGCACGTGTTCTCATGGCACAGGGACGGGTTAGGGCTCAGAACGTCCCATGCCCGAGGCCACACAGCAGAGCAGGGCCTGCATCCTGCATCCCCCATCCAGGCTGGTCACCAGGGGCGACCTCTGCGGCGCAGCCAGTAGTGACCAGGGTGGACAGGGAGGGCGCGGCCGCTGCGGTGCCGTTACCTCGGAGACGGCCCAGCGGAGCTTCTGGAGCTGCTTCAGGGCCCAGTCCGGGTCCAGGCGGCGCCAGGGGCGAGGCCACATGTAGCGCGTGAACATGGACTCCCCCGCATGCAGCAGAGCGCTGGCCCGCCTCGCCAGCCCCTTGAGCGGACTGCGGGAGGCGTAGAAGCCGGTCCACACCTGAGACTCCTCTGGGAGACAAGGGCCGGCACGGGGTATAAGCCCCTGGCCCGCGGAGCCTCCCAAGACCTGGCCCCGTAAGAGCTGGAGCCAGAGGGGCAGGGTCACCTGGCTCACCCAGGAAGGCCTGGGGGCTCCTGCCCCAGCCAGGCCAGGAACTGCCCCAGAGACCTGGAGGCGCTGGGGCGGGTGGGAGGAGGGTGCCTGGGTGGGAAGGCTTGGCTCAGCCTTGAATCAGGGGCCTGGGAGGCCTGGGGGAGGGGAGGGAGGCGAGGGGAGTGGGCAGGACCCGCTGAGAGGTCCAAGCACTGCAGCCTCTGAATGTGATTCTGGGACAATGGGGGGCCCAGGACAGGCCTGCATGCGGCAGGTCCCTCTGGCAGCCCAGGGAGGGTGGGTGGGAGGAGCTGAGAGACCAGGAGTTGCTGTCCTCACCCAGACAGAGGATGAGGCCTGACCAAGGTGGACTGGGGGGGAGGGGGGGGTTTGAGGGCCTCCAAAGCGGGACTCTGTCAGATGGGTCCACGTTTGGCCCTCACCATTCCCAGCTACCCTCAGGCAGGGGCAGGAGGGCGATTCCTGCAGCCAGCTCCCCGCGCCTGCCCGCTGTGCTGCGTCTAATTCCTCCGGGATGCAGTGGGGGTGCTGGGGCCTGCAAGGGGCTCCTCAGCAGGGGGCTGAGCACCGGGTGAGCGGCCTGAAGGGGCACACGCGGCAGGCCCCGAGTCAGCCTCCTGGGCAGGGCCTGCTCTGCTCACATCCAGGGCAGGGCCTGGCACAGCGGGACCAGGAATGGCGTCGTAGTTATTCATCGCTACATCTGCGGGCCCTTGTTCTGTGCTGGACCCAGGATCCGAGCTTTCCTTGTTTCATTTCATCATTACAACTCAATAGACTAAGCGCCATTACTGTCCCGGTTTCGCTGAGGCACCGCCAGCTCGTGAGGTGCACGCAGCCACGAGGCAGGCTCAGGCAGGGCCGCCTCCCCAGCCTTGGCGGCGCCGTGTGGGGCCAGCGCACGCGGCCTCCAGGACACAGGCAGGAAGCATCA
Source organism: Corynorhinus townsendii (assembly GCA_026230045.1). NCBI lineage: Eukaryota > Metazoa > Chordata > Mammalia > Chiroptera > Vespertilionidae > Corynorhinus > Corynorhinus townsendii. The sequence goes on along the minus strand of JAPDVU010000001.1, from coordinate 2,710,110 downwards.
GGCTCCCCTGAGTAGGACCACGGAGTAATAGAAGGGAAACCCCCTGGTCCAGCCTCCAGGTCAGAAAAGGTTCCCGGGAGGAGGGGACATCACAGATGAGTGGAACTTGTGCAGGAAGAGACGGGAGGGGGGCCCTTCCTCCGGGAAGCCCGCCAGTGCAAGGTGCGGAGGCAGGAACCTACTGTGTGTGGGCAGCCTAGGAACCAGGCTGTGGGTGTGGCTGCCAGGAAGGCCAAGGGGGCCAGACTGGAAGAGCAGACACTGAGGGGGCACCACCCTGGCACCAAATGGCCACCCTCGCCCCCGAGGCGGGTACCTGAGGAGTAGGGCAGAAAGTCCTGGTGGCCACGGACGTGCCAGGTGGCATTGTGGGCGTGCACGGCGTGGAAGTAGGAGCTCAGAGTGGCGTACTCCGCCGTGATGCCCAGCTGGGATGAGTGAGTGTTGATGAAGCTCAGCAGGAGGTCCATGTTGGCAAACTGCATGCCGGCATTGAAGAACTTCCTGTCACACCCCTGCGGCAGGACACGGGCCACGTCCCGTCCTGAGGGCAGAGCTCAGCCCAGCAAACCGGCCCCGGGGCCGTCCCAGGACACCCTGCCACTCCCCACGGGGCCGTCCACGTCCCCACACCAGCTCCCCAGCTAAATTCCTGGACGTTCCCTTCTCTCTTTTTCTTCCTTTTCTCTAAATCATGTTGTACATCCCCTGTATTTGTTTCTCTTTTATCTTATAAGAAGTTTGTTCCTGCCCTGGCCGGTTTGGCTCAGTGGATAGAGCATCAGCCTGCGGACTGAAGGGTCCCAGGTTCGATTCCCAGTCAAGGGCATATGCCCAGGTTGCAGGCTCAGTTCCCAGTGGGGGGCGTACAGGAGGCAGCCGATCAATGATTCTCTCTCATCATTGATGTTTCTCTCTCTCTCCCTCTCTCTTCCTCTCTGAAATCCATAAAAATATTTTTTTTTTAAAAAGAAGTTTGTTCCTTTAATCCCCACCCTCCACCTCTGACAACCACAAATGGGATCTCTTTTTTTCTACGCGTTTTGTGTTTTTAAATTTTACATATACTATAAGTGAAATCATACAGTATTTTGTCTTCCTCGGACTTAGTTCACTCCCGGGCATTTCTAAAGTCCATTTAGTATTACTACTCATCAAAGCCATCCATTCTAGAATTGTGAGAATTGTGAATAACAATGAACTAGCCACGACTCACATTTATTGACCATAACTTCACCTTCAAAACAGCAAAGTCAAAATTGTTAAAAACATAGTACCTACCAAGACTGGATCTGAAAAAGTAGGACGTGTCAACAGACGTATTACTAGTAAGGAGATGGGATCAGTAATCAAAAAGCTCCAAACAAACAAACATGCAGGGCCAGATGATTTCATCGGTTAATGCTATTAAAGAAGCATGAATACCAATCCTTCTAAAATCTTCCCCAAAAACAGGAGAGGAGAGAGCGTTTCCACACGCGTTTCCGAGGCCAGCATTCTCCTGACCCCACAATGAGACCAGGACACCACAAGTGAAGAAAAGTACAGGTGACCACCCCCCGACGAACACAGGTGCAAAAATCCTCAACAAAATGTGAGCGAACGGAATTCAGCAATACATTGAAGCTACCACACCGTGGGACCAAGTGGGAAAACAATCCAGTTTTAAAATGGACGAAGGATTTGAGTAGATATCTTTCCAAAGAGGACGGATGGCCAACAGGCCCGATGAAAAGGGGCCCAGCATCCCTAATCATCAGTGAAATACTAATCAAAACCCACATTGCCCTAGCTGGTATGGCTCAGTGGATAGAGCATTGGCCTGCAACCTGAAGGGCCCTGGGTTCGATTCCGGTCAAGGGCACGTACCTTAGTTGCAGGTTCCTCCCCGGCCTGGGCCCTGACCGGCGCTTGTATAGAGGCAACCAATCGATGTGTTTCTTTCACATTGATATTTCTCTCTGTCTTTTCCTCTCTTCCACTCTCTCTAAAAATCAGTGGAGAAATATCCTCAGGTAAGGATTAAAAATCTTACCTAATAATAGACAAACATGTAAATTGACCATACCTCCACCACACCCACAGCCAATCAGAGTGAGCATGCAAATTAACTCAACAAAGATGGTGGGTTAATTTGCATATATAGGCACAGAGTGGCCGGGAGGGGCGGGATGCCTGCTATGAAGGGGAGGGGCACGGCGGAGGGAACTACAGGAGCAGTGCTCTGGACAGAAGCGAGGACTTGCCGGCTCCCAGGAGGCCAGAGAGCAGGGACTAACCGGCTCCCGGGCAGCTGGGAGTGAAGCCAGGGGAAGGAAGCCTATTCTTGCACGAATATCATGCAATGGGCCTCTAGTAATAATAATAAACAAATCAAAAAGCACAGTAAGGTATCACCTCACACCTGTCCGACTGGTTACCATCAAAAAGACAAGAGGGAAGTGCTGGTGAGGAGGTGGAGAAAAGGGAACCCTTATGCACTGTTGGTGGGACCGCAAATTGGTGCAACCACCATGGAAAACAGTACGGAGGTTCCTCACAGAATTTAAAATAGAACTGCCCTCTGATCCAGCAAGTCTACTTCTGGGTATTTAGTCAAAGAAAACAAAACATTAATTCTAAAAGTTATATGCACCCATATTCATAGCAGCATTATTTACAACAGCCAAACATGAAAGCAACCTAAAGTGTCCACCCATAGATGAATGGATAAACAAATGTGGTACACACACACACACACACATACACACACACACACACACACACACACACCATTGGACATTCAATTCCTGGTCACACACACACACACCATTGGACATTCGATTCCTGGTCACACACACACACACACACCATTTAATTCCTGGTCACACACACACCATCGGACATTCGATTCCTGGTCACACACACACACACACACACACACACACACACACCATTGGACATTCGATTCCTGGTCACACACACACACACACCATTTAATTCCTGGTCACACACACACCATCGGACATTCGATTCCTGGTCACACACACACACACACACACACACACACACACACCATTGGACATTCGATTCCTGGTCACACACACACACACACCATTCAATTCCTGGTCACACACACACCATTGGACATTCAATTCCTGGTCACACACACACACACCATTGGACATTCGATTCCTGGTCACACACACACACACACCATTCAATTCCTGGTCACACACACACCATCGGACATTCGATTCCTGGTCACACACACACACACACACACACACACACACACACACACCATTCGATTCCCGGTCAGGGCACATGTCCAGGTTGCAGGCTTGATCCCCAGTGAGGGGCGTGCAGGAGGCAGCCGATCAATGATTCTCTCTCATCGTTAATGTCTCTCTCTCTCCCTTCCTCTCTGATATCGATAAAAGTAAAGAAGAACAAAGGAGGTGACAGGATGATGCTAGCGGGTTTTGTGGCCTGGACACCAGGTGTTTTAGGCAGGTGTTCCTGTGCCTTTGCAAGCATCACGTTCTATTGCGAACTACTGAGAAAGCGAGCATTTCATTATTTTGTTTCTTTATTGCCTACGTATATTTTAAGGTATGCCTCAAGCCTCATCTAAAGTTATCCTCTATAATAAAAGGCTAATATGCAAATCAACCGAACGGTGGCACGACTGGCCGCTATGACGCACACTGACCACCAGGGGGCAGACACTCGATGCAGGAGCTGCCCCCTAGTGGTCAGTGCGCTCCCACAGGGGGAGCGCCACTCAGCCAGAAGCCCTGAGCCAGGTTCAGGGCTGGAGAGCACAGCAGTGGTGGCAGGAGCCTCTCCCGCCTCTGCAGCAGCACTAAGGATGTCCGACTGCCGGCTTAGGCCCCCGGGGAGCAGGCCGAAGCCATCGGTCAGACATCCCCCGAGGGCTCCCAGACTGTGAGAGGGCACAGGCCGGGCTGAGGGACCCCCTGTCCAGTGCACAAATTTCATGCACCGGGCCTCTAGTGTGTGTGTGTGTGTGTGTGTGTGTGCGTGTGTGTGTAATGTGTGTGTGTGTGTATTAGATCAAATGTGTCACACAAGTGGCCTGTTGACATCATGTATGGAGTTTTATAGTTTTCAAAAAATATTGTTAATATCTGCACCTATAGAAAAAAGGAATCACAAACAAAAAGAGCAAAACAGTAAAACTGGCATTAAAAGAAAGAAAGGAAGCAGTCGCACGTGAAAAGGTCGGAGAGAGCTGGTGGGAGCCTGAGGGGGTGTGGGCCAGGGCTGTACTTCTGCGGAGAGGCTGGGGTGAGCTCAGGGTGTGGGAGGAGCTGGGGGGGGCAAGGCCCAGGGTGTGCAGGATGGCAGCCCAGCCCGGCGCCTGGGTGGAGGCTGGCCCGGTTCGAGCAGAACACGAGCCTGGAGCGGCTGCGATGCGGACCCCGGGCCTGGGACGCCGCTTACCCAGGGCCAGAGGATGTGCGGGGTCCGATACCACCTGGCCCGCGACTTCACGTCCAACACAAAGCTCTTCGCGTACATTTCAATGTTGCGCACAGTGACGGGGTCACTCAGGTCGTTGTATGCCACATCCTGGAGTCGTGCTGGGAACGGGGCCTCACCTTCCCAGGAATACCCTGCCCTGCGGGAGAAAGAAAGGTTAGGGGGCCCCACCCCAAGAAGGAAAGCAGCCTGGGGTCCCCGGGGCCTGGCAGGGCTCAGGCAGTCCATGGGGGGCAGCTCAGGAACTGCACACCCTCCTCGGTGACCCCGTCTCCCACCAGCGCCACGGGCAGGTGAGGGGTGGGCAGGCAGGAGCTTTGCGGACAGAGGGGGCTCCAGTCCAGGCCCCACGCTCCCCAGCTGCGGGACAGACACGCCACTCCCTGGGCCCGCGTCATCAGCTTCCCGTGGAGCCTACACCCACTGCGTCCCGCTCCACCACAGGGGCCACGTGGGACCCCTGAGATCACTCCTTCCCTGTGCACCTTCGAGCCTGCGGGACGGGGTGCAGGGCCATGGACAGCGCTGGGACGAGGCTGGGGCTGGGGGAGCAGCCACCTCAAGCTCCAGCCTCAGTGTCCCCAGGAACGAGACTTAACGCAATGTTTCAGAAAACAAGATTAATGCCGAAACAGTCCGGGTGAGCAAAACCTCACGGTGTTCGGCAAAGGCAGACGCCGCACCAGCACTTTCCCGCCGCACCGGCTCCCGCGGCTCTGACCCTGCGAGTGAGCCTGGCGCCGGCCTCGCTGGGCAGCCAGAGGCACATGGGGGCCGGGCCAGCCCGGGGGCTCGCGGGGAACATGTGCTGAAGGCCGTTAGGAGGATTCCATGACAATAATTGTGGGAAACCGCAAGAAGCAGTGCCTGGCACGGAGCGGGCCTGACCCCTGGCACGGAGTGGGCCTGACCCCCGTCCTCACCGGCTATGAGCCCGCCGGCCTCCCTCTCCCAGCGGCCCCTCCAGCATGCCCGCTGGTCTCTCCTTCTCAAAGAGGGACGGCCACCCTGTCCCCGGCCTCGCAGGTACAAAGGGGCCGGCGGTACCCAGGACACCAGGCCCGGGAGCAGGCGCCTGAACCGAACACCACTCCGAATGGTCGCCAGCCACGGGGACCTCGGCCGTGTGGCTCTGACATGGCTTCTCGTGGTGTGACGGGGGCACTCGGTGCGTCTCCCTCGGGGTGTGGTGAGGGTCACGATGAGGTCACACAGGGACAGCGCTTAGGGGGGCCCGGCACGGGGTGCTCACGAGCAGTAGCCGTAATAGTCCAGCACGTGCGTGAAGATCTGCTGCTCCGCCAGGGACCGCGACCCTCGCCACACGAACTGCATCTCCTGCGGACCGGAGGGACCGGAGCGAGACTGAGGGCCCGCCGGGGGGGACAGGCCTCCCTCGCTGCCTCCTCCCGAGGTCCCATCTCACCCCGCAAAGCCGCATGAGCTGTGGGTTTGCCCTCCGAGCAGCCGGCCCGCCCGGTCACCCGCCTCGTCCTCAGGGCCCCCTGCCAGGCACAGGGATGCCCATGTTGCACAGCTCAGGGGGCCAGGCAGTGCTCAGGGTGACAAGCGGGGGTGAAATCCTGGTCCCGTTAGCATCACCTCTGGGGCACACACAGGCTCCCCGGCTCCCCAGCGACTTGATGTCGGGCGATGGGAGAGCCGCAGAGCCACGCTGTCAGAGCCGCCTGCCGCTGCGATGCAGAGGCGCTGACCCGGGAAGCGTGCCCGTGCCCCGTGCCCCGTGCTCGGGGGCCCCTGGGGGCGCTCATGAGGGTCACTTCTCTTGCCCACTGGAGCTCCAGCACGGCCTGCCTCCTGCGGGCGGTTCCCACTGCTCTGCCGACTCTAAGCCCCGCTGCTTCCCGCAGGGGTGCGGCCCCGCCCCGCAGGGGTGCCTCCCTTAGGACAGGTGCTTCCTAGGGCGCGGGGAACCGCGAGGAAGGACGGGACCCAGGGGGCGGCGGCGGGGGCGCCCAGCACTCACCTGAGCGTGTGTCATGGCCTTCTTGAGCTCATAGTCGATCCGGGAGATGACATGGGCATTGAACCCCGCCAGGGCAAACAGGGTGGGCGTCGTGGCAGAGGCGCCAAACGCGTCCACCTGCCAGGAGAGCTGCGGCCGGACCCCGAACGTCTCATAGAGGAAGCCGTGTCCTTCTGCAGAGAGGGCACCGTCGCCCACACTGGAGACAGGGGGGCCCCTCGCCCCTCGCTCACTGGGCACTGGGCACCGGGTCTGCTGCGCAGATGCCTCAGACGAAGGGCTCCAACCCAGTCACCCGCCCCTCACTTAGTCCTCCAGGACTGAAGGGCCGCCCCAGGAGCCGGAGGCCAGGCTGGGAGAGGAGATGGGCTGGTTTGGGAAAGAAAGCCTTGGGGTCCACGGGGGAGAGCGCCCTTCCTGTCGCGCAGCGATGCAAACCCCGTTCCGGGCGCCATGCGCTAGGTCAGGCCTGCAGGCTTAGCACTGGGCGCTCAGGGTTCAAGGGCACGGTGGGCTGAGTCCTGAGGCAAGGCTGCTGCTGCTGTGGGCACCCCTGAGGCAGGCCGGCAGCGCCCCCTCTCCCCTGCCATGCCCATCAGTGCCCTCCCTCCCCTGCCATGCCCATCAGCTCTTGTCCAGCCAGACAGTGAACCGAGGGGGCCCCAAAGACTCAGCTGCTGACAGAGGCCCCCTGAGTTTCGGGGTGAAAGGGAGTGACAACTGTGGGGACCCAGAGCAGGGGTCCTGGCAGAAGAGACTGAGATGAGCTGTTCAGGTGGAGACCAAAGGAAACGTTACGACCGAAAACACAGGATGGGTTCCCGTTGGCGCAGGTAACGGGCGGGGCAAAGGGCGGCAGGAGCCCTGGCCGGTGGCTCAGTGGTTAGAGCTGCAGCCGGCAAGCGGAAGGCTCTCGGGTTCGATCCCAGTCAAGGGCACCGATGTCGGTCGCAGGCTCAGTCCCCGGCCCCGGATGGGGCGCGTGCGGAAGGTGACCAGTCAGTGTGTCTCTCTCGCATTGGTGTTTCTCTCTCTCCCATGCCCTTCCACGCTCTCTAAAAATCAATGGGAACAAATATCCTCAGGTGAGGATCAACCAAAACATACAAATTAAAAAACCCAAAAAAAGGGGCAGCAGGAGGCGGAAGGGGAGCCGAGGAGGAGCCCTGAGCAGGCCCGCGGCCCCACGGAGGCGGCGGGAAGGGTTAGGGAACGAGAGCTTAGGGGACCGCCCTCGCGTTCCCAGCTGCCACACACCTTGCTCGCCAACAGACCCCACGGCCTCACTCACTCTCCCTGGAACCAGGTCCGGCCCCGCCCTGGGGCGGGCTGGCGGCTGGCCGGCCAGAAGCTCCCTCTGAGCCAGGGCCCCCGCCAGGCTGTGAGCACGTGCCAGGGGCACAGGAGCAGCCCTGGCGTGCAGCAGGGGCTCTGTGGGCGGGGGGCATCTTGAACACAAGGGGGACGTGGGAGTCTGAGAAGCAAGGGTCTTGTCAGCAACACTACCGTCCAGACGAACGTGGCAAAGGGGGTGAAGTGTGGGACTAAGGCAGGGAGGAGAGCCTCACACGGGAAGGGCTCCCAGTTAAGGGGGGAGGCAGTGCTCAGAGGCCCTGAGACAGCATCCAGTTCCTCTGACTCTGCCTTGACGTTTTACACACTCAGCACCTGGCGCCACGCGATGGTGGAGTGACCTGGGCGGCGGGTTTCAGGCCTGGTGTCGTTCTGGCTCATCCACTGGCTGTTTTCCTGTGTGTGTGTGTGTGTGTGTGTGTGTGTGTGTGTGTGTGTCAGTGTTTCAGCTGCCCTAGTTTCCTCCCGGCAGCTTGCCGTTAAATGCTTCTTGGGAAGCATCTGGTAAACGGTGAGAGAAGTACCACCATTGCAATGGTGGGTGGAGATGGTAGGTGGAGCTGGGGAGGAGGAAGGTGCTGGTGGTCATGAAGGTGGTGGTGCTGGGGGTAGAAGTGGAGGCTGTGACGGTGATGATTGTGATGGTGCTGGTGCTGGTGGTGGTAGTGATAGTAATGGTGATGGTGGCAGAGGTAAGGATGGTGATACTGATGGCTATGATGGTAGAATTGCAGATGGAGCTCATGGTGATAGTGGTGATGGTAAAGGTGGTGGAGGTAAAGGTAGTTATGGTGACGGTGGGGGAGTTATAGGTGGAGCTGGTGTTGATGGTGATGATGATGATGGTGATGGTGGTGCTGCTGCTGATGGTTATGTTGGTGGACTTGTAGGTGGAGCTGGTAGTGATGGTGATGATGATGATGCTGGTGATAATGGTGGTGGTGGTGGTGGTAGTGATAATGATGGTGGCAGTAGTGGTGATGATGATGGCGATAATGATGGTGGTGGTGATGATAATGATGGTAATAATGATGGTGGTGGTGATAATGATGGTGGTGATGGTGGTGGTGGTGGTGATGATGATGACAATAATGATGGTGGTGGTGGTGATAATAATGGTGGTGATGATGATGTGATGATGGTGGTGGTGGTGATGATGGTGATGGTGGTGGTGATGGTGGTGATAGTGATGGTGATGGTGGTGATAGTGATGGTGATGGTGATGGTCGTGACAGTGGTGGTGATAATGATGGTGATGGTGATGATGGTGGAGGTGGTGGTTATGGTGATAATGGTGGTGGTGGTGATGATGGTGATGGTGGTGGTTTTGGTGATGGTGGTGACTGGTGATGGTGATGGTGGTGATAGTGATGGTGATGGTAAAAGTGGTGATGGTGGTGATGGTGGTGATAATGATGGTGGTGATGATGGTGGGGGGGTTATGGTGATAATGGTGGTGGTGGTGCTGATGGTGGTGACAGTGGTGATGATGGTGATGATGGTGGTGGTGTTGGTGGTGATGGTGATGGTGATGGTGATGGTGGTGATGGTGGTGACAGTGGTGGTGATGGTGGTGGTGGTGATAGTGATGGTGACGGTGAAGGTGGTGATGGTGGTGATGGTGATGGAGGTAAAGGTGGTTAGGGCGTGTGCTGATGGCTATGTTGGTGGGTTGTAGGTGGAGTGGTGATGATGGTGGTGTAATGATGAAAGGCATCTAACCTTTAATGAGTAGGGAACACTGCACTTTACTAAAGTGATCTGTTTGAATTATTGCAATCTATTTCTCACACAAACCTTTCAGGTAGGTTCATCAAACTCATCTTAACGAGAAGGACACTGAGACACTATAGCTGACCTCCTTGGCCCAGGTTCACAGGGCCAGGGCCCAGCAGGCTAGCTGGTCTGGCATCCCCGCTCAGAGCCCTGCGCCCAGCAGCCTGGCCTGTGGCACTAGCCGTCGCTGTTTGCCCTGTCACAGCCTCCGTGCCGAGGGAAGACGAAGCCCAGCAGCTGGATTCAGACACCAAGGCCCAGCCCGAATGGAGGCGCGAAAGGCCCGTGGCTACGGGGAGTGGTGGCGCACCTGTGAGCTGCAGGATCTGGTCATCGAAGTGCGTCACTGCCTCGTCGTGCATGACCTGGCCTCCGCTGACAAACTCCAGGCGCCCGTTGGCCAGCAGCTCGCGAACCTGGCACGGCAGGCACAGGGGAAGGGCCAGGTCACGACCCCAGAGCTCGGTGGCTCTGCAGGGGACATGTGACAGTGTCTTGGGGTGCCTCCCCTGAAACTCCCACTTCCTTCCTTCTGCAGAGGCAGGGCACTGTGTCCAGAGGCAGAGGGATGTCCGCATGGCATCCCTCCCCCAGAACAGCACCTGGCCTGTGGCTGCTGCAGGTTCTAGCTTTTATATCCTTTTACTTTTTAAAAAATATATATATTTTATTGATTTCAGAGAGAAGGCAGAGGGAGAGAGAGAGAAAAACATCAATGATGAGAGAGAATCATGGATCGGCTGCCTCCGCCCGCCCCCTACTGGGGACCAAGCATGTAAGGCGGGCGTGCGCCCTGACCGGGAATCAAACCGTGACCTCCTGGTTTATAGAGCGACCCTCAACCACTGAGCCACACTGGCCAGGCTGAATTTTTCCTTTTGAAATAACCTCAAAGTCAGAGAAAATGGGCAAGAGTTATACAAAGAGCTCCATGTGCTCCCTGGCTGGGGTCCTCCAGGCTAACTTCACCCAGTTCCCTTCCCACGCCCCAGCTCTTTCTGCGCAGTGTGTTTCCAGAGCATTTGGAAGTGTGAGTTAGCACGTGCACGCCTTCCACCCGCAGAATTTCAGTTAGTGTCCGCTGAGAAAAGGATCGTTTTAATTGTTGTGCCAGGCAGCAGTTTAGGTGTTTACCTATGCCGCCATCTTCGTTTCTCTCCTTGAAGGTTTTTTTAATGTCAGAAAAATACTAGGTAATCTTAAGTGAATGAATGGAGAATGAAACATAAATAATGGCCAAAACTGTGGGCCACCATGCCACCCTGCTGTTTACAGACGGTGTTTTGTGTCTGCTTTATGAAGGTGCAGTGTTTATACTGCAGTCACTCAACGAATGTGGAATGAGCCCCTATTCGGTGCTGTTTTAGGTGACCACCTACTGCACGCCAGGCCCTTCAGGCTTTGCAGATCCAGCCGTGAAGCAAACAGACCAAAACCCCCGCTCCCAGCACGCTGGGCCATGGAGCTGCCTGTCGGGGTCTTTGTTGGGGCCCTCCTCTCCCCGGCGGGGAAGTGGGGGTAGAAGACAGACGACTGGCTTTGGGGTGTCCATGAAAGAAAGTGTGGACTGCCCACTGGACACCTGGAGAAACATACTCTGTCAGACATGTATGGTTCAGAATCCCACCTGTCACCTCTGAGCTGTGTGACCACAGCACCGTCACCTGCCCTCTGTGAGCCTCCCCAGCTCCGTAAAGTGGGGTAACCTGCCCCACCATACAGCCAGTAGGGAGGGTTCAATGACGTAATGTGTACAAAGCAGGAGCCCAGCCCAGCTGGCTCAGTGGTTGAGCATCGACTTATGAACCAGGAGGTCACAGTTAGATTCCTGGTCAGGGCACATGCGGGCTTGATCCCCAGTGGAGGTCGTATAGGAGGCAGCCGATTGATGATTCTCTCTCATCATTGATGTTTCTCTCTCTCCCTCTCCCTTCCTCTCTGAAATCATTAAAATATTCTATTTTTTTTTTTTTTTAAAGCAGGAGCCCAACGCTGGCCACGGCCCCATCGAATGTGAGGCTCCTCCTCATGACTCCACAGCTTCAGGTTCAGACACCCCTCCAGGGGGACCCAGAGCTTCCTGGTCAGCCTTAGCTTTGCACCCTTGAGCGAGTCACTCTGCCTCTCTGAACTTTATAGGGGGGCGGGGGGCAGTGCTGAAGGGAGGTGCCAGCCCTCTGAGGAGGGGTGGGCCCTCCCGCCCACAGCTGTGGGCCTGCAGTGACAGTCCAGCCCGGCCTGGGAGCACTCGGAGGTGGGCCATGGGGATGGCTGCCCAACCCAGGCCACCTCTCCGCAGAGCCTGGCCTCCTGACTCCCCACCGTGTAATTCAAGCCTGCTGCCGCTGATAAGCATGGGGGCCGCTGCACCTGGCCGGGGTGCCCCGGTCCGGGCCCATGGCCGTGCACACTCAGAAATGAAGGACGCAGGTGCGGGCACAGGGCCACCCCGGGAGGCTCAGTGCACGGCGGGGGAGCGGGCTGCGGTTTCCTGAGCGGCCAGGAGGGAGAGCTAACCGCACCACATCTCAGCAGCCCTGTGCCAGCCCAGGGTGGCCAGTCCAGCCCCTGCGCCGCCTCTGTCTCCCCTCCCCGGACACCGCGCCCGCCCCCGCCCCCCCCCACCCGCCCCCCTCCCCCTACCCGCCCCCCTCCCCCCCCCCCCCCCGCCCCGGGCCGCGTCACCTGGAGCTTCTGGGTCCTCGAGGCCATCTGGTCCCACCACAGCCGGAAGTACTCCTGCTCCACGGCGATGAAGCGCCGGTGCTCCTGGAGGGCCAGCTCCCGCACCACCGACGTGTACACGCTGGCGGCGTAGACCCGCATGCTCTCCTGGGGGGGCGCCGTCACCAGCCCGGGCAGGGACCGTGCCTGTCCCGCCTCTCGCTCTCATCAGGGACCCGCTGCCCCGGGGAACGCAGGGAGGCTGGGAGCAGCCAGGGACAGCTCTCCAGCTCAGTGAGAACACGCTGTCCCCGAGGGGGGAGGCGTCAGGCCCTGACACGTCCCGGGCAGTGCCCGAGGGGCCAGCGGCCAGAGCCAGGAGAGGACCTAGGCCCCAGGGACCCTCCGGCCCGCTGGGCTCAAATGCAGGGCAGGCTGTGTGGAGAGCGGTCCCTGAGGTCACCTGCCTCCTCCCTTCAGGTGGGGGCTCTCAGGGGTGACCGGGCTGCTTCCCATCAGGGCCTCCGGGTGCACGCAGAGTGCCCAGGGCTGCTGGGCAACAGGCTGGCAAAGAGCACCGGGCAGCGAGTCAGCAGGCTCGAGGGCTATTCCTGAGTGACCTGGGGCCTTCTCTGGCCTGTTTCCTCTCCGGGAAAGGGGGTGACACACCTGCTCCCCCCGCACCAAGCCATCTCCATTTGCAGGAGTCGTCACCCCCAGAGGCCCCCAATGTGCCCCGGACCAGACTGCACCCCGGCCTCGGAGCCCCTTCCTGCCCGTGTCCCTGTAACGCGAGCTACCGCCTTGTGGACGCCCTTGGCCGTGACCGGCCGCACCACAGCGGCCTTGGCTCCTTTATGGAGGCAGTGCCCTCTCACTCCCAAGTTTGAGGCGGCCGCAAACCGAAGGCAGTCAGAGACCTCCACGCCTTCTCTGGGCCGATTCGCTCATTCGGGGATTCTCCGTGTCCATCAGCACACAGAGAACGCTAGTGATAAAGGGGTGCAGCCCCCCCCCAGCTGTGGGCTCCCCTCTGGCGGGAAACAGGCCGTCACAGGCAAGGGTGGGAGGAGCAGACTTCAGTGACGGCCTGCAAGGCCTCACCAGGAAATTGACCCGCAGGAGCGCCCTGAGGAGTTAGGGTTGGGGTCCCGCCCACATCTGGGAGGGAGCCTCCTGGGCAGCGCGAGAACCCGTGCAAGTCTGAGACCGGCACCCGCTGCAGGAGGGGAGCGGCCCCCGAGCATCCCCCAGACAAGGGCTGACCACGGCCTGACTCAGCCGGTGCTCCTTCCTCTGGCCTTGGCTGCCCTGTCACTGGTGGGGAAGCCGGGTTCAGAGGCAGGAAGTGATGGGCCCAAGGTCAGCCGCCCAGTTACCCATGCCAGAGGCACCCCTGGAGGCAGGCTGACCCCTCCACGCTGGCACGGACCCCGGCGCAGAGAAACCCACGCTGGGACGCGCAGGGAGAGGAGGGGGCAGCGCCAAGGGGCGCCGGGAGGAGGGGGCCGGCACCCACCTGGACCGTGTAGAGCCAGCCCACGTCCATGTGGCTGTGAGGCACCACAAAGACCCTGATGGTGTCCTGGGCCCCGGTCCCCGATGGCTGCAGCACCACCAGCTGCGCGAACAGAGGCAGCCAGCGCGGCAGCCCCATCCCAGCGCCTGGCGGGCAGCGGCAGGTGCCGGGACTTCTCCCCACAGCCAGCAGGCAGGCCGCGAGGCAGCAGGATGGGCAGCTGCCCCCCCTCCTTCCCCCCCCCCGGGGAGGGAGCAAGTGGGCGATTAGGAGGCGTGGAGCCCCGGGCTCGGTGTCACCTGAGCCCTGCGGGAGGCTGGTGCTCATTCAACAACGTCCAGTGATCACCACCCCCACCGACACCACCCCCACCCCCCACCCCACCCCCCACCCCCCCACCCCCCGCTCCAGTGTTCCGGCCATTGCCGTCCGCCTTTACTTTCTTCTTTTCCTCTTTCAATTTTTAGAGAGAGGAAGGGGGAGAGGGAGGCATCAATGTGAGGGAGAAAGAAAACGCGTTCGGGTGCCTCCCACACGTGCCCTGATGGGGATGGAACCCACGACCTGGGTGCATGCCCTGACCGGGAATCGAACCCACCACTTCTTGGGGTACAGGGCGATGCCCCAACCAACTGAGCCACTCAGCCAGGGCCATTGCTGACCTCCTTTAAGCTGAATCCCAAGGGCCAGCTGGCCCAGCAGCGGGCCCGATGTCCCTCTGGCCAGGGAATGCCCCTCCCTCACCCCAATGCCACACGCCTCGCATGTGCCTCTCTCCAGTGCTCTCTCTTGGCATCCCCACCCTCTGGAATGGACTCCTGGACTCCGCGTTTGTCTTGCAAAACTCAGCTTGGGAAGTGCCACCACCAGGAAGCCTGCCCTGATAGCCTCTCCCTCACAGGGAATCCCCAATCTGGGCCACGGGACAGGACAGGGACTGGCACTCCACTAGAAGGAGGAAAACCGGCCTTCAGAAGGACGTGCCGAGATCACGGAGCTGGTGGAGGAGCAAGACTGTCCTAAACAGCCAGGATCAGGCCTGGGTGCGGGACGGCGACCCTGGCAAGACACGTAAGCCCTCTGACTCCCCGCCGGCGCCTCGACAACGGGGTGGCAGCAGAGGGCTGTGGATTCAGTGCCACGCGCTGCGGTGACACTGCAGCGTCCCGGGCCACCTGGAGGCTGGCGAGGCCCCATCAGCGCAGCCTGGGCCATCTCTGTGCCCAAGAGCGGAGGGTCTGTCGTGGGGGGACCACCTGAGAGCCACGTGCCCACTGCCCCGCGCTGGCCATCTTGTCCTGTCATTCACTCGGCAAATACACCCGAGAACAGCGCCATCTTCAAGCCAGTCGGGATCCCTCTACTCCACCGCCTCCCGGAGGTCTCTCCCCTGAGGCAGACAGGACGTGCCCAGCACCTGCACCCACATCCCGCCAGGCCACACAGCCCTCACCTGCGACGGCCACGGGGCCACCCTCAGCCCAGGGAGGTAGGTGGTGCTGCCCCCTCCAGGCTGGCCCGAAACACACCCCGCTATCCCTCCCCCATGCTCCCTCCACACCCTCCCTCCCCCACGCCCACGCCCTCCCCCATGCCCCACTCTCCCTCCCCCATGCCTCGCTCTCCCTCCCCCATGCCCCGCTCTCCCTCCCCACGCGCCCCCATGCCCTCCCTCCCCCACGGCCCCGCCCTCCCCCCCATACCCCCACACCCTCCCCCATGCCCCCACGCCCTCCCTCTCCCACGGCCCTGCCCTCCCCCCCACACCCCCCACACCCTCCCCCACGCCCACGCCCTCCCCCATGCCCCACTCTCCCTCCCCCATGCCCCGCTCTCCCTCCCCCATGCCCCGCTCTCCCTCCCCCATGCCCCGCTCTCCCTCCCCCATGCCCCGCTCTCCCTCCCCACGCGCCCCCATGCCCTCCCTCCCCCACGGCCCCGCCCTCCCCCCCATACCCCCACACCCTCCCCCATGCCCCCACGCCCTCCCTCTCCCACGGCCCCGCCCTCCCTCCCCCACGGCGGAGCAGAGGACATTGAGGACCTCCGGGCTCAGAGCAGCCACTGGCCGTGAGCAACAGTGGCTGGCAGGTGTTAAGCCACGGGGTGACCCTGACAGGCGTGCCCGACGTTTCCTGCGATGGCCATGCAACGCCCCGCCCCCGGAGCATGTCACAGGACCCAACACTGACGTCCTCCCACTGCAGGGACAGCTACGGAGGACAGGCTCTGGGCCTGTGACTTGGGTCCGAGCAGCCGACTGTGCAGAGGAAGGCGGGTGGGCACTGTGCTCCCCGGCCAGGGCGGCGCGAGGCTCCCGCAGAACGGCCACCCTGCCCCGGGGAGATCACATGCCCGAAGGGGAAGGCTGCAGGGGAAGAGCGTGAAGCTCGGGGTGACCTCGAGGAAGGAACAGCGTGCCCTTTCCGGGTGTGGGTGGGAGTCACAGGATGGGCACACCCGCCCCAGTTCTCCCTGCGTCCCTGTGACAGCAGTGCCTCTGTCCTCCAGAGCGAGGGGCAGGCCTGGGGCTGCCGCTGCCCTGCCCTGCCGTGATGGGAAACTGCCCGGGGCGCACGGTGCCCACGCCCTGGGGGACCCGCGCATGGACGGCATCGCCCTGCCTCCGCCCTGCCTCCCCACCCCACCCCACCCCACCCCCGCCCGCGCTCCAGAAGCCCGCCCTCAGCTGTGCTTCAGGCCTGCAGGGTCAGGCTCTAGCCCTGGACCTGGGACTTCCAGAAAATCCGTTTCTGTTGCTAAGCCGCCGGGCTGTGGTACGCTGTCAGGGCGGCCCTGGAACACCAGCAGGGTACCTCCGAGCCGCCGCCCGGCCGCTGGGGACCTGTCTGTGTGAACAGGCGTGTGACCAGCTCACAGCACCTGCTCAGTCCGATGTGTGCTTGGCCGCCCAAGGCCACCGCTCACCTTCTATTTGTACAGTTTTTAGGGTCGTCCGTTAAGGAATCTCTCCGAGGACCCCTGCGGCAGGGCTGACACCAGAGGGACCCGGGGCCCTTGGGATTAATCAGGCCAGTGACCAGGCTGGCGCTGAGGGTGTCAGGCCGCGGCGGGCCCTGCAGGAAAGGACACACTACTTGGTATTTGCTAAGCCATCAGCGGAAGAAACCATCCACCCAACAAGAAGGGAGCCCACTGTGGGGAGAACGTATTTGGCAAGGAAACGCCTGATAAAGGGTTAATCTCCAAAATATATAAGGAACGCAGACAACTTAACAAAAGGAAGACAAACACGCCAATTAAAAAATGGGCAAAGGACCTAAATAGACTCTTCTCCAAAGAGGACACACAGAAGGCAGAGAGACATATGAAAACCTGCGCAAAGTCACTAATCATCCGACAGATGCAAATCAGAACGACAATGCGGTACCATCTCACACCTGTCAGAATGGCTGTCATCAACTAATCAGCAAAGGACAAGTGCTGGCGAGGATGTGGAGAAAAAGGAACCCTCGTGCACTGCTGGTGGGAATGCAGACTGGGGCAGCCACTGTGGAGAACAGTATGGAGTTTCCTCAAAAAACTAAAAATGGAGCTCCCATTTGACCCAGTGATCCCACTTCTAGGACTATATCCCAAGAAACCAGAAACACCCATCAGAAAGAATATATGCACCCTTATGTTCTCAGCAGCACAATTCACCATAGCTAAGATTTGGAAACAGCCTAAGTGCCCATCAGCAGATGAGTGGATTAAAAAACTGTGGTACATCTACACAATGGAATACTATGCAGCAGGAAAAAAGAAGGATCTCTTACCCTTGAGACAGCATGGAGGGCCCTGGAGAGTATCATGCTGAGTGAAATAAGCCAGTCAACAAAAGACAAGAATCACATGATCTCACTCACATGTGGAATCTAAGGAACAAAATAACCTGAGAAACAGAGTGGATCCGGAGACCTGGAAGCAGGGAACAGAGTGCGGAACCTCAGAGGGAAGGCGGGGGAGGGGGCGGGGGAGGGGAGGGAGGTAATCAACCAAAGACCTTGTCTATATATACAAAAGCCTAAGCGCCTGAACGACCGAAAGACCGGCTGACAGGTCGCTATGATGTGCACTGACCACCAGGGGGCAGACGCTCGACGCAGGAGCTGCCCCTGGTGGTCAGTGCGCGACCACAGGGGGAGCGCCGTTCAGCTGACCGACCTGTCCCAGCAGCCCACCAGCCTGGCAGCAGCCAGTCATCCCTCAGTAGTCCTGCAGGTCCAATCTCCGGAGAACGGGCCAGGCACCGAGGGACCAGTGCCACCGGCATGATCCCAGCAGTGCCAATGGCCTCCTGGAAGTCACCTCGGGCACTGTGGCCGCTTCCCCTCCCTAGACGCTCTGCAGGGAAGAAACGATATAAAAGTGGCCACCAGGTAGCTCCCGACAACCAGCTCGAATGTCAGCTGGACGGATACGGATTCACCACCCGCCCAGAGGGCTGGTCGCGTCCCGGGCGCCCCCCTCGGAATGGGTGCCAGGCACAGGGCTCATGGCTGGCGAGCGGCACTGCAGTGGCACGAAGTTCTCCCCATCGATTGGAACTGACTGTGCGCGAGCCTTTAGCAGGCACAGGGGGACCAGGATGAGCGGGAGCGGCAGGCAGGAGCAGCAGGCAGCACTGGACTGTCAGTTTCGGCTGGATCCCCACAGGCCACCCCAAGGGGCCCCACCCAGGCATGAATTCACGCACCGGGCCTCTAGCATGCATATATGCATAACCCCTGAACACAGACAATAGGGTGCTGAAGGCCTGGGGTGGGGGGGACAGGCTTGAGGGGGCTCAACGGGAGAAAAGGGGGGACATATGTAATACTTTCAACAATAAAGAATTATTAAAAAAAAAAAAAAAAAGAACCCTCCCATAGCCCAGCCTGCATAGCTCAGTGGTTGAGCGTCAACCTATGAAAACCAGGAGGTCACAGTTCAAGTCCCAGTCAGGACACATTCCCTGTTTGCAGGCTCAATGCCCAGTGTGGGGCGTGCAGGAGGCAGCTGATCACAAAAAGGAAGAAGGGAGGGAGGGAGGAGGGAGGGAGGGAGGGAGAGAGGGAGGGAGGAAGGGAGAAAGGGAGGAAGGAGGGGAGGGAGGGAGGAGGGAGGGAGGGGGAGGGAGGAGGAGGGGGGAGGAAGGGAGGGAGGAAGGAAGGGAGGAAGGGAGGAAAGGGAGGGAGGAAGAGGGAGGAAGGGAGGAAGGAAGGGGGAGGGAGGAAGGAGGGAGGGAGGAAGGGAGGAAGGGGGAGGGAGGGAGGGGGGGAGGGAGAAAATACAGTGGATGTTGGAGAGACTGGGGAAAGGGGATCCCTCACTCGCTGCTGTGGGAGTGCAGGCTGGTGCAGCCACCATGGAAGGCAGCCTGGCGATGCCTCAGAAAATTAAGACTAGAGCTGCCATACGACCCAGCAATCCCTCTCCTGGGTATACACCCCAAAAACTCAAAAGCATGTATTCGCAGACACGTGCACCCCTATGTGCATTGCAGCATTATTCACAGTGGCCAAGACATGGAAACAGCCACAGAGTCCTGTGACAGAGGACTAGATAAAGAAGACGGGGTACAGCCCGGCCGGCGTGGCTCAGTGGCTGAGCATCAACCTTGACCCAGGAGGTCATGGTTTGATTCCTGGTCAGGACACAAGCCTGGGTTGTGGGTTTGGTCCCCAGTAGGGGACGTGCAGGAGGCAGCCGATAATGATTCTTTCTCATCATCAATGTTTCTATCTCTCTTTCCCTCTCCCGTCCTCTCTGAAATCAATGAAAATATATTTTTTTAAATGCGGTCCATATACATGATGGAATACAACTCAGCCGTAAGAAAGGATGAAATACTGCCATTTGCAACCACATGGACAGATCTTGAGAACATGGCGCTGAGTGAAATAAGCCAGTCAGAAACAGCTAAGAACCATGATTTCACTCATGTGAGGGATATAAAACTGAAACTCGTGAACAAACAGCAGTGCAGTGGCTGCCAGAGGGGAGGGGGTGGGGAGAAGGGGGGCCCCAATATATGGTGATGGGAGATTGGACGCTGGGTGGTGGATACACGGTGCAATATACAGATCTTGTCACACAGAAACCCAAATGTCAACAAATGTCACCCTGATAAATTTAATTTTTTTTTGAAGAAAGACATTTGACACATCTTCAAGGGGAAACGAGTCTCAGAACCCCCTGAATACGTTCTTGGGCGGCCCTCATGACAGGGGGCCGCAAGTGGGGGGCCTGGGACAACTTCTGGGAGACCCGAGTCCCAAGTTGAGGTGCCAGCAAGGCCGTGCTCCCTCCAAAGGCTCACGGGGAGGGTTCCTTCTCACCAACGCCAGCCTTGGTGGCTCCCCACAATTCCTGGGGTTCCTTGACTTAGCTCCTCGCTCGCACGGACTTCCACCTGTACCGTCTCCCGGCCATGGTGCCTCTCTGCCTCTTCTCACAAGGACGCCAATCTTGGCGGGCTCAGGCCCCGCCCACTCCAGCACGACCTCGTCTTAACGGGATTGCTTCTGCGAACATCCCATTGCCAGAGAAGGTCCGGTCCCAGGCATGGGGGTAAGACTTCAACACAGCAGCTCACGGCACCCTAGACAGGACAGACTGTGTCTCTGCGTGCAGACACACGGAGAGAGATTTCCAGACGTCCAAATGTTTGGGGAAATTCCAGAGAAAAGTGCCAGAGTGCCCAAGGCCCGTTTGTTCAGGAGTAATGGGACTCACGGGTTACGGTCCCTGAGCACGTTGTGGTGTTCATGGTGACTGCAGGTCCGTCCTGCACGGCATGATGAGACAGAGAGGGGTGCGTCTCCCAGTGCGGCGAGACCATCCGGGCACCCTCTGGGAGGCGGTGACCAGTACAAATGGCCAGGCCTCACCCAGACCGCAGAAGCCAGCCACCGTCGGGTGGGCCCAGCACCGCGTTTTCACAAGCTTCCCGGGTGACCCGGCGCACACGGACACCAGAGACACCGGGACCTACGGGCCTGCGGCACACGGGGAGGTGCATGTACACAGGACTGCTCCCACATATGAAGTCCCACACGGGGGAATGTGTCATCTTACTTATGATGGCAATCGTAGCTCGTAAAACAATAAAGGAAAGAAATGGGGTTGAAAATATTCGACAATAAAGAATTATTTAAAACAGAACTGGTGAGCAGCAGCAGCGCCGGCTGAGCGTGCAGCCGTGCCTCCAGCCTGGCCGTTCCTCCAGCGGCGGTTCTCGCCACAGCGCCGGGACCAGTCCCGTTAGCTCGCTCTCATCTCGCTCGGCTGTGGGACATCGAGCTGAAGTGACCGAGTCCGCGAGGGACGGAGAAAAGGAACAGTTCCGTAAACTATTGGTGGCGTGAGCTTTGAGACCACGGAAGTTTGAGGAAGGACTATGAGCAATGGGGGGACTCCCGGCCGTGTGGTAGTGAGATCCTGCAAGCGCAAGACCAAGGGGAGTGGGTTTTGTGATTTCACATCCATGGCTGCGGTTGCGGCCGCCATGGCTGCATGGCCTCATCCAGTGGATGGGAGAGTGGTCGGGCCACAAGGTGCCGTGGCAAGAGAAGCCTCCGGAAAGCCAGGGGCTCGCGTAACTGTGAGGCTGTTTGCTGGTGGGACTGATGGGGATGCTGAGGACCAGCATCTTGGAGATGACCTGGAGGAGTGTGGGAAAACGGACACCATGGAGCTAATCACTGAGAGGCAGTCTGGAAAGAAGAGGCTGGCCCTAGCTGGTGTGGCTCAGTGGATAGAGCGTCCGCCTGCGGACTGAGGGGTCCCGGGTTCGATTCCGGCCAAGGGCACATGCCCGGGTTGCGGGCTCCATCCCCAGTAAGGGGCATGCAGGAGGCAGCTGATCAATGATTCTCTCTCATCGTTGATGTTTCTCTCTCTCTCTCTCTCCCTCTCCCTTCCTCTCTAAAATCAATAAAATATATTTTTTAAAAAAAGAGGCTGGATTTGTTACTTTTGCTGAGCATGACCCTGCGGATAAGACCAAGCCACCCATGGCCATCGTGCAGAAGTAAGGCTTCTCTAGACAAGAAATGCAGGAAGCTCCAAGTTCTAAAGTGGGAGAGGAGGCAACCTTGGTTTGAGATTCTCGAGGTGGCGGCGAAATTTTGGACCAGGACCGGGAAGTAACGAGAGGATCAGATGGCTATGGAAGTGGCCGTGGGTTGGGGAGACAGCTAAAAAGCATATGGAGGGCCTGGAGGAGGACCTGGCTATGGAGGGGGAAGAGGAGGATCTGGTGGCGGACCCGGATATGACAACCAGGGGGCGTGGGGGGGCGCACGACTACAGAGGTGGTGATGACAACTCCGGAGGAGGAAATGACGGAACTGGAAATTGGCAACCATCTAACTATGGTCCCACGAAGCGCGGACATTGTGGTGGGAGCAGGAACGTGGGGGGACCACATGGTGGAGGAAACTGTGGTCCTGGAAGAAGTGGGGGCTATGGAGGGGGAAGCCGATTTCTTCCTATTTGTCATGCGTGTCCCTGTATGGGGATGAGCCCAGAGGTAACAGAACAGCGTCAGGTTATGCAATAACCATGTCAAGGAAACCCTCGGTCATGCTTAAGCGTGCAGTGCTGTGGCAGAAGGCACCAGAGCGGATGCAGAGAGCCCGTGAATGGGTTGGATTATTTAACATTACCTCACTGAGGAGGGAGGATTGTAAAAAAAAAAAATGCCTCTGAGACAGTTTCTTCACTTTTTACTTGTTTATTTCTAATGGGCTTTGTAAGAGTGTAGATACATTCCTTTCTAATGATGTTAAATTTCTAAGTTGCAGGTGACATGTGAAACCTTTAAGATTTTTCTCAAAGTTTTGAAAAGCTACTAGCCAGGATCATGGTATAATAAGACATAACATTTTTCCCTTTCAAAAAACTGTAAGTGTGAATGTGGATTTAAGAAGCTGTTGTACATTTATGATCCTATAGAATAAAAGGCTAATATGCAAATCGACCCAACGGTGGAACAACTGGTCACTGTGACGTGCACTGACCACCAGGGGGCAGACACGCAATGCAAGAACTGCCCCCTGACGGTTAGTGCACTCCCACAGGGAGAGGGCTGCTCAGCCAGAAGCCGGGCTCACGGCTGGCGAGCGCAGTGCTGGTGGTGGGAGCCTCTCCTGCCTCCGCGGCAGTGCTAAGGGTGCCTGAGGGCTCCCAGACTGCCAGAGGGTGAGAGGGCACAGCTGGGCTGAGGGAAAACACACACACACACACACACACACACACACACACACACACACGCGTGCATGCATTTCATGCACAGGGCCTGGAGTTTAATACATTAATACTATAGGGGGGAAGAAATTGGTAACCTGGTCACAAGAGGAATTACCTCTAGAGGAGAGAGGAAGAAGAGACAGCATTTCTGAGGGTGTTGGCATGGATTTACTTCCTGATCTGGTGTAGGGTTACACACGAATTTCCTTCAAAGTTATGCATGGTTATAGTTGTTTACACTAGTATGTGACACACTCCCTATATATCCTACCACATGTATTTCCTATATAAATATATATTACACATGTAACATCCCTGTGTATCCACACACGTCTCTGCTGGAATGCCACGTATCAGAGATGTTGCCTGACCATCCTACATAAAATAGCCCACCTTCCAGTGCTCCCTTCTGTTTTTTCCTACAGAACTCACTGCTGACACATTCAGTATCTTCCTTCCTGCCTTCCATGGCCGGGCACTGTTCTTTGCTTACAAACACCAGGTCCAAGTGCACCAGCATGGTGTCTGCTCCCTGATGGAGCCGCGCCTCTGGGGGCAATCAGTTTACGTGCTGACGCAAAGACCAGCGCTGGGGACACCACACTGTAACTGTGGGTTACAGACGGTCTCCAACTACTAGCTCGTCTCTCCCGGAAATTCCTAGTGTTCAGGGGACTGTGGGCCAGCACATGGTCCCAGTGAGTAAGTGACTGAATGAACCTCCTGAAGGTGGGGGCCAAACCAGATTCTGTCCTGAGGCCCCTTCCTGCTCTGCCTGCTCCCCCTCCTGCTCCAGTCCCTGCAGCTCACACCTCCCTCTGGGCTACACCGGCCTTTGAACACATTCCTAAATCAGGAGCAACTGACCTCCACTTGACAATGACGGACAATCAGTGAGAAATTTTCCTTTTGAAATAAATTTATTTATCTCACCTTTCCTGGCCAACTCAATGGCTTTGGTCATTTGTACAAAGATTCTAAAAATTGGTTTTCCAGGCAAATGAACGTCATCATAACAAGCGTGAGCTCTGACCTCAATCCCGGTGAAGTCTGCTCCGATGGCCTAGGGGGGATGTCTGCTGAGCCTGGGAGGTGCCTCGCCCCCCGTGGCCCCAGGCTCCTCGCTTTCCTCCCCCACTCCTCCAGAGATCATGTGCATTTGTGGCCGAGAAGCCCGTGAAATGCACGACTGTATTGCATAAAAAAGTCACCAAATACATGTAGTGACGAGAACTCGTCCCCTACCCTAGGTTACTCACCAGACAGGTTACATGGTGTACACCAATTAACGTGCCACAGAAAAAAATTACATTTCTGAAAAAAAAAAAAAAGAAGAAGAAGAAAAAGAAACAGGACACAGCCCTCCTGCCTTGATCTGCCGGACTGCGTAGTCCCCAAATTCACACACCACCACTCCCCACGCCAGCCGTCCTCTGGGCCGGCTCCATCTTATCCAGGGAGGAGGCCCCCACGCACACACCCTCCATCGGGACTTGGGTTCTTGCTTCAGCAGCTGCAGCCGAGGTGTGTCTTCTCTCGTACGGAACGCTGACCTCAAGTCTCTCTCGTGGGTCCCCAAATTCCAGGAAGCATAAAAAACAGCGGAGCGCAACCGTGTACTTGCAAACTTTAAAAAAACACAACGGTCACGGTAACGAATATGACCACACGGTAGCTGACAATCTAGGACCCATTTTGAATGGAAGAGCATTTCATAAAAAGTAAAATGATACCTCCGCTGTCTTTCCCAAGCCGAATGCACCAAGGAATCATATTGCACGTATGACAACGTAACACTGAAGACATCTTCCAGAAGGGTCTGGAGGTGTCTTTACCGTGACGACAACGCAGATAGAAAACCAGGCGAGAGGCCAACGAAGGCCCCGTGGCTTCAGCCTCTCCAAGCGGTCAGTCCTCCTTACCGGCCGGGCCCCTCGGCGGATCACCTAGAGTACAAGCGGGGAAAATTGATCATCAGGCCCCAAACACCAGCCACCTTGCAGAACGCTCCCCGAAACACTCCAATTTCATCAGAGCAGGTACAAGTGTCCGTCTGACTCCAGTTTCCCCCTTCCCTGACGTCTCCTTTTTTTTTTTTTCTTGCTTTGCGACCCAGGTTTGCACCCTAGTGGCTGGGCTGGTCCACATTCTGCAACTATTTCCTGGATGTGGCACAACCACAGACCAACCAGTTTCCTTCTAATTAGCAACGTTAAAAGAGTAAAATCTCAGCAGTCTCAGCCTCCGCGTACCCACCGCCGCCCTCCATACACACACACACACACCCCCGTTCCCCAGGGCCGAAGCCTGTCGGTGCGGGGCGTCACCCATCACTCCAGCAAGCCGGCTGCCCGCGCGCGGCCCGACACGCACCTGCTCCGCGCCCTTCAGCAACACTCGTGGCTGTCGATCTGCTGGTGGATCTCCACGATGCGCTTCCCCATCAGCGCGGCCTCCACGGCCTTCTTCTCCACCTGCTCGCACAGCTTCACCACCCGCTCCTCCGCCTCGGCGCCGGGGCTGCGCGCCGGGTCCAGGGCGCTCTCCTCCGAGGCCTCCACCTCGCTGTGGATCGCGTCCAGCAGGCTCTCGATCTCCCGCAGCCTCCGGCGGGCCCGCAGGTGCGCGCGCACGTGCTCGCGCTCGAGGGCGCTGACGTCACGGCGGGCGGCGGCGAGCGCGGGGCTCCGGACCCTCTCCCAGTCCAGCTCGGGTTCCTGCGCCTCGTCCGCGTCCACGGGCCGCATCGCGCCGCCCGCCGCCGCGCTTCGCCGCCCCACGGGCCCCTCGGCCCGGTCACCGCCCCCGAGAGGCCGGCCGGCAGACAGCGTGCGCCGGGCGCGAGGCTAAGCTCTGCCCAAACGCCACTGTGACGAGCAACAGGTTCTTTCAACTTTCGCAGCAGAGACGGCGTTCAAAATGGCCTCCCCGCCGTCTGCCAGGGCGCTGCTGGCGTGCGGCGCTTTTACGACGCGCCGGAGCTCCTTTACGGCCACGCCGCCGGTGGGAACTCGCGGGCCTCCTCTGGCGCGTGCACGCTCCCGCCCTCCCACCACGATCGGGCTCCCCGAGATCTTGAGCTCGGGTTCCTATTCCAACGCGTCTTGGGTTTTAACGCCGGCTTCTCTGCACTCGAGTAATGAAACAGCTGAGTAGGCCGCTTACGGCGTAATGGCCTGCTAGACTCTGGGTCCTTAACGTTCGAGTTCAAACATAAGCCCATTGAGTTGGCACCCTTTGAATCTTTGAGCGCACCGAGCAAGGAGGCGGCTCACCTAGAGTCGATCGATGTCAGCTAGGCCAAGGCCGCCGTCGGGCCGTTGCTTTCCCCCCCCCCCCGCCGAGGCTGGAGAACGGCGATATCCCAGCGCTGATGCTAATGGCCCTGTCCTCCTTACGGCCCACCCGACCTGGCCAGGACTGTTGTCTGCAGGGTGGGTCTTACTCTGCCTGGGGTTGTGGTGAGGGCTGCATCTCGCTTTCCGGGACTTGGTGGTGTCCTGGTTCAGCGGTTTCCTCAGTCCCGCCTAGCCTAGCACCGAGTGTGCCCTTGGAGGAGAGTACTGAGAGAAGCCATTCTTCACTGTGCTGTCCAAGCACCTCTACAAGGCAACAGACCCTCCGGGCAAGCGTGAGCCCTCTGTTTCCTTACAGCCCTCATCGGAGGTGGCACACAGCAAGGGCTCAATAAATGTTGTTTAACATTATTTCCCCATAGGTATTTCCATATGCTGTTTTAACTACTGTATATTGTCACTGTGGGGTGAATAAAGTCCGTTTCCAGGTGGTTCACTCTGTCCGTCCATAGTATGTGGGAGACCCTCTTCGTTGGTGGGCCAGGGTCACTCTCAGCTTCTGTCGGCCACTCTGGCCCTTGCACATAGCGAGTGCCCTCCGGTATGCAAAGCAAGCAACAGCATGTCACGTCGTTCTCATCGTTGTCGCTCTGACGGCCCTTTGCGCTTCGCCAAAGGAAAGTCTGCTTTCGGGACTAGGTTACCTGGATAATCTCTCTTTTGCAATACAAGGTAACCTAATCACAGGAGTAATAGATCATAGAGGGCCATCTTAAAATGCGGCCTGGCACAGGCTCCTGGGAATGCTAAGGGCATGATCTCACAGCAGCCAGCTACGGCAAAAGTACTGGTAATTAGGTCTAAAAAGTTAAACATACCTCAAAAAGACTCGTCTTGCTTTTGGTACCTGAGTGGAATGGGATAAAGGACATAGGAAACCCACAAAAGTTTTGAGGCAGCCATCCTATATAATAAAAGCCTGATATGCAAATTGCCCCCTTGGGGTGTTTGTTTGACCAGGAGTTTGACCGCTCGCTATGACATGCGCTGACCACCAGGGGGCAGCGCAGAACGTGACGGGCGTCTCAGCAACGCAGCGCTGGCAGGGCCGGCAGTTGGAGGTACTCCCAGCCCTGATGGGCCCTGTCGAGAGCGGGACCACAGCGGGATGGTGGGGCAGGTGAGTGGGCGGCACCAGGTCAAGGTGGGTGTGAGCAGGACCCCCGTCGCCCCGGTGACCAGCAGTAGCAGGCGGAGGCGAGGTTGCTGCCCTGCTCCCGGGCACTGAGGGAGCCAATCAGGCCTGGCCCTGATCGATTGCCCCACAGGGATGGTGGAGCAGGTGAGGGGGCTGCGCCAGGCCAAGACAGGGTGCCAGGTGGGGCTGCAAGGCTGGGGGTGCAAGCTGGTGCCCGATCTCCGCAGGCCAACCTGAAGGACCCCCCCTCCCCCCCCATGCACGAATTCTTGCACCGGGCCTGCAGTGTTAGCAGAAATGCTGCCAGCCGGGATGAAAAGAGACTAAGACTGTTCAAAATATAAAAAGACTTCGAGACTCCCCATTTTCTACCGGCAGCAAGCAGCCTCTAGAGCTAAAGACTGGCGTATTTTCCAGTGCTCTCTTCAGAAACGGTCAAAGAGTGAGATGGAAGAGGAAAAACATATTGGAGAGCCCCGACAGTATTGTGAGGAAGAATGCCCGTCGAGTGCGGCTCAGGGGTTGAGCACCAGCCTATGAACCAAGAGGTCACAGTTCGATTCCCAGTCAGGGCACGTGCCCGGGTTGTGGGCTCATCCCCAGTGGGGAGCGTGCAGGAGGCAGCCCGTCGATGATTCTTTCTCATCACTGATGTTTCTCCCTCTCCCTCTCTGAAATTAATTTAACATATCTGTATATTTTTTTAAATAAAATAATGGACAAGGACGGGAGTTGGCAAGCTATAGTCCCTGCACTAAGAATGGTTTTCACATTTTTAAGGGCTGCTAAAAAAAAAAAAAAAAAGGAATATGTGACAGACTATTTCTATTTTAGACTATCACAAGAACTAAAAAACAATTTTTTTAATTTACTATCTCTTTATGGAAAAAGGGTGCCAATCCCTGGCCTAGGGAGCCACTTCTAAGTTCAGAACCACAGCCTAATCACCTCCACCTTGGCCTCCTCCCTCGGGTCCCTTCATTGATTCTCCACTCTGGCTCCTGCCCCCGGTCTTCCCCTCCACCCCGTGCCCTGCCATCCCGGGTGCTCACACAGCCACCATCCCACACCTGGCTCCTCGGCCCTCCGCTTCCTCGTATCCAATGAGCTCCTCCACGACTCTTGGCCACTCGTTCCCAAGGGTGACCTGGGGCGTGCTTCCACCGCACGCCTGCTCAGCACCTGCTCCGCGCTCCTCTTTGCTGCCCACATCCCACCCTGCCAGGGGCCACTGCCACTCTAGTCACCAGCACTTGGTTAAGCCTCTGACCCCTCAATTCACTTTATTTTATTTTTCGTTATTATAAATATTTTATTTTTATTTTTTTCCTTTTTTTTATTGTTTGAAGTGTTACAAATAGTAATACATATGTCTCCTTTTTTTTCCCCAATGACCTCCCCCCAGCTTCCCCTACCCCCCAGTACATGCCTTCACCTGCCCACCCTCCCCCCCGCCCCAGTGTCTTGTATCCATTGGTTGTGTTTATATACATGCGTACAAGTCCTTTGGTTGATCTCTTACAGCCCCCCTCGCCCAACCTCCCCTGCCTTCCCAATGTAGTTTGACAGCCTGTTCAATGCTTCTTTGCCTCTGTATCTATTTTACCCCCATTTCTTTCCTTTAAAAAATTTGCCTCTGCAGACTAGAAATGAACATATAATAACAAACAAAAAATGTCTGAGTCCCCGTTTCAATGTCAAACAGTTCCTTACGTGTACATGTCAGCAATGATATCTGGACGGTGGGCCTCAATTCACTTTAACCGCTACTTTCTCCTGTTGCTCCCCTGCTTCTCACTCCCCCGCTACCCAGTCAGTGTATGTGGTCCTTTGAGGAAGTAACACCCCGTCAAAACCCTAACCTCGTGCTCCCATTTCCTTTGTCCCCTTCTCTCTACTTTGTCTGAAATGCAGCCCCTGGTCCCCAGTAGGGCTACTAGGGACCATCACCATCGACACTGCAGGAAAGCCCAGGCTTGGAGCGAGTCCAGCCTCAGCTGTTACAGGTGTAAAGAAACATGCTTTGAAGGGACAAATGATGATATGAGGAAACAGTAGTCAAAACAGCATGGTACTGGCGTGAGAACATACAGATCAATGGGACAGAATAGAGAGCCTAGAAACAAACCCAGGCCTGTACTGTCAATATCCGACAAAGGAGGCAACAACCTACCATGGAGTAAAGACAGTCTCTTCAGTAAATGGTGTTGGGGAAATTGGACAAACACATGGAAAAAAATGAGAGGAGACCACCTTCTTACACCATAAATAAGAATCAACTCAAAACTGATTAAACTCCATTTTTTGAGTTTGCCCAGTTGTTAGGGCGTTGGCCCATGCACCAAAAGGCCGTGGGCTCAACTCCCAGTCAAGGGCACGGCCCTGGGTTGAAGGTTTGATCCCCAGTCCTGGTCAGGGCGTTTGCAGGAGGCAGCCAATCGATGTTTCTCTCTCACATCGATGGTGCTTTCTCGCTCTCGCTCTCTCTAAACGTCAAGGGGAAAAATAGCCTCAGGTGTGGATTAACAAACAACAACAAAATGGATTCAAGACTTAAATGTTGGACGCAAAACCATAAACCCTAGAAGAAAACATGGATGGTATTTGTATAAAAACATTTTATAGCGATATTTCCTGATACAGCTCATCGCCAAGAGAAACAAAGCAAAAATAAACAAATGGGACTACATCACAGTAAAAGTTCTTGCACAGCAAAGGAAACCATCAAAAAATAAACAGAGAACCCAATGAGTGGGATAGCATATTCACCAATACATCTGATAAGAGGTTACTATCCAAAGTCTATAAAGAACGTACAAAACTCAGCACCGGAAGAACAAACAAGCCACCTTGGCCGGTGTGGCTCAGTGGACAGAGCGTTGGCCTGCGGACTGAAAGGTCCCGGGTTCGATTCCGGTCAAGGGCATGGACCTGGGTTGCAGGCACATCCCCAGTGGGGGGTGTGCAGGAGGCAGCTGATCGATGTTTCTCTCTCATCGATGTTTCTAGCTCTCTGTCCCTCTCCCTTCCTCTCTGTAAAAAATCAATAAACTATATTTTAAAAATTCAATTAAAAAATGGGCAAAGAGCCCTAGCTGGCTTAGCTCAGTGGACAGAGCGTTAGCCTGCGGACTGAAGGGTCCCGGGTTCAATTCCGGTCAAGGGCACATGCCTGGGTTGCGGGCTTGATCCCCAGTAGGGGGTGTGCAGGAGACAGCTGATCGATGTTTCTCTCTCATTAATGTTTCTAACTCTCTATCCCTCTCCCTTCCTCTCTGTAAAAAAATCAATAAAATATGTTTTTAAAAAAAGAAGGCAGCTGATCAATGATTCTCTCCCATAATTGATGTTTCTATGTCTCTCTCTCTCTCTCCCTTCTTCTCTAAAATAAATTTTAAAAATTTTTAAAAGATGGGCAAAGAACCTGAACAAATACTTCTCCAAAGAGGACATACAGAAGGCCAATAGACATATGAAAAGATGCTCAACATTACTAATCATCAGAGAGGTGCAAATCAGAACTACGAGATATCACCTCACATCTTTCACAATGGCTGCCATCAATAAATCAACAAACACGTGTTGGTGAGGGTGCGGAGAAAAGGGAGCCCTCCTGTCCTCTTGGTGGGAACGCAGACTGGTGAGCCATTGTCGAAAGCAGCATATACTGAAAGACTGTGCAGCCCTATGTTCATTGCAGCGTTATTTACGATAGCCAAGATTTGGAAGCAGATAAAAGGGGTGGTACATTTACACAATGGAATACTACTCGGCTGTCAGACAGAAGGAAATCTTCCTCTTTTTTTAAAAAATATATTTTATTGATTTTTACAGAGAGGAAGGGAGAGGGTAGAGAGTTAGAAACATCGATGAAAGAGAAACATCGATCAGCTGCCTCCTGCATGCCCCCCACTGGGGATGTGCCCGCAACCCAGGTACATGCCCTTGACCGGAATCGAACCTGGGACCCCCGGGACCCCGGGACCCCCCCCCCCCCCGCCAGTCCGCAGGCTGACGCTCTATCCACTGAGCCAAACCGGTTTAGGCGGAAATCTTACTCTTTGTGACAGCCTGGATGGGCCTGGGGAGCACTGTGCTAAGTGAAATAAGCCAGTCAGAGAAAGACAAGTACCATAGGATTTCACTCATGTATGGGATCTAATGAACAAAGTGAATAAGCAAAATAGAGACAGACTCATAGAGAGCAGGCTGACAGCTGTCGGGTGGGGCTGGGGGAGTGGGTGGGGGATGAGGGTGGAGGGATTGGGCAAAAAGCGAGGGGGAAAAATCATGGCCATGGACACCAGTGTGGTGATTGATGAGGAAGTGGGAGAAGGGGAAGGTGAGAGGGGGAGGGGACAGGGAGGCGAATGGTGATGGAAGGAGACTTGATGGGGTGGTGAGCACACAGTGTACAGCTGGTATGTTGTGGAATTGTGCACCTGAAACCCGTGTAATGCTGTTAACCAGTGCCACCCCAATAAATTCAATAAAAAGGAGAAAACAAAACAAACGGGAGATTTAAAAAATCGTATGGATGAGTTTGGGAATAACAGGAAGGAGGATTTTGTGAGTCGTGGAATAGAAAGGGTGAAGGATGTAAATCAGGAGAAAGGAACTACAGAACATTACGGGGATCAGAGGAGGGGGAAGTGGATGGGCCAGGGAGCGGGTGTTCTTTTGGACAGCAACTGGATGAAGCCAGCCCTGGATAGATTTCCATTCGTCTGGCCACAGCGTTACCAGGTAACTAATCCCCGCCTGTCGCAGGAAGAGGATGGGACCCCGCGCCGTGCTTACCCACCGCCCGGAGAGAACCGGGAAGGTTTTTCCTCCTTGGTACTGTGTTCGTCATAGGTTGGCAGGGAGCCCCTCTCAGCAAAGGAACAAAAGCTGGTGACCAACCACCCCTCTTGGTTGTTGCTGGTCCCTGTGCTCGAGGGAAGAGCGCTCTGGAGGGTCTCTGGTGGGAGGCTCTGGCTTGGATGTCACTTACTTTTCTAACTCATTGACCAGAATTAGCCACACACCACCACCACCACCACCACCACCACCACCACCACCACCACCACCGCCGCCGCCGCCACCTGGGGGCCAGCGAGTGCGGACCCCGCCCGTGCCTGGGAGGCGGAGAATTTGAACAGCACTAATTGCCCCTAGAGCAGTTCCTCCAGATTAGCTTTGGTTGGAGAAATCATACAGAAGGTCATGCTGGAAAGAACCTGACACAGCCAGCGTCTGCTCAAGGTCACAGAGAGCAGGTAACAGGTGCCGGGAGCCAGGCCTCCCGTGTCCCAGCCTGTTCCCAGCAGCCTGGATCCTGAGGTTTCTCTGTGGGAAGGTGAACGCTGCAGACTGTCCTGCAGTCAGGCCTTTGTTAATGCCCCCTCCCCCGCCAAGTGTTGACTGTGTCCTTGGCTGTCACCAGTCCTCCCATAATGTCCACGAGATTCAAATGTTTCTTCCCAGGGGTCACCCCTGCTGAAGAAACATCCGGAGGCAGAAGCCTCTGTAGTACTCCTTTGGGGACTGTCTCCCAGGCCGATCCTGGCCAAGTGCGGGACCAGGGGAGCACACACATCCTGCAGACTCCGCCTCCACTGCTCATCAGAGCTCCTTACCTAATCCTCCACGCTCCCCGGCCCTTAGGGTTCTTTCTGTAACAGCACTCTGCTATAACAGGACACTTGTCACACCTGAGCTACCCCAGCAGATAGGTCCCAGCCTCAGGAACCTGTCCCAGCATCCCCAACAGGCCTGCTGCACAGCCGTGGGCGGCCTGAACTCCGCAGGGCTCCCAGGAGAGGGATGGAGCACTTGGAGCACGAGGGACATGTGGATCTGCCATGAAAAGCTTCCGGCAGCACCAGCTAGGCTCCATTTTGCCTCTCAGAATGGTTCATCAGATTTGTTGCTTAGAAAATGCAAGATTCAATCGCTCCTCCAATTCCTGGCAAGCCAGGACCGACTTAAGGAGCTGGGGAAATCTGAACTGGCAGCTGCTTTGCGATTGTGACTGAAATCACAAGGAAGAGGAACGAAAGAGCTACTGAAAGGAATTCAGGACAACGGTTCTCAAACCGGTGCCAGAGTCACCTCGGATACTTAACCTTCTAGTACAATGAATGCGTTGCAGCCGTTTTGGAAAGGCAGGCTAGATGTTTAGTTAAGACTTTCAAACTGTGGTTTCGGTAGAAAAAAGCAACACACCAAGGACATTCACAGGTTATGTATGTTATCACGTAGGTAAAAAAAAAGAAAAAAGTTTGGGTGAGTTTTATGCTCGCCCATACTTGGAAGGATGTACGAGACACTGGAAAGTGATTGTCTTCTCGAGAGAAACTGGGAAACGGAGGAGTGAAGATCACTTGCACCTTCTGAACTGTGTGCCATCTGTAGTACCTATTTTATTTACTTATTTAATATATTTTTATTGATTTCAGAGAGGAAGGCAAATATCAATGATGAGAATCAGGGATTAGCTGCCTCCTGCACGCCCCCTCACTGGGGATCGAGCCTGCGACCCAGGCACGTGCCCTTGTCCAGAACCAAACCTGGGACCCTTCAGTCCACAGGCTGACGCTCTGTCCACTGAGCCACACCGGCCAGGGCTGTAGCACCTGTTTTTAAAATCAATTACCAAATGCAATGTGTGCCCTCCAACGGAAAAGGGCTTTGGTGGAAAACTGGTCAGCTCAGAGTAGTCTGTAGCTTATGGACCAAGATGACTTCTCGTTTTAACAAACGTACCAAATGCAGCTTGGATGGCGGTGGTTTCCTGGTCCCTGATTCTGTCCTTCTACATGTCCCCCCCACCAGAATGTGCTCAGAAAACTCCCAATCCCCGGCATCTTCTCACTGTTCCCGTGCCTGGATGTCCCGCGTTCTCTCCTGCTGTACTCGTTCTTTAAGGCCCAGTTCACCAGTTACGTGCTCTGAATGCTCTCCGACCTGGCAAATGCGTTGTCTTCCATTTACCCATGGTTCCCCAGGAAGCACTGTGATGCAGGTCAGAGCGCAAGAAGGCTTTCAGGGATTAACACCTGGGGAAGGGAGGCCTGGGCAGAGGGAGAAGCGGGGCTGTGATGAGGTCGTAACAAAAGCCTCAGCGGGCCGAAACCGGTGTGGCTCAGTGGGTAGAGCGTCGGCCTGCGGACTGAAGGGTCCTGGGTTCGATTCTGGTCAAGGGCATGTACCTGGGTTGCAGGCACATCCTCAGTGGGGGGTGTGCAGGAGGCAGCTGATCGATGTTTCTCTCTCATTGACGTTTCTAACTCTCTCTCCCTTCCTCTCTAAAAAAATCAATAAAATGTATTTTTAAAAAAAAAGCCTCAGCGGACCCACAGGGAGCTTTGAAGCCAAGGTGCCCTTCAAAGTTGCCCCAAGTAGCAGTGAGAAGGAAATGGCCTTGGACCCTAGCCCACTTAGCCCTGGAGCAGCCCAGCAAAAGGGGGCTCGACCTTGGCTAAGGCAGCTCTTAAGCAGAGACATTTTTTCAGAGTGGACCGGCTGGGGCCGCCGGCAGCAAGTCCTTCCCTTCTGAAGGGGCGGCCTCCCATCTCACCGTCCCACCACTTATTCCTACCGCGAGGACGACAGGAGGCTTGTCTCCGTCTCCCAAGTGGGGAGACTGGAAGCACTCTGGCTTCTGAAGGCGGGAGCCTGGACCACAGCATGAGGCACCTTTCCTCTCGGGCCCCAGCGCAGCACGCCGAGATAAACCTTCCCATTGGAGGTCACCGAGAGCATCAAAACCACAGCAGTTGATTTTCCGTTTGGCGACAGCGCCGAGGACAAAGACTTCATTCCAGAGAAAGGTTTCATTCTAAAGGAAGGTCACGTGTCTTTTCAAGCAAATGAATACTTTTATTAACATGGTAACTCTTTTTTAAACACATGGTAGGGTTTTGACCTCAAATATTTGTCAGGTCTGCTATTCAAATGAACTTATAGCTGGACAACGTATGAACCTTAAAGATCCCTAGTCCCTGTCCGTTTTAGGGTCCAATGCAGACAGTCCTTGCTTTCCTTTCCCAGCCCCTTAAAGGCTTTTGCAAATACCTCTTTCACTTTGTCCCCCGAAATGCATCAGGGTCTTACATCACCTTGTACGGAGTACTAAGCTCTCGTCCCCCATCTAGGCTCCACGTCCAATAAAGCTGAGTTAGGTTGTCCAAACACACTGACCAGACAGGTTACATCGGATAGTGTGCCACATACAATTTAAATTTCGAACAAAAGACATCTCTCCTCCTTTGGTCTCACACAGAAAGAAACTCAAGTCCCAAAATACAGACGATGCCACCTTCCGCCTTCGGATTCGCCAGTCCCAGCCAGATCAGCCCCGTCAGGCCGCCGGAAGTCTGGTCCCTTCCTCAGCTTCTCGGGCGGCGGCTGCCTGGAGTCCTCTCCCGGCAGCCCTCGGTCCTGCAGAGCTGGAGACCTCCAACTCCGGGGCGGGCGTCCCGCACAGACCCAGAGTTCCAGGGAGCTATCAGGTCGCACAAGAACGAGCAAAGCACCTCAAAACTCAGAAATACCCAGAGCCCGGGGAACAATGCGACTGCTGCAAGAGCTTACAATCTAGGCCACTTCTGTGTCAGAGCATTTCCCAAATCAAAGTTACTTCCCCAAACGAAAACAGCCAACAAGTCAAAACTCATATTGAGGTCATCAACCACAGACCACAGCCGAAACGTAGTGTAAATGAGGACAGGGTGTAGACGGAGGAAAAAGGGGGGAACAAAAGGCTCTCTGGCTTCAGCTTCTCCGGGGTGTCAGCCAATCTCCACCAGTCCACCAGAATCCGTTTGGCTGTAGACCTGGAATGCAACGGCGAGAAACCCATCATCAACAGGTTCACTCTATGAGAAAAAACAGCTCCCCCCGCCCCCACCCGCCACCCACCCCGCAGTGTGCAGCCCTGCGGGACGCCCCTCCCCGGGAAGCCACCTGCCTCGGCCCGTCTCCTGGCAAAGCCCCGAGCTGCCCAACAGCGCGGCCTTCCCTCTGGAAACGCCACCTCCCCGCCCCCGGACCCGTGGCCTGGGTCGTGATTTTGTTCCCTTGGCGACTGTTAGGTTCACGACCCCACAATTGCTCTACCTTAGGTTCCATCCAGACACCAAGCCAACAACAGGCAATGGTTTCCCCAGTTACCAATGTAAAAAAACCAACAAAAAAACACTGAAAAGGGCAGCGAGGGAGCCGCCCACAGGGAACACGGAGCATGCCGCTCTCCCCTCCCCCACCCCGCCCGCCCGCCCGCGGGGACGACGGTTCCTTCAACCCCGGAGGGTCACCGAGTGCGGCGCGGCCTTACCGCCGGCCGCTCAGGACGACTCGCTCTTCTCTATCCGCCGCACCAGCGCCACCAGCATCTCGGCCATCTTCGCGATCTCCTTGGCCTTCTCCTCGGCCTTCTCGCAGCGCCGCGCCCCGCGGCCCTCGGCGCCGTCGCCCGGGCCCTGCAGGTGGTTGAGCGCGCTCTCCTCCGAGGCCTCCACCTGCGTCTTGATCTGGATGAGCATATTGTCCATCTCCCACAGCTTGCTCCGGTTGCGCAGGTAGGCGCGCCCGCGCTCGCGCGTCAGCGCCGCGATGTCCTCGCGCATCTCGTGGATGACGGGCAGCAGGAACTGCTCGAAGTCCTCCTCCGGCTCCAGCACCTCCACCTCCTCCGGCTCCGCCAGCTCGACGATGTCCAGGGGCCGCATTCTCCTCGCTCCTCCGGAACCGCAGGGTCGGCGTCGGCTGCGGAGAGAAAACGGAGACTCGCTACGCTGAGCCACGGAGTTCCAGAACCGTCCTTCAAACTTTTCCCCGGGTTCAACTTTTCGCCTCCGAGAAGCCACGGAAAAGAGCGACTTACGAGCAGAGTAGCCGCAAACAAAATGGAGTCCCGGCCGTCAACCAGCTCCCCGCGCGTTGCGGCCCCGTTCACGACACGGCCGGGCCTCTTTACGGTCGCGCCGCTGGTGGAGCGAGGGGCGGGTGCGCGCGCGTCGACGGCGGAAGAAGCCGGCGGCTCCACCGCGGTCGCGCGCGCGCGCGCGCACGAGCACGCACGCGCGCTCCCGTCCCTGTTTCCGCTCACCGGGTGCCCCGCCTAGCTGCTTCCCCCCACCACCCCCCCCGCTTTGGGGTGAGCTCTTCCGGTGCACCCTCTCCTCCTAGATTGCGTCTCAAGCGAGGAATCTGCATTTTAAAGATGTAAACGCTATCTATCTAGATGCTACGCAATAGTGTTTTTAAAGACTGACACCCCCGGCTTAACCCGAATAGCCCCTTCCTTTTAAGAATCAGAGCTCCAGGTGTCTGCTGTGTGTCTGCATGGGGTGGGAGGGTGGCAGTGGGGGGGCTCAACTGTGTGCCCCCCACAGCCCAGAGCAGAGCTTGGCACGCATGAGTAAATTTGCTTTTACGTCACGCTTCTTTCTCCTTAGAGGACATTCAGATGGCCAATAGCCATGTGATAACACGCTCAGCATCACTAATCGTCAAAGAACTGCAAATTCAAACTAGAATGAGGTATCGCCTCTCACCTGTCACGATGGCTAACCATCAATAGCTCAACAACAAGTGTGGTGAGGTCGTGGAGAAAAGGGAACGGAGCCCTGGTGTCTGCGGGTGGGAATGCAGAGGGTGCAGCCCCGGTGGAAAGCAGTATGGCGTTTCCTCAAAAAGTTAAAAATGGACCTGCCTTAGGATCCCCCGATCCCACTTCTGGGAATACTACCTCTGCAGAAACCCAACACATGAATTCAAAAGAGTGTACGCACCCTGTGTTCATTGCAGCGCTGTGTACAGCAGCCCCGATTGGGAAGCAGCCCCAGCGCCCATCTGAGCGGATAAAAAGGCTGTGGGACGTCGACACAGTGGAAGCAGAAGGAAACCTTTGTGACAGCGTGGATGGACCTGGGGCGCATGGTGCCAAGTGAGCCCGTCGGAGAAGGAAGTGTCACGTGATCTCACTCCTATGTGGACTCTAGTGAACAAAATTACCTGGTGAACAGAACAGTCACAGACTGCCCTCGCTGGGCGGCCTCACTGGAGCATCGTCCCACACACCAAAAGGTTTCAGGTTTGATCCCAGTTGGAGTAATCAATGTTTCTCCCTCTCCCTCCCCCCCCAACCCCAAAGTCAATGAACATATCCTCAGGTGAGGATTTTTTTTTCAAATAGAGCCCTGGCCGGTGTAGCGCAGTGGTTAGAATGTAGCCCACACACCAAAGGGTCACGGGTTCGATTCCCAGTCAAGGGCATGTACCTGGGTTCCAGGTTCCATGCCCACCCCGGTAGGGATTCAGGAGGCAACCAATCGATGTGCCTCTCTCACATCAGTGTTCCTCTCTCTCTCTCTCTCCCCCGCCCCCCCCGTCTCCCACTCTTTCTAAATTAAAGTCAATGGAAAAATATCCTCAGGTGAGGTTTAACAACAACAAATAGAAACAGACTCATAGATAGAGACCAAACTGACAGCTGTCAGGCGGGGGGGCGGGGGGGTGTCGGGTGGGCTGGGTGAAAAGGGTGAAGGGATCAGGCAAAACCAAAAAAACACCTCATAGACACAACAGAATGGTGCATATCAGCGGGGAAAGGGGGCAGGGAGCTAAGAGAGGTGAAAGGAGGGATAAATGGTGACGGAAGGAGAATTGACTTGGGTGGTGAATACACAACACAATACACAGTTGATGTATTATAGAATTGTACCCCTGAAACCTATGTAATTTTACTATCTAATGTTATCCCCATACATTTAATTTTTAACCGGTTTGGCTCAGTGGATAGAGCATCAGCCTGTGGACTGAAGGGTCCCGGGTTCAATTTTGGTCAAGGGCGTGTACCTGGGCTGCAGGCTCAATCCCCAGTAGGTGGCGTGCGGGAGGCAGCTGAATCCATGTTTCTCAAGGAGATTTCTAACTCTCTACCCCTCTCCCTTCCTCTCTGTAAAATCAATGAAGTAGCTTTAAAAAAATAAAAATAAATAAAAAGTGAAAAGCTACATCCGAGCCCCTTACACTCAACACCGACTACAGCTCTGCCTAGCAGTGGCCGCAGAGAGGCTGACGAGCCCCGCAAACGGAGGGCAGAGGACTGTTTTGAAGCTGATTTCTAACGCCGTACACAAGCACACGCCATCCGGTTGATCTTGTTTGGTCTTCTCTTCATTTGTGCGCACACGTTAACCAGCCCACGGTCTAAAGGAGCGGGCCCGTTTCCGCGTAGACCACAGCGCAGAGCTGAGTGCCGCGAAGAGGAACGCACCGCGTGGTAAAGATCTGGTAGAGAAATGAGGCAGTGAGTTGAATAGGCTCCTCCCCGGCTCGAGTCCTCCCTGCAGACTTCCCCTGTGTGTTCCGACTCCCAGGCACTCAGAATGACGGTCCAACCCTGCCTTGCAGTGTTATGTCTTTATTCTTCTATTTCAGTCATTCCAGGCTGTCTTCTGTTTAGAATGCAAAGTAAGCTTAACCCAAGTGTTTTTAAAAAGTCGCTCGACGCAGAAAGGAAGGACAGGTAAGTTAATTTTCTAGCCCGCTGACCCGCCTCGGAACAGTGAGAACCGTGGCAGGGATCCGGCCGCACGGGCGCCGTGGCCCGGTGTCTGTTCTCGTCAAAGGCACACAAGCCCTCCTTCAGAATACGACATGAATTCTCGCTGCCTGGCGCGCACACGTAAATTCTCCGCGGTGAGAACGCCTGCCCTTCGTCTAGACCCGTGGTTCTCACTCTGGAGCAGGCCACAGAACCACCTGGAAGGTCGGCCAGCTGCATCTCCCAGCCACCCTGGCGGCTGGGGCCCCGCCCGGGGTTTCTCATTCAGGGCGTGCTGCTGCTGCTGCCGGGACCACACTGGAGACCCCTGGGCTGAGCCCCTTTGTCTCATGGCCGCCCTCAAGCACCACCCCCTCCAGAAGCCTTCCTGCTCTCCGCGGCGGGGTGGGGGCTCCCACCGGTCTCCGGCATGACCCTCCCAGGTCCTTGTTTGCTTGTTTCTCCACGTCCAGACACAGCGGACCCTTAGAGCACCTGGAAAGAGACGGCAGCTGGGAAACTTAGAAGGAAGAGGAGGAGAGGAATGGAAATAGTGCTGAGCCCGGCCGGTGTGGCTCAGGGGTTGAGCATCGACCTATGAACCAGGAGGTCACAGTTCGATTCCCAGTGAGGGCCCGTGCCCTGTACAGGAGGCAGCCGATCAATGATTCTCTCTCATCATTGATGTTTCTACCTCTCTCTGCCTCTCCTTTCCTCTCTGGAATCAATAAAATATATTATCAATAAAAAATATTTATACACAGAGGAATCCAAGATGGCGGCGTAGGTAAACACCTAAACTGCTGCCTCCCACAACAATTTAAACTGCAACTAAAAGACAAAACGTCTATCACCCAGAACCACGGGAAAGCTGGCTGAGTGGAAGTTCTACAACTAGAAGGAAAGAGAAAAGAGCATTGAGACGTGCACAAGCGCTGAAAAGCTGAGGTACGGAGGCGCGTGATCCGGGCTGGCTGCGGGCGACTGGGTGCGTTGCTTTTTTCAACCTGAACGGAGACAAGCCCCGGATTACTCTGAAATCCAGTCTCTGGGGAGACACGGGGGACCCAAACTCCTATGGGGAGAAGCTGGACTGTCTGCCAGTGAGAGTGGCTTGCTTGCAGAGCTGCACGCAGGAATAATTGTTTACTGAACTGGGGCATGGGACTCGCGGATGCCTTTGGGGACACAGAGATGGCTAACTAGCAGCCATTGCTGTTTGCCACGCCCTAACCTAGTGACGCCCTGAGACCCCGCCCCACACAACCTACAAACCCACTCAAGCTCCAAGCAGCTCAATTAGCTTAAGAAAGCCTGCCCTATGGCAGCTTAACCTAGAAAACTTGCAGCCTGGGTCAGACAGCTCCAAAACCTCCAAACCCCAAGCAAAGAGGAGAAAACTGCAGCTCTCACTGTAGCTCCTGCTGAGTGGCCTCAGACAGT
Organism: Corynorhinus townsendii; assembly: GCA_026230045.1. Classification (NCBI taxonomy): domain Eukaryota; kingdom Metazoa; phylum Chordata; class Mammalia; order Chiroptera; family Vespertilionidae; genus Corynorhinus; species Corynorhinus townsendii. Next base: position 2,668,611 of record JAPDVU010000001.1, on the reverse strand, counting down.
AGCTGACCTGCACCCCATTGGAGATCCAGAAGCCAGTGTACCTAGTGGTCAGTGTGAGACACCAGATTTCAACTCCTCACATCCATAAGTGACACATTCAAGAGGCAGACTCAGTGAGCACCAAAGCCCCACTGAAACAAGTCCTGCCCCATAAGCGTGTCTTCAGAGCAGCACTTCTTCCATTATAGACACAGGGAGTGCTCACAGCTAATTGGCCTGGAGGTCAATTCCCCCCAGTGTACCAACAGCAATTCAGGCTTAACTACACCAAGACTTTGCACTCAGCCCACAAAGGGGTGTACCAAGAGCATCCACATCAGGTGATTGGGGAGGCTGAGCTACTGCCCCCTATAGGTCACCTACCACACAAAGCCACTCCATCAACACAGGGAAGCAGCCAAAATGCAGAAACAAAGAAACATGTCACGAATGAAAGAAACGGAGGAAAGCAAACTACTGGATGACATAGAGTTCAGAATCACATTTATAAGGTTACTCAAAAATCTTCTAAAAACCGCCGAGAAACTCGATGACACTTCTGAGGAGCTTAGTGAGACCTTCAAGGACCTTAATGAGAATGCCAAAAAAATGGAAAAGGATCAGTCAGAAATGAAGCATACACTGTCTGAAATAAAGAATATACAGAAACTCAACTGTAGATCAACATACCCCAAGAATCAAACCAAAGATCTGAAATATGTGGAAACAAAAAACATTCAACCAGAAAAACAAAAAGAAAAAAGAATCCAAAAATATGAAGATAATGTAAGGAGCCTCTGGGACAAATTTAAGCGAAACAACATTCGAATTTTTGGGGTGCCAGAAGAAGGGAGAGAGCAAAATATTGAAAACCTATTAGAAGAAATAATGACAGAAAACTTTCCCTACCTGGTGAAAGAAATAGACTTACAAGTTCAGGAAGCGCACAGAACCCCATACAAGAGGAACCCAAAGAGGACCACACCAAGACACATCATAATTAAAATGCCAAGGGCAAAAGACAAAGAGAGAATATTAAAAGCAGCAAGAGAAAAACAGTTAATTACCTACAAGGGAGTACCCATATGACTGTCAGCTGATTTCTCGGCAGAAACTATGCAGGCCAGAAGGGAGTGGCAAGAAATATTCAAAGTGATGAACAGCAAGAACCTACAACCAAGATTACTCTACCCAGCAAAGCTAGCATTCAGAGTTGAAGGTCAGATAAAGAGCTTCACAGATAAGAAAAAGCTAAAGGAGTTCATCGCCACCAAACCAGGATTACATGAAATACTGAAGGGTATTCTTTAAGAAGAAGAAGAAGAAGAAAAGGGTAAAGATAAAAATTATGAACAACAAATACATATCTATCAACAAGTGAATCTAAAAATCAAGTGAATGAAAAATCTGAAGAACAGAATGGACTGGTGAATATAATAGAATCAGGGACATAGAAAGGGAGTGGACTGACGATTCTCAGGGGAAGCAAGTGTGAGGGGTGCGGGAAGAGATTGGACAAAAATCTTACTCCTATGGATGAAGACAGGGGCGGGGGGTAAGGGCATGGGGTGGGGTGGGGAATCAGGTGGAGGGGAGCTATAGGGGGGGAAAAAGTGGAACACCTGTAATAATCTGAACAATAAAGATTTAATTAAGAAAAAAAATAAATAAAATAAAATAAAATAGTTCACCCAGCAAAAAAAAAAATATATTTATACACATATGTATATGTCTGTGTATGTGTATATATGTGTATATGTATATGTGTGTATGTATATGTATGTGTGTGTGTATATATATATGAAATAGTGCTGAGTACTGCGGGCCTGACACTCCATGCTCCGCCCCAGTTCGTCAATGCAGCTGGGCCTTCGTCAGTGCGGCTGGCCCTTCGTCACTGCGGCTGGTCCTGAGGCAGCCAAGGCGCCACTTGTCTGGTTTTGCTGCTTTCCTGCGCCTGGAGCTGAAAACAACTGAGGCCCAGATGTTATCTTAGGGAGCAAAGGTCTAATCCCATGACCAGCGCCCTGCCAGGGGAGGAAAGGTTACCCTGGGGGCGAGGTCCTGTTTTCCAGTTTTGCCCGTTGCTAGGCACCCAGCCCGCCCTGTGCGCCTCACCTATTGTCCTTGCTCTGCTCCTGTCTGTCTAACCGCCACCTCCGCCTCCCAGCATCTTCCCCACCTTCCAGGGTTCTCTCCACCTCCGAGGGGCAGCGACTATCACCACCATTTCCTCGAACGTGATCCCCGGTTCCAGGACTTGTCCCAGAGCAAGCAGACGGGAGCAGGAATAGGGGAAGCCGGCCCGAGCTTTCCACGGGTCCGGGCGCACGTGTCAGGCAGCTCGCGGTGTGACCGGCCACCTCGATGCGCCAGCTGAGCAATTGCCCCAGGGATGTCCTCCCAGAGCCTCGGGTGGGGTCTGATGTGGATGTCGGTCATGGCAGATGGGGTGGGTTAAGGGGCGGCGTGCTGCAGTGGTCAGCCCGCATGCAGCGTGCCTGGCGTCCCGAGAAGAGGGAAGAAGGCCACCGGTGATGCGGGCAGGAGCTGGGGAAGCTGCGGCGAGCTGCCTGCTGATGGCCCAGGGGTCTGAAGACAAGTGGGCCACCAGCCCCTAACCCGCTGGGCCCAGCATTCCTCCCTCACACGGTGTCTCCGCCAGGCCCGCCTGACACACAGGGACCAGCACCAAAGGACAGGCCGTCACCCATCACCCATTCCTCGCTCAGCAAGCACCACCCCTGCCCCCAGGGTGGGAGACACGGGAAATGCAGTAAAATGTGGGCAGGCCAAGAGGGCCTGGCCCAGCTCGGGCGGGGGGAGGGGGCCAGCCCAGGGCCGCAGGAAGTTGCAACAACGCATTTCATCCGAGTGATGACCAACGGGGAGGGCCATGTGCGGAGAGTGACCGTCCCACCCTGCGTCATATGGAGCGTCCTTTTATAAGAGGCACCAGGGGCCGCCAAGAGGCACCCGAGGCTGAGGCACCCGAGGCTGAGGCGCCCGTGGCTGAGGCACCCGTGGCTGAGGCACCCGAGGCTGAGGCACCCATGGCTGAGGCACCTGAGGCTGAGGAACCCATGGCTGACCTGGAGGCCGCCATCGGCATGATCATGGATGTGTTTGCCCGCTATGCGGGGATGCACAGCAGCAGGCAGAGCCTGAGCAAGGAGGAGCTGAGGGTGCTCCTGGAGAAGGAACTCCCGGGCTTCCTGGAGGTGAGGCGGGCTGGGCAAGAGGCTCCCCTGGGGCAGGAGGCTCACCTGGGCAGGAGGCTCCCCTGGGGCAGAGCCAGCTGGCTGGGGGCAGGAGGGAGCTGTGGGGGCAGGAGGAAGGAGGGCATGGAAGGCAGCAGGGGCAGAAGCTGTCCAGACCCAGGGCGGCGGACTCACAGCTCCTCAGCGGGAGAGGCCGCGGCCGGCGATCTTGACTGGAACCCACCCCGGGCCTGGGATCTACCGCTCACCCAGCTGTGCCGCAGCAGCACCTCCTGCCGTAGAATTTGCGGTTCGGGGCCAGGTCGCCGCGCCCCCTGCTGCTGCTTTGGGGATCTGCACTGGAGTGGTGCTCCCGCTGCCCCTGAGCAGGCTGGCAGACACCTCCCCCACCCCCTGAAAGAAAGCCCCGGGTGGGGGTGGCAGGGACTGTCCAGGCCTGGGCTGACCCCAGGTCCCTGTCTCCCGGTGCCTCAGGCTTGCTTTCCTCACCTGTAACGGGTGACACCTTCCTCGCCCGGTGGATTGAGGAGCGGAGGTCTATGTAGGGGGCCAGCGTGGTGGCCCGCGGGACAGTGGTCAGCAGACAGGAGCGGGGAGTTCTATGGGCAGCACCCACAGAGCTCGTGGCGTCAAGGACGGAGCAGCGAGTGGGTGCGGTTTCCTGGGAATCGCCATAGTCAGGTGCATTACACAATCCGAAGGCAACTCCTCGCCCGGCCGCGTGGCTCCGTGGTTGAGCGTCGACCTATGAACCAGGAGGTCACGGTTCCGCTCCCGGTCAGGGCACAGGCCCGGGGTGCAGGCTCAGTGTCCAGCGTGGGGCGTGCAGGAGGCAGCCCATCGATGATTCTCTCTCATCACTGATGTTTCTATCTCCCTCTCCCTTCCTCTCTGACATCGATACAAATATATTTTTAAAAATCAAAGACAATCTCTCAAATACGTCGGGCGGGCCCCCACCTGCCAGAGCCGAGCCTGCCCCCCCGGGTGCGGTGTCTGCATGCCCAGCGGGCCTGGCACAGACTCGGTTTCCTTCCCTCTGCCCAGCGCGGTGCTTGGCTGAGGCCGAGGCCCCCCGGGCACCCCCTTGCTGACCTGCCCCCCTCTCTCCTCCAGAGCGGGAAGGACGACACCATGGAGAAGCTGTTCAAGGGCCTGCACACCAACGAAGACGCCACAGTGAGCTTCCAGGAGTTCGTCCTGCTGGTGGCGGGGCTCACGACTGCCTGTCACAAGCACCTCCAGGAGGAGGGAGCCAGCTGACCCTGCGGCCCGGATCCTGGCCGCAGCGGGGGGTGGGGGTGGGGCGCGCCTGGCCGCCAGGAAGCTCTGGGCAGCAGTGGTTTCTCTGGGCTGAGTGAGCTGATGGCCGTTGATAAATAAAACGCTTGTGAACCGATCCTGGTCTCAGAGAAACGGGTTATTTCCTTAAAGCCTCAACACCACACACACACACACACACACACACACACACACACACACGGAACGCCAACTGGTCACTTCACACGCATCCCTGCCCCGGGGAGACGAGGAGAAGGAAGGACACAGGTCAGAAGGTGAGAATCATTTGTCGGACCATTTCCTGGGTGCCCGCCCTATGCCAGCCCACGGGTGAGGCGCGGTCCCTGCTCCTGTTCATTCGTCAGCACAGAGCGATCGCCACGCTCCAGTGGGCCCGGGAGGACCGCGGGACGCGCCTCCGTTCATTCAGCCAGTCGCTCATGTAGCCACTCATCAACCCTGGCCCCCACCGTCCGTCTCTGCAAACGTGGTTTCTCGGGCAGCATCTGTTTACTGGCGCCTGCCACCGTGTTCTTTCTTCGCCACGAAGGCCGTAAAGCGCGGCGACAGCCTTCGGGAAGGATGGTGAGCCAGGACGGGAAGCCCCCCCAGGGAAGACCCCCCAGGGAAGGCCTGGCCACAGGACCCATGCCCACGGCTTCGCAAGCCGTCGCCCGGGAGCAGCCGGTGACTCAGAGGCCAGCAGGTCAGCGACTGGACCCGGTTCAGCGGAGGAGCCTCTTCTCTCCGAGCCAGTGTCACCAGAGCAGGACGGGACGTCGCCGAGGGGCCCTGAGCGGCGGCGGACACGCTGGGCGGAGGCTCCGGCTGGTCCCTGGCGGGGAGCTGGCCCGCGTGTGGGGCGAGGGGGAGGCGCACACGTGGCAGGAAGGGGGCAAAGCCCGTGGCCGAGCCGGGCGCTGAGGATGTGCCACAGTGGGCATGGCTCTTGCTTCTGTGCTGCTCCTGCACAAGACAGTCACCATCCTGTGGGTGACCAAGTCCGAGAGGCTACGGACACCAGAGGCCTGCCTCCCAGCCTCGCAGCTGGGGTGTGGGCTCCTGACCTGGGACCTACACTCCCTGCACTTCCTCAGTAGATGCCGAGCTTCGGGGAGGCGGGGGGGGGCGGGGGGGGGGGCCGGGACAGCTCCCCCGTGTGCACCACGGTGGGCGGAGACGTCCCCAGCCGTGGGCCTGCCCTGGCGCTCCAGGTCTCGCCGTCTTACGGGAGAGAAGTCCTTCTGAGCCCTCACCTGGGCGCGGGGGTTCTGTGCCTTCCAGCTCCAACCCAGCCCTGGAGCCCGAGAACGGCCCCGCGCTGCCCTCCGGGACCTGGCTCTGGTCCTGGCAAACCCCAGCCTCCACGCAGGCCCACAGGAGGGCCGGTCGGCAGGGCCCGGCTCCCTCGAAGCGGCTGCTGGGAGACCCTTTCTCCGGCGCCTGCCGTTCCCACGCCTAGGCGGCTGCCCGGGAATCTCTCTCATCATCCTGGCTCCTCCATGGCCCCAACCGAGAGACTCAGTCTGCTTTGGAGAACAGATCCCTCCCCCCGCGCCCCCCAGACCAGCCTCCCTCGGCTCTCTGTCAGCCCTCTCTGTGCCAGGCCCCTGAGCCGGTGCAGAACGCCCACGCCTCGTGGTCAAGTCCACAGCCACCTCTCAGTTCACAGCTTCGGGGGGGGGGGGGGGGGGGGGACCTGGCATCCAGGTCCTCGTGAAGCCGGAGCCACGTCCAACCAGCGTTATTCTGTTTGTTGTTATTTTGCTTGCCTAAGCTCTTTTTAAAAAATAAATCTTTATTGTTGGAAATATTACATGTGTCCCCCTTTGCCCCCATTGATCCCCTCCAGCCCACCCACCCCCTCTCCCCCACCCCAGGCCTTCACCACCCTAAGGTCTGTGTCCATGGGTTACGCACGATATGCATGCAATAAACAACATTTTTAAAAATATATTTTTATTGATTTCAGAGAGGAAGGGAGAGGGAGAGAGAGATAGAAACATCAGTGATGAGAGAGAATCATGGATCAGCTGCCTCCTGCATGCCCCCCCACTGGGGATGAAGCCCACAAACGGGCATGTGTCCTTGACTGGAATCGAACCCGGGACCCTTCAGTCCGCAGGCCGATGCTCTATCCACTGATAACACCGGTTAGGGCAACAACCGGCATTTTTTAATGATTGCATGGAGTCCAGTGGAAAGAGGGTACCATCACTTGACCATCATTAAAGCTACAGTGTAGTGGGCAGCCAGACAGACATGACAGAGCAAGGGCCAGGTGCAGAAGGTCACCAGGGCGGCTGGCAACCGGCAAAACTGGAAACCAAGGACCTCGCCCCCAGGGTGACCTTTCCTCCCCGAGCATATCGCTGGTCATATGGTTTGGACCCCATGACTGCTCCTTCCTAAAGATAACGGCTAGCCCTGGCCTGTTCGGCTCAGTGGATAGAGCACTGGCCTGTGGACTGAAGGGTCCAGGGCTTGATTCCGGTCCAGGGCTCGGACCTCGGTTGCAGACTTGATCCCCCGCTGGTCCCGGGCTCACCCCCGAAACCTGTCTCCAAGGCTCCTTTTCTCTGGCTTCCCAGTGAGCCAGAAGTCCTGGGGCTTCTTCTAAGCTGGGCCCTGCCTTGCCTCGCCGTCCTGAGTCTGCTTGTGCTGCGGCCAATGCCTTCTTACTTGACTTGCTGCATTTTGTCTCTTGATGAAACCTTTCCTTCAAGAAGACGAGAACCGAGGTCTCCTCATCTCGCTGGTAACAACAGTTCCTACTTTGTTTTTCTACAAGTATGCTACAGTTGCCCTGGCCAGTTTGTTCAGTGGTTAGAGCATCAGCCCACAGACCAAAAGGTCTCGGGTTCAATTACCAGTCAAGGGTTCGGACCTCAGGTCCGACCCCCAGCGCCTGTCAGAGTGGGAGCAGGAGGCAACCAATCAGTGTGTCTCTCTCACATGGATGTTTCTCTCTCTAAAAAAAAGTCCCCTCCTTCCCTTTCGTCCACTCTCTAGGATTTTCTTAAAAAGTATGCTACAGTTAATATTTTCCTTCATAAATCTTTCATCTTAAGCTCAGATAATTTCCCCAAAATGAATCTCATTTAACCTAGCATTATTAGGTAAGAGGAGAATTTTTTTATTGTGGTAAAAATACGTGACGTAAAAGATACTGTCTTAACCATTTCTAAACGTACAGCTCAGTAGTGTTAAGTATATTCACCTTGTTGCACAACCCATCTCCAGAACTCTTTCATCTTGCAAAACTGGAACTCCGTACCCATTAAACAGCACCCACCCCCACGCGCCTGGCAAACACTGTCCTATTTTCTGTGATTTGACTACCCTAGGACCTCATGTAAGGGGAGGGGGGGTCATATAGCTTTTGTCTTATTTAATGGCTCATCTCACTGAGCCTAATGTCCTCAAGGTTTATCCTTGTTGTAGTACATGTCAGAATTCCCATCCTTTTTAAGGCTGAATAGTAGTTTTTAGTATGGATAGAAGACGTGTTGCTTCTCCGTTCATCCATCGATGGACACTAGGGTTGCTTCCAGAGTTTGTGTGTGTGTGTGTGGGGGGGGGGGGGGTTAATTTGATTTGCTTTATTTGAGCAAGGTCAAGTGTCTCCCCATTATAATGCTTGGGAATTGTCCCAGGGAGGGCCCTCCGGCTGTCACCAGCGGCCCCTGCTGATGATTTGGTGAGTTGGTCCTTGGCTGATGAGCACACTCATCTCTAGGTAACATGCTATCGATTTCTCCTGCCTTCTGGGTGTCTCCACTACTAGAATGAAGTTCGAGGCAGAACTTCTGGATTGTCTGTCCACTGCTGTATCACCCAGTGCCTAGAACAGTGCCTGGTATAGAGTAGGTGCTAAGTAATACTGATAAATAAAAACACCTGTGATAAAATACAATTTTAAAACGGTTTAAAGAGAACTGACATAGCCCGTTTCTAAGGCAGAAACTTCCGTTTCAGTTATCTGCCTTGGTAAGCAAACACCGTTAAATTTAAATTAAATTTACATACTTAATTGGCCCTCGTTCTTTGAAGGAGTGTGAAGCAACAACCATGTCCGAGCAAGAAGAAACTAGGGACAGGAGGGAACCCTTCCTGGTCCTTGGCATGTGCTTTACCTTCACCTGGATGGAGGCTACGTGGTTGTCTGGCTATGCAAAAACGAATCCATTTGTACACTTACGGATGCACTTTACTCCACCACTAAACCTTCCTTCATAGGGTTCGGACTGAGCGCGTGCACAGAGACCACAGCGCGCGTGCGCGTGCGCGAGCGCGAGCGTGCGCGCAGGCCGGAAGCAGGGGCGTTCTGTGCGTGCGCGCGCGCGGAGACCGGAAGCTGGCCGGCAGCCCGGAAGTCGCGGGCTATGGAGAGTCGCTCGGCGGGTCGCGGGCCATCTCGCGAGGGATCGGCGGAAGAAGCCGAGCCGCCGGTCGCCTCCTGGAGCGGGGACAGCGGTCACGTGTCGCAGAGCCACAGCATCGCCTCAGGGCCGTGGGAGGATGAGGGCCCGGAGGGGTGCGCGCCGGGACGTGACCTGCCGCTGCTGCGCCGCGCGGCCGCGGGCTACGCCGCCGGCCTGCTGCCCGAGGCCGGGGCGCGGCCCGAGGTGCAGGCCCTGGACGCCAGCCTGGACGAGCTGCTGACCAGGGTGGACGAGTTCGTGGGCATGCTGGACATGCTGCGCGGCGACTCCTCCCACGTCGTCAGCGAGGGCGTGCCGCGCATCCACGCCAAGGCCACGGAGATGCGGCGGGTCTACGGCAAGATCGACCGGCTCGAGGCCTTCGTGGGCATGATCGGCGCCAGCGTGGCCCGGATGGAGGAGCAAGTCGCCAGGGCGGAGGCCGAGCTGGGGTCCTTCCCCAGCACGTTCAGGAAACTCCTGCACACAATCCACGTGCCCTCCCTCTTCACCAAGGCGCCCGCCAGCAGGCCCCCGCCGGCCGCCTACGAACCCCCCGTCCTGTTCCGGACCGAGGACCACTTTCCCTGCTGCAGCGAAAGGCCTCTGATCTGAGCGGGCGGACCCGCCGCGAGAGGACGCTGCCCGCCGAGATCACCCCGAGTGGAGTGCCGATTGCATCGATGGGAAGTCCTGTTCCCAGGCCTGTGCTGTTGGGGTGTGGACGTGTAACGTTGATTCATTGCACACCCTGTTTCTCACTGTCTTCATAATGGTTTCACGTAGGAAGTTTGCCCTTTTTAAGTCTTCCAGTTCCAGCCCGAAAGCTGCTTGGTGGGAGCGACCGGGGAAGCAGAATGAAGGAACTTACCTGTGCACTGTGGCAACACTGTAGCTTTTGTGGATTTTATGGCTCCACAAACAGTTTTACCTTTTCAAGGTTTATATGTTTATCTCCTCTCTCTAGGGAAATCACTGAGCCGTTAAAGCTCCGTTATAATTTGATCCGAACGGTGGTTCAGTTTCCTATCGCTTACTCTAGCCGTTGGTGGTAAGTTACCTAACATTCTGGTAAACTTTCCATGGGGGTTGTAAACCGAAGGAAATGGTGCAACTTCTGAGAAAAATGTCCTGAGTCCTTGCAACTAATTCTGAAGTATCGGAAAGCAGGGTCATACCACCTTACCTTGCCCCAAGCAAACATGACCATATGATGGTTGCCAACGTTTGGTTTATAGCTTAAATCTTAATAAAAATTTTCAATTTTATTGGAAAAGCTTTTCTTCCGGGAAGGGCTTGACCTGCTTCCCTTTCTGTTGGTTTGAAAGTGGACATGCGAGGTGAGGGGCGGGATAAGGAGACGCCTGGGAGTGCCTCCTTCAGAGGGCGAATGTGACACGCGGACCTGGCTCTCTTCACAGCGTCAGATGTTTCTTTCCCCTCAGGGGGAGCCGTGCGTCATTGGTGGGGTGACTGGTATTGGGCATTTGTTCCTTCACCCCGACAGCGCAGAGCCCTAAAGATGCCTGGCAGGCACGGCAGGCTTTGATCGCGCTCCTAACCTGCTTTGTAAGCCGGCCCTCTGGCAGCACCCAGCGCCGGCTGCTCTCCTGTGTTTGCAGAGGTCTGGAGCGGATGGAGTAGGCGTCATTCTCACTTAGCTGCGCACAACGAACAGTGATGATGTAGTCCCAACCTTAGCTTTCTTGGGCCTTGGAACAAAGCACTGATTACAAACTGAAGGACTCCTGACCTCAGAGGCGAACAAGTAACCTGTACTTAATATTCGGCAACTGCTGGGTACGTAAGTAATGAGTATATCCCTGCAGTGACCCACTGGATGGAAAAATGGCTGCCTTCGTAACGTCTGTACTGCTAAAGTGTTCTTTAAGCTTGGGGCTAGTATTAAACAGCAGGTTTAGGACAAATTATGGAAAAGTAGAATAACTTAAAAGAATATCTGCATAATGGACAGCCTAAATTTCAGAAAGCATAAGTTAAGTGTTTTTTAAAGTGATACTTTCTTAATTAGGAACATATAATGCTTAGAAACTTACTTTCATTACCTACAGGAGAAAATTAAAAGTATCGTAACCAGTAAAAGAATGAAATTCAGCTTAACAGTTTTTAAAGGCAACCACATGTGATTTTCTGGCGATACACTGTAAGTTCTGGTTTAGATGGTAATTTGCATGATTATATGTACAGCTTTACTCTAAGGGACCTTGGGCCTGGAATTCTCAGTCAGTGTTGTTTATGTGGTTTCCAAGTGGACATTACAGCCCGTTTGCATGGCACAAGACAGATCAGATACAGGTCATTTGTCTCGAGTTGGGGTTGGGAAGGCCAGACACCTCCACTCTCTGGCACTGCCACCCTCAGACCTCCTGGCTCCTTCCTCCCACCCTGACCCACTGGGGCGTTGAGAGGGCCCCTCGGATCTTGAAAACTGGTCCTTCCACCTTCTCGTAAGTCAGCAAGTTGGGAGGGGCAGGCTCAGTGTCTTCTTGGGTGACCCCTGCAGGACTCCTGGACTTTCTGGAACAGGGGCAGCCCACCAGTCACACTGGAGCCAATGAACTTGCTCTTCGCTCCACACCCAAGAGCACAATAACCTCTGAGGGTTTTCAGGAGTCGGTAGGACACACCCCGTCAGTCCATGGGCAGCCGGCACCCAGGAGTCTGGGCACACACATAATATTGGGTACCAGGGAGCTAGAAAGCGCCGGAGGCTTTTTCTTCCCAGCCGGGACTTGCAGGAACGTGCATCTTGGGCTGTGTGAGGAAGGGGGTCCCGGAGTCAGACGGCCGGGCGGGAACCTGCTGACCATGAGGGAGGACGATCGATAGGGCCGGACAGTACGCAGACTTGCAGGCCTGGCGGGCCCAGCTCGCTCCGCCCTTGCACTTGCACAGCAGCCACGGGAGGTGTGTAGACAGGTGTGCAGGCCGTGTGCAGGTGAACTGCTTACCAGAATGCATTTCTTGAAATACTGAGAGGAAAAACTCATACTAGAGGGATTTCAGGTTTTAAACTCCCCGGCTCGACGGCTGTCCGGCAGCGTGGGGGAGGTGAAGCTTTGGTTCCCAGGGCTGTTTCCTGCTGCCGGAAGTGATGAGGAGAAAGATGCGCTCAGGATGGCAGACGGAGCTCACCGCCTCCTCCAGGACAAGACACGCAAGGGGTGAGGCGGGTGCAGCCCCGCTCGAGGTCCCATCAGCCTCGCCGCTCCCACTGTTCGTTACCAGAAACTGCCGCGTGGCCTCTGGTGAGAGTACCTTCTAATGACCTGTTCATCGCGGGACATCCATCCTCAGGCTGCAGGCCGCCCCCAGAGCATCCGCAGTGCTCTTCCTCTGTCCATCCACCCGCCCCATCTCACCTGCCCACCGAGAAGTCTCCAAGCCACTCTCCGCGGGGTACACAGCAGCCAGTGGATCTCGAGAAACCATAAGTCAGATACTGTATGTTGGGCTTTGCCGGAAACCTTCAATAGCTTCTCGTGACCTTAGAACAAAACCCACGTTCTCATGTGGGCAGAAAGGGGGCCACATACTAAACCTGACAAGCTCAGGGGAGGCCGGCATGGTGGCCTCCTGAACTCGGAGACCGGAAGTAGCCGCACAGGGTGGTCTGAAGTTAAACTTTCTAACTGAAAGTGAGTCGTATGGGCACTAAGGGACCTTGGGCCTGGAATTCAGTTTAGGAATTCATCCTAAACCCTCCGACGTAAGAGAATGTGGGTCTCTCCGCGTTCCTGTTATCCAGGCTCAGAAATGTCCCGGCCTCACCTCCTCCCGCCTCCCTGACCTGTTGCCAGTGGGTTTCACGGGGGGAGCCCCTTCCGTCTGCCCTTTGATTCCGACGTGTTAAATAGGTGGTAACTGCCATTTCCCGGGCCATCCTCTCAAGCCATTGAGATTTTGCTTCCTGGCAGTTTTCAGTTTGGCTCAAATAAACAAAAGTTCCCTAGAGGTTGGATATTTCTTCCATCTGGGGCCTCTCTCCGCTCAGGCCCCTCCCACGGACTTGCTCCTGGAAGATGCCCGCTGCGTTCCTGCATAGCACTTGTCACAGCTGTGTCCGTGTCATGTAACTACCCAGGGCCAGCGGGCCCCTGTCCGTCTCGCCCTCACCCGTGTTCCCAGCAGGGAACCGTGCCTGGCACGCTCCGCAGCTGGTGGAGTAAGTGAAAGGCTAGACAAAGCCTGGGCACGCTGGAAGGAAGGGGAGACATTCAGAAAGGCAAGTGCAGCAATTCGATCAAATGGGTGCGGGGAAAGCAAGCCCCGTGTGGGCGGAGGGCGCAGAGCGGGGCCTGCCCGTGGGGGAGGGTTAGACGCCAACAGAGTCCAGCGCAGGGCAGGGCTCCAGGGCCGGGCGTGGTGCCTCGGCAGGTCTTGCCCCCTCCTGCCCGGAACTGCAGGCTGCCTGCCTTTTGCACGCCAGAAGGGTAGAATCATGGCTTAGAAAGCATTTCTCACTGTGGTGTTGCTTGTGGGGTAGAGCATCTTTTTGTTTTTTTAATATATATTTTATTGATTTTTCACAGAGAGGAAGGGAGCGGAATAGTTAGAAACGTTGATGAGAGACACCCATCAGCTGCCTCCTGCACGCCCCCTACTGGGGATGTGCCCACAACCAAGGTACGTGCCCTTGACCGGAATGGAACCTGGGACCCTTGAGTCCGCAGGCCGACGCTCTATCCACTGAGCCACACCGGTTAGGGCGTGGAGTAGAGCATCTTCCTGTGCACCAAACAGTCGTGGGTTCGATTCCCGATCAGGGCACATACCCAGGCTGTGGGTTCCCTCCCCTGCCGGAGTGTGTTTCTCTCCCTCTCCCTTCTCTCTCTGCACTCAGAGAAAAGCATCCTCGGGTGAGGATACATAAAACCCAAAAAACCTTTCAAACTCCTAAATCCTTAGTCCCAGTCACAAGGGAGGGAATGCACTTCCGTTAGAATGATTCCTCCTCCTCTTCACCCTCAAAGGGGAGGGTCAGGGCGTGGTCAGACCCTGCGTGGGGAAGGGCCTAGGGATCCTCCAGGCCCCGCCTGCAGGAGTGAGTGAGTCGAGGGGCTGCAGGAACAGCCCCTGCCCAGCAGGGGGCGCTGGCGGAGCAGAAAAGCCGCCTGGAAGCAGCTGGTCCCGCCCAGCCTTCAGGAACTGAACACCAGCCTCCAGCAGCCATGGCCTTGGGTGCTGGCACTTCAGGGCTACCGGCCTGTCCACCTGAAGGGCTCACAGCCTGGGACCCCTGCGCACCCCAAGGCTGCTCTTCTTGCTTGGGGCATGGGAGGGTGGGATGCGAGCGCCCCGTCTGGCCGGACACAGAAGAAGCCATGTCCCTCCCCTTTCTGCTGTTCTTGCCCTCTCTCTGCACGCTCCTTCCCGTGTTTGCTTGTTTTTCTGTCTCCCAGCCGGGGCAAGGAGCGTGGCCTTTTTCTGCTCTGGGCGCCCCTGAATCCCAGGCACCTGCGGCCCTGCAAACGCATCTGCGGAATGAATGGGAGGGGCCGGGAGGACGAGCAGCAAGTCCTCAGGAGCACGGGGATGGCTGCGTCCCACAGGCGGCTTGGATGTTGCTTAGCACCTGTCCTGGCGGAACCAGAACACCTGCTTCAGTGTTTTCTGGGGGGAGCCGGGGGGGGGGGGGGCGCCCCCTGCGTCCCCCTCGAATATCTGTCACCGCTTCTAGGCTGTGGAGATGCTTCCTGGCAGGCTTTTAAATAGCGCATCCTTCCCGTGTCACTGTTACTTGAGATAAGAACCGGCAGGATGGGAGGCTTTGCAGGGCGGTGGGGGGGTGGGGGTGTTAGTGATGAGATGTGGGAGGGGTTGGGTACGAGATTGTGCAGGAAGGCGTTTCAGTAGGAAATGTAAGTGTTCTTTTTTAAAAATGTACTTTTACTGATTTCAGGGAGAGAGAGAGAGAGAAACATCAGTGATGAGAGAATCATGGATCAGCTGCCTCCTGCACGCCCCACACTGGGGATGGAGCCCACAACCCCGGCCTGTGCCCTTAACTGGAATCAAATCTGGGACCCTTCAGTCTCCAGGCCGATGCTCTAGCCACTGAGCCAAACCAGCCAGGGCGTAGGTGTTATTATTCCATTAGTTTAAAAATGTCATCGTTTTTCCTTTTTTAAATGTGTGGTAAAATACACGTAACACTTTCACCAGATTTACCACTTTCACCATTTCTCAGTGTGCAGCTCAGTGGCATCAAGTTCATTCACATCGTTGTGCAACGTCACCGCCATCCATCTCTGGAACTCTTTCATCTTCCCAATCTCCAACCCTGTCCCCATTACACAATCCCCACTGTCCCCTCTCCTGGCCCCTCCCCCTCCAGCTGCTTCCTGTCTATGAATCTGACTCCTCTAAGGATCTCACGTGAATGCCATCATGGTCTGTGTCCTGTGTGACTGGCTTGTTTCACTGAGCATACTGTGTTCCCCGTTCATACATGTTGTAGCTGGTGTCAGAGTTTCCTTCCTTTTTTAAAAACTGTGTTTTTATTTCAGAGAGGAAAGGAGAGGGAGAGATAGATGGAAACATCAATGATGAGAGAGAATCATGGATTAGCTGCCTCCTGCACACCCCACACGGGCAATCGAGCCAAAACCCAGGCATGTGCCCTGACGGCATTGAAACGTGACCTCCTGGTTCATAGGTCGATGCTCAATCACTGAGCCACGCCAGCTGGGCCTTCCTTCCTTTTTATGGCTGCATCATATTCCACTGTGTGTGTAGATGGACCACATTTGGTTTATCCTTCATCTGTCGATGCACACTGGGTTACTTCTACCTTTTGGCTACTGTGAATAACACTGCTGTGAGCATGGGGTGGAAGCATCTCTCTTAGACCCTGCTTTCAATAGTGTGGGTATAAACCCAGAAGTGGAATTTCTGAACTACATGATAATTCTATTTTTTGAAGAACCGCCATGCTGTTCGGTACAGCAGCTGCCCCCTGTTATGTTCCCACCAACAGTGCACAGGGTTCCAATTCCTCCACGGCCCCCCAACATTTATTATTTGTTTGTATTTTTTCATAATAGTCATACTAATGGGTGTTCGATGGTAAAGAGGCAAAGGTTTTTCAGGGTAGATGATGATGATAATGATGGTGATAGTGATGGTGGTGATGGAGATGGTAGTGATGGAGATGATGATGGTGGTGATGATGGAGATGGTGGTGATGGTGGTGGTGGAGATGGTGGTGATGGAGATGATGGTGGTGGTAATGGAGATGGTGGAGATGGTGGTGGTGATGGAGATGGTGAAGATGGTGGTGATGGAGATGGTGGTGATGGTGGTGGTGATGGAGATGGTGGCAATGGAGATGATGATGGTGGTGGTGATGGAGATGGTGGTGATGGTGGTGGTGTTGGAGATGGTGGTGATGGAGATGGTGGTGGTGATGGAGATGGTGGAGATGGTGGTAATGGAGATGGTGGAGATGGTGGTGGTGATGGAGATGGTGGTGATGGTGGTGATGGTGGTGGTGATGGAGATGGTGGTGATGGTGGTGGTGATGGAGATGGTGGCGATGGAGATGATGATGGTGGTGGTGATGGAGATGGTGGTGATGGAGATGGTGGTGATGGTGGTGGTGATGGAGATGGTGGTGATGGTGGTGGTGATGGAGATGGTGGAGATGGTGGTAATGGAGATGGTGGAGATGGTGGTGGTGATGGAGATGGTGGAGATGGTGGTGATGGTGGTGGTGATGGAGATGGTGGAGATGGTGGTGATGGTGGTGGTGATGGTGATGGAGATGGTGATGGTGATGGAGATGGTGGTGGTGATGGAGATGGTGGAGATGGTGGTAATGGAGATGGTGGAGATGGTGGTGGTGATGGAGATGGTGGTGATGGTGGTGGTGATGGAGATGGTGGTGATGGTGGTGGTGATGGAGATGGTGGCGATGGAGATGATGATGGTGGTGGTGATGGAGATGGTGGTGATGGAGATGGTGGTGATGGTGGTGGTGATGGAGATGGTGGTGGTGGTGGTGATGGAGATGTTGGTGATGGAGATGATGATGGTGGTGGTGATGGTGGTGATGGAGATGGTGGTGATGGTGGTGGTGATGGAGATGGTGGAGATGGTGGTAATGGAGATGGTGGTGATGGTGGTGGTGATGGAGATGGTGGAGATGGTGGTGGTGATGGAGATGGTGGAGATGGTGGTGATGGTGGTGGTGATGGAGATGGTGGAGATGGTGGTGATGGTGGTGGTGATGGAGATGGTGGTGATGGTGGTGATGGAGATGGTGGTGGTGGAGATGATGGTGGTGGTGATGGAGATGGTGGTGGTGGTGATGGTGATGGAGATGGTGGTGATAGAGATGGTGTTGATGGAGATGGTGGTGGTGGTGATGGAGATGGTGGTGGTGGTGATGGTGATGGAGATGGTGGTGATGGAGATGATGATGGTAGAGATGGTGGTGATGGTGGTGGTGATGGCGATGATGATGGTGGTGATGGAGATGACAACTGCAGCAGGCGCTTGGTTCCCTTGTGTTTATGCATCTCTTTCCGGAGCTCCTGTCCTCAACCCCAAATAGGTGCTGTGGCACCTCAGGCTGCAGACAGGTACTGATTCCACCCGAGAGGCCAGAACGTGCAGTCCTGGGGCCCGCCACCCGGGAGTCTGCTCACAGGCTGCACACAGACCACTGAGAACTGAGCTTGGTCCTTCTCGGCATCCTCTGGTTTGACCTGGGCTTCTTTCTGCTCACTTTGGGTTGAATCTGCTCTTCTTTCCCCACTTTCCTAAGGTAGAAGCTTAGGCGATGATTTTAGATCTGCCTTCTGAAATACGCACTCCATGCTATCCATGTCCCTCTAAGGACTGCCGCCCCGCCCACAGCTGCTGATACATTGTCCTTTTGGTTTCGTTTAGTTCAAAATACTTTCACATTTCGTTTCAGGTTTCTTCTGCGACCCATGTGTTATTTAGAAGAGTGCTGTCCACTCTCGGAGTGTGTTGGGGTAATCCAGCGCGCTCTCTCTCTCTCTCTCTCTCTCTCTCTCTCTCTCTCTCTCGGTTGCTGATTCCTCGTTTCATTCCATTGTGGTCTGAGAGCACAATGATTCCTTTTAGATGAAGGTGCATTCTCGGTCTGTCTTGGGCGAGGTCTGTCCTGGTGAATGTTCCATGTGAGCTTGAGAAGAACCTGTTTTCGGCTGCTGTTGGATGAAGGGGACTCAAGTGTTTTTATTTATTTTACCTTTGTATTTTGAAGTAATTTTACTTTTTATTTGTTGGGGTTTTTTTGTAAATACATTTTTATTGATTTCAGAGAGGAAGGGAAAGGGAGAGAGAAATAGAAACATCAATGATGAGAGATAATCATTGATCGGCTGCCTCCTGCACGCCCCCACACTGGGGATCAAGCCCACAACCTGGGCATGTGCCCTGACCAGGAATTGAACCGTGACCTCCTGATTCACAGGTCAAGGCCAACCACTGAGTCACGCTGGCTGGGCATGAAGTAGTTTTGAATGTGTATAGAGGTTGTAGAAATACTCAGAGAGCACCCGCCCCCACCCCGCCCCTGCCTCTCACATAACCATTGTGCACTGACCAGGCCCAGGATGCTGGCATTGGCACCGCCCTGCTCACCAAACTCTGCTCGGCGTCCTCCCGTGGGCTGCTGGCCTGACCTGCCCAGCCCGCCAAGCCTGGCACCCTGTTCTGCTGCTGACTGATCCAGATAGTGGGGGCCTCTGAGGCCTGGACAGCTGGAGGCTGGGGGAGGACCGGGAGCAGGTGGCCTTCATCCTGGGGACAGGCCGCAGAATGGCCTTCCCACGTACGTCAGAGTATTTTGACCCCGTGGACACCCACAGGCATGCAGTGGGGAGCAGGTCCAGCAAGGAGCAGGCACAGTCCACACCACACTGCCCCGTAGTGACCGCAGAGGTCGCTGAGGGCGTCACTGACAGGGGCCGGGGGTCACCGGGATGACGGGGTGTGATGACGCAGTGTGCATGCATCACTCGCTGCGCCAGACCCTGCCAAGGTTCAAGGGTTTGCTCACGTGGCCCAGGAGCCGCAGGGTCAGGCTCCCCAGTCAGCGCAGGGGCTCAGGCCCTGCCTGCGGACATCCCGGCTCTGGCCACGAGGGGGCGGTGTGGCGCAGCTGGACCAGCGCGGAGGGCCTCCCGCAAGTTACGGCAAATCTCGGGGTCTCAGGTTCCCCCGCCTGGAGGCTGTGCCGGGACCACGTGAGCTCAACAAAATCCCGAGGGCGGCCCTGAGCTGGCTGGGGGTGCAGTGCACGGTGGGCTGTGTCTTCCTAAAGGCCCACCCCGTGCGCCCTCCTCACACCGGGACCAGGACACATCCCGCCGGGCAGCGAGGGTCTGGGTCCCTGTCCTTGGAGCGCCCCTCCACCCGCCTCCACCTTTGGGGACGCTGGTCTGGCAGCAGTGGACGAGGCCCCAGGGGACGGCGTGCACGGGCTGCCCACGGGGAGAGACCTCCTCGGATGCCTGGAGGCCCCGGCGCCGTGGGCGGAGACCAGGCCACAGGACCCGGGAGCGTAACCAACAGGGTGATGTGCTCCATCCACATCAGCGATGGCACCGCCTGGAGACGCTGCTGCACACAGCCCACCCGGTGTGCCCACTCGGTGTGCCCACCCGGTGTGCCCGGAGCCAGTGGAGTTTCTGCCTGGGCCTAGAACAAGCAGACCCCACCCACCTGCCCACACACCCACACACACTCACGTGATGCTCACACACAGGCACACACTCCCTCGGGGTGGAACACGCAGCCGCGGGCGCCTGGGCCCCATCCCTGCTCCCCTCCCCTGCTCGGTCGCTCACCAGCTGTGACCCTGTAGGATGCTGTCGGACCCTCAGGTCCTCACCCGCAGCACGGGGCTGGGGGGCGGGGGGGGCTGCTCCGTGCGGGGACTGAGGAGCTCCGGCAGCGCTGCTGGCCTTTACCCACCTCCACCTTCCAGGGAGGAGCTCAATCTCCTTCTGCCTTCGGGGAGAGGGGAGGAGGGGAGGAAGACGTGTGTGTGCGTGTGCGTGTGCGTGTGCATGTGTGAATTCCCCAGGAAGACAGGGTCTGTGGACTACACATGTAACTCACTACGTCTGTCCGAGCTCTGGCCGTGTCCAGCCCCCACGCGGGCCGCAGCCGCAGGAAGGTGGCGACGGGTGGCCCAGCGTGGCCTCTGCTCGGGCCGGGCCTCCCCTAAGAAAGGCCTGTTTCTTCCCGCCGGCACTCTGGCCCGGCCACCGGCGCTCAATGAGCCCTTCTGAGCCCCGGCGCCCGCCCCGCACACACTCGGCCTCCTGCTTGCCCGCTCCCAGGGACGCTCACAATGTGGCCCTGTTCTCCCGCGCCCGCCCGCCCGCCCGGGAGGAGCCGTGCCAGCCGCCGCGAGGCTGCCCGCCTGGCTTCCAGCAGGACGCGCTGTGTGTGGCCTGAGACGGGCACCGCTTCGCTGGCCGCCCCGCGGGTTAGGGGCGATTTGTAAGAGCAAACGCCGCCCCGGGGCGCGGGCTCCCCGGCCCCTCCGCGCGGGCCTCGGCACGTGCTGCTGCCTCCTCCAGGCCCCGCCCCGCCTGCGGCTCAGCTCCTCCTCCTCCTCCTCCTCCTCCTCCTCCTCCTCCTCCTCCTCCTCCTCCTCCTCGGACCCGGACCGCCAGCGCGGACTCTGTCCCGGCCCTGTTTGATTTCCCCACACTGAGCCCTTGTCTCGTCCCTCCATTGGGAGCTGAGCGTCTGCCCTGTGCGTGCCCGGCCTCCAGGCCCAGCACAGCGCCGGCTCCCGGAGGCCGCAGCCAGCCTGCTCAGGCGGGTGAGTGAGCAAACCGCCCCACCGACCGACGGACTCCGCTGTGAGCCGGTGAGGGCCGGAGGCAATGGATCAGTTACTGAGTCACTGCCACCAGGGGCCCAGGCAGGAGTCCCCCAATCTATCTTCAGTCACCTGACCTCCCCCACCTCTCAGCCCTCCCAGGGCAGCGGGGGCCTTCCCCCCAGGGGCCCAGCACCCACCCCTCCCCGGCCTGGAACACCACTGCCCCCTGGTCCATTTGGGGTCACCCCAGCTTTGTCCTGTCGCAGGGCCTTTGCACCGGCTCTGCCCTGGGCCTGGAATTCTGCTGCGTCGCCCCGCCCCCACCTCCTCACAGGAGGCCCCTGCCTCCCGCCCGGCACCGCCGAGTTCCTCCCTGGACCTCAGGAAGGTCAGGGTTCGTCTACCTGTTTCCACCACAAGGGAAGTGCCGGGGCTGGGACCTGCCCTACCTTGCTCACCGGGGCCCCTGGTCCCCGACACCGGCCAGGCTCACAATCGGGGCTCAGTGGGCATGGCTGGGGCCCAGCAACCCCGGGTGCCGACTTTGTGTCCACTTTGCAGCGCAGGGCCCAGGCGCGACGCGGGCCGCGGGAGGTCACAGGCCGTCCGAGAGACAGGCACCAGGACCGTCCTCCTGTTTACCGGCTGGTTTCATGCCGTTGGGGCTGACGCTGCCGAGGGGCGGGACGGGACAGCGACAGAGGCAGGTGTCCTTGGAGAGGCCGGGGGTAGGGTGTGGCGGAGCCGGCCACCTGCTTCTTGGAAAGAGGTGGTCAGGGAAGGCTCCCTGGGGGAGGTGAGGCCATCCCTGGATGGTGTCCCAAATAGGAAATGCCATTCCGCAGAGGTGGGACCACGCCAGCAGCTGTGTGAAGGGGACCAGGAGCTGGCCTCCTGCTCCGCGGGGCCAGTGTGAGGAGGGGCCTGGACCGACCCCATTCAGTCCCTGTCCAGGGCACCGGGCCGGGACAGCCGCCCCGGGTGGCTGAGCTTCCGGGAAGGAGTGAGCTCCCTGCGCGGGGTCTGTCAGCTGGAGAGGGAGAGGGCTGCGGGCGAGCCCAGCAGGACGCTGCAAGCCCTGCTCATCGGAGAAGCTGAGGTCGAGAACTGAGTGCGTCCCCTCCCGGCAGAGGCGGTGTCCCCCAGAGGACGGCCACACTCACCGCACGCGCACAGACGCGCCGTCGCGGTCTTCGTGGTGGTAACACCGCCGCAGAAAGGCCGCTTCCTGAGAGTCCCCAGCGCGGCCAGCGTGGGCTCGGACGCCTGGCTCAGCACCGCGTTGCTTGTAACGGGAAAACCCGAGACCCGGCCCGTCCATTTGCGTTTGCTCTGTGCTTCCCTCCAGACTGGGCTCCGAGAGGGCGGGCCTGGCCTGAGAGTCGCTCCTCCATCGTCATATCTGGTGGGTGTGAGGGGCGACCCGAGCCCCAGCCGAGTAGCTCAGCCCATTAGAGCGGCGGTCCCCGTCAGGGTGGGACAACAAATCCATGTCTCTCTCTCTCTCTCTCTCTCTCGCTCTCTCTCTCTCTCCCCCCCCAATCAATAAATTAAAAAGAAAAGAGAGAGATCAATGCAATCTTTTTTTTTTTTTTTTTAAGTATAAGCCCAGGTCGGTCGGTGTAGCTCAGTGGTTGAGCATCGACCGATGAACCAGGAGGTCACGGTTTGATTCCCGGTCAGGCCATATTCCCAGGTTTCCGGCTCGATCCCCAGTGTGGGGAATACAGGAGGCAGCCGGTCCATGATTGTCTCTCATCACTGACGTCTCTCTCTCTCTCTCCCCCTCTCCCTTCCTCTCTGGAATAAATCAATAGAAATATTTTTAAAATAATAAATAAAAATAAAAGCATAAGCCCACTGATGAGGGGAAGGGGTGGGGGGAGAGAGAGAGGAATGCAAGAAACAAGTCAGAATGTCAAGTCTCGCCCCAAGGAGGCTGTAGGAAAAGCTCGGGGCGTTAGGGAGTGGGCAGCCGTGGTTGCCGGGAGGCGGCATTCCAGGTGGTTTTTGTTTCCTCCGTGTTGTGCTGCGTTTCCCACACTCTGGGTCGTAAACACGCGCCGTCTGTACTGTGAGAAAATTCCCCAGAAAACAGAGAGCGCCGTCAGGGTTAAAGAGCTGTTTGGTTTGCCGAGCTCCGGGCAGGGCGTCTCCCAGCCGAGCGGAACGAGCGAGACGCTCCCAGCGTCCCTGGTGGCATCCCTGTCCGTCTGGCTGGGATCAGCAAGAACACCCCAACGCCCCCGCGTGGGGAGCCAGGAATGTTCAGTTGTGCTGTGGCCACTCCGAAACGTGCTCCGCCCCCCCCTCCCCCCCCCCCCCCGGTTTTTATGGCTTCCTTTGGCTGAGACTTGACACTTACCTGGGCAAGCAGGGCGTCCAGGCTGTTGGGCGTCCCGAAGCCACCTCTGCGCGGGCCGGTAAGGAAGCGCAGAGCCCCGCCAGCCGGGCTGCCTTGGAACCTGATTCTGGAACAAGCTCACCCCTCTCCCTGCGGAGCAGCCGTCCCGTGGGATTGTTCAAGGTGCCCGACGGCCCCTCCGTGTCTCCGCGGCCAAAGGGACTCAGCCTCCACGTGGGGCAGCCACGGGCGGGCACAACGTCACCACTCACCCGTGGCCCCCTGGGGAGGCACGGCCCTCCCTGCCCTGGAGGTCCCCGAGGCCTGGTCTCCCTGCCCTGGAGGCGATGACTCCCCAGGGAGCCGGTCACCCTGTGGGGAAGGCCGAGGGCCCACCTGGCTCTGCTCTGATCCCCACCAGTGTGGCCCAGCCATTGCCCCACGGCGGGTGGGCAGCTGGCTGGGAGCCTCCAGGAGGGCCCACGCAGGGCCGGGCATGGGAAGGCGGGTGGGAGGAACCCCCTTGGCGCTCCCCGGGAGCCAGGAGCCCTCAGCCTGGGGAAAAGCCGAGCCATCCTTCTCTGCCAGCCACCGCCTCCTGGAGAAGCCTCCCCTGTCACCGGAAACGCCAGGGCGCTCAGAACCGGGTGGGACCAAAGATCAGCCCACCGGTGCTGACTGAGCCCGCTGTGGCTTTTTGCTGTTGAGCTGTAGGAGTGCTGTAATAATCTGATGTTAGTTTCCTAGGAGGTGCGTGAGTTGCAAACATTCCCTCCCATTCCTTGGGCTGCCTTTCACTCCGTTGGTAGCACCCTCTCATGCACAGAAGTTTTCATTTTGATGAATCCAATGTATCCATTTTTTTTTTTTTAATTTTGTTGCCTGTACTTTGGTGTCATAGCCAAGAAATAATCGCCACGTTCCAGTCGTGAGGCTTTCCCCCAAGGTTTTCTTCTACGAGTTCTATAGTTTTAGCTCTGACGCTTAGACCCACGGAGAGTTGATTTTTGGATGTGGTGTTAGATGAGGGTCCAGCTTCTTCCTTTTGCACATGGACATCCAGCTTTCCCAGCACCGTTTGCTAAAAAGCTTGTCCTGTCCCCACTGAATGGTCTTGGCGCCTGGCTGCAGCCTACTTGCCCGAATGCTCAGGTTTTGTTCCCAGCTCGGCGTCCTATTGGCCTGTTTGCCTTTATACCTGCGAGGCAGCACCTGCAGCTTCCTGTCCACTGGGGTGCACACTTCCTTCTGCTGCAAATGCGTGCTTATGGGGGGGTGAGGTGAGAGGCGATTTCTTTCTTTCTTTCCCTGGTTTTAAATTTTCAATTCACTTTATTGTTTTACTGTTAAAATAAACTCTTAGTGCATATAATTTTTAAAATATATTCTTACTGATTTCGGAGAGGAAGGGAGGAGGAGAGAGAGATAGAAACATCCATGATGAGAGAGCATCATGGATCAGCTGCCTCCTGCACGCCGCACACTGGGGATGGAGCCCGCAACCCGGGCCTGTGCCCTGACCGGGAATGGAACTGTGACCTCCTGGTTCACAGGTTGACACTCAACCACGTAGCACACCAGCCGGGCTCGGTGCATGTAATTTGTGACAAATGGCCACTTTTCTTATCACCTTCCCACCACCCCGTCCCCAGGGCCATCCCAGACCTGCGTATCCGGGAACACCAGTGCGTAGGGGGCAAGCGTCCTTTCTCGTCATCCCGAGTTGACAGCAGGGAGCAAGGAGCGGCGATGACACCAGCAGACTGGGCTCCCCACACCTGGTGACTCGGTGGACGTGACCACAGGGCCCTCCTCCCGGGCCCTCCCCGCACAGAGCCACCCGAGGGTGGGGAGGAGGAGCAGGAGGAATGTCTGGCTCCCCCGCAGGCTGTGAGTTGCGGTCTCCTCTGCGTAGATGGATTCCTGGAAGCCGTGGGGGGGAGGCCCTCAGGAAAGGTGACGCCACCTGCCCTCTGCTATGGAGAAGGTCACGGCTGGACAAGCTCTGTCGGGTCCTCTGGCCCATGGATTCCGGGCCAGGGGAGTGGAAAAGGGTTGGGAGTCGATCCATTAGTTTGTCAAAAACTTTCATCTGGCGTCACCATTCTTTCTTAAGAGAAAAACTGCTAAGCACAAGAGGGACTTATTCTCACACTAGGGACAACAACAAGGAAGGACAGCTGTCACCTGCACATGGCGTCTCCAAGATTATTCTTTAAAAACAATTTTTTTATTGATTTCAGAGAGGAAGGGAGAGGGAAAAAGATAGAGAAACATCAATGAGAATCAGGGATCAGCTGCCTCCCACACACCTTGCACCAGGGATCAAGCCCACAACCCAGGCATGTGCCCCGACCTGGAATCGAACCATGACCTCCCAGTTCACAGGTCAACACCCAACCCCTGAGCCAAGCCAGCTGGGCTCCAGAATTATTCTGTAAACAATGTATCTTAAACAATTGTTTGAAACGACCCGGATGGTCCTCAGTGGATGAATGGGCCTATCCACAGACGCAACCTTACTCCGCATAAAGGAATGGGCCCTGTGGAAGGGATACAGGCTACCTGGGCACCAGCCTCAGACACCTGATGCCGGGAAGCCAGACAGAAAGACCTCGTGGGGCAGGGTTCCGTGGGCAGGAAACGCCCCAAATGGGCAAATCCGCAGAGACAGGAAGGAGAAGGCGGGGTCCCGGGCTGGGGGAAGGGGGTGGGTGTGGCTGCGAGTTGGACTCCTTTGGAGGGTGATGCGAGCGTTCTGGAATAATGAGACGGTGGTGAAGGCTGCACAACACTACGGGCCTACTGGAAACCACTGAGCCGCACACTTCAAAATGACAGATTGTCCGTGACGTGAATGAACGTCAATAAAAACGCAGCGAAGAACGCGCAACTGCAGGGGAAATGTGGGCGAGTGGATAACAGTGGCAACGCCCATCATGCTGGTCAGGCGCCCTGTGGCCCCCCTGCCCAGGTCGGGCCCGCGGGAATTCGCCCGGCACCCGTGCGCCCGTGCATGGATACCTGGTTTTGAATTTGTAACTTACAAGCCCCCTTCCCAGCGTGGGGCGAGGCAGCGCGCTCACCCGCTCACGGCAGAAAATGCCTCTGAACTGGCCCTGGCAGGGCTGCGGGGGGCGCCCGGGACCTGGATGGAGGGCAGGGGAGGCGGGCACTCCTGTCCTGAGAAGCCCCTTGTGTCTGCCCCCCGCCGACCCCTAAGCCCTGCTGTGTGCTCGAGGTCACACCAGGACCCCAGGGACAGCACCGGCAGCAAGGCCCTTGCAGGGGTCCCACGGGGCCAGCCCTCGCTGTGCGCACTGTGGGCTGAATGGAGGGTGGGCAGCATCCGCTCGCAGGGGAAAGCCCTCCACGGCAGGTCCAGGAGGTGCCCGGGCACTGGCAGGCCCTGCAGGGCAACTTGTGAGCCCAGGGCCCAGGCTGGGCAGGGCTCTCCTCGCCACGGACACCAGGAATCGGCATCTGCAAGCCGGGGCCTGCCCTTGCCTTCCGGCAGCTGCCGGGCCCCGGGTCAGGCTGACCGTGTGAGCACGTGATGGGTGTGGGCATACATGCATCAGTGAGCATGACGTGAGTGACGGGCAGTGTGTGTGCTGCGTGTGCGTCAAGTGTGCGGTGGGCACGTGTGTTTGCCTGGGAGGGAGATCACGTGTGGGCTGGCCACTGCTCAGAGCAGGGAGGAGGGGGGCAGGCTGAGGGCCGCACCCCTCTCCAGGGCTGCCCCCGGGCTTGTGCCCTGGCCCGGCCCCCCCAGGTCCCAGACCGTCCATGTCCAGGCCAGAGCAGCTGTACCCAGGCTGCCTCCTTCTCCCTCCCTGCCTCTCACCTCTCTCCTCCCCACCCTCCTAGTCTCTCTCTCTCTCTCTCTCTCTCTCTCTCTCTCTCTCTCTCACCTCCCCTCTAAGGAGAGGCCGGCCCAGGCCCTGCCCCCTGCCAGGCCTTTTTGGCAGACAACCCAGCTGCCCTCCCCGTCCCACCCAGCACCTTCGCAAAGCCATGTCTCCTCATCTGTGACCCGGCTTGTTGCCACCGTTTCATGGGTCTAAATGCATGTATTCAGGCGGCTGGAGCTGCACCAGGTGTGGGGACAGATGTGGTCATTAAAGAGGGTGCCAGTAGCCAGCCAGGCTGGCACCAGGGTGCCCGGGAGCATGAACGATAAGGGACCTGCCCGCTCCAAATCTCCACGAGGTCTCCCAGGAGCCCTGGGGGCTCCAGAGATCCGGGAGCTAAGCCCTCCCACCCCCACACAGCCCTGGGCATACTGTGGTCACGATCCCATTTCAGAGATGGGAAGACTGAGGCCAAGGAGGGCCAGGGGATGGCCTGAGGCCGCATAGCAGGGCGAAGGCGCCAGCTGCCAGGACTGCCCTGTCTGGGGGCGGTCTAGGCTGGGAGGAGCCCCGAGTGAGAGGACTGGGGGGGAGGGGCTGGGGGGGACTGTCCCCATTCAGCCACCAAAGGTTCCCTGACGCTTCCATCACCACCTGAGAGGCTCAGCTAAGTTCCCAGAGTCACGTTCTCCCCAAGAAGGATTCTGGGTCTCATTTCACTTACTCGCTCATTTCACAGACACTCACGGGGCCTACCAAACGCAGGGCATGGTGGGTCCCTGAGAGCCAACAGCGAACGGGTCTTAAGCGGGGACCCAGGCCGTGGGCCCCCTCCCAGGCCGTGGGCCCCCTCCCAGGCCCAGCTAGGGCCGCCCCCTCAGGAGAACCGTGCCTGAGCCTCAGAGGAGGGTGCCAGCTGCGGTTGTCTGTCTGTCTGTCTCCACTGGCCGTGGCTTTTGTGGGCCCCGGCGATGGGCCCGCCCCCAGCAGCGGCTGCACAGGGATGGCAGCACCTCTGAGGTCCACGGGGGTGAGGGGTAGGCGAGCGAGCAGCAGGCGGGCTGGACGGGAGGGGCCAGCGGGGCGGGGTGGCCAGGTCAGGGGCCAGGTCAGAGGCCTGGTCTTGGTCCAAGTGCCTCAGGCTCTGGAGCGGCCCTGGCCGGCCCCGCCCCCCTGGCTGACCTTGGCCTTTCTCGGGGTCAGCCGCCCCCACGGTGGAGCCGGGGGCCCGCCCCTCCCAGAGGGTTACAGCTGGGGAAACTAAGGGTCAAAGACGCACCTGCCTAGCTCCAGGGCTCCCCAGAGCAGAACTGGGTTCAAATCCAGGGCGGCCTGCTTCTCCCACGGGTGGAGCGGCCCCCGGGTGTCCGCGCTAATAATGAAGTAATAGCGTCACAGCAACAGCCCCTCTTGATGCACGGCCCAGCCTCGGGCCTGGATGCCCCCGGAGCTGTGAGGGCGGGACGCTTATCCCACGCACACCCCACAAGCCGGCGAGTGGTCCCTGCCGAGACCCTGGCAAGCTGTGCGGGCAGACGTGGCCCACGCGAGGTGGAGGGGGTCAGCACAGCTGGGCAGGGACAGGCTCCGGGCTCCCCCTCCCCCGCCCTGCACGGGTGTGCCTGGCCGGCAAGCTGGCCGGGTGGCCTGCACGCAGGGCAGGGCGGGAGGGAAGGCCGCCTGGAGGTCGAGGGGCCGCCCAGGCACCACCCCTCCCAACCCGTCCTGCTCTGACCTGCTTTCCTGGCACCGCTGGCAGGGTTGGGGCGGGCTCCCTGGCGTCCTGCCAAAGCAAAGGTGGCCGAGGGGTCAGCGCGGCTCCCTGCCGGGCTGCCTCAGCACCTGCCGCTCCTCCCGGGGAGAGGCCTTGGCTCTCACTGTCCAGAGCGGGAGGGCTGCTGCCGGCCCAGAGGCTGGTGTACACTCCGACGGAGCTCAGGGCCCACCTCCTCCTGGCTGTGTGGCCTGGGCCAAGTTGCTCAACCTCTCTGGGCCTCAGATGGCTCCTCTCTAGTTGGGCCAGTACCAATACCATGCATTCGGCACGCACAGAGCCCCTCTGTGTGCCAGGCCTGTCCTAGCACCCGGGAACAGCGTGATCACGGAGGCTACACCCCCACTCCGAGCGCCCAGGACCGGCACCTGCTGTGATCGGGGAGGCCCTTGGCAATGCTCCACGGGCCTGAGGGCGCCTGGAGGACAGTGAGGGGGAGGGAGGCCAGGTGGAAGCAGGTAGACGCACAGGTGAGGGGCTGGAACCGTGGGACCCCAGGAACAGCGGGGCCGAGGTGGCCATGCCTGGATGCCTGGAAGTTGGGGTGTCCTCTCTGTGTCCCTGGGGTGGGGACGGGGTGACAAACGGCCGTCAGGCTAGCCATCCGTGGGTCTGGCCCTCGGCGCAGGAAACTCCTGTCTGACAGCTTCCCGTGAGCTCCTGGCTGGCAGCGGGTCACTCACCCCAGCCGCACGACGCAGGAACACCCTCGGGTCCCGGCCGGAAGGTCTGTCTCATTGTCTTAAAGAACCACTTTTTTTCTGGATGTAAAAGCGAAACTTGTGTATTGTCATAATAAAGTTGGGAAAGCTAAAAATATACCAAATGTCTAAAAAAGGCATTTTTATTGATTTCAGAGAGGAAGGGAGAGGAGGGAGCGAGAGCTAGAAACATCCATGATGAGAGAGAATCATGGATCGGCTGCCTCCTGCACGCCCCCCACTGGGGATCGTGCCCGCATCAGTGGCATGTGCCCTGACCGGGAATCTCTCCATGACCTCCTGGTTCAGAGTTCCATGCTCAAGCACTGGGCCACACCGGCCGGGCGAAAGATACCAACTTCGTATGAAAAATCACGCTCCCACCCAGCCCGCTTCAAACGTTAGCCCGCCGGAGGGGCAGCCCGGGCGCTTTCCATGCCCTTTCCGCACGGTTGGCATCCAGCTCCCAGGGCACTGCGTGCGGCCCTTTTTACTTAACACACAGCACGCCATCGGCTAAAACCCTGTTCGCTGCCCTTCCTGACTGCGGAGCTGTGATCTGCTCGCCGAACTGCCTCCCGGGCCTGGGCTTTCCTCTGGGGATGAAACTGCTTTGGAACGAGACGCGGGACGGTCACACAACACGGTGACTGTGAGACGGGGCACTTGAAAATCGCTGAGTCTGTGCTCTGCAAATTCCACCTCAATTATTAGAAAAGACGAAACACAGACAAGCCACGCGCCCAGGCTCAGGTCCGCCCGGCCGGTGACCGTCCAAGTGGCTGACTCTCTGGTGGGGCCGACGGCAGGCCACACACCACGGAGCTCTTTCCCCGTCAGGCTTTGGGCCCTTCCCCTTGACCCCGATTTCCAGAAGTGGAGTCATGAGGTCAGAGCTGCTGAGTGACACATTTGGGGACAGAGCCTCACCCGCGTGGGCACCTGGGTGGGTGGGAGCCCGGGGCACCAGCCTGAAGCCAGAGAGACTAGTCAGTGCGGTTGCTCCCGTCGGCGCGGCAAGGCGGAGGACGCGGCTGGCCTCCGGCCCACACTGTGGGCGAAGCCTGGGCTTTCGACACCCGCCTCCCGGCTGCCGGGTTGTGTCCGATCCGTCCCTCCTCCCGACGCCAGGACTGGAGGACAGTGTGGCATCCCGCGGGGTCCAGGGCCCCACGCGGCTAATCACGGCTCGGAACTGCCCCTGGCCGCCTGGCAGCCTCAGCATCCCACTGCCCTTTGCTGAGCCTCAGTTTCCCCATCTGAAAACCCAAGTGGCAGTAACTGGATCCCAGGGAGGCGCCTGTGAGAGCCAGGCAGCCCCACGGAAGCCGTGGCAAGCGTCTATCTCCTTGGCCCCAGGACACACACTTCTGCAGCAGCTTGCATAGTCAGCTCTGGACGTGGATGGCGTCCGAGGGACGCGGGTGAGCGACAGGAGCGAGCACAGTCGGCGCGCCCGGCCCCTCGTCAACACACTCGACACGTGGGAGCTATTAGGGTTATTTGGGTTTTCCACGTTTTGCAAACGCGAGTTCCCACACACGTAGAACGTGTCCAGAGGGCTACGCAGGAAACCGTGGGCAGCAGTTCATTCGGGAAGGAGCAGGGAAGAGGACTTGTGACTCAATGCCTTGCTGCTGCCCTGGCCAGTGTGCTCAATGGTTAGAGGATCGGCCCTTGCACCGAAGGATTGTGGGTTCTGTTCTCAGTCAAGGGCACGTACCTGGGTTTCAGGTTTGATCCCTGGCCCAGGTTGGATCACGTATGGGAGGCAACCAATCAATATGTTTCTCTCTCCCCACCCCACCCCACCCCACTCACTCCCCTCTACTCTCTCTAAAAAAAAAAAAAAAAAAAATCAATGGAAATAATACCCCTGGGTGAGGATTAACATAAATAAATAAATAAATATCTGTGTAATAAAATAGTGTAAAATAAAATTACACTCTGAAATAGAAAACGTTAGTTACTACGACCCTCTCAATTAACAGGAAAACGGTGCCCAGACTACGCCTCCTCCAGGAGGTCCTCCCAGTGCCGGGCACACTGCCCCGCGCAGCCACGGAAGGATCACACTGCGTGTCCCCGTCTGTTCCCTGCCGCCTCTCCGGTGGAACTGGGAGTGCCTGGAGGGAGGGCCTGCCTGACTCACCCCTGAGCGCCCCGCTCGGCAGCTCAGCCTGTGCACCACTGGCACAAGGGAGGGCATGGCTGAGTCAAGGAATGAGGCTCAGAGAAGTGAAGCCAGCTGCCTGAGGTGACAGAGTGGCTGTGCAGGGCGAGGCCCCGGTCCCTGGGCTCCGACTCTACCACCCCCGCTGCACCCCGGCTTCTCAAGGACGGGCCCACCCTCCAGCTGCAAGGAGGCAGCCCCTGGCTACTCGCCATCCATGTCCAGAAGGGCCATCCAGGACCCGTCTAGGTGGCCGCAGCTCCTGTAGCTGTGAGGGTATTTGGGGTTCTGGAGGAAAGGTCGCTCAGGCCCCACGTGGCAGCTGGGGACGCCCCAGGTGTGGAAAATACCAGAAAGTGCCCCAAGCAGAGCCAGCTAGAAAAGCCACAAACATCAGAGTGGCCTGCCTTCCTGCTGTCTGTGCGACACCTCAGACTGAGCTTTCCGTCTCCAAACTTAGGTGCCAACTTGTCTGATCGCGGAAGATTCCTTCCCAGCCAAAGAGCAGCTGCCACGGCCTGGGAAGGTTCGGAGTCTGAGGCCAAGCTCATATGAACCATTCTGCAGATGAAAACACTGAGGATCAGAGCGAAAAGCATGCGCAAGTGTGTGTGTGTGTGAAAGAGAGAGAGACCTCAAAAAGGCATTTCTCTCTCTGGACTCAGTTTCCCCGTCTGTCAAACAGGAAGGCTGGACTCATAACGCTCAGTGCCCCAGGCATGGCTCCACAATGCCATCCACACCCGGATCTGGACACGTCCCCATGGCAACGGCCCCATCTGTGACTGCACCACCTGGGTCCATTCGATTAGCAGGTTAAGTAACTTGCACGTGGTTCTTACTATCCCACTGTTGTCCCCGCCCCTGACTCTCACACACACACACTCACATACATTCACTCACACTCACACACTCACACACACACACACTCACACATATTCACTCACACACACATACTCACTCACACATACTCACACACACATATTCACTCTCACACACACATATTCACTCTCTCTCACACACACACATATTCACTCTCACACACTCACACACATATTCACTGTCACACACACATATTCACTCTCTCACACACACACACATATTCACTCACACACATATTCACTCTCACACACACATATTCACTCTCTCACACACACATATTCACTCTCACACACACATATTCACTCTCTCTCACACACACATATTCACTCTCACACACTCACACACATATTCACTGTCACACACACATATTCACTCTCTCTCACACACACACATATTCACTCTCTCACACACACACATATTCACTCTCACACACTCACACATATTCACTCTCTCACACACACACATATTCACTCTCACACACTCACACACATATTCACTGTCACACACACATATTCACTCTCTCACACACACACACATATTCACTCACACACATATTCACTCTCACACACACATATTCACTCTCTCACACACACACATATTCACTCTCACACACACATATTCACTCTCACACACTCACACACATATTCACTGTCACACACACATATTCACTCTCTCACACACACACACATATTCACTCACACACATATTCACTCTCACACACACATATTCACTCTCTCACACACACACATATTCACTCTCACACACACATATTCACTCTCTCTCACACACACATATTCACTCTCTCTCACACACACACATATTCACTTTCACACACACATATTCACTCTCACATACACATATTCACTCTCTCACACACATGTTCACTCTCTCACACACACACATATTCACACACACACATATTCACTCTCACACACTCACACACATATTCACTCTCACACACACACACATATTCACTCACACACACATATTCACTCACACACACATATTCACTCTCACACACATATTCACTCTCTCACACACATATTCACTCTCACATACACATATTCACTCTCTCACACACATGTTCACTCTCTCACACACACACATATTCACACACACACATATTCACTCTCACACACTCACACACATATTCACTCACACACACACATATTCACTCACACACACATATTCACTCACACACACATATTCACTCACACACACATATTCACTCACATACATATTCACTCTCACACACTCACACACATATTCACTCACATACATATTCACTCTCACACACTCACACACATATTCACTCTCACACATTCACTCACACACACACTCATGCACACTCTTACACTCACACACACACACTCTCACACAGGCCCCATGAAACCCGGAAAACTGCTCAGTCCAGCCTGCAAGCCTGTCCTCCTGCTTCCAAGGAACCGTGTCACCAGAGGGGAGGTGCCCCTGGCAGGCTGAGGACACAGGCAGTTCTGTCCCCAAGCCCAGTAGTCACTCGTGTGGCTGCGTGGCCCTGACTGCCCACCACGCAGACCACCCCGCCCCCTCCCAGTGTTAAGGGTGGACCGGGGCTCGGGTTTGGGCACCCACCCGTGTCCCCGCTGCAGGAGGACCTGGCCTGGCGGGAGGGAGGACGGGGCGGGGGCTCCGATTCGCAGAGCTGGGCAGCCCGCCGGGAACAGAGGCCCACAGCCCTGCGTGAGGCAGGACATGGCGAGCAGCCAGCCACCCACGGGGCCGGGCTGGGCAGCCTGCCCCGGGCAAGGGCAGGTGCAGGTGCCAGGGGCTTCCTGACCACCGGCCATGCCCCCGCGGCCACCGTGTCCAGAGGAGGAAGCAGGGCCCTGTGACTTCTATCTGCATGCCTCTCCTGTTCCACGGATTCACTTTCCACGTAAATGTATACTTTCCATGGCATTCGCTGCACAAGGAGATTCACACAATGCCTGGCTCAGATAAGCAGTGCACACATTTTAGATAACTTCCACTGGTCTAATTGTGTGTAGATGACTTTAAAACACAGCCCCGACTCCCCAGTACTCCTTGCATTGGGAGGAGGGGCCCATGTCCGCACCTTCTGACCCTGGTGGGCCTGTGCCCGCTTCGACCAAAAAGTGCGGAGGACGCCAGCCTGCTGTGGCCTGGTTAAGGTGCAGACCTGTCAAGGCCTCTTTCCTGGTCTACAAAACGGGGTGATGGGGGTTCCTTCCTCATGGGATGCCAGGGAGGATCAGAGGGTGCGCACAGGTAAAGCTCACGTGCGGGAAGCCACCGTTTGTCTTCACTAGCAGAGAGGTGCAGACAAGGAGCCCGGAAGGCTGGTGACCCTTGAGCTCTGCCAAAGGTCAGGGCTGTACACCCACTGTTTAGTCCAGACAACGGTAGCGGAAGCAACTTCCCCACCAGACGGTCATGTAAATCCTTACTGATAAGGTAGTCTGCCTGCTGCTGGAAATTGCCTGCCTGAAGGCTGTAGGTGTGTCCCAAACCGAAGAGAAGGACGGCAAGGCCAGAGTCCTTCCTCCGGAGCTGGGCTCCCGCCTGGTTCCCCGATATTTCCAAATTATTTCTTGTCTCGTCTCTTTCATTTGCGTGCGGCCCCTCTTCCAGAGCCCGAACCATGAACCAGGTGGGACGTGGGTCTTTTCCCACGCGGCCAGTGCCAGGCTCAATAAACCCCACCTGGGGGTGCCAGTCCCCCACCTCCCAGCACGGCCACCCCTGTGCGAGTCTGTGCTCCTTGCCCACACCGCCCACACTCTGCTTTTACTCTCCCACCACGTGATCCTTCTGCAGACACACACACACACACACACACACACACACACACACACGCACACGCACGCACACGCACACATTACCCAACAACCAGTGGTTAAACACATCTTTCTTGTGCACCAGGAGCGCTGGGAGCAGGACGTGACCCCAGAACACCTGGCGGACACACGTGTTGAAGAGGACATCACGTGACCAGGGATTCCTCACAGCTGGGCCGAGGCCGTGAAGGGAGGCTCTGGGCCAGGGAGCGCCCAGCAGCGGGCAGGTCAGCAGGGGCCTCCTGGAGGGGAGGGGTCCGTGTGCTCTGCAGAGAGACGGGCAGGACGTGATGAGGGGTCCGTGTGCTCTGCAGAGAGACGGGGCAGGACGTGATGAGGGGTCCGTGTGCTCTGCAGAGAGACGGGCAGGACGTGATGAGGGGTCCGTGTGCTCTGCAGAGAGACGGGCAGGACGTGATGAGGGGTCCGTGTGCTCTGCAGAGAGACGGGCAGGACGTGATGAGGGGTCCGTGTGCTCTGCAGAGAGACGGGCAGGACGTGATGAGGGGTCCGTGTGCTCTGCAGAGAGACGGGCAGGACGTGACGTGGGCACACAGGCCCTGCACAGCCATCTCCATCTTTGAAGCGTTTTTCCGGTAGCTTTTTGGCACACGTTAAGGCTTCGCGCTGCCTGCCGTGAGCTCACGTCTGTCTCGCCTGCCTCGGCGTCTTCCACCCGATCGCCGCGCCCCGTGCCACTTCCGCCCGCAGGGGAGGACCTCACAGGGGCATGGAGGACAGTGAACAGGACTGACCTTCATGTTCATATAAATATCTGTTTACTGATGTCAGAGAGGAGGGGAGAGGGAGAGAGAAACATCAGTGATGAGAGAGAATCACGGATCGGCTGCCTCCTGCACATCCCCCACCGGGATGGAGCCCGCAACTCAGGCCTGTGCCCTGACCGGGAATCGAACCGAGACCTCCTGGTTCATGGGTCGGTGCTCAACCACTGAGCCCCGCCGGCCAGGCTGGACAGGACTTCCTTAAATATCACCGGCGACCCCGGGTCCCCCACAGCCCGGAAGCACTTGTCAGGGCCCTGCTGCATCTGGTCTCCCGTGCCTGGGCTGGGCCCTGCCTTCCCTCCTCCCCTGGGACCGAGGACACCCGCCCTTCCTGTTTGAAAGGGAACAGGCAGAGCCAACAAGGAGCAAATGTGGGCAGAGCTCAAGGTCAGGGCTCTCATGGCACCGCCCCCACCCAGGGCCCCTCTCAGAGAGGATCCCGAGCCCATCAGGGGCCCCGGCTTCTGCCTGGAGGCCCTGAGCGTGTGGGTCTCCCTGTCCTCACAAGCCCGCCCTCAGAGAGGCCCCGGGGGCAGAGGGCTCAGTGGCACCCCGAGCCCCCTTTTCTCAGCTGGCAGGGCGGAGGCCCCCTCACCGAGCAGCACCTGCCCCCTGGGCGCTCAGCCCCCATCCAGGGTCCCCCCCATCGCCTGTGTCCTCGGGGACCCTGGGGCCCAGGCAGCCAGGCCCGGGGGCGGGGGAGGCCCACCTCCTCGGAGATGGGGGTGTGGCTCCGGGATTGAGACACTTACTAACCTTTTCCGGGGCCACGAGGTAGGCCCGCGGTACCGGCCTCGTGGACATCACAGACCGCCAGTGGTCCACGGACCTCCGGTTAGCGACCGCTGCTCCAAAGGCTTCCTGAGGCCGTTTCCAAACGAGGCCGCAGGCCCGGGGGTGAGGTGCGTGGCCTGCCCAGGGTCCCAAGTGCGGTCAGGACCCCCACAGCTCTGCCCCTCCGGCCCCCTGCGTGGGACCGACCCCCATGCTGGGGGTCACGGCGGAGGAGGACATCCCCTCAGCCTGACCCCTTGAGCCGTGAGCCCCCACTAACCCAGACCCTGCGGCAGCGGGAGGGTCACGCGGGACCCGCTACCCACTCGCGTAGAACCAAAGGCAGATGGATGCGAGAGCCTGCGGCCATGCAGTCTGCCATGCGCTGGCTTCCCGGTAAACCCTCTCGGCGCCTGCGTGACGGTAGCCAGAGGGGCAGCAGGCTGCCACGGGAGGAGGTGTGCCCGCCCGGGCGCCTGCTGTCCTGCTGGGGTGGGGCCCTCGCGCGCTCGCTCTCGCTTCTCACGGCTGCGCCTGCGAGGAGGGCTTGAGGTCGCGCCCATTTGCCAGGTGGGGAGGCTGAGGCTGAGGGCGGTCAGGCAGAGGGGAAGAGGAGAGACGGCTCATCTGGCACCAAACCCTCATTCTTCGACACATGTCACACCGACGCTTTGCGGCGGCTTGTCCCAAGCCCCCAGATGCCGCCGCAGTTCCATCGGGGGCTTGGAGACCAGCACCCGGGCTCTGAACCGGAACTGGCTTCTGTCCCGGGGGAGGGTGACCCTGGACGCGATGATTCTTGTCTGGACAGACCGCGGCTCATTCACTGTAAGCGACACCCTGGCAGCTAGGACTGCACTTGGGCCCCTGGGAGTCTGGGAAGGGAGTCAGCCCTCCCGAGCCAGACGGGGGTGGTGGAGGCTGGGGGTGGGGGGAGCCTGAAGCACCAGCCTCTGACAGGTCCCCGAGCCTGGGTGGCTGAGGGAGATGCAGGTTTCTAACAGTGGGGTGCCCCTCCCTCTCGGCACGCCCCCCAGTCCTGCTAGCCCACCCCTAGCTCCCTGCCAGGCCCACAGCCTCCTCTACTTCCCCCCCAGCCCGGCCCCCTGAGGCGTGCCCGCCTCCAGGAGCCGAAGGTGGTGCCTGTAACCGTGCCCAGGCCTGGCCCCCCAGGAGGGCGCACCCAGCACCCCACGTGTCCTGGAGCACATTGCCCGCCCTGGCTCACACCTCCGTGTGGTCAGTCTTCCTGTGCAGCTGGCGGGGGGCGGGGGGAGCCGGGGGAGGCTGAGTCACCTCTCTCCGGCTGTCTTCTTCGTGTTCCAGAGGGCGATGGTGGCCCCTGTGCCTGCGCCCTGCTAATCACAGAGCAATCTCATTCCGCTCTCAGACGGTCCGACCCACCAGGCGGTGACGACCATGGCCTCTGTTTCGTGGGCAGGAAACTGAGGGCCGGGAGCTGCAGGGACTTGCCTCAGGCCACACAGCTGCGCTGTGGCAGAGCCAGGCCTGAGTCAGGCCGTCTGGCCCCCAGGCCCGCACTCGGAACCCTCCCCACCCTGTAGCTCCAAGGCGCCTGTGGAGGACGGAGCGTGGACTGCGGTGGAGGGCAAGCCCTCCCACCGGCCTGGCCCTCGGCCCCCTCCCCGGCACCGCGGAGAAGTCACTGCGCTGAGCATTCACTCAGCACATCTTCTTTTATCTTTTTCATTCATCCCAGAGAGGAAGGGAGAGAGAGGAGCATCAGTGATGAGAGAGAATCATGGACCGGCTGCCTCCTGCACACGCCACGCTGGGGATCGAGCCCACAATCCGGGCCTGTGCCCTGACCGGAAATCAAATCGTGACCTCCTGGTTCATAGGCGATGCTCAACCACTGAGCCACACTGGCCGGGCTCAACAAATCTTTGACAGGGACATTGAACACTCAGCCCCACTGCAGCGGTGTGCAATGCCCCCCCCGCCCCCCCGCGGGGCGTCAGGAGCCCAGCACAGTGCACAGGTGGGGCCCCGCGTGGGGCAGGGTGTGGGTAATGTGCTTCGTCCTTCGCTGCCAGGGGCTTAGAGCTGTACCGTTCGGTGTTGTCCTCCCCGCGACCCGCAGCGGAGGTGTTATCCGTCCCTCTCACAGATGAGAACACCGAGCTCGAAAGGTTAGGCTCCTGGCCGGGACGTGGCACAACTTGGATTCGAAGAAGCCTCCGGACTGTAGGCCCGGGAACCATGTGTTACGCGACGTAAGCAGACGGACTTCTTGCCTTATGAGTCTAGATTGGAATCAGGAAGAGCCTGAGCTCAGAGGAGCTGAGGAATTCTCTCACGAGTTCCTCCGACCTGTTCCAGGCCCGTCCTGGAGCCCAGGGGGAGGGGGGGAGGGGGGAGGGGGGAGGGAGAGGTGGGGGGGAAGGGACCACTGCGATGCGTGAGCCGAGGGCAGTCCTCCTCCCAGGGGTCCAGGGTTTAATGAGGGGGCCCGGGCCTGGGACCCAGAATCCTGGCCATGGTTTGGGGCGCCTCAACAAGGGTTGGGCGGGTCACCCTTCCCTGACTGGCATTGATTAAACACTTCCCCTGTGGCAGGGCGGGCAGGGCGGGGCGGGGTGGGTAGGGCGGGGCAGGGCGGGGCGGGTCCCATGTTCTCTCTTGCTGTGTGACTTAGGGCAAGGTCTTGCCCTATCAGACATTGGGGCACCGCTCAGGGGTGACACTGGCAGTGTGATTCCAGGAGGAAGGTGGGGCCCCACGGCACGTGTGGCTGGCTGCTGGGCAGACACATCCCTCCCTATGGCTTGTCCAAAGGAGGTGGGGCCTCACGGGGACGGCCTGGCGGAACCTGTCGTGCCTGGGCACCTCCTCGGGGCGGGGCATCACGGGGGCTGCAGAACGAAGCCCAGAGGCTCCCTACACTTTGGGGTCCAGAGACTGGGGTGCGATCCCGGCTCTGCCTCCAGCCAGCTGTGTGATCTTGGCCCAGTCACCCAGCCTCCCTGGGCCTCCCAGTCCTCATCCACAAAATGCGGTCGACAGTTGCAGAGCCTAGCGCAGTGCCTGGGAGCTGCTGGATAGGATTGGAAGCCACAAATGATGGAGCTGATGATGATGAGGGCGCAGCATAAAAGCGACGTCTGTGAGCGCCTGCTCGGTGCCCAGCAGGGGGCACGGAGTGGGTTCTGCATCGCGGTGATGCGTGTGTGAGAATGGAAATACAAGCTTACACTCTCCTAACAACCTCTCGCTCTCCCTGTACGTGCTTACTCTGCACCAGTCAGGAAACGCACGCACAGAGAGGCGGCGAGAGAGGAGGGGGAAGGAGGGAAGGAGGGACAGAGAAAACAGCCTTCACGGAGGATGAGGGCCGGTGGGCAGGGAGCAATACCCCTTTCTGCATTTGAATTTTGAATCACGTGGCTGTTTGGCTTATTTAAAATGTCGTTTTGTCGGTCCGGTAAGGCTCACTGGCTGAGCGTTGACCTGTGGACCAGGAGGTCACGGTTCAATTCCCAGTCAGGGCAGGTGCCTGGGTTGGGGTCCTGATCCCCAGTGGGGGGCGAGCAGGAGGCAGCCCATCCATGGTTCTCTCTCATCATTGATATTTCTCTCTCTCTCCCCCTCTCCCTCTCTGAAATCAATAAAAATATTTAACAAATAAAAGTAAAGAAAATGGCATTTGTCTTAGACTCCTTGATTGATCATCGGTCCTCAGAATGACCGGCAGGAGTGAGCGGGCCCCCACCTGTCTGGCACACAGGTAACCTGACTTGCTCAAGGTCACACAGCGAGAGGGTGGCTGAGCCGGGCCGAACCCCCCCACCCCCACCCACAGCAGCTGAGTCATGGGCTGTGCTCCAGGGGAGGAGCCCCCACGGCCACTCCTGGTGGCCTCTGGCCGTGCACGGGGACAGGGACCAGTGTCCTCACTCTGGCAGGCCTTGCTGGCTCCTCTGAGAACCTGCCCCAGGCCTCAGCTCTGCAGGGTGAAGAGCTAAAAATAGCCCAGCGGAGAGGACGCTGGGGCTGTGGGCAGCAGGGCGTGCCTTTCCCATGACTGGGGTCTGCATTGCAGTGTCCTGCCCTGAGCATCCTGGGGGTCAGGCCCCGGTGGGTGCGCAGGAGGCAGAGCCCGGAGCCCAGGCGGCAGAGCTGGGTCAGGAGGAGAGAGAGGTCACATGGGAGGACACTGGAGTTAAGGAGAGGGAGGGGGAGGGGGATCCAGGCAGTGGGAACAGCATTTGCAAAGGCTCCAAGTAACAAATGTGGGCCATGAGGAAGTGTAGGGAGCCAGCGGGTCTGGAGGGCGGGGGCCTGCTGAGGCAGGATGCTGCCGGCTGGGCAGGCAGGCAGGCCCCCCAGGGGAGGCAGGACAGGACTATGGGGCCATGGAGAGCCAAGGGCGGTTGCGGAGCAGGAGGTGACATACCAGATCAGCATCTTAGAGAGACT
Source organism: Corynorhinus townsendii (assembly GCA_026230045.1). NCBI lineage: Eukaryota > Metazoa > Chordata > Mammalia > Chiroptera > Vespertilionidae > Corynorhinus > Corynorhinus townsendii. Next base: position 2,627,297 of record JAPDVU010000001.1, on the reverse strand, counting down.
GGGTCTTCCTGACTCAATGAGACAGTGGCACAGAGGCCTGGACCCCACTGAGCACACTACCTGGCCTCCAGTCCCAGCCCCTGCTAGTCCTCCCGAGGGGCCGAGGGCCTCAGAATCAAAGCCCCGTCCACCTCCGCCCCCTGTCCCCAGGGCTCTGGGCCCTCAGAGGTGGCTCTGGGGCAAGTGGACTAACTGCTGGTGCCAGCGCCCCCCTCCCCCCGCCACATGCCCCCTCCTGCTGGTTTAATTTACCGCCTGCCACTCCCCCGCTGAGTAAGTTTCCCGTCTCCGCTGTAACAAATGGCCCCCAATTTAACAGCTTGAACAGAACACGTATTCTGTGGGTCTGGAGGTCAGACGTCTGACACAGGGCGTGTCCAGGCTAAATCGGGGTGTGGGCAGGGCTGCTCCGGGGAGAGTCCGGGTCCTTCCCTCCTCCAGGTCACCCGAGTGCCTTGGCTCCTGCTCCCCGCCTCCCCCATCACAGCCAGCAGGTCAAGTCCCTTCTCCTTGTTTTTTCTTGTTTTTTAATGTATTTTTATTGATTTCAGAGAGGACGGGAGAGGGAGCGAGAGAGAGAGAGCGAGAGAGAGAGAGCGAGAGAGAGAGAAGCATCAATGAAGAGAGCATCTTTGATTGGCTGCCTCCCCCACACCCCCTCCTGGGGATCGAGCCCACAACCCAGGCATGCGCCCTGACCGGGAATCGAACGGTGATCTCCCGGTTCATAGGTTGATGCCCAACCACTGAGCCACGCTGGCCGGTCTCAAGTCCCTTCTCATCTGGTGCCTTTCACCCCCCGAGCCCCGCCCCCGGCCAAGGCTCTCTTAGGGGGATAGTCAAGGCAAAAAGCCGAGCAGAGACGTGCACCACGCTAGGGCTGGGAAAAGGGCACCGTTTTGGCCTCCGTGGGATCTGGGTTCGAATCCTGCCTCTGCAGCTTCCTTGCTGTGCAGCCTGGGGAAAGCCCTGAGCCTTTCAGGGGCTCGGGTTCCTCGCCTGTCCCCGGGAGCGAGGGCTGCAGGGGTCACTTAGCGGGGAGACGCGCTGCCGCTTTCTTGGGAAACGGGCTGCCCAAGCGACCCGGTCCTTGTGGCCTTTGTTACGGTCTTTGCAGGAAAGAACCAGAATGGACACGTGCGTGGTTACCACCCGGGACTGCCACCCCTGCTGGGGCGAAACACCTGTGTTTGTTTGTTCGTTTCCTGGAGACCAAGAACCAGTCGACCTCTGCGAGCCTGTGCAGGGACACTTGTCCCCGCCACGCTGATGCTGCCTGGAGGCGGCTGCCACGGGGCGGCCCAGGAGAGGGCTCCTCCAGGACCTGCCAGCACCTGGGCCTCAAAACCAAGACGCGGTGCAGGCCTCGTGCCAGCCCCGGGGTAAGGCATTGGTCTCGAGGCAGAAATCCCCACTGTCCCGAGTCCATACATGCAGCCGCCAACGGAGCGCGGGCTTGTGATTCCCCCTGACCGGGCGGTGACTGTGCGCGGTGTCTCCCTCCAGGCGTGGCCTTCCCTCCACGCCAGCATGGAAATACGTTACATGATGGATTTTTAAAAACACAAATATTTTTTAATTAATTTCAGAGAGGGAGGGGGAGGGAGAGACAGAAACATCAGTAGCGAGAGAGGATCATCCATCGGCTGCCTCCTGCACGCCCGACTGGGGATCAAGCCCGCAACCGAGGCGTGTGGTCTGAACGGGAATCGAACCGTGATCTCCTGGTTCATGGACCGACGCTCGACCACTGGGCCACACCGGCTGGGCTGCATGATGGATTTTGATGTTTGGGGCATTAATGTATACCCTTAGCATCCCCCCCACCCCCACCAAAAAAGATGTTTGAAATAGGAGTTTTCACATGATTCTGAATGGGGTTTTATTGTCGTTGTTCCGTTCTGTTTTCAAAGGGTGGGTTGAAGGAACATTACTTTTTGGTAACAGCTGGGCACCTTTTGGCCAATGAGATGGACTGCAGGGCCCTCTGTGCCTTTCTCCATCTTTCTCCCCCGTTGAACCCCCCGGTGGCCCACTCCTCACAGTGGGAATGCTGCAGACCAGCCAGGCTCAGCAGTGGGGCCAGGAGAACGGGCCCCTGTGAGCTCCCAGACACGCTGCACCCGGGGCCACGGGTGGGAGAAGGCCAGGCCCGAGAGAGCGTGTGTGGCTGAGGGAGCCGGGCCTGGAGCCAGTCTCAAGCTCCCGTCCCAGCTCGGCCACTTCCTGACTGTTTGACCTTGGGCAAGGTCACTGTTTCTCTCTGCTTCCATAACATGGCACGGCCCTGGCACCCACCCTGCAGGGCTGTGAGGGTTTGAGGCATAAATACGGGTACACAGGGAGACCTGAGCAAACGCTAACCTTTCCCCTGCTCCCAGGGCCTCCTGGCCCGGCAAGCACACGGCAGGCAGCTCACTTCAAACATGAGGACTGGGCACCACTTACCAATGAGGAGGCTCCCCAAGAAATGAACCAGCCCAGCTGCGTGGCTCAGTGGGTGAGTGTCGACCTGTGAACCAGGAGGTCACGGTTCCGTTCCTGGTGTGAGAAGAAAGAAGTCATCTTTTCTGTCAAAGAACAGTTTAGAGAGCCGCCATTTTGGACTGTGTGACTTGGCAGCCGCCGTGTTGGCCACATGGCTTGCAGCTCCCCTGGGGGCTGCCATCTTGAAAGCCCAAAGGCCCACCGCTCTCTTTGAATTAGCCAATTGCAAAAGACTGTGTGCCTGAGCTCCAATCAAGAGCCAAGGACAGGTCACCTGCGTCAGGGAGTATAAACCCAAGCAGCTCTCCTGCGGGGTGTGCACGCCCTTCCAGACCACGTGTGCGCACCCTTCTACGCAGAAGTAAATGTGTTTGCCTTGCTGCCTGGCTCCCGAGTGCTTTGTGTTCTACCAGGACCCCTGACTGGGGGGGGCTCGCCTTATTTCTAACACCGATCAGGGCACAGGCCTAGGTTGCAGGCTCGATCCCCAGCATGGGGCGTGCAGGAGGCAGCCGATCCATGACTCTCTTTCATCATTGATGTTTCTATCTCTCTCTCCTGCTCCCTTCCTCTCTGAAATCAATAAAATTTTTTTTTTAAAAAAGTTGAGGCTAGAGGCATAGAAAGACAATAGCCTCAGCTACCAGTAAGTTCAAAGTTGCTCTCTCTCAGGGAAGATACCGGACCTTTGGCGTTACTACCCACTATGGACTGCTTTTTACTTAAAAAAATTTTTTTCTTTTTCTTTTTAATTTCAGAACAGCCTGGGTGGTCATTTTAGGTGTCTTGTGTTTGCAAGGCCAGGCCAGGTCAGGCCTCCACACAGGCCTCCCCAGAGTGGGTCAGGTTAGCCTGTGGCCCCTTTTCACCCACAGCGCAAAGCTTCTTCTGTATTTACACGTTTCATTTTATCCTCTTGTATTCCGTTGTAAAGCCTGTACCACTTTATTAACGGATGTCTCCCCCCATCAATTCAATTCCAAAAGAAGAAAAGAAAGGAAACTGAAAGGAGACAGAAAAAGAGAAAACGATTCCTCCTTTGTTGTCCCGTGAACACTCGCCTCCTTCAGGCTTTGAGAGTCCCCCGGGTTTAGGTGTTGAGGGTCCCGGGCTGCAAAGTCTGTTCTGGGTACATCCTCTGGGGCCTCTGTCACGCTGCTCCCCCCCCGCCCCCAAAAAAGTTGAGGCTATCTCATATTTAGGAAGGAAGGAAGGAAGGAAGGAAGGAAGGAAGGAAGGAAGGAAGGAAGGAAGGAAGGAACCTGGTAGCATGACTCCCATCGCCTACAGGTGGACACAATACACAGTTGGAGGTGGCTGAGTGGATGAACAAAATGAGGCCCACCCATGCGATGGGATGTTACTCGGCCGTGACAAGGAATGAAGGCCTGACAGCTGCTGCCCAGTGGATGAGCCCTGTTAACGTAAAAAACCATGGAAACCCGTAAAGGATTTTCGTGAGTTTATTTGAGCCAAGCTGTGGACATATGCTATGCTGGGAAGCAGAACCTCAAGGAATTGAAATAATGCTCCGGAGAATGGCGGGTTACATCTGTATTTATACATTGCCATCAAAGGAGGGACATAGGTGGGTTACATGAAATCCATTGGTGATGGATTAGGGAGGTGGGATAAAGCAAAGCCGGGAAAACCCCTGGGATTGGATAAAAGTGAAATGATGGACACATACTTAGGCGGGTGCAGGAACAATTAACATGATAATGAAGGAATTTGTGGCATCTGTCCTGGCGCCCACCACATTAGGCTGTGCCCCAGGGGCTCCAGAAAAAGGGAAGTTACACGTCACCCAGACATTTGAAGGGTGTGTTATCCTAGAGGCAAACAGACAGACAGGCGCAGTGAAGGGAAAGGCTGACCTTGTCAGGGAAGATACCGGCCTAGGCTGTAACTGCCCACCGTCACTGCGTTTCCTTCAAGTTTCATTTCAGACCTTCCTCTGCCGTGACTTTAGGTCTCCGAGTTTGCAAGACCGCCACGCAGGCCTCCCCTGAGCTGTCAGGTCAGCATGCGGCCCCTTCCGTCCACAGCCCTGAGGACCTCATCCTGAGGGAAAGAAGCCAGACACCGGGACCAACACTGCCTGTTGCACTTACAGGAGGGAGCAGGGGCATCAGCGTCTTAGAAACAGGACGTGGGATGGTGATGGCAGGGCTGGGCGGGGCGGGGCAGTTAGTGTTTGAAGGGAACAGTGCCAGGCTGGAAAAGCGAAATTACCGGGATGGTGCTGGTGACGCCGCACAGCACTGTGAATGCATGAGTACCACGGCCTGTGCACGCGGGCTGGTTAACACGGCAAATGGCATGTTGTGTGTGCGTTGTACTGTAGTGAAAACGTGTTAAACGCAACGAACGACCCAGCTTTCCAGGCCTCTCTGCTGGGAGGCGCGAGGCAGGATGCGGACCGGGTCTGAAGGGCTGCCCAGCCAGCGGCTCCGGCACAACCCTCCCGCTGAGCGTCTGTTTGAGGGATGCAATCCGGGGGACAGACAGACAAGGTGCTCCAGAAAGAGAGCTGAACACGTCGCCCAGGAAAGTCACACGGGAGCGACCTGCGCGAGAGGGGAGATCAGTGGGAAACAGGTGCCAGGCAGCTTCCGTTGTGAGCGAGGGCTCCCCAGCTCCCTGGGGGTCCTGGCTGGTGCTGGACACTGTCTTCTCCCCTCAGCGCTGGGCCAGGTCCCTGCTGGGGGGCTGGCATCCTCTTAGGGGGGATAGGCAATATCAAGTAAGTAAAACTGGACTAGATCCTGGGAAGGAAGATGGGGAAGGGGACTTATTTTTTCAGATTCGGGGCCAGCAGGGTAACTGGCAAAAGGGAAGGCTGCACTCTGGTAGGGGCCCCAGGAGGGCATCCTGGAGGAGGTGGCATCTGGGCCCGGTCTGAGCCCATGCGGAGCAGACTGTGCAGCTGGGTTGGGGGAGCTGGGGATGAAGCGTTCAGTCTTGTGGGGAGACTGACAGATCCCAATACAGCCGGGGTGAGGGAGGGCACAGCAGGGCCCCTCAGGGAGGTATTCCCGCCCTGAGCTGGGCTTTGGGGGTGGCCCATGGGAAGGCCCAGGCCTGCGGCAGAGGCTGGGTGCCGATCAGGAGGCTGGGACCCTGTTAGATGATTCTGCCTCTGAACCCCGGGTCCCGTTCACGTAATGAGGGGGAGCACTTGGCGCGCCTTGTGAGGGCGCTGCTTCGTGAGAACTGGGGCGCAGGGAGCAGGATGATGCAGGGACACAGGAGGCCCCTTCCTGTCCCGCCCAGCCCTGTATGGCTGGTCATGCTCCACTCGGACCCTGGCTCAGCCCCTTCGCTACCATGGCTGCCCTCCCCTTGGAGACCCCAGGATGCTCATGGGGAGCCCCCGGCCCCCAGCCCAAGCATGTCCACCCAGCCACCGGAAGCACCCCATCCAGGCCGCATGCCTCAGGCCCTTCCTGCTTCTGTCAATGGCTGGCGAGGCTGTGGGAGTTCCTGCTCCATCGGAGCGGCTCCGGGTCCTCTCCCTTCACCCCCGGAGGGACAAGGGACACCGCTGGGTGAGGACACCTGGGGGGGACCTGGAGGGGGGCAGGTGGGCGCTCCCACCACCAAGGCCTCCCCTCTGAGCCGAAGGGTCCTGAGGAGCAGCCCCCAGCCCTCCTATTCCGTGCAGAGGCAGAGGCTATAAGAAGCAGACCAAGCCCTAACCGGTGTGGCTCAGTGGATAGAGCGTCGGCCTGCAGACTGAAAGGTCCCAGGTTCGATTCCGGTCAAGGGCATGGACCTGGGTTGCAGGCACATCCCCAGTGGGGGGCGTGCAGGAGGCAGCTGATTGATGTTTCTCTCCCATCGATGTTTCTAACTCTCTATCCCTCTCCCTTCCGCTCTGTAAAAATCAATAAAACATTAAAAAAAGAAAAAAAAAGAAGAAGCAGACGGACCAGGCTCCTGTACCAGCTCCCGGAGGCGTCTTCTCACTCACATCACCTGGCCAGGAAGGCCCAGCTTCCCCCCAGGGCGCGTCGGCTGCCTCCGGTTACGGCACATAAACATAAATACGGCATCCGCTTTCATCAGCATCTATTCACCCCCCATCAGGGGCTGTGGCCGCTCTGTGGCCGCTCTGTGGCCGCTCTGGCCTTCAGGAGTGACCCCGCTGGGGCTGTGCCTCTGCGGCCTCGGTCTCCATTCATTGAATGCGTGTTTATTGTGAGCTCCTGGGGGTGAGGCCGCCCCGGGGGGAGGGTGCGGCAGGGCATGGGGCCACAGAGGCCTGCCTGCCCTGGAACTTACCGTTGGGGTGGCAGGAAGGGCCCCAGGCAAGTAAGCACACAGCAGGCCCCGGGGAGGCGGGCGGTGGACAGGAGATCAGGTAGCCGGAGGCGGGGTGGGGGCTGTGCTGTTTGTGACCACAGGTTTTTAGGACCACGATGCTGCGGGTTGAATGATGGCTCCCCGAAAGATAGGTCCAGCGGAAGCTGTGACGGGCCGTGTTTGAAAAGAAGGGTCTTTGCAGATGTGATTAAGCGAAGGAGCTCAAGATCCCGGCTCATCCGGGTGGGCCTTCCACCCAGGGACAAGGCTCCTTCAGGGGAGGCAAAAGACGAGACACAGACGCCCAGAGGCGGCCAGTGGCCAGAGAGGCAGCGGTGGGAGTGATGTGGCCAGGAGCCAAGGCATGTGGAGTCACCAGAGCGGGAAGAGACAAAGGGTTCTCTCAGCACCTTTGGAGGGAGCTGGGCCCCGGTGGTGCCTTGATTTCTGGTCTCTGGGACCGTGAAGGAATACATGTCTGTCATTGCAGCCACCAGCGCGGGGACTGCGTTACAGCAGCCCGGGAAACGGATACGCTGGAACACAGCGAGGCAGTCACCACGCCGGCGTGTGGAGGAGAGCACCGCAGGCTGCGGGGACAGGGAGCACCAAGGCCCCAAGGCTGCCTGCACAGATTTGGGAATCGGCAAGAAGCCAGCGAGCGTGTCCACGGCACGTGGTGCGGGGGGATGTGAGAGCAAGCAGGTCCGGAGCCGGTGGCAGGGCCTTCCCAGTAAAGGACTTTGACCTTCACTCTGCATGACCTGGGAAACGGCCGGAGGGTTTGGGGTGCGGGGTGACAGGATCTGATGTGGCCAGTAGTCGCACCATTCTGCAGCTAAGATGAGACCAAGCGGGGAGCAGCCCACGGTACAGGCCCCCCAAAGAAGTGAAATCGGACTCCAAAAGTGTGTGGCCAAGCTCACACGTCTTCTTGAAGTCGTGGTGGGAAAAGAAAAGGGGAAGCTGCGAGGCCCCGCCCCCAGCGCCTGTCACCCTCCTTCCTGTTTGAACATCTCGGCCCCTTGTCAATGCATTTCTCCCGGACGCCGTGGCGCTGTCTCCAGGCAGAGGCTCCCACAGCGAGCAGAGCCTCCTGCCAGCCCGGGGAGCAGGACTGCCTGCCGGTTCCGTTTCCGTGCCAGACAGTGAGCCAGCATTTTACTTCCACGGAGTGTGTCTCCCTCCAAACTCACCGGCAGGCGCGGCCCATCCCCCCACACCCATTTCACAGGTAAGAAAACGAAGGCTCAGGGAGGGGCAGGGGCTTTAGCCCAGGCTGGGCAACCGACAAGGGGAGGAGCCAGTCTGCGGGCTCCACATTCATGCAAACTTCACCCCAACTGGACGAGGGGAGGAAGGTCTGCATGGACCTGCCCATGCAGGGACTGGCCGAGGCACCCCGGCCACTCACCAATGGCCTCTGTGGCTTCAGGCACTTCCAGGCCCCTGGGATACATCCCAGAGGGATCAGCAGGCAGGGTCCAGACTCCCTGTCACCACCACCCCTGCCTCCTCCTCAGCACGTGGCATAATGAATGTACTACTTAAAATATATATATATATATACATATACAAATATATATATTTATTTAATATATTTTTATTGATTTCAGAGAGGAAAGGAGAGGGAGAGAGAGATAGAAACATCCATGATGAGAGAGAATCATGGATCGGCTGCCTCCTGCAAGTCCTCACTGGGGATTGAGCCTGCAATCCCAGTATGTGCCGATTGGGACTTGAACCATGACCTCCTGGTTCAGAGGTCGACGTTCAACCACTGAGCCACGCCACCCGGGCACTCTTTAGCCGCCCTTTAATCCTAAGTTCCAAACTTGCAGGACGGGAAGCATCCTTGGCGATCATCCCGTCCAGACGGTGCCATCGCTCCCATACCTCCTACAGGGTCTCAGCCAAGTGGTCGGTCCACTCGCAAACCCTTCACATGCAAGTTCTTACCGCTCCGGAGAGGGTCCATCCCATCCTGTAGCAGCCGTGGCTGGGAAGGTGACTAGAAGGGGAGAGGATGACCTGGTCGGACGCTGAGCCCGGTGACCTTGAACAAGTCACTTCACCTCTCTGAGCCTTACCCGTGAAAGGGGGGCGCACAGGGTCGTCGGTGAGGTTGAAAACACATAGTACAGGTTCTTAGCACAGTACCTGCACATAGTAGGTGCTCAGTGAAAGCATCCACTGCTAACAGGGTAACCCTGTATCACCTTCTTGGGGTGCAATTCCAGGTGTGGCACCGACTGCGTGAGTCAGCTGTGGGTATGCTGGGTGGGGGCTCACTGGCAAGGTGGGCGGTGTGAGAGGCAGGTCTGGGGCCTGGGAGAGAGGTCAGGGGAGGGAAGAGGTGCGGAAGGAGAGAGGAAGGGGGACCAGAGAGGGGGCGGGGTGGGAGCCTCGGAAGGAGGCCCGGCATTTGTTGACTGTGGGCCGGGCACTGCTGTGACCTTCTCTGTGGATTCCCTTATCCGCCTCACAACAGCCCTCTCAGGCAGATACCGAGATGCTGATGTCAGTTACAGGTGAGCACACTGAGCGGCTAAGTGGCCTTCCCGCGTCAGCAATCTAATAAGAGGTGGCTCCGGCTTCAAACCAGTGGGCCGGCCGGGGCTTCACCATCACCCTACCCTCCCTCCAGCCTGACGGCTTGTGTGGATTGGGCTGGAGGGGTAGGAGTGAGGAAAAGCCATCGGCCCTGGGAACAAACTCGAAATTGTAATGAGGAGACGTGACATTTATGCATCCAGGAGACTGTGGAGGACACCACACCTCTGAATACAACAGACAGGCCAGGCCAGCACCGTTCTCTCCTCAGCATTTCAGATACTCGGGAGCCCTGTGAAGGTCACGGAGCCTGTGAGGCCGTGTCAGAGGCTGGACCTTCGCTCCTCACATGCTGGAGCGGTCCTTACCACTCCTAAGAGGAGTGCAGGGCGCGGAGAGGGCGAGGGGCGGGCTGGCGGGGTGCAGGCCTGGGGAGGTTAGCTGACCACCTTGACTGACGTGTCCAAGCTGAGATGACCAGTTAGAATCCTGACTGAGGGCGCTGGTGCCCTGGGAGGGCAATGGGGAGCATCTCTGGTGGGGGCTCTTACCTGGACATCATTCATTTAAAAGCGGACTCAGGATGGACTGGAAAGCGTGTCTCTGAGCTGGTGACATTGAGCCTTGAACGAGAAGGAGCCAGCTCTGCAAAGATCTGGGGCGAAAGGGTTCCATGAACAGGAATTGGTAAGTGCAAAGGCCCTGAGGCCGGGTCAGCCACCCTGCCAGGACTTTTATCAAAACAAACCATCTGAAGGGGGAAACCAAGTAACCAAGCGAGTTTCCAAGTAACCACACTCTGTGTGGCTACAAAGTTGCTGCTGTTTCCTTTCCTCTGAGACACAGTGTTACTTTTTTTTTGCTTTTAGTAAGTCCTTTCACAAAATAATGAACGTTCATGACAACTGTTACCAATGTGGCCAAATGAAAAGCTGACCACTCTGCAAACCCCCTATAGTATTTGAGGGGGACCTTTTACTAGTCTGTGGTTTTCAGGTCTGGGGGCACTTGGGAACTAGCCTCAGAAGCTCAGTTCGTTGCCCCGCCTTTGATCCCAGATCACTCTGGATTTCCCACACTCTTTCATCCCCTTCCTCCCTTTTCAGAGTTTGATCTCCGAAAGGCTAGTAGGGCCACCCCTGCCTGGCATCCAGCCAGGCCCACAACAGGTGCAGACAAGACACTGATGGAATGAACGCACCGTGATCCATGATGACATGAACACTCAGAGGGTACAACTGCCAGCAAGCCTGGGGAGAGCTGTGTGAAGGAAAAGGCCCCCGACCTCAGAGCCAGGAGCCTGGGTTCCAGTCCTGCCGCCTGCCAGAGGCAGTGTGGCTTAGGGACGTCAAAAGACCTTGCCCTCCTACCACACGCACCGCTTAGGTGAAGCCACTTTCTTTGAGTCTCAGCTTCCTCACCTGTGAAATGGGGATGCTAATGCCTGGACACAGGGTTCTTCTGAAGAATGCAAGGAATGCTTGCAGAAAGCCACTTTGTAGGTGGTGTGGCAATGCTAGCTCTCCGGGGTCTGTCCCTCCAGCCCCCCAGCACGCAGTGCCCCTCCCAGCCCAGAGGACTGCTTCCCGCAAGAGCCTGTGAACTGGTGCGGGCACTTTGCGAAGTCCTGAACGGCAAAGCTCAGTGCCTGGCACCCAGCGGGAGCTCAATAAAGAAATCAGTGAATAAGGACCCCAGACAGGCCGCTCCCCTTCTGAATCCCCCTCCTCTTTGTAAGTAGGTCCCTCCCGGCTCCTTCCTCCGGGATCCTATGATACCGAATGATTTCCTTTTTCGGGACAGGCCTCGGAATCGCATTTGGGGAAGGTGGGTGGATGAGAAGAGGCTCATTAAAAGGTTAGTGCACATTTTTGGTTCCCTCTTCCGTATCTTCCAGATTTATTTTTGCCTACTTAATAAAAAGAGCCACGTTACATTCCTTTAGCTCGTCTTTTTTTTTTTTTTTTTTAATTATAAGTCTTTATTTTAAACCGCCCACTCCAGGCATCCTAGGACGCAGCGAGGAGGGGGCGCAGACAGGTGGAGCGAGCGCCCGGGAAGGCGGGGGCTGTGCCGAGCCGCGGGTGTGGCGGCGCAAGCCGAGCCCCACTTCCCCCGCGGGGGCCGGGGAGGCGGCGGCGGAGTTTAGGGGTTTTTGCAAAGAGCAACCCCACGCGCCCCTCCGGCGGGGGCGTCTCCTGTCCGACGCCTCGCACGCTGGGTGGGCTTCCAGCCTTGCAACCTTCCGGCGGCGTCCGACACCCACCCCAGGTAGCAGGGATCCGGCCGGCACCCGTGCGCTCCGCCCGCCTCCGCTCCTGCAGCGCTGCGGCCGGAGGGGCGGGGCCGGGGCGGGGCGGCGCTGATGTAATCCCGGCGCCTGGGCGGAAGGATATGGAGCGCGCCCGGGTGGCGGGGCACTGAGGCTAGTTGCCGGGTAACGGAGTGGAGCGGCTCCGCGCGCAGCCTCCCGCCCTCCGCGAGTGGCGCCGGGGCCGCCGCCGCTTTACGTAAGGCGCAGGCCAGGGCCGCCGGCGCTCGGCAGCCGCTCGGAGCCCTCAGAGGAGAGGAGGCGCCGCCGCCAGCCGCAGCGCCGCTCGGCAGGTACTGGGAGGCCGGGGCGGGCGGGCGCGGCCCCTCGGCCGGCCGGCGGGGCGGGGACCCGACGGGCAGCCGCGGCTGAGGGACCCTGGGGCCGGCTTGAGGGAGGCCGGGCCGCCCCATGAGCCGCGGGCTCCGCGAGCACCCCGGCCCGGTCCCGGCGTGCCGTGGGCTGCGCGCTCGGGGACCCTCTCGCCTCGGCCCGGCTTGGAACCGCGCTCCGGGAGAGCGAGGGGCGGACGATGAGTCCGCACAATGGGCCGGTGTCGCGGCGCTGGGAGCGGCTCTTTGGGGGGAGGTGAGCGCGGGCCGGACGTGGGCCGGGGCGGGGAGCCCCGTGCGGCGGCGGCGGGGTCCTGGCGTGGCCGGCCGGCCTGCGGGTGGGCGCTCGCGGTGCGGCCCCCTCCCCGCCAGCATTGTCCTTTGGGGGCCCGGGGAGGGAAACCGCCGGCGGGGGAGGGGCCGCGCGGGGCGGGGCCGGCCTGACGGACGGGCGCGCGGGCCTGTGGCGCGGCGTGCGGGGGGCGGGGACTGGCGGGGGCCGGGGCCGGGCGCGCGCGGGGCGGGCGCGGCACAAGGTTTGGCGAAGGTTACGGCCGCCTTCAGGAATGACAGGCCCGCAAAGTCACTCGCCGCGGCGGAGCGAGAGTCCTGCGCCCCGGCTCCCGAGCACTCGCGGCCCCTGCGGCCTCTCGGAGCCCCCGCTCCTCTCCGCCCGGGAGATGCGGCTGCGGCGGCTGCCATGCCGCGCGCTGCCCCGGGGTTTAGCGCGCCGCCGGAGGTGCACTGACGGGGGCCTGCGCGTCCCTGGTCGCAGACGCCCAAATGGACGAGCCCAGTTTTGATTTCTCTTTCGCCACCTCTCGGTCCTGTCCTCCGGGGGAAGCTGTAGAGGCGTCCGCTGGGAGAAAGTAGAGCAGAGAAGCGGGGAGGGGGGGCGTGCGGGTCGTTGGAATGATTTAACGAAATGCGGTTCCTGCCAATAATTACCTGGGTTGGACACTTGGATATGCAGGTTGGGTACTTCTTCCAAGTTCCTGAGAAGGCGCTTTGACATCTTTGCATGTTACAACGCACACACACACACAGACACACCACAAAGCGGTTGGTAGAAGTTTGGTGAGGTGGGTTGGGGGCAAGCAGTTTTGATAATGGGTGTGAGTAATCCAGATTTCTCTTCTGTAATATAAGATGCGCGCCAGAACACCCTGACCATTTCATAGACTTTGGAATTTAAAGGGGAGGAGAAAAAAATCTACCACTCTGCATTCTGAAGGTCAGATGTTCTCTCATCAGTTGTTTTGGGTCCATCCGTTTTTAAAATATGTATTTTTATTTTTATTGATTATAGAGAGGAAGGGAGAGGGAGAGAGAGAGAGAAACATCAGTGATGAGAGAGAATCATTGATCAGCTGCCTCCTGCCATGCCCCTACTGGGGCCGGAGCCCACAACCCAGGCATGTGCCCTGACCAGGAATCGAACCTGGGACCCCTCAGTCCGCAGGCCGATGCTGTCTATCCACTGAGCCAAACCAGCTAGGGCTGGAACCATCCATTCTTAAATGGGTCTCACGATCTTTATGCCATTCTTTTGTGAAAAAAAACACTGTTTCTGAATTAGGTAAGCTCCTTGCAGTTACATCTTACGCAGGGTGGGGCAAAAGGAGCTGTAAAGGTGTGCCTTCGTGAAACACCGAGTTTATTCTTTACTATTACTTATTAGTTATTGTACTATTTTCCATATGAACAACTGTAAACCTCCTTTTGTCCCACCCTGTATTCTAGATTCAATTGCTGACCCCTGCTAAATAATGAATTTTTAATAATTCAAAAAGTAGTTTAGTGCTTCAGTTGGGGCACAGGTGTAATGGCTTCTGTTTAAGCCCGTTTCGTCAATGAAATGCCAATTTAGCTACTGGAACATGGAATGGAGAGCAGAATACTACTCTTAAATAGCACGTGGAACTAGAGGTACCAGGGTTTTCTTGTTCATTTTTTAAGGGTTAACGGAAAGCATGTCTGTAACTATTTTAAGGCTAATTAGCTTATTTGTTACACAAGTTGCAAACATTCGGGAAAATTACACGGATTTTTAATACTTCTCTAGTGATCTTATAGATCACTCTGCTTTTACAGTAGCAATATTGCTTTTCAAAAACAATAGGATTAAACATTTTTGCCCAGTGTGGAAAAGTACTGAGCCTGATTTTCTGTCTTAGCAGCATTTCACGTGGAACAGTTAGTGGCCTCCGAGCCAGTTTTCTCATCAGTAAAATGGGAATAATGATGACACCTGTCTCAGGATGGTTGGGATGATCACGTAAGGGGAGATGTGAAATAATTTCAGCAGCATTCAGCTCCTTTAAAAATACTAGATTAGTGCCAACGTTTCAAAGCTTCTGATTCCTTTCTTGGCTTAAAGCTTTGTCTTCAGGCTCCTCTCCATCGCCTCCTCTCTGGCCACCAGAGTCATCTTTCTGAAACAGATCAGATCTTGCCAGTCTCTGGCTCAGAAAGCTCCTAAGTCTACCTGCGGGTTGGGGAATGGCATCCGGGCCCACCAGCTTCCCATTCGTGGCCCCTCGTGGCCTGCCCTCTGAAGTTCACCCGTCCTTTCCACACTGTACCGCTAGTTAGGACTCTTGGTCTCGGAACACGCCCAGCTGCTGCTTCCTTCTTTGCTTATAGCCTCAGCTCTGATTGGAATGCTTGTCTCACTCCCATCCCCTCCAGGTTTTAAATTTTTTGTTAATCCTCACCCGAGGATATTTTTCCCATTGATTTTTAGAAGGGAGGGAGTAAGAGGGGTGAGGGGAGAGAAGAGAGAAACATGATGTGAGAGAGACGCATTGATTGGTTGCCTCCCACATGCATCCTGACCTGCATGAAACCTGCAGGATGAAACCTGCAACCCAGGTACTGCCCTTGACTGGGAATTGAACCCGAGACCCTTCGGTCTGCAGGCTGAGGCTTTAAACATTGAGTCAAACTGGCCAGTGCTCCCCTCCAGTTTTTAAAAGCCCACATCTGGCCCTGACCGGTTTTGCTCAGTGGATAGAGCGCCGGCCTGCAGACTAAAAGGTCCCAGGTTCGATTCCGGTCAAGGGCACATACCTTGTTTGCGGGCACATTCCCAGTAGGAGGTGTGCAGGAGGCAGCTGATCGATGTTCCTCTCTCATCGATGTTTCTAACTATCTTCCTCCCTGTAAAAACATCAATAAAATATACTTTTTAAAAAATAAAATAAAAGCCCACATCTGACTTTATGTCCTCTCTGGAGCCCTTTGGAAATCCTGTAAAAATGGGTTATTCATTTCTGCAGTTATAATCCTCTGTTTTTACTTGCATTATTGCCTGTATCGGGTTGTATTGTGTATGTTAAACCCTGGCTGTGTTACATTAGCCCCAACACCTTGCTCAGGAGTTTAAACATGAAAGTGTTCAAATGTTTGCTAGAGTCTGTAATCGCCTTATGTAGTGTGTTATTGTTAGGAAATATGTTAATAGCAACCATCAGAGTACCAACCACAACATTCAAACTGCAGTTACACTGTGTTGAAGATAGTTAATACTTAGAATATTTCTTTTCAGTTATTTTTGGCCTCTCATGTGATACCAAGTGGGATCTTTATACGAAGTACAAACAACCGCCTCCCACTGTCTAACTGCCAGGACCCAGGAGCCTGCCTGCCGCCCGGGAAGCCACCGCACCTGTCTCCTGGTGGAGGGAGCCAGGACACAAGTTTTAAAATGTCCCTTACCTTCGAAATCTAATTGTTCTCCCAGCAGATTACTTTTTGTTAAAATGGTTTTTAAGACAAGATTTATGATGCTCATTAGATAGTAGTTTGCACTTTAAATAAGCACCCGAGGCCTGTATGGGAAGACGCGGCTGTGTTTTGGCGCAGCGCTCACCCCTGGGTCACTGTGGGCAAGTCGGTTACATCCCTCTCGGACTTTAGTCTCTTTGTTCTGTGAAATGAGAGCAGTCTTGTCTGTGCTATTTTTGTTTGTCATGTCACTTAAAGTGGCCATACTTTGTGTCCTGCGTGTCCTCGTTCCGCTGTAAGTTAGTGAGATGCCTTACTTCCAGCACGTTCGTCCTTCTCGTTACCCAGGCTGGAAACTCGGCGTCTTCCGTTTCTTGACCAGATTCTTACCCGTCTGCCCCCACGTGTCTGCCCCCACGTGTCTTTTCCATCGACCTTTTCCTTGGGCTCCTCCGCCCCTGCCCGCTGCGGGCTCTTGTCAGTCCTCACGTGGATTGTTACGTAGGCCTGCTGCTGGCCGGCCTCGCTTTCTCTAGTCTCTCTGGTCCTCCCGCATTGTTACAGAATGAGTTAGTAAGTAAATCACACCGTGGCATGCCTTCCCCCAAGTGTGCACCAGAGGCCCTCAGCATCCCCGCCCCATCACGCCTGGAGGGGTATGGCCTGGTTCTGCTGGTAGGTGGGCTGACTCCTACGGAGCCCCCCCTTGGAGGCACCAGCACCTGGCCCTGGTTGAGAATTCACGTTCAAGGGTTAGGAAATCATTCTAAGACCTTATGCCATCTGGCCTCATTCCAGCCTTGAGCTTGATCTTTTACTGTGTCTCTCTCGTCACCGTGTGTTTCAACACTGACCTCTGGCTGCTTTCATGGTTGGTTGTCCAATTCCTGTATTCTGGAATGTCCTTTCTGCCTCTTCCTTCCTGTCGGAATGCTTAACACTGAAGGTTTGGCTTGAATACTTCTGCTTCTATGAGAGGAGCTTCCCCTGCTTTTCAGCATTAACTCCTCATTCTTCTCCCCCACGGCGCTTGACTGGTACCTCCACTTAGCTAATTTTTCCCTTCAACTTTTTAGTTAAGTCTTTATATGGAGGTCTTCCCTGGATTGTAAACTCCTGGAGGGAAGAGAGGGAAATCTTACCCATTGCTGACTCCTGCTAATGTGCAGTGTAGCTTTTTACATAGTACTTATTCATTGAGTGTTTGAATTAACTCGTTTAGTCGACAGTCTCTGATTTCAGCAGAGCGGGAGGAGGGTTGGAGGGGCTTTATATGAGAGCTTCTTGAATCCATCCACATGACACTCGAACAAGGCCCAGCGCGTAGTAAGTGCTCGGTAAGTGGCAGCTTTTAGCTGTTTGTTGGAGCAGGTGTAGGAACAGTAGTGGCTGGGTAAGTGGATTGGTTTTGCAGCTTATGCTGGTTTACTGTAGCAGTGTTCACAGGGTTATTTCTGGGCTTGTGTGGTCTCCAACTGCACCTCTGTTCTTCCGTTAGTTTTGGGAATAAGCAGAAAAACGAGCATTGGTTGAAGAGGGGTTTTGCCCAAGTAGATTCACGATGGTGGCCCAGAGTGTTCTGAAGACAGCAAACCTGACTGTAGGCCAGGCGGTTTCTTCTGCATGTGGCTTATGTGGGAAATGGGAATTGTCAGATTTTACACTGTATATTCTTTTTCAGAAAAACAGATGTTTCCATTTTAATCTTATACCTTGAAATAATTCATTAAACAATAGTGTCTCCCTATGTAGTATTGGGAATGACGATTGAAATGGAAATTCTGGTTTAGACATCATCTTCAAGCTTTTGCCCTGAAGGAGGCTTTCTCTGTCGCCCTCTCTCTTTGTCTGGTCAGCAGCCTTACCCCTGACCCGCTAGGGAGAAAGGAGGTGAGGAAAACCACCTATAATTTGGAAACTTGTAATTCAGTAGTTATTTTTCAGTTTATATGCACTAGTTATTAACAAGCTGTATCCAGAAACTTGAAAAGGTACTGTTAGTTCTAAAATAATATGGAATTTCCTACTTGCAGCAATACAAGAATATGTATTGATTGCTATAAAATAACGTACGTTGACTATATTTGTGATTATAAACTTCAAAAAAGCCATTGGAAATCTACATATTCCTAATAAACTGCTCTTAAAACTCGCCCCAAAGAATTGGGGATGCTAGGGCTAGCCCATTGAATGAACGAACTAGTAACTGTACTAGAAATAAGGACAATAAAACAGTCAGAAAATTAATAATTACAAAAATGCTTGAGAATGTGTTGCTCCGTGCGTGTGTGTTTCTAGCTAGAGTGATGAAGGAAGGTCAGTGCCACGGGTACAGGCTGTGTGTGTGTGTGTGTGTGTGTGTGTGCGCGCGCGCGCATGCTCACGTGTGTGCGTGCATGAGTGATTCTCTAGTGACCAGAGTGAGCCTGGTCACTGTGAGTGGAGTCTTTAATTTATGGTGCCTGGCGCAGGGCAGTGGCACCCCGTACATATGGAAATGAAATGAATCCATCCCTAGGAAGAACAAATAAGTGTAAAGAAATATGCCTCAATGCATTTTCAAAATGTTTTTTGGGGGTAAAATGGTTGTTACCTCAGTAATGAAGAGAGGTAGAACACGGGAGGAATTTATTTTCCCTTTCAGCCAGGCGCTTGCTTGGAGCTCAGTTACATTTCCCAGAGTGCCTTTGGAATCTTAATAGCCAGTCCATCACTATTCAAAATTGTCTCCCTAATTTGGGGATTTATTCAAGTTCTTTACTTTTCTTCTTCAGTTACTTGCCTTTTCTTAGGTGTCTTAACATTTTAATCCTTGTTAGCATCTTCCCTGAAGATTTTCATCAAGAGGAAGTTAAAATTGAATTGACACATTCTTTTATCCATTTTTTCCGAGTATAATTCGCTTTTTAATGAGAACAATGTGTGTAAATGACAGAACACCACCGCTGCGTGCAGATGGCGGCAGCGAATACCCGTGGAACACGTTCTGCCCAAGGAAGGGAGGGAGGGCGGGCGCGGGGCTGAGCCAGTGGCCCGCCCCTCGGCCCGTGGACACCACGCCAGGGCCAGGGCCACCAACGGGGGCCTGCGCGCACCTCTTGAATGGTAAGATATCGAAAGCGCAGCAGCAGTAATACTGGGTGAGTCCTTCCTTGTGTAAAACCTCTGAGTTAATTCATTGAAGGCATCAAAAAATATACCCTGTAAACCAACCCCTCACTTACACCCGCCTTCCCACCGCCGGCCACGGCGTGCAAACCAATGTCCAGGTCCCCGAGCCGCACTCGCCCCAGGCCACACCCGGCCCTTTCGCCCGCCCGTCTGGCCTGACATGGCTTCCAGCAGTTCTCGTGGGCCTGGGCAGCCCGTGGGGACCGGGGCGAGAGCGCTGCGGGCTGGACAGGGCCCGTGTCCATCTGTCCAGAGCGCGAAGCGGGGTGTGGATTATCCATTTTTTGGTGGTTGTTACTCGCTGCTGCTTTCTTTGGCTATCACCATAAATAATTGGCTACTGATAGTAATTTTAATAATTTTTTGATATTACCAACTAAGGAGTTTTTTGTTTTTATAAAATGTAAAGCTTGACTTACAGCTGTTAAAGTATATTTTGTATTATTTACCAAAACATTGTTTTGAATATAAGTAATTGTTATAAAGCCCATTTATTTATTTACTTAAAAGCCTGAAGATGGTAGGTAGCATCATGTGTCTTCCATTTATTTTTGTTAATCCTGAGGATATTTTTTCCATTGATTTTTTTTTTGAAGAGTGGGAGGGAGGGAGAGGGCAAGGAGGGAGGGGGGGCAATGTTGATGTGAGAGACACGTGCATTCCTTGCCTCCCACATACACCCTGACGGGCTGAGCATAGAACCTGCAGCCCAGGCATGTGCTCTGACTGGGAACTGAACCGGTGAGCTTTCAGGGCACAGGACGGCGCCCAGCAAGTCACACTGGCCCGGTGAGCCTTATCTTATTTTACTTAAAAAGTCTAAGGAAGAAGTAAATTTTAAGATGAAAAGCAAATCTTCACTCCTCTTCCCATCCTGTGCTCATCTTGAAAAACCACTAAGTTTCTTGGGTGTCATAAACCTGTGCCTGTACTTGCAGAAAGTGGGGTCATGGTAGAGAGTGTTCGTGTTTAAACACACGCCAGACTTTGTGTCTTGGGTGCTTTCCTTACCAGGCACACAGGTCTGCTTCCTGTCCGACCTCCTTCACGCTGCTTCGGTCCAAGTACTCCGTGTGTGCCTGTCCACTGGCCGGTGGGAGGGCCTCCCCATTGCAGTGGACACTGTGGACGTGTGTCCTGGGAACTTGATGGTGACCTCCTTACCCCATGCAGCCGACAGAAAGCTGCCAGCATGGGTCTAACTTCTCTGAATCGTTGGTCGTGTGAAATTTTTCTTGGTGGCTATGTTTTAATAGTTTTAGACATTAGGCTTGATAATTTTTCTCTGAAGTAGTCCTGTAATATAAATTTGTATTATTAAGGATGACAACTTCCTTTAAATTTTTAAAAAATTTTTCTTTATTGATTAAGGTATTACATGTGTCCTTATCCCCCCTTCCTCCCGCCCCCCCTCTCCCCCACTCATGCCCTCACCCCCCTGTTGTCTGTGTCCATTGGTTAGGCCAGTGGTTGGCAAACTGCGGCACAAGGAACAACAACAGCCTGTAATTATTGGAATCGAGAGTCTAGGTCAGTGGTCGGCAAACTCATTAGTCAACAGAGTGGCCAACTCGTGAGCCACATGTGGCTCGTCAGCCGCAGTTTGCCGACGGCTGGGTTAGGAGGAGAATGAGCTCACACTCGAAGACGGGGCCTGCGTGGGCGGCCGTGTGGTGGGACCTTAGGGAACTGTCATTTCATCCTCCTGACAGTCGTGAGCGGGTGGGGTCGTCTCCATTTTACAAAGGCTGATGCTGGGCTCAGGTCTCAAGAAACTTGCCCAAGGTTACAAATAGCAGGACAGCAGGAGCCCAGGCGTCTGCCCGTGCAACTCCAAGTGCACTTCTCCCCACTGCCCCAGTCTTCCTGGAGGGCCATTCCTTCACATAACACGTGAGTGCCTGCTTCGTCCTAGGCACAGATGCCAGGACGCCAGACGTGCAGCAGACTCACCCGGGACTTGCCTGGGAAGGGAAGGAGGAAGGGCAGGGGCACATCGGATGTGACTGTGAAGGGAGAGGAGGCAGGGACTGGGTGGAGCAACCTCGGGCCGGCAGTTCTGAGGAAGTCATGGCCAAGCTGATAGGCGGTCTGCCTTGGGCAGGGAGGTTGGTCTAGTCCCCCTCTCTGATCAGTGTTGCTGTGGGCAGCCTGAGAGACGTGTGGCCTCATGTCCTTTCCGTGGTGCCTCGGAATGTACAGCAGGCAGAGGCTGTCGGCCACCTGAGGGGACACCCACCTGCACAGCACGCACGGCACTGTTCTGTCCCGGGAGGGGTGGGGAGAGTCTGATCTGAATAAGCAGTGGATCCACATGTCAAGTGAAGCTTTGTGCTAAGAGGAAAAACGGAGCAGGAGTGGCAGTGTGGTTGTGCTGGGTGGACAGGGAAGGCTCTGGTAAGCTGACGCGAGCTGAAGGACATAGGGAGAGGTGTGAGGACATCTCCAGAGCACAGCAGGCTTTCAGGGGGAGGGCAGAACATGGGAGCACCCCGTTCTGGGTGCATTGTGAAGGTAGAACTAAGAGGAGGTGCTGATGGACAGAAATGGGATGTGAGAGGAGGGGAGCCAGTATGGTGCCAAAGCTTTTGGCTTGAGCAATGGAATCACGGTGTTGCCCTTGACTGACATTGGGAAGGTCATGGCAAGGACGGTGGTAGTGAGAATGCAGAGTTTGTTTTTTATTTAAGACACTAGAGGCCCAGTGCACGAATTTCGTGGGGGGGGGTCAGTCCCTCAGCCCAGCCTGTGCCCTCTCGCAGTCCAGGAGCCCTCGGGGGGTGTCCGACTGCCAGTTTAGGCCTGCTCCCAAGCTGTCAGTTGGACATCCTTAGCGCTGCCGCGGAGGCAGGAAAGGCTCCCACCACCGCCGCTGTGCTTGCTAGCCAGGAACCCAGCTTCTGCTGAGCAGTGTTCCCCCTGTGGGAGCGCACTGGCCACCAGGAGGCAGCTCCTGCATTGAGCACCTGCCCCCTGGTGGTCAGTGCGCATCATAGCAACTGGTCGATTTGCATATTAGCCCTTCATTATAGAGGATAAGTTGTGCCCTAGCCAGTTTGGCACAGTGGATAGAGCATTGGCCTGCAGACCTAAGGGTCCCAGGTCCTATTCTGGTCAAGGCACATGCCTCGATTGCAGGCTCCTCCTCGGCCCGGGCCCTGGTCAAGGCCCCTGCCGGAAGCAACCAGTCGATGTGTTTCTCTCACACTGCTATTTCTCCGTCTTTCCCTCTCTCTTCCACTCTCTCTAAAAATCAACGGGAAGACATCCTCAGGGGAGGATGCACAACAAAAAGGACATAAGTTGAGCGGCAGTTGGACACCTCATGTAGCGTGATGACTAGAATTCTGGGGTTCATGAGAGAAGCAGGAGGAGAGGACCCTTGGAGAAATTGCCACACTGGTAGTATTTGAAGTCTTGGGACTGGAGATCACTTAGGACTGTGCTGTTCAGTACCATAGCCACGAGCCACATGTGGCTTTTGAGCACCTGTGAGATGTGGCTATTTTTACTTGAGCTGTCTTGTGTCCAATATCCCCCAGATTTCAGAGACTCAGTTTCGGAAAAAAGAATGTAAAATACCATTTGTAATCTTTAACCTGGATTGTATTTAGAGTGATAATATTTTGGATATATCGAGTTAAGTGAAATATATTAAAAGTAATTTCACTTGGGCCCTGACCAGTATGGCCCAGTGGTTAGAGTGTCGGCACGTGCACCTAAGGATCGAGGGTTTGATTCCCAGTCAAGGGCACATACTTGGATTGCAGGTTCGATCCCCAGTACCAGTCGGGGCATGCGTAGAAGGCAACCAATTGATGTCTTTCTCATGTTGACGTTTCTCTCCCCTCTCCTCCCTCCCTTCCACTCTAAAAATCAATGGGAAAATATCCCTGGATGAGGAGTAACAAAAAGTAAACAAAAAAATTAATTTCACTTGCTTTTCCCTTTTAATATGGCTACTAGAAAAATTAAAATTCCACACTTCTGCCTCAGATTTTGCTGTAGGAGACTGCTGATGGAGGAAGTCAACTGGAGAAGGCGGGGTGGGCACCAGGACACGAGAGATGACCACGGACTTGAACGTTGGAGAACTTTTCTTGTTTTAAAGTACAAATGTGCCAAGAAAAACTTGAATGCTTTTGGAAGGCCAATATCTTTCTGACCATGAGTGCGGAGAGGGTATTCGAAGACTGTGTTCTCAGACCTGGTCAAATGCAGGCTCTTTCTTACTCAGCCTTTAATTACCCTGCCTCTAGTGGACTGGCTGCGGCACCCACACTGGGGAGGGCAGCCTGCTGTGCTCAGTCCACGATTTGGACGTCAGTCTCCTCTGGAAGCACCTCACAGACACCGGCATCGTGCTTAACCGAGTATCTGGGCACCCCTGGCCCAGGCCAGCCGACACACAGCAGGAGCCATCACAGTGGCTGTTCCTCTCTGAAGCCCTTTCCCCAGTTGCTCTAGTAACGCACTCAGAGCCTGAGAGACACCCTTGTATCTTAGCCCTTTCCCTGCGTTTCAGTCCTGCCTCTCTGCCAGCACCTTCCTGCTGGGAAGTTCGTCTGTGAGGCCTGGTGGCGTTGGCTCCACTGTGGGCATTGAGTCCAACCGAGTGCTGCTGCTTTCCCTGCCCCAAGGACGGAAGGACACACGGGATTTTCCCAGAACATACTAGATTACACAGTGGGGATGCAGGCGCAGAGCAAGGTGCTGGTGACACAGGGAGCAAAGGGTGGTGAGATGAATGGGTGTAAGATTTTCTCTGGGATGGGAAGAATGCCACTGTTGAAGGAAGGATAGCAGTTAAAAGTGTGCGTCTGCGCACGCGCGAGCTTCTTGTACAGATGGATGCCCAAAGGGCTTAGACTGAGAGCACGGGCTAGGGGGTTTGGTTTGTAGGCAGTGACATTAGTATAAATGGTACAGATTTTTCACATTGAAACATGAATTTTCTAGAGTCTATAACATCTTGAGGCAGAAGTCACGCCAGCATTTATCGTTGCTGGTGGTTGGGTAACGCCTGGAAGATGCATTTGGATAAGATTGCTATAATTTATTAAATATTTCAGGGATGATGCTCTATTTCCAGACTTGTCTACTTTCATATTCACTTGAGCAGTATACTTATTACTAACCCCCAAATCAAGTATTTCTCATGATAGAAAACTTGACCAGAACCTATAAGAAAGGACGATCAATTTTGTTTAACATAAGTCATTTGAAAGCTGGTTTTTAGGTTTAATGTTTAGTTAGCTAACTACTTTTTTCCCATCTTTGCTTATATGTTTTTCTGAGCCATGCAGTGTATATGTCTACCTTTCTTCTTCCTTTCCATTTACCTTTCTAGTGTGTAATATTTATGAGCTGCGTATCAGTGAACTTTTAGGGTTTCGACATGTATGGGGCTCTGCAGGTAGATATTTCAATCTAGTTTTTGAGGCGAAAAGTCTTAATTATGTAAAAATTCCAATCCCAAATGTGTCACCTCTGCTGAGTGTCATACTTTGCTGAGTATTTTTGAGAATTTTCATTGCTAACCTGTCTTTAAAGTATTTATAATTGGGGTTTGAGGACTATGTCTGTTTCAGTGATCTAGGGAGAACTCCATAGATAGTCATATTAATGCTACCCCTCTTTGGCTTGAATTTTGGGGGCTTCTCGCACTTACCCCAAATTCAGGGGTGCCTGAAGGTACACTTAAATTGATAGCAGTCCTAAGTTTTTGGCAACTATGCCTACACCCAGCAAATGCAGGTGCTTCTCATCAGTTTGCTCTCCCCCAACCCCCGGAGGGAGTCTCCCCCCGCTGCCCCCTAGCACCACACTGCCTTCCTGTGCTGGAGCCACTGGCAGTGGGTACAGGCCTCTTGAGGGCTCTGCCACTAGCATCCTGTTGTCACGCATCTGTCTTCTGATCCACTAAAAGCAGCGTGTGGTTCTGTGAAGTGGAAACAAACCCAGGATCATCTCTGTGGCTGTAGGCGCCTCCTGGATGCTCAGGTTCCTGCTGCGCCCAGTGCGGTGCAGTGTGGCAGAGAGTACCCTAAGGGCATGCTGGCAGAGATGACAAACCAGGACTGAGGCCTGCCTAGGGGGAAAGGAGCATCTGGAAGTTTCTGAGCCCATGTGAAAGGGACTACTGATAGGCTTACTCTCCAGAATAGAACAATTGAGGCAGATTATTTAAAGGAAAGAAAAGAAGAATATATTCCTAAGCTGTATCTTCAGTTTAACTGCAGTCCTGGGAAGGTCAGGCCATAGGACCCAGGCGATCTGCCTTCTTTATGGCTTGGGCCTCAGGGAAAAGGCTCTCTTTCTTTCCGGGGAGGCTACACTTCCCAGAGTGTGTGCTGAAGAGCACGCGAAAGGGTCCGTAGTGCGTGAGGATGGAGAGCGCTGCCTACCGTTTCCTTGCACAAGGCCGTAGTCACAGTTGCAAGGTGGTCCAGGGAAACCTGCTTTTATTTCAGCTCTGGCATTTCCCTGCTTTTTGCAAAGGAAGTCTATAATAAAAATTTGTATCACCCACAGTGCACTTTGGGGAGATTGTAGTAGGTTATCTTTTAAATGAGGACACTGTTCATTTAAATAGCTTTCTAGGGCCCAGCTGGTTTGGCTCAGTGGATAGATAGAGTGTTGGTCTGTGGACTGAAGGGCCCAGGGTTCTGTTAACCTGTGAAGAATTTTTGTGCGTTTATTTGAGCCAAACTGACAATTGCTGGGAAGCAGAATTTCAGCGGATTGGGATCATGCCCCAGAGAATGGCGGGTTCTCATCTATTTTTATACATTGCAATCGAAGGAGGAGAAGAAGGTGGGTTACGTGAAATCCATTGGTGACAGAGAGTAGAGAGGCGGGAGGAAGCGAAGGGGGCGGGAACCTCTGGGATTGGATAAAGAGTGAAATGATAGACACATACTTCGTTCACTTAGGTGGGTAGGGATGGTTACTTAGCATGATAACAATAACAACGAAGGGATCTGTGGTCTTTGTCCTGGCGCCCAGGGCGTTGGTTGTGCCCTGAGGAGTCTGGAAAAGGGGGAAGGTACCAGTTACCCTGACATTTCATCTGTTACCGTAGATGCAAAAAGACAGTAAGCTCAGTTAAGATCCAGATTGACCTTGTCAGGGAAGATACCGGCCTAGGAGGTGACTACCCACCATCACTGCTTTTTGTTCAAGTTTAATTTCACACCATCCTTTGTGGTGACTTTAGGTCTCTGAGTTTGCAAGACCACCACGCAGGCCTTCCCTGAGCTGGTCAGGCTAGCATGTGGCCCCTTTTGTCCACAGGGGTGAGAGAAAGCCAAGCAAAGAAACCTCTGGGGTTGGATAAAAAGCAAAGCAGAGACAGGCACTTCTTCTCTGTCGAGGGTACAGCATGGTTAAGCATGTACAGAACCGGAGGAGGGTACAGCATGGTTAGCATGTACAGAACCGGAGGAGGGTACAGCATGGTTAGCATGTACAGAACCGGAGGAGGGTACAGTGCGGTTAAGTATGTACAGAACCGGAGGAGGGTACAGTACAGTTAAGCATGTACAGAACCGGAGGAGGGTACAGTACGGTTAAGCATGTGCAGAACCGGAGGTGGGTACAGCATGGTTAGCATTCAGAACCCGAGGAGGGTACGGCATGGTTAGCATGTACAGAACCCGAGGAGGGTACAGTACGGTTAAGCATGTGCAGAACCGGAGGAGGGTACGGCCTGGTTAGCATGTACAGATCCGGAGGTGGTGTGTGAGCGGCAAGCGGACAGTGTGGTCCCCGCTCTGGTGCAGTGGCTGTGCCTTCCAGGGGTTTGGGCCAGATTACGCTGCTCTTTCAAAGGAACCTTCTCCGAGGTGCACAAGACAATAGGCCATGTCCAAGGTATGTTATCTCAGGGGCACAGGACTGTAGACAAGGTCAAAGGTAAAGACTGACCTTTGCCACAGGCCTGGGAAGGGACTCCACAAGGGCTTTAGTCTCTGGGTTTGTAATCAGTCTCTGGGCTTGTAAGACCTGCCCTGCGGGCCTCCCCTGAGCTTGTCAGGCTGAGTGTGCGGCCCCTTTTCATCCACAGCTGTCTGATTCCAAGTTTCCACCTTTTAGGGAAAAAGGCATTTTTGTAAATCTATAACAGTGGTTCTCCACCTTTCTAACGCCCCGGCCCTTTAATACAGTTCCTCATGGTGTGGTGACCCCAGCCATAAAATTATTTTCGTTGCTACTTCGTAACTGTAATTTTGCTACTGTTAATGAATCGTAATGTAAATATCTGTGTTTTCCGATGGTCTTAGGCTCTACAGCAGCGGTTCTCAACCGCGACCCGGGTTGAGAACCGCTAGCAGGGTCGTCTAAGACCATCGGAAAACACAGATATCTACATTACGATTCATTAACAGTAGCAAAATTACAGTTACGAAGTAGCAACGAAAATAATTTTATGGCTGGGGTCACCACACCATGAGGAACTGTATTAAAGGGCCGGGGCGTTAGAAAGGTGGAGAACCACTGGTCTGTAAGGACTTTTATGCAGACGTAAAAGACTGCCATTTCTGTAGCCCTGCTAAAGATGGTTGGCATCTAGTAGGTCCAGAGGAACTGAGCACCTCCGTGGTTAGCGTGAAGTGATAACCCGCAGAGAAAGTTTAATCTGTGAAAAGCAGTCCAGATTTTAAACCACAGACATTAACAGATGAGTATGAATCATCAAATAACTGCCAGTCAAGTAAAAGAACTAAAACAATGTTACTTTACGTAAGCAGGCTGTCTCCTTAAGAGGCAGCCCAGTTAAAACTCGAGGCTGATGCAGACTGTCCGGAGAAACTGTCCAGGTTCTGTAGAGAGCTCTTCCCTTTTATTTAGTGTCATCAGAGTGAAATGCTGGGCCTCTCTGCCCGTCTTGTTCAAGCCTGTGTGCGTGCCGTGGCCTTCATGCTAAATGCTTCTGCTTAGTCTTGCACAGAGACATGCCCACCAGCAGAGGGGTTCTGCTTTTGGCTTGGCTTTTGTAGAAACAGCCCCTTACAGAAAGTGCCTCTCCGAGGAGGTTAAGGAAAGCATGTACTATTTATCAAAGACCTGCAGGAACCTCGTGACTGGACTCCCTTCAATTAGAGTCAGCAGACTAAGAACCGTCTTCCTCAGACCCTGCTGGTGTCTTCGGTTGTCCATCACCTCTTGTCCCTCCCATTTCCCCTTCCCTTGCTGTAAAAGAAGCCTGAACTCTGTACTTCTTAAAATGGATTTGAGAAATAGGTCTTCCCTCTTCTCAGCTGGCGCCTTCTCCGTCAGTAACCTTTTCTGAGCGTCAGAGCACAGGGCACACAGACTTTGGAACAGTAACATGCTTAGTACTTATGCTTCTATGTAGAACCGAGTGCTTTCTCCTACATTTTTATCCTTCTGTCTTCGTTCTTCCTTATCTTTTTTCCTTATCTTTTAAACATAGAGATTAACCAGGTCTACTAATATTCTGTGCCTGTAATTTGCTAATTCCTGTTATTATCAAGTAGTAGTGTTATCTGTAAGAACAATTATGCATTTTAATATATATATATTTTTTTTTGGGGTTTTTTTACAGAGAGGAAGGGAGAGGGAGCTAGAAACATTGATGAGAGAGAAATATCAACCAGCTGCCTCTTGCACGCCCCCCACTGGGGATGTGCCCGCCACCAAGGCACATGCCCTTGACTGGAATCGAACCTGGGACCCTTGAGTGTGCAGGATGATGCTCTATCCACTGAGCCAAACCAGCCAGGGCCAATTATACATTTTAATTGCCACTGGAGAATATTCAATAATCAGTTGATTTCTGATAACCTAGCTAATAAAAATGGAATTTCTTAATATTTATGCAGTTCTTCCTACTTGCATAGAAAGTACTTATGTCCCACACTAGTTTTATTTATGACATTATCTTAAAACGAAGTCTTGTTCATTTCATAGGACTTGATACACTTTTCTAGATGGGGATGAGGCTGTAGGGCTGATTGTCCATTCCAGATACCTAGGCTAAACAGGTGTCCACGGTCAGCTTTCAGCACTTGGTCCTATTTCTGTGATAGAGTTTCAGTTTAGGTTGTAGAGTCTCGACAATTTTCTTTTCTGGCTATACCAGGTGTCCCGGTTAATAATTTGGACTTTTTTCAATAGATAGAGTTACTCATGTTGATATATATGCGATTTGATATGTATGCTATTTTGTTGTATTGACAACAAGCTTCAAAACTTCATATGTCAAATTTTCTGAAGGTGTTAACATCATAGATATTTTTATCCTAAAAAATGTTGAATTTTGTGCCCCAAAAAAAGAGCATTTGCAGGAAGTTTTAATCAATTACAAGCATTATTGGATGAAGATGCTTGTCAAACTCAAAGACAACTTGCAGAAAGATTAAACGTTGCTCAGCAAACAATTTCCGATCGTTTACAAGCAATGGGAAAGATTTAAAGGAAGGAAAGTGGGTGCCACATCAACTGAATGAAAGACACATGGAAAGTCATCAATAAAATGTTGCTTCAATGGCACGAAAGAAAGTCTTTTTTGCATTGAATTGTGACGAGATGAAAAGTGGATTTATTTTGAGATTCCCAAACGCACAGAATCATGGGTTGATCCAGGTCAACCATCATCATTGACTGCAAAGCCAAATCGCTTCAGAAAGAAGACAATGCTCTGCATTTGGTGGGATCAGGAAGGTGTGGTGTATTATGAGCTTCTAAAACCAGGTGAAACAGTTAATACTGATCACTGACAACCAATAATCAATTTGAACCATGCTTTGATCGTGAAACGACCAGAATGTGCCAGAAGACACGGCAAAGTAATTTTGCTTCATGATGATGCACCATCACACATTCAAAACCAGTTAAAGACACGTTAAAAGATCTTGCCTGGGAAGTATTAACCCACCCGCCGTATTCACCAGACCGTGCTCCTTCAGATGACCACTTGTTCCGATCGATGGCACACACGCTTTCTGAGCAGCACTTCAAAACGTACGAAGAAGTGGAAAATTGGGTCTCTGAGTGGTTTGCCTCAAAACAATAAAAGTTCTATTGGGACGGTACCCACACATTACCTAAAGATGGGGAAATGTGTAGCTAGCGATGGACATTACTTTGAATAAAGCACTTTTGATGTTTCTCTTGAATTCATCGTGTTTTCTTTGGTTACAAAATCCGCATTATTAACTGGTACACCTGCTAGATTGGCTCTGAGGCAGGCTACCTTTCAAAGAGAATAAGCAGTATCCTGGTTCCAAATTAATGTGCGGAGACCAGAAAATACAGGCCAGGATTATGTGTAGCTGCCTTGTTACATGTGTGCAGTCTAGTTTGCCGGCGAATATTATTTAGGGTCTTGGTGAGAAGTAGTAGGATCTTAGTATTTCCAGCATCCATTTTCCATGTTCTCTTTTCTGTGTTCTTCTATTTATACTTTATGTCTTTTACCTTTACCCTTCAAAGGCTTTTCTTTGTGCAAAAATTCTGAGGACACCAAATTGAAGAGTTATGAAAAGGCAATTCACGCCCTGGAATACTGAGCACTTCAGCAAGTTCATTGGGAAATGTGTCGTGAGACAGCACCATTTAAAATACAGCATGAAGGGCATGAATTGCAGAAGTACCTCACTAGATCAGAGGCAAGGCCGTGGTTTCCGTGGAAAGAAGTACAGGTTGGTTCCCTAAGGATGAAGACCGAAGCCCACCCACCTAGGGTGGCAAACACAGGACAACCCCAAGGGTCATCATCTGCAGGTCACATGCCCAGTGCCTGGGGCACTAGAGCCTCCAGTCCCTGTGTGGGTGGGGAAGGAGTGGAGTTCCCCTTCCCCATCTAGTATTATAAATATGGTTTTATTTCCCAAGTCTTCCCTTTTCAGAAGTCATTCCCCCATTTAGATTGGGAAGCATTTAGTTTGACTTGGTTTTGACCACCTGCCAGGCCTAAGCCTTCTGCTAACTAGTGCATGGAACATGTCACAGTGTGGCTCTGAAGAACTCTGAGCCTCATTTGTGAAGGAGCCCACACACTGGAGGCAGTTGGAGAATGTGTGCATGGAGGGCGTTGGGAGCAGAGGGTGACGGGAGAGCAGCATGGCCTAGGTCCGTGGTCGGCAAACTCATTCGTCAACAGAGCCAAATATCAACAGTACAACGATTGAAATTTCTTTTGAGAGCCGAAAACCGACTTCTGCGCATGGGCCACGAAGTTTCAGTCACACTGTACGTGCACGCCCGTACGTGGTATTTTGTGGAAGAGCCACACTCAAGGGGCCAAGGAGCCACATGTTGCTTGCGAGCCACAGTTTGCCAACCACTGGCCTAGGTAATGAGAGAAGCTTCCTAGAGGAGGTGGGGCAGGCAGGGACTCCGCTGCTGTTGGGGTCTGAATGTGGTAGCGGTTTTCATGCCTTCCGAAGCCTTTCTGAACATACTACTCTAGCTTCTTCTGTAGGGATCAGCTTTTCTTCTGCCGTGTTTTAATTCACCCGTGCCTCCATAGTCCGTCTGAGTTGGCCAGAGTCTGGTTTCAGCAGTGTTGACCTGGAGAGTTGTTTCCGATCACGGAAGTAGTCGTGAGAGCTCTGACACCTGTTCTGTCCTTCCCTCCTCTTCCCGCAGAGGTGGGCGTAGGTAGGGTGCCTGTCCCACCCCTGCAGTGAGGGCGGCCAGGAGGCTGGCTTGACGTGTGAGCTGTGCGTGGTTCACTTCGGGGGGAAGCTTTCAGAGCTCCGGCGCACGCTTTGGACAGATCTTGTCCTCTGGCTCCTGGGCTGGCAGGGTTCAAAGCGGGGGCATACTGCCATCTTGTCTCCCAGGGCGATTGCACTGAGTGGGCACACTGAGCATCCTGCCAGCCCAGGACGATGAAGCAAGAACAGGATAAAGGCCTTGGTGTGAAGCACGCTACTGCGATTTGGGGAGGTTTGTTTCTGCAGCGTAACCTACCCTGTTTCGACTACATAACTTTTCCACATTTTGTCCTCTGGCCCTCCTCCTGGTTATTCTGAATTTCCTTACTTTGTAGTAAGCTTCATCTGTGCTTGCTGTTCTGCACAGTCTGACTTCGTCGTAGACCCTTCCATGATTACGCGCTAATGAAACTTGACCTGTGAAATTTGAGACCTATCCAACATAAAGGGAGAGGGTTCCCAGCTCCCCAAACAGTTCCTTGGGGCACATTGTTACCTCGGCAGAGCTGTGCTGAGCGGTCCAGCTCGGGGAGTAAAGAGTGTGTGGAACAGCCACCGGCACATGAGGAGGGAGGGGCATGGGAACTCTGCTGGAAAGAGCTAAGGACTCTGCTCAGCCCATCCAGTCATTTGCTGGGGAGTCAGTAGCTTGCGTTGGAGAGTGTGTGAATGGGTGGCATCGAAGCAGAGGGTGACGGGGCAGCGCCGCATGACCTTGCGCCACGATGGAGCCCGGCTGCTGAGCACTTGAACTGTGGTTAGTGTGCCCAAGGAGCTGACTTTTAACTTAATCACATAGCACCATATGCCTTGTGGCTGCCATGTTAGTGCCATGAGAACAGCGTTGGGAAGATACAATATTAGGTGAAAAAAGCAGAATATGAAATATTATTCTACATGTTGAAATAATAAAATTTAAGTTCTGTGCAAAGGAAAAAACTGTAATACCCACACCAAAATACTAACAGTGAATTGTGTTAGGATGGGGAGATTACGTATAACCTTTTTTAAAGAAATACATTTTTTTAATGGTTTCGGAGAGGAAAGGAGAGGGAGAAAGAGATAGAAACATCACTACTAGGTGCTATAGGACATCACTAGGGATCGAGCCTGCAATCCGGGCCTGTGCCCTGATCAGGAACTGAACTGTGACCTGCTGGTTCATGGGTAGATGCTCAGCCGCTGAGCCACGCCAGCGGGGCAGGTGCCCAATCCTGTGGATTTTAGCCCACATTTTATATTTGGGCCCACAAGTAAATTGAGAAAACCTCCCACAAATAATATGTATGTGCCACGTCAGAGAGAGATTATGCTTTATAAAAATTGTGCTGGCCAGGCTCACTTTAGTTTTTATGAACTAAGTGACAAGCAAGTCCAGATTCTTTAGCCATACAAAATAATGGGTTATTTGTGGTAAAGTTTAAATTTAAAGGACTAATTCTCTTTACCAGTATTTCAGTGGCGTTACTATTCAGCTGCTGGTTTTTGTTATACTTAAAAATGACTAGTGATTTGTTACCAGATAAATTCTTTCAGTATTACATATGAACAGAATTTGACTAGTTCTTGAAATAGCAAAACAAACATGAGTCTAATGGAGCACAAGCACAAGAATAAAAATTTGGGTTTTCCTTTCTTTTAAAAGATACTAAAATTTTTAAAGTTTAAAATGCCATTTAGCTAAAATGTCAAAGACTATAGCAACAAAAAAACCAGTGTTCTAAGATACCAAAGGTATTTTAATAAAGAGGGACAGTTCATTCGGATATTTTCAAAAGATCAGTAACTTAATTTATCTGTCTACGTAATGCATACCTTTCTCTCTCTCGTTTTGTAGGTTCTGCTGCAGACTCACACTCGGCCTCCATGGGGAATTAAAGGAGAGCATCCCACCTGCTTGTATGCTGTCGGGATGCTGACGCCCAGGTTCCGCCTGCAGAGGGGAGTTCTGGGCTAGACGCTGACGGCCAGCCAGACCAATGCTCACCCTCCATGTCCCGCCTCTCTCCCCTCTCCCGGAGTGAAAACCCCCTCCGACACCAACAGCACGTCAGCTACGGAAAATGCTTTGCACTCTAAGGAAGTCTGCCACCTGAATTCATGCGCCCTGTCTGTGCAGTTGTGGATGGTTTACCACCTGAAGGCTCCTCCGGCTCTTTCCCAGGCCCCGTATCTGTCTCTGAAATGTCTCTGCTGCATGCTTTGGGTCCAGTGCAGACCTGGCTGGGACAGGAGCTGGAGAAATGTGGCATCGATGCCATGATCTACACGCGGTATGTCCTCAGTCTCCTGCTGCATGACAGCTATGACTACGACCTGCAGGAACAGGTACGTGCCCCGCTGAGTGTCGTGTGGAACTGGTGTTTGAATGCTGGTGTTTCTCTTCAAAGGGCGCTCGCATACTCTGGAGCGGGGTGTGACTGGCGTGGCCCCAGACTTCAGCCTGGAGCCGAGTCCCAGAACCACTGGGTCACGTCCGGGCAGACGCTTCCTCGTCGCAGACTGGTGGCAGTCTGATGACCCGCGGCCTCTGAGGGCCTGCTCCAGTGTTGCTGCTGCTCGTCCGGACATGTCAGTCATTGCATCAGTTATCTGCCTTGCTCTCCAGTGTAGAGCCGCACTTTACCTGCAAGAATGCTTATCCATCAAAGTGTGTGTCCCAGGTCAGCAGACTACAGTTTGCTAAAGCACATGACTTTGCCATAGTCACTGTGCTTCCCCTGGCGAACTGGCCGCTACCACATTTCGTTTGACTTAAGTGCTGAGCTTAAAGTGAGGAAGCAACCAAATCCAGGTTCTTGAGGAAAATCTCATCAGTCTCAGTTTCCTGGAGGAGCTCCTGAGAGGGAGGTCGGCCCAGAGGGAGGTGGAGTCACCGCCAGCAGGCACGGGCTCTGGGTGACTTCTGCGTACACATGTCACTCAAAACGCAGTGTTTGGTGGGCAGTTCCGTTGTTTTACACCATGTTATTAACACAGAAGAGCTCAGTCCCTCATTCGCAGGGTTTCAGTGTGCTTGACCCTGTCCCTCTGGGCTCCTCACCCTTCCCAGCTGGACACACTGCCCTTGCCGGTGCGTGCTGCCTTGGCTGGAAAGAATTCGGTCAAAGTTTCCAGGGGATTGACGTAGAACCTAACTAGAGGCCCGGAGCACAGATTCCTGCACATGTGGGGTCTGGCTGGCCCCACCCCCAGTGGGGGGATGGGGGATGGCTGATTGGGGTGGAGCTGGCCAGGGGAAGGGGCTGTGTGCGGTTGGTGGGTTGAACTCCGGTCAAACTTCCGGACAAGGGGACAATTTGCATATTACCCTTTTATTATATAGGATAATTAGAAATGTGTTACTTTGGTCAAAATTTTGTATAAGGATACCAGGGTTCTATAATTTTCCATTATTTTTCCAGTAAATGTAAAATATACTTCAAAGTAAAATGTTAAATCTATAAACATGGGAAAATTTTTATTTCCAGAAATAAGGAGGCTATTTCTCTTAACTCAAAAATCATGTGCTCTTGGAATTGTCCTATATAATAAAACCCTAATATGCGAATCGACCAAACGGCGGAACGACGGGTCGCTATGATGTGAACTGACAACGGGGGGGGCAGATGCTCAATGCAGAGCTGCCCCCTGATGGTCAGTGTGCTCCCACAGGGGCAGTGCCACTCAGCCAGGAGCTGGGCTCATAGCTGGCGAGCACGGCGGTGGTGGCGGGAGCCTCTCCGGCCTCCGTGCAGGCGGATGGTAAGGAGCAAGGGATCCCCTAGGGGGATCGGGCCTAAGCCAGCAGGCGGACATCCCCCAAAGGGTCCCAGATTGCGAGAGGGCACAGGGGCCAGGCTAAGGGACACCCCTCTCCTCCCCCTACTGCCAACCCCCCCCCCCAGTGCACGAATTTCATGTACTGGGCCTCTAGTATATTAATATCAGTCTAAAATATTTAATAAATAGTCAATAAATTTGTTAGCACAAAGTATTTATGTACTAGGTGCTATATCACATCAAAAAGGGCGTAAAACATAGGCCTCCTGTTAAGATGATAGTTGAACACATCTCTGATGAGATGTGTCTGTGAGTCCTCCAGTTTTCTTATTAGTGGGGGCTTGGAATCAGAGGTCCGCGCTGCTCACGGTGCCCGGCTGGGTTTGCCCCTCCCTCCAGGGTTCTGGTTGTCTTTAGGAAACAGGACATCCTGGAGTTACAAGGGGAATCCACAGGGAAGGAGAAGACCCCTAAACACCTCTTCAGCTTAGCCCCGGGCGGCAGTGCCAGGTCCCATGCAAATGCAAGTGATCCTTGTTTTAATTAGAGGCACCTAAGACCTCCATTACTTGTCCGTCACTGAAGGGGATGATGTGCTCCTTGTTTCTCCAAAAAGAGTTAGGGCGAGGAGCCAGGCAAATCTCTAACAGGAGGTGAGAAGGGAAGGGCCTTTGCTCAGCTGTGATTCAGGTCCCGGCC
Source organism: Corynorhinus townsendii (assembly GCA_026230045.1). NCBI lineage: Eukaryota > Metazoa > Chordata > Mammalia > Chiroptera > Vespertilionidae > Corynorhinus > Corynorhinus townsendii. Next base: position 2,591,256 of record JAPDVU010000001.1, on the reverse strand, counting down.
AGCAGTCACGTTCGCCAACTTCTGTGGACAAGGAAGGTGCCACCTTTCCTGGTGTCTGTCAGGCTTCTGGGGGTCCAGACCTCAGCTGGAGGTCAGATGGCTCCACTTTGGTTTGTTTGGTTTTTGTTTTAAAGTATGTTCTTACTGATTGTAAAGGGTGCGGGATAGAGAAACATCAGTTGGCTGCCTCTCGCATGCTCCTGCTGGGATTGAGCCGCACCCGGACATGTGCCTCGATTGGGTTCATGGTTGGCGCTCAGCCCCTGAGACGCACCGGCCGATGACTCCACTTTTGGGTGCTCCTTTCATCACATCGTCCCCCAGCCACACACCCAGTTCTTGAATTAGTTAAACCTGAACTTGAAAATGGCCAATTTTAAGGCCTTTACTTCAGCTACTGGCCTCACCTGCCCTGTTAATCTATTGTTTTTCCCATTGTTAGACGCTCAAAGAGCTCTTGAGTTCTGAGAAGCAGACTTTGAACATGACTTTGGTTCAGCTGCCCACAATGGTTAGGTAGGAAGTGAGGCTGATTCGACATGGTCCTGGTGGGGGCTGAGTAAGGCTGAGTAACTAAGGCAAACCTCTGAGCAGGGCTGCAAGTCGAGTGGCGTTGGCTGATGACTGTACTTCTCGAAAACAGCCGCCTTCTAATGTGTCACAGTAGTTTTACTTCCACACTCTTCTTTCTTCTTTTCCTTTTTTCTTGTGGTCATGATGCCATCCTCCAGGAAAGTACTCTCAGATAATCAGGAATTGGCTAGCTATCATTTTAAGATGATACATTAACTACTTCCTAATGCATTCTGTAAGGCCTAGTCACCTTTCTCTAGGAACCCTTTTCTGATAATTCCTAATGAAAACAGTGTCATCTTTCAAACTTGGTCATATTTCTACTGCAGAGCTCTTCATTATAAATATCACGTGTATTGTCTTTCCCAGGAGACAAAAATCTTATGGGCATAAATCACATGTTCTTTTTTTAAAAAAAGTAAACTTCTTGAGAAATCATTTCAAACATTGGGAGAATAGCAAGACCAGGATAAAGGACTCTGATGTAGCTTCACTCAGTCAGCTAACGTTTTCTGCTTTTGCTCTTTCTCTCCTTTCCTTGATGCCCACTTATCCTAAATAAGCATACTTTTCTTACAAATGGACTTTCTCTTAGCCATAGTACAATGATAAAATACAAGAAAGTTAACATCACCACATTATTATGTAATATACTGTCAATTCAGTTTTTATCAGTTGTCCCAATGTTAGAAATAAGGCGAGTCCCCCAAATCAGGGGTCCTGGTAGAACACAAAGCATTCTCGGGAGCCGGACAGCAAGGCAGTACGGACCTGTACTCCAGCAGCAGGTGTGCAGCAGCAGGTGTGCAGCAGCAGGTGTGCAGCAGCACGCACACTGAGCGCGGGCCCGGCTTCATTCCTGGCCATGTGATCTGTCCCTCACTCTGGATTGGAGCTTAGCTCCCAGTCTTGCGTGATTGGCTAATTTAAAGGTTGACCTTTGCCTTTTCAAAATGGCAGCCCCCAGGGGAGCTGCCAGGTCACTGGAGCCAAAATGGTGGCTGCGAAGTCACGTGAGCCAACAAGGCGGCCTGCACTCCCTTCTGTCTCAGAAAAGATTACTTGTTTATTGTCACACCAACAGTGTCCTTCGTTGTCATTTTCCCTCATCTGGGACCCAGTGTGAGACGACACGTGGCCTCAGTGGCACCTCTCCTAACCTCTTAACCGGAGCGGTTCCTCCTCTCCCCTTTGTCTCTGGTGACTGGAGCACCCCGTACCGTACTTTGGGTTCCCCCTTTGCAGTCAGCTTACAGCTCATGCAGGAGCATTGCTGAGTGCTGGGTGTGCTCTGCAGCCACTTCCCTCCTTGCAGGCCCGCCTCCCCCCGGTGGCCGTGCGGAGAGGCTGACTGAGTTTCACCCTCCATTGGGGATCCCACCTCTCTCGGTGGTTGCCTTGTGGGTGTTCTAACAGCTCTCCGCCACATGCAGTGGTTGGCGCTCTCCCGCCAGGCCTTCATCCTTTAAACCAGGTGCCATCACATAGGGACCGCCAGCGTGCCCCCTGCCCCCACGCTGGCGCTCACGTGCTGTGTCCTCCGCCGTGAAGACAGGCGCTGCTTTCCTCGCTCACTCCTGCGGGAATGCCCGTGAGAGGCTCATCTGTCGGAGGCACACCCACATCATGTGCCCACTTTTATATGAAAGACTTTTGTTCTTTTTTTTTTTTTTTTTTACCATTTTTTTTATTGTTTTAAGTATTACAGATAGTAGTACATATGTCTCCTTTTCCCCCATTGATCTTCCCCGACCTCCCCTACCCCCCAGTACATGCCTTCACCTGCCCGCCCTCCCCCCCACCCCAGTGTCTTGTATCCATTGGTTGTGCTTATATGCATGCGTACAAGTCCTTCGGTTGGTCTCTTACAGCCCCCCTCGCCCAACCTCCCCTGTCTTCCCAATGTAGTTTGACAGTCTGTTCAATGCTTCTTTGCCTCTGTATCTTTTTCCTACCATTTCTTTAAGACTTTTGTTCTTGTTTGTTCTCATATATAACAAACTAGAGGCCCCATGCACGAAGATTTGTGCAAGAATGGGCCTTTCTTCCCCTGGCTGCCGGCACCGCCTTTGCTCTGGCCAGAGCTGCCTTTTCGCTCCGGCCCGGAGTCTCCTTTCTGCCTTCCCACGCTGCCCAGAGGCCCAGAACGGCTGGGGTTGGTGTGGAACGCCTGCACCCTGCCCTGCCCCTGGCCGTTTGGTGCCTGCGTATGCAAATTAACCCGCCATCTCTGTTGGGTTAATTTGCATACTCCTGATTGGCTGGTGGGCGTTGTGAAGGTACAGTCAAGTTGCATCTTTCTCTTTTATTAGTGTAGATAATTGTTGATGGAGGACCTACAAACACTTGTGAAGGCACGTTTGGGAACGGTGTGGTTGTTAGAGGTGGGAAGCTCCTGTGTCCTCTCAGCTCACAGGTGAATTATGAGTGGAGCCCCACAGAGCACATGTGAATGATGCGGCAGCTGCCTTACCGGGCGGGGGCTGGCCAGTGAGCCTGGCCCTGTACTCTTAAAACAGACTTGTGTTCCCTTGTTTGCAAACATTGTGTAGTCTTGCTTAAATACTAGAGGCCTAATGCATGCAATTCATGCAAGGGGCTCAGCCCTTGTAACCCTGGCTGCCTCATGGCCCCGTCTACCACCCCTGGATGTTCAGGAAGGTTGTTCTGGAAGGTCATTCCGCCGTCCGGTCTAATTAGCATATTAGTTCTTTATTATATAGGATTATATAGGATGGCTAAAAGGGAAGCTAGTGAAACCCTGAGGGTGGATGTCAGCTTCCCTGTGGGAGGCTGTGTTGGGCTGAGGGTCCCGCCCATTCCATCCTCTGTCCCGAGAGGAAGAGGGCTCCTCTCACTCTCCTTCTTGTAACCTAGAGTCTTAGTTTTCCTTTTTCCCTGACTGAGACCACCATCTGAGAGTTTATTAAAATACTAGAGGCCTGGTGCACAAAATTCGTGCACTGCGGGGTGGGTGTCTCTTAGCCCAGCCTGCACCCTCTCCAATCTGGGACCCTTCGGGGGCAGTTGAACATCCTCTCACAATCTGGGACTGCTGGCTCCTAACCACTCCCCTGCTGGCCTGTTGACACCTAACTGCTCCCCTGCCATCTCGATCACCCCCAACTGCCCTCCCCTGCAGGCCTGGTTCCCCCCAACTGTCCTCTCCTGCCGGCCATCTTGCGACAATATGGGGATGGCCATCTTGTGATGACGTGGGGCGGCCATCTTGTGATGCGAGGGCTTGAGGGTCAATTTGCATTTTACCTCTTTATTATATAAGATTTTTTTAGTCTTTATATGGTAGTGTTCTCAGCATCGGGAAGTCTTCATGCATCAGGAGCCTGTGATTATGACAGACCCCGTGGCTCGGTCCCGTCCGGCTGAAACGGGGGAATAGTAAAATGACCTTGTGCGTGTCACGTGCTGTGTGTGTGTCACGTGCGGTGTGCCAGCCAGGAGTCTGCACTCACTTTCCGTGTGCAGGGACTCAGCCCTCACTGTCATCCCCAGTTCCAGGCAGAGGTGCTTACAGATAGTGGCTAAGTCACCTGCCCAGGGTCACACAGCTAGTAACTTGGTGTAAAAACCTGCACTTTCAAGGGGGTAAGGCTGGCTCAGTGGCCGCTTGATCTGGGGCCTTTCCTCGCAGCAGTGCCCATTGGAAGCTGCCTTCTGAAGCTGCCCCACTCCACGCCCTGCTGCAAGCCCAGACTCCCACGCGGAGAGCCTCCCTGCTGCTCCAGTCCTCACGGCGCCTGGTTCTCTCAGTGTCCCAGCTTTCGGCCACTCTGAGCGGTGTGCAGTGGTGGTGCACTCTTCTCACGTGCAGGTCCCTGGTGACATGCGCAGCTCTCCCCGGCTCAGGGCATCTCTGAATCTCTTCGCTCGCGTGTCTGTTGCGTTCAGTGTCAGGTTGTTTTCTTATTGCTGAGTTTTAAGAGGTTTTTTTGTATATTTTGGATAACAGTCTTTTATCAGATGTGTCTCTTGTATATGTTTTTTCCCAGCCTGTGGCTTTTCTTCTAATCCACTTGATATTGTTGTTCAAAGAGCGGTTTGTATTTTAATGAAGTTAAAACGTACTCATTTTTTCTTTGATGAATTGTCCACCAGTTATTTTTGTAAATACAGTTTTATTTATTTTCAGAGAGGAGAAAGAGAGAAATGGAAACATCAATGATGAGAGAGAATCATTGATTGGCTGCCTCCTGCACGCCCCACACTGGGGATCGAGCCCACAACCTGGGCATGTGCCCTGGCTAGGCATCGAACTGTGACCTCCTGGTTCATAGGCCAATACCTACCCACTGAGCCACACCGGCCGGGCCATCTTAACCGTTTTTAAATGTGCAGTGTAGTGGTATTAAATACATTCATAAATGTTGTGAAAGCATCACCACCATCCACCCCATAACTCTTTTCATCTTGTAAATATAAAAAACTGTCCCCATTAAACAAATTTCCTACTCTCTTCTTCCCCTGCTCTTGGCCACCACTGTTATACTTTCTGTCTTAATGATCTGACCACTCTTCGTTCCTCATATCAGTGGAATGATCTAGTATTTGTCTTTTGGTGGCTGGCTTATTTCCTGAGTGGTAAGGTTCATCATATTGTAGCATGTGTCAGAATTACTTTTCTTTTTAGGGCTGAATTTCATTCCGTTGTATGGATATGCCACATTTTGCTTATCCATCCATCCATCAGTGGACACTGGGGTTCTTCTTGTTTTAGCTCTTCTTTTGTGAATACTGCTGCTGTGAACATAGTGTACAAGCACGGCAACCTCGCAGCGCGGGCCGCGGGCGGCCCACAACAAATACTTTTGTGGCCCAGCTAATATAACGGTATGTAAGAAACGCTTTAATAAAAATTTCGTAGCTTAATTTTTACAATATCCTGTTATACATAATTATTAATAACGAACTACACCGTTCACTAATGACTGATGACTATCATCGAGTTGCATTCATTTCCCTTACCGCGCCGGCACACCATTTCTCTCCACTAATACCAGCAGTGAATGTTCCAGCAGCCGATGGCCACGTCATTAGTCTTGGACTGACTTGTTTGGTGTGCGCAACAGGAAATGTCTCACTTTCAGAGAACAAGAAAAATAGGTTTATTTGCGTGATACTTATTAATTTGTGCAGTTATTCAGTGTCTGGTAAATTAATGTTCAAGAAAAAAATATTAATCTTTATTAAACTGTTCTATTATTTTATGTTCATGATTACTCATTTATTTCAGCTCTTTGTAGTCAAAATAAACCTACGTTTCTATGAAAATTGAAGCTTTTTTTTTTTTTTGCAGCCCACATAAACTTGTTTATTTGGCCCATGTTGGCCTTTGAGTTTGACATGCGTGGTGTGCAAATTCTGAGACCCTGTTTTCAATTTTGGGGGGTATATACCTGGTAGTAGAATTGCTAGATTATATGCTAATTCCTATTTACTTTTTGAGGAACTGCCAGCACTGCTCCATTGTCTATTTCCACCGATGGTGCATAGGGTTCTAGTTTCTCCATATCCTTGCCAGTACTTGTTATTCTGATTGGTGTGAAGTGGTGTCTCTTTATAGCTTTGGTTTTCATTTTTCCTAATGATTAGTGATATTGAGCATCTTTTCGTGTTTATTGGCCTTTGTATATCTTCTTTGGAAAACTGTCTTTTTAAGTCTTTGCCTATTTTTAAAATCTGGTTGTTGTTTTTCTGTTGTTGAGTTTCAGGAGTTCTCTATATATTCTGGTTATCAACCCATTATCAGGTATAATATGCAGATACTTTCTCCCATTTTGTGGATTTCCTTTTCACTATTTATAGTGTCCTCTTTTTAAAATTCTTTTTCAATTACACTTGACATACAATATTGTATTATTTTCAGGTGTACACCCCACTGATTAGCCATTATATACTAGTAACTTACTAACTGGTCACTCCAATAATGCTAGTTCCCATCGACACCACACATTGTTATTACAATATTATTCCCTATGCTATACTTTACATTCCCATGACTATTCTGTAACTACCAATTTGTCCTTAATCCCTCCACCTTTTCCACCCATCCCCCAACTCTCCTCCCATGTGGCAACCATTAGTCTGCCCTCTGTATCTGTGAGTCTGTTTCTGTTCTGCTTTTTCTTTTATTTTGGTTTTTAGATTCATTTGTTCATAGGTATGTATTTATTGCCATTTTATTTTTCATATTTCTTATTTCTTCCCCCTTCTTCTTCTTCCTCTTCCTCTCCTTAAAGAACACTCTTCAACATTTTATGTAATACTGGCTTAGTGGTAATGCACTCCTTGAGCTTTTTCTGGTTTGGGAAGCTCTTTATGTCCTCCGGTTCTAAATGAGAGCTTTGCTGGAGAGAGTCAATTGGCTTACGTTGGGGAAAGAAGTCTCATAACTAAAAGGTCCGAAGTAGGGCTGGCCCCAGCTGGTTCTGGTCTGAGCTTCATGGTGCCATCTGGGGCTTGTGCCCTAGCGCCGTCTGCCTCCCTCTGCCAGTGGGTTTGCAAGCAGCTCCCTGGGGATAGAGGACAAAATGACAATTAGTACAACATACTTCCCCCACACACACTATCTGAAGGATGTGTTCCCTACATTCCCAGCAATAAAACTTTTAAATTTATTGTTTGCTTACTTCTGATTGGTCACATGCCTCTCTCTACCAATCTTGAATTAAGGGATGGAACACGCTGATTTGTATTAAGCGCGTTGGGACCCAAAGATGGAGTGGCATTAGTCCCATTCAGACACATCATGGTTTTAGTTTTTCAGGATGCTGGTAACAGGAAGGTGTGGGAGGCGGGGTGGATGCTAAGTGGCAAACAGCAGAAGTCACTGTACCAGCTGTATTCCAGAATGTCGTGTTCTTTTTCTTCCTCCAGTTCCGTTTCCTTTTTGATAGAAGACAGCAGGGAAAGTCAATCAAGACTGTAGCCTTGTTACCTTGCAGTAGTGTCTGAAAAAGTACCGGCAGATTCCCCTGTTGAGAAGTTCTTCAGCCGTATCTTCGAAGTTTTGGTACTTATCAATTGTGCTGTGTCTTTAAGATTATGACTTTGAAAAGTCATACTTGATTTTACTGGGTAAACATTTGACACAGGTTTAATTTTATGTTTATGTCTTAGTAAGTACAGCACAAGAGACAGAGACTGAAAACAGTAAAATAGAAACACGTGGACCCTTTTTAAAAAATACTGTGTTCTTTTTAAGATCTGTTTATTTGTTTAATGCTATTGATTAAATAAATGATAATACATTCACATAGTACATGAAGCCAGAAAAAAGTAGGGTGAAGGAGCTCTCAAATACAGTAAGTGGAAAGAGCATAATGCAGAAAGTATATCTATTTTTTGTGTAGATTTTGCTATAAACTTGATGTTTCTTAATGAAGCCAACCTAAAATTACAAGGCAAAATAGCACTTATATACAAAATTCATAATGTAGCAAAGTAATTCTAACAGATAACATTGTTTAAATCAAAAATAAGTAGCATTATACATTTTCTGTCAAAAGTTAAAAAAAAAAAATTAAAACAAGAAGCGGACCTGCATTCCCACACAGACCTGGAGCGGCGTGTTGGTCAAGCTCAAACCGCAATTCCGGTCTCATGTTCACACCTTGGCACAGTGCAAAGGCAGCGCCCGCGCCTCAGAACCTGTTTCACTCCGGTTGAGATGCTTCCCCCTAACCTGAGCTTGGGAATGATGCATCTGCAATATAATGACATGCTAAAAGGCAACTCTCAAGAGAAGAACCCAACAGAGTTTTATAAAAGCCTTCTAAGAATTACTGTGTTCAGTTAAACTCATGCCTGGGATTAATATTAGTAATTTGGTAGTATATTTGTGTGAAGACATTTTCAAAGATGAAATACATAAAATCTTATTATAAATCAGCATTAACAGGCAGTTAAGTAAGGAAGAACTAAAAATATCTCTTATTGACATACTAGATGCCTGGTGCATGAAATTCATGCACCGGTAGGGTCCCGAGGCCTGGCTGGCGATCAGGGCTGATCTGAGGGACGACTGGTGGGGTGACTGGGGGCCCTTGCTGGCACCAGCCTTGGCCAGCCTGGCACTGCCTCTTGCTGGCCCTGCCCCCCGCTGCTGCCAGTCGCCTCCCTCTGCAGGACGACTGGTGGGGCAATTTGGGGACCCTCGCTGGCACTGGCCTTGGCTGGCCTAGGGCCTGCGGGCTGGGGGCAGCTCCTGCATTGAGCATCTGCCCCCTGGTGGTCAGTGCGCAACGTAGCAACCAGCCGTTCCGCCATTTGGTCTATTTGCATATTAGGCTTTTATTATATAGGATGACATGGTCTTATATATAGAAAACCCTAAGGAATGACGCTAAGAAAATTTTATTCACAATAGTGTAAAAAAATTAAAATACTTGGGAATAAATTTAACAAAAAATTTGTAAGACTTGCACATTAAAAATATAAAATGTTATTGAAAGAAATCAAAGAAGACCTAACAAGTTGAAAAACACCCCATGTTCATGATCAGAAGGTATAATAGTATTCAGGTAACTGACCTGCAGATTCCATAATTTCAGCTGCCTTTGTTGTAGAAATTGGCAAACTGATCCTAAAATTCATATGGAAATGCAAGGGATCCAGAATGGCCTAAAAAATCTTGAAAAAGAACAAAGTTGGAGGACTCACACTTCCCAGTTTCAAAACTTACTACAAAGCTCCAGTAATCAAGACAGTTTGGTACGGAAAATCTAGAAATCTTTATATTTATGGTTAGCTGGTTCCCAGCAAGACGGTTCAATGGGGAAAGAATAGTCTTTTCAACACAAGGTGCTAGGACAGCAGGGTGGCCACATGCAAAAGAATGAAGGAGGATTCCTGCCTCATCTGCATGCAAATATTAGTCCAAAATGGACGACAGACAGAAGTGTAAGAGCTAAAACTATAAACCTAAGGAGAAAACGTAAGAATAAATCTTCATGACTTAAATTAAGCAGTGGTCTCTTAGATATGGTCCAAAGCACAAGCAGCCAAGGGAGACAGCGATACTTTAGGTTTTATCACAATGAGAAACTCGTGTGTTTCCTAGGATACCATCAAGAAAATGAAAGATAGCCGTTGAGTTAGAGACTATTTGCAAGTCACAGAATTGAGGAGAGATGTGCATTCAGAACAGACAATTCTGAAATGGGCAGAAGATTTGAATAGCTATGTGTCTAAAGGGCCAACAAAGTTATGAAAAGATGCTTAACATCATTAGTTCTTGGGGAAATCAAATCCATGATGAGATACCATTTCACACCCACTAACAAATGTTGGTGAGGATGTAGAGAAATTGGAACCCTCATACCTTGCAGGTATGTAAATTGTAAAATAGTGTAGCTGCTTTGAAAAGTAGCCTGGCAGTTCTTCAAATGGTTGAGCATAGTTACCATGTGACCCAACAGTTAGAGAATTGAAAGTAGATGTCCATACAAAAACTTGTATATGAACATTTATAGCAGTATTATTCATGATATCCAAGAGGAAACAACCCAGATGTCCATCAGTGGATGAGTGGATAAACAAAATGTGGTACATCCGTGCAATGGAATATTATCCTATACTTGGGGCCCGGTGCACGAAATTGGTGCACTGGGGAGGGGTCCCTCAGCCCAGCCTGCCCCGTCTCACATACTGGGAGCCCTCAGGAGATGTCCTCCTGATGGTTTAGGCCCGCTCCCTGTTGGAGCAGTCTGGCCTCCCTTTGCGGGAGGCGACCGGCTGATCAGGGAAAGGCCCAGCCCGATCACCCCGCTGCTGCAGCCACTCACCGCAGCCACCAAGGTATTTTCATCAACATGGACTCCAGTCCCTTCACCATGAAAAAATGACAACTTTAGGCATTTTCAGATGTGCCTTTCATAAGATATGACATTTCTTTCTTTATTTTTCTTTTTATCCTCACCTGAGGATATGTTTCCATTGATTTTTTTCCCTTTCCCTCCGATTCCAGGCTCGGCCACTTCCCAAGCCTGCAGCCTCCGCCCCAGGTTGTAGGCTTGGGAAGCGGGCACCCCCCTCCCCCGCCCCTCTGATGGCAGGCTCTTCCTCTTCCCAAGCGTACAGCCTCTGCCATCTTTATTGGTTAATTTGCATACTCACTCTGATTGGCTGTGGGCGTAGCGGAGGTACGGTCAATTTATATGTTTCTCTATTATTAGGAAAGATAATAAAAGCCTAATATGCAAATCAACCGAATGGTGAAACAACTGGTGGAACAACCGGTCGCTGTGATGCGCACTGACCACCAGGGGGCAGACACTCAACACAGGATCTGCCCCCAGCCTGCAGGCCCCAGGCCAGCCAAAGCAGGTACCAGCGGGGGCTCCGCCAGTTGCCCCACAGAGAAAGGTGACTGGAGGTGGCAGCAGGGGGTGAGGGCGGGGCCAGAGCCAGGCTGGCCATGGTGGATGCCAGCAGGGCCCCCCCCCCCCGAGCACCCCACTGGTCGCCCCACAGATCGGCCCTGATTGCCGGCCAGGCCTAGGGACCCTACCCGTGCAAGAATTTCATGCACTGGGCCTCTAGTTCAGTCATAGAAGGAAATGAAGTACTGACATATGCCACAACATGGATGAGTCTTCAAAACATCACACTAAGTGAAAGAAGCCAGGCACAAAAGGACATGTATGATCCATTACATGACATATCCATAATAGACAGCCCCTAGAGACAGCAGGTTAATAGCTGCCAGTGACTCGGGAGTAATGGGAGTGACTGCTAGTGGGTGCAGGGTTTCCTTGTGGGACGGTGAAAATGTTCTAAGCTGGGATGGTGGGGATTGTTGCATGGCCCTGTGAATTATTCTAATAACCACTGAATGAATACACTTAAAAGAGAGTAAATTTGATAGTATATGAAGTATAGGTCAGTAAAGCTATTATTTAAGAAATGAGCATTAACAGGTGAACATTCGTAATTGATTTTGATGACAGAGAACACTAACTTGGAGCCCTGATTAAGCAACTAACTGTTATTTACCCCAAAAAGAATTCCATGTTTCTCATTAGCAGACCAGTGTTACAAAAGGTACTGAAATGTGAAAATGTAATTTCTCTCTCTTTTTGGTAAAAGTGCCTCATTATCCTCTTGATTTGTCCTCTTGACCCACGAAGTTTAAAGTACTTACTGTCTTGCCGTTGGAGAAAAAGCGTGCCAGCCCTGGCTTCAGCTCATTGCTTCTGTCGTTACTCCCCTCCTTCCAGTCCCAACTCCCCTCTTTCAGACAGCGCTTCCGCGACCCTTCCTCCTGCCGGAAGCCTTGCTTCAGCCGAGCCAAGGAGCACGTGCCTCTTTGTTTCCGAAGCGCTCGCCACAGCCTTTCCAACAGCAGTGACCGTGCATCGTTGTTTGCTCCCACGTCTTTATTCCACCCTGGAGCCTGGGCTCTGGCAGGCAGGGACTAGCCTGTGTGCATTCTTGTAATCCCCGGTGCCACAGGAGGGAGCGGCAGGAAATACTCACAGTGACGAATAGCAAGGACCTGCCACCAAGATGACTCTACCCAGCAAAGCTCTCCTTTAGAATGAGGGTCAGATAAAGAGCTTCACAGACAAGAAAAAGCTAAAGGAGTTCACCACCACCGAACCAGTATTACATGAAATGTTGATGGGTACTCTTTAAGAAGAGGAAGAGGAAGAAGGAGATGGAGAAGGAGAAGAAGAAAAAAATAGATAAAAATTATGAACAATAAAGTTGCAATAAACAATATCAACAGTTGAATCTAAAAATCAAAATAAACTAACAAGAAATCTAATGAACAAAATAGACTGAATAATAAAATAGAATCAGAGGCATGGGAACATGGAACAGACTAACAAATCTCAAGAGGGAAGGGGCGTCGAGGGGTTAGAAAAGATTAGCCAAAGATCTCACGTGCATTTATGCACTACCTGTGGACACAGACAGTAGGGTGGGGACGGCTTGGGATGGGGCGATAACCGGGTGTGGAGGAGTATGGGGAGGGGGGAAGGGGAACATCTGTAATACTCTCAGCAATAAAGATCTAAAAAATACACGTTTCAGATGTTTGGTCTGTATTGTCAGGCTGCCCTCCAGAAGGACTGACTGCATGGCCATGAGAATTTTGGGGGCGAGGGAGGTGTGCAGGAGGCAGCCGATCAATCATTCTCATCATTGATGTTTCTCTGTCCCTCTCCCTTCCTCCTGAAATCAATAAAAATGTTAAAAAAAACTATTAGGACCTTTGAATGTGTGCTACCTCTGCTGGGCTATAATATAGCTTCAGTAGAGAAATCTATAATAATAAAAGCATACTATGCTAATTAGACCAGACGACCTTCCAGAGGATGCCGGCACTGCAAGGGAAGCCCAGGTCCCAGGTGCTGGATGGAAGGCAAGGTCTCGGGTACCAGAGGGAAGCCGGTGCCGGCAGCCGGGGGAAGGAAGGCCTACTCTTGCACGAATTTCATGCATTGAGCCTCTAGTATGGTTATAAGGCTCAGTAAAGAGAAAGCCAGTCTCAGAGCTCAAACAGAAAGGATTCCTGCTTTGAGTAGTTACACAAATAACTTCTCTACCATGTTTTATGCACTGTGAACAACAGAGAAAACTAACAGTTCCCCTGCCTTCAGAAGCGGGGACTCTCCACTGTTACGGTTCCGACCTCTGTTCCTGTCCAAGGCCAAGCCCTATCTCCAGAAGATACCATTGATAAGAATCGCAGGTTTCAGGTGTAACCCCGCCAGACGCGTCAGATAGTGGAAATGTACTGAGAGTTCTTCCTTGGCCATCACACACATTTTCCCTTGGAAAATGGAACAGACACCACCCAGCCAGAAAAGATGTTCTTCAGGTCATTACATCTGCAGACATGCCTAAGGATCTAATTCTGAGGAGTGTGGAGGAAGGATGGACCTTCTTGCACTCTTATCTGGTGGCATAAAAGTAGATTGTATTGTTGAAAGTAAAAACTGGTTCAGATAGTTGATGGTATATTATTTGATCTTAAAAGATCTTTTGAATGAGTTGTTATGCTTTTTCTTCATTCCATCTCATTCATTTATATCTTTTTCCTCAGGGCCCACTGGAGGCCAAGTACTCTTCTAGATAATATTCTTAATTTTGACATTGTGTGTCTCTCTTATCTTTTTTTCCCTTGTCTCTCCACTGGTTTTACTCATAATTTATCAAGTAAAGGCTTTTAAAAAGACAGAACAGCCCTGGCTGTTGAAAAGTGGTTAGAGCATTGGCCTGGGAACCAGAGGGTTGAGAGTTTGGATCCTGGTCAAGGGCACGTAGCCGGGGTGCTGGTCTGATCCCCAGCCCTGGTTGGGCGCATGCGTGGGGCAGGCAGCCAGTCTGCGTGTCTCTTTCACATTGATGTCTGCTCTCCCACCTCTCTCCTTCTCTCTCCCTCCGCCGCCTCCCCTTCTCCCTCCTCCACTCCCTCCCTTACCCCTAACTCTCTCTCTCAAAATCTGTGGAAAAATATCCTCAGGTGAGGATTAACACAACAACAAAGACAAAACAAAGCAAATCGATTAAAAATATTAAATTTTGACAGTCCCGGTCTAAGGAAATAGCTACGTAAACCTAACATCTTGGAATATTATGTAGCCCCAAAGAATTTGTAGTAACATGGGGGTAATGTTCACACTACAATAAGTTAAATCAAATGTAAAATTATACAAAGAGTGTGAATTCAACAATGTGTTTTAAAGCATAAGAAAAAGACCAGGTGAAGCAGACCAGATTGTTGTAGTGCTCACTGGCGGTAGGTCATGGGTGATTTGCCTGCTTTCTTCCTACTTTTCAGATTTTCTTCAGCTTCTTACAATGGGTATAAAAATAGAGGGAAAATAAACGTTAAGTACTAACAAAATATTTTGTATCTTTTTTTTGTTGTTAATCCTCACGGGTGGATATATTTTTTCCACTGATTTTTAGAGAGAGTGAAAGGGAGGGAGGGAGGGGGAGAGAAAGGAACATCAATATGAGAAGACACTTCAAATGGTTGCCTCCTGCACGCAGCCTGACCAGGGATCAGACCCACAACTCAAGCACATGCTTTGCCCAGGAATCAAATCTGAGACCTTTCAGTCCGCAGGCGATGCTCTAGTCACTGAGTACACCTGCTAGGACTCTGGGTTTTTTTAGACTACAAGATATAGAGAGAGGGATTTAACCATTTCACTGTTAAATCCTGAGCATTCAGAAGGAGAGAGGTGAGAGAACAGACATCAATGTGATATTGAAGAGTGGGATTATAGAAGAGAGGACACTTAATTGTGTATGTAGTTTTGGACTCATTAAAATTCAAGTAATACTTGAATTTATATACAAACTAGAGGCCCGGTGCACAAATTTGTGCATAGGTGGGGTCTGGCCAGCCCACCCCGATGCAGGGGGTGGGGGGTGATTGGGGGCACGGCCGGCCAGGGTGGGGGTCGTGGGCGGTTGGCAGGCTGGCCCTGCCCCTGGTTGAACTCCTGGTTGAGGGGACAATTTGCATATTAGCCTTTTATGATATAGGATGTCTGAGTTCTTTATTAGCATTTGCTATAAATATGTGGGTTAGATTTAGTAAGATCATAAATAATAAATCATAATTAATCAGTCTCTCAGGAGTCAATACCAAACCAATGGGTCATCCTGAAGTGTTCGGATTGATAGTGTTCTGTGGTCACTTGGTTAGTGTGTACCAGTTTATGAATTAATATGTTTAGTAGGCAATGTATGTGTAAGTATGTGCAAAATAGTGTGTGGAACTTGTTATTTATGCTTGGTCATTGAAACTTGTCCAATCTTACTTTAGGAGAATGACATCTTCCTGGGCTGGGAAAAAGGAGCTTATAAGAAATGGGGAAAGAGTAAGAAGAAGTGCTCAGATCTAACTCTGGAAGAGATGAAAAAGCAGGCTGCTGTCCAGTGTCTTCGATCTGCATCTGATGAAGTAAGTTTACATTTTATTTCTATACTTAAGAAGAGAAAAGGGGTGTTTAAAAGCTTACAAGAATAACATCTTGACTCAAACAAACCTTAGAAAAATTACCTACTCGTTATCTTACCATGTGACAGAAACATTATTACTTTTTTCTTTATGGTATTTATATAATGTATTCTTTGATATGTATCATTGTAATTAGAGTATATATAAAAATTTTATATCCTTTTCTCCATTTAACATATAGACATCTTGTTAATATATATCTTTATTCTTTTTAGTGTCTAAGTTATATTTCATGAAATAATATTCCAACAGCAATATAATACACTTCTTATTGCTGGATGTTTAGCTTACTCTTGATTTTGTTGTTGTTGTTATGCTTTCCAGGATATTTTCATGTGTGACTTTTTCCTTGGTTTATATTATTTCTTTTTAAAAAAAATCTTTATCCAAGGATATCCTATATAATAAAAGGCTAATATGCAAATCGACCAAACGGTGGAACAACTAGTTGCTATGATGCACACTGACCACCAGAGGGCAGATGCTCACTGCAGGAACTGACCCCTGGTGGTCAGTGCACTCCCACAGGGGGAGTGCCACTCAGCCAGAAGCCCTGAGTTGGGCTCACAGCTGGCAAGCACAGCAGCGGTGGCGGGAGCCTTTCCCACCTTTGCAGCAACGCTAAGGGTGTCTGACTGCCGGCTTAGGCCCGCTCCCAGACTGCGAGAAGGCACAGGCTGGGCTGAGGGACCCGCACAAGTGCACAAATTTTGTGCACCGGGCCTCTAGTATATATATATTTTCTAATACATTTTTATTGATTTCAGAGAAAAGGGAGAGGGAGAAAGAGATAGAAACATCAGTGATGAGAGAGAATCATTGATCGGCTGCCTCCTGCACGCCCCCATTGGGAATTGAGCCCACAACCCAGGCCTGTGCCCTTGACCAGAATCGAACCCAGGACCCTTCAGTCCACAGGCTGACACTCTATCCACTGGGACAGACCAGCTAGGGCGAGGAGATGTTTTTTTGCTTTTAAGAGAAGGAGAAAGAAACATCTCTGTGAGAGAGAAACATTGATCAGTTGTGTCCCATGTGTGCCCTGACTAGGGATCGACCCAGCAACGTTTCAGTGACGAGACGGTGCTCTAACCAACTGAGCCACCCAGCCAGGGCTATATTATTTCTTCTGTATGTATTTCTAGAAGGGGAATAACAGTTCTCTAGCATTTAAAACACTGTATTTGCTTCTGATTTACAAGTTTTTGTTTGTATATTAGAAAATATTATGGTTATTTTATTAATTTTTTAACATTCTATATAATAAAGATGTAATATGCAAATTAACGCTCATGCCATCACAAGATGGCTGTGCCCACAGCAGAGGCAGGGTTCCCATAATGAGCGATCAGCAGGGACCTGAGGCTGCGTGGCCTCAGGCTGGGGCGGGGGACCTGAGGCTGCACCCCCTGCCGGCGGGGCTTGACGGGACCTCAAGGTGCGCCCCCCTGCCCAGTGTGGGCCAGGGGACCTGAGGCTGCACCCCCCGCCCAGCAGGGCTTGATGGGGGTGGGGCCGGCCGATTCTGGATCTCGACCAATGGGGGTGGGACTGGCAGGGTGTGGGTCTCGCGCAATTTTGAGGCATGTGCGGGTGGGCAGGGACTTGACTCTGGGTCCCACGGCGTGCCCCAGACTCTGACAGAAGGAAGATTTTCATATACATTTTACTAATTTTCTTTAATCTCTGACACTTCTATTATAGAGAAAGGGCAAATAGCAATATTAAAATATTTCCTCTAATTAATTCCCTTTTAATGTGCACATATTTCGTGCACCAGGCCACTTGTTTCATATAAAATACTTACTCATGTCCTTCAACATTCTGAAATAACAAAGTAATTTTATTTATTTATTTAAAATATATTTCTTTATTGATTTCAGAGAGGAAGGGATAGGGATAGAGAGATAGAAACATCAATGATGAGAGAGAATCATTGATTGGCTGCCTCCTGCACACCCCCTACTGGGGATCGAGCTCACATCCCGGGCATGTGCCCTTGCTGGAATCGAACCTGGGACCCCTCAGTCCTCAGGTGGACGCTCTATCCACTGAGCCAAACTGGCCAGGGCTACAACGTAATTTTAGAATATAATCATCTATTTAAATTAGTACTATGAATTCTTGTTTTATTGTTCACTGTATGATGCAATCTCTGAGATCATAATTACTTAAAACTTATTTTGCTTTACCTTTGAGGTAGTGTAAAATACCTTTATAATGCAAAAGTTAATGGAGAGTTAGAAAAAGCAGTTCTTTTTAAAAAAATATATTTTATTGATTTCAGAGAGGAAGGAGAGGGGGAGAGAGAGAGAGAGAGAAACATCCATGATGAGAGAGAATCATGGATTGGCTGCCTCCCATATGCCCCACACTGGGGATTGAGCCCGCAACCCAGGCATGTGCCCTGACCAGGAATCGAACCCTGACCTCCTGGTTCATAGGTTGATGCTCAACTGCTGAGCCACACCAGCCCGGCAAAAAAGCAGTTCTTGAGTTAAGTGGTAGAATATTAGCATTTTTTCCACCTCCAGCATGCTCTCACTA
Organism: Corynorhinus townsendii; assembly: GCA_026230045.1. Taxonomy (NCBI): domain Eukaryota; kingdom Metazoa; phylum Chordata; class Mammalia; order Chiroptera; family Vespertilionidae; genus Corynorhinus; species Corynorhinus townsendii. The sequence goes on along the minus strand of JAPDVU010000001.1, from coordinate 2,573,132 downwards.
AAAATGGGTATAATTTACTTTATTTCTTAAGTTACTCTAGGCTTTCAATATTCTTTTTTTTCCTGTACTTTATATTCTGTTCCATTGAATGATTTATCTGTTCACGCACTAATGCCTTAGTATTTTACTTTGTGTTTTTTTTGTTTTTGTTTTGTTTTTTAATATAGTTTTGTTGATTTCAGAGAGGAAGGAAGAGGGTCAGAGAGAGAGAGAAACATCAATATGAGAGAATCATTGATTGGCCGCCTCCTGCACGCCCCCTACTGGGGATCAAGCCCAGGCATGTGCCCTTGACTGGAATGGAACCTGGGACCCTTCAGTCTGCAGGCTGACGCTCTATCCACTGAGCCACACCAGCTAAGGCTCCTTTGTGTTTATGTCTGTTGCTTTTGTTTGGTAGTATTCCATACTTCTTTCCTCTGTTTTCTCTCTCTCTCTCTAAATACATATATATATATATATATATATATATTTTTTTTTTTTTTTTTAATTGATTTCAGAGGAGAAGGAAGAGGGAGAGAGAGAGAGAAACATCAATGATGAGAGAGAATCATTGATCAGCTGCCTCCTGCATGCCCCGCAAGCTGGGCATGTGCCCTGACCAGGAATTGAACCATGACCTCCTGGTTCATAGGTCAGCGTTCAACCACGAGCCACGCAGGCCGGGTTGTTTCCTCTTTTTTAAGCTGTGTGTCCCAGTGGGGGTTGTGTGGTTCCCATTATATTTATAGGAAATGAAGTTGCATACAGTTCCGTAGTGTTCTTTTCTTTTGGGTGCATCTGCTCTTCATCTTCCTTTGCCAGTTCAGATTTTTATCCCCTCCCCTTTTATCTTTTTGTTGCCACAAATTATTCCTGTTGTTCTGTAAGTTGTTTTGGTGATGTTATTCATAGTGTTGTGATCTTATGTTCTTTAGTTTAGGTAGAATTACTCCCTTGAATATTGCCTGTAAGGGAGGTTTTCTGGTGATAAAATCCCTCAGCTTCTGTATGTCTGTGTCTGAGAATGTCTTTATTTGTCCACATTTAAAGGATAATCTTGCTGGATATATTATTCGTGGCTGGCAATTTCTCTCTTTCTGACGTTTAATATTTGGTTCCACTCTCTTCTGGCTTGTAGGGTTTCTGCTGAGAAGTCGGATGAAATTCTGATAGGTTTTTCTTTGTAGATCACTTCCTTCTTTCTTTCTTTTTCATTAATTTTTGGCAGCTTTAATACCAAGTGCCTTGGAGAGAACCTCTTTGGATTGAGGTAACTAGGGGTTCTGTTTGCTTCTTGGATTTGAGGCCTTAATTCTTTCCATAGGTTTGGGAAGTTCTCACCCACTATTGTTTGAATAGACTCTCCATTCCATGCTCCCTCTCTTCCTCCTCCAGAATCCCTATAATTCAATGTTTCTTTTTCTGATGGAGTCAGATAGTTCTTGTAGAGCTCTTTCATTTTTCTTTGTGTCCAGGTCTCTCTCTCTTCTTCCCTCTGCGTCACTTCTAGATTACTGTCTTCAACATCACTCCTTCTTTCCTCCATCTAGTTGGCTCTGTTTTCTAGTCTCAGTAGTTGACTCTTAATCTCTTGGATTGCATGCTTCATTTCTGAGACTTCTGATTGGTTCTTGTTAAGTTTTAATCTCTTTAGTAAAGTCCTCCTTTTGTTCATTGATCTGCTTTCTGAGTGCATCGAATTGCCTGTCTGTATTGTCTTGCATTGTTGAGTATTTTCAGAACTGCCATCTTGAAATCTCTGTCATGTATATCACACATTCCATGTGTTCCAGCTTGCTTTCTGGGGAGTTCTCATCTTCTTTCTGATCATCCTTGTCACTGTGGTTATTCATGGTATTTGGTTCTGCTTTGCTGAGGGTCTTCTTGGCTTTTCTGTCTGTATTAATGAGGAGGTCTTTCTACTGCTTTCCAGTAGATGGTGCTGAATCACAAGATTTTTTACTCTGTGACCTCCAAGTCTTAACCTCCACAGCTTCCCGAAGACACTCTGCTTGGTGGGGCTTGTGTTACCTTCCCTGTAATGGTGACCCCTGACCTCCATGGGGCCCCAAGCACCCCTCCTGGGCCTCAGTCTCAGAGGGAAACTGCAGTTCTCCTGCAACAGTTCCGGGTTTAAGATAATACGCTCCGGGGCCCAACTCCAAGGACACGGGAGGCGAGGTTTGGGGGTTGAAGCAGTGGCAGGGCCTCTGTGGCGTTCTGTTGGAAACCCCGCCGCCTTGCCTGACAGTGGAGAGCCGCACGCAGAACCCTGTGCTCTGTCGGGCGTCTGCTGCTCAGACACCACTCGCTCCCTTGCAGCTCGTGCTGCTGGGCTGCCTGTGCCGCGCTCTGTCCCTCCGGGCCGCGAGTTCCAGGCTGAGGCCTGTGTCTCCGGGCCGTCTGCGCTTTCCTCTCCTGGTTTACTGCCGGCGGCCCACCGTTAGACGTTTCAGTGCGCGGCCCTGTTAGGCATGCTTCCGTGTTGAGCAGGGATTTCTCTGTGGAATTATAGTTGATGAACTTGTTGACGTTTCAGTAGGAGAGGCCAAGGGCTCTCTCACGCCGCCATTCCTCTGATGTCACTCTGTCGCGTTCTTGAATGCCCTGTGGATGTGGTATACCATTAAATGTAATTTTTAAGATTATGTGATAGTTTATATTATAATTGGGAAAGCAAGTAACATTTCTCATTGGCCGCTCCAAATGAGCAGTTTGGAGCACCTGCCAGGATGGGAGGGGACGATGCCCTTTTTGCTTCTCACTGGCTCTTACGATAGCCCAGGGGTCGCATGATGAACATGCACACACACGTAGGACGCTGTGGTGGTCAAGGACAGGAAACAGACGCCTGGTGGGCCAAGCTTGCTTTTTCTCTTTTTAAATGTATTTTCATTGATTTCAGACAGTTAGGGAGAGGGGAGAGAGAGAAATATCAATGATGAGAGAGAATCATTGATCGGCTGCTTCCTGCATATGCCTCCCTGGGGATCAAGCCCGCAACCCAGGCCTGTCCCCTTGACTGGAATCGAACCCAGGACCCTTCAGTCTGCAGGCCGATGTTCTATCCAGTGAGCCAAACCAGCTAGGGCTAGAGCTTGTTTTGGGCACAGAGTTAAGCAGTAAGTTCATTGTTTCTTTGCCATTAAACAATGAGAGCAAGTATATCTACTTCTATGTTGTGTTACTGTCCGGGACAGCTAAACTACAGGTGTGTGGAGGAGACAAGCATGAGAAAGAATATCCAGTTCCTAGTTGTGTGAAGGTTGTAGCGTGCAGACTGTTAAACAGCCAGCAGCCTTGGTGCTGAAGGCAGAGGCGGAGGCGATGCCTGAGGCTCGGTGCTCTGCCCTGGGACTGGCACTGGCTTCAGAAACATAGTGACACAGGCCTGTGTACAGAGCAGCGTGCAGCAGCGCGCGCGTCAGCTGACGCTGGGGTTAGGTTCATGATCTGGAGGAAGTGGAATGAAACGGCCATCCTCATCCCACCTTGAACATTATGGTAAGCAGTCTTTCCAGTGGCATTGGGTAGGAGGAGCGTGTTTATGACGAATAGCTGCCATGGGCTGTAAGAGCGTTTTTAAGGAAAGAATAATTCCCTTTTGGCCCATTTCCCAGCCTCCCTCCGTCCTGTCTCCCTAGAGAAAGCTGTGAACTGATGTGGATAGAATGTAATTATCATCATTACAATTAGCTGTTTTCATGTAAGCTTGCTGCTTAAACTGCTCACACTGTGTAACGCCTGTGTTTCTTGCTTGGGATGTCTGTAAAACTTGTGCTGAGTCATTTTGAGTGAAGTCAGTGGGGCGAAGTTCTATTTTTAGCCCCTGCAGGCCCAGGAGGGCGAAGGGGGAGCGGTCCCGTGCACCTGTTCGGTGCTGCCCACCTAGGCAGACTCAATTCCCGTCTAAATGCTCCGGCCACGGAATAAGTACAAGGTGGCTACAAAATACACTCCTTTTCTTGTGTATGGTGAAAGATTCTTCTTTCCTCTAGTGAGAAATAGGGAATTTTAAAGTTTAAAAGTTCACATAAGTAAAAGGTTATTTGCTCGTGCCTGTTTGCAACATTCATTTTTCTTTAAAGTGGGCTCTTACTCTTGCCCTCCCGATGCCCTCCTCCCATTTTACCCTGCTTCTGCCCAGAGACCAGCATCCTGCCCGTGACCCTTAAAGGAAAACAGGGCCGACCTGCCGGCCTGGCCTGCTCTCTGCTGCTCCCCGTGCAGTCATGGGGGCTCGTTTCAGAGAGAAAAATCCCCTGGTTTTCTTCAGACCGGGAGCTCCTCACAGACTCAGATGCACTTCTTGTGATTTCTCTTTTTTTAATAACTGACGTGCTTTCTTTTTCTTTTTAAATTGATCTTAGAGAGAGGAAGGGGGAGAGGAACATCAATTGGTTGCTCCCTCACACCCCCCCATCGGGGACGAAACCCACAACCTGGGTATGTGCCCTGACCAGAAAGCAAACCCTCCGGCATGTCGGGGGAGCCAGCCGGCCAGGGCTGCGGTTTGTCTTCATAGGAATTTAGCCCCAGACCTTGTGACGTAGGCGGAGAATAGGATGGTGACTTTCAGCTGGATGGAGGGCACTTAGGTCCTTAGGCTGCCCCATCAGCAAGACAGAGGTGATTTTTTTCAGTAAGTACCGTTGCATATACTTAATTAGTAAAATATGAATATTAAATTGGATCTACAGATGTATAATTTTTAAACTTTTGTGTTCATTTAAATAGCGATAATGTATTTCTTTTGGAACATGGAAAATTAATTTCTTTATAAAACCTTCATATTAAAGCAAAAGAATACAAATACCTGGTTTCTGCATCCCCAGCAGCAAATGAATGCGAGTTTTTGTTCCACACAGAGCTCTGGAATCGAGACGTTAGTGGAGGAGCTCTGCTCCCGCCTGAAGGACCTGCAGAGCAAGCAAGGTGAGTGCTGCCTCCAGGCCTGGCCGCACAGGCGCAGTGGTCACCAGGACGGGGCCAGAAGTCCTTAGGATGGCGCTAGCAGGAACCACAGTGGTGGAGAGTCTGTGTTCAGTGTGTCTCCAGGCCGCGTGGGACAGCCCTCCGCTGTCACCTGAAGGGAGACCCCTGCTGCTGAGGGCACTGGCCCGCAGGTGCCCTCGGAGAGAGGAGCAGCACTTCCCTTCCCGTCCTTGTGCCCTGCTCAGACCTTCCTGCTGACATCAAGGCCTTCTTACTGAGGCGTCAACACTAAGACCTCAGCTTCGGAAGGACTTCTGCTTTGACTTGAATTTTGCGGCGAAGGCAGGCTTGACAACCTCAGTGAGCCATTCGGGCTCATGAACCCTCATCACGTCCTTTCCCAACCTTTCTGGAAGCCCGTACTAAGATTAAGCACCTTTGTTTCCCTTGTCCTCTTCGTGCTCATGTTGCTGCCCACCAAGCCTTGACCTTCCTGTTAAGGGTGTGGTTGGTGGGTTTGTGATTAATTCCTGGCAGGATCTTGAGCTGAGCTGAGGGACTAGCCCTTTGATTCTGTTTTAGTGGAAACACAGCCCTTGGCCATCTAGATGCTAAGTGACGGACGGATTGCGAACTGTGATTAAGAATTTTCTGTTCAGATTAGCATTAGTCAAGGTGAGTGGGTATAGAAAGTCGGTGAGTGCAGAATTTTGTGAGAAAATATTTTTGGAATCTAAACAGATGTTCCCTCTTTCTGGTGTAATTAACAAGTCCCCAGGGTATTTCAGTTTCTCAATCAGGTGCCTCCAGAGCACTGGCTTGGTGATGAGACGAACAAGTCTCACCTCAGCCGTCTTCACGGGGTGTAGCCAGAGACTTCCCCCCAGCACACTGCAGAAAGAGGTGGTTATTACAAAGATGAACCGCCACAGAAGCCTGGTAATTTCTGTTGAAGTTCGAGAAATGTTTAAAACATGACCGATCTTTCTCAATTTTTGTTTCACAACAGAAGAGAAGATTCACAAAAAGTTAGAAGGGTCTCCCTCTCCAGAGGCAGAACTGTCCCCGACAGCGAAGGATCAAGTGGAAATGTATGTAAGACTCGTTTCGTCATGGAGTGCGCATTTGTTAGAACCAGAGCAAGAATTGCTGCATGGTTTACAGTTTTACTTCTTTATTATACGCTTGTGTGTAGTTTCATATTTTATAATTCAGGGAACATTGAGCACTTACTTGCATATTTGACACAGATTCAAAGGCGAATAAGATTCTATCCTTTACATACATGTTGAATCAGAATTTGTGCAGTGACTGAAGGAAACGAGGTGATTATTTGCGGTCCATTCACGTCCTGTGACCACGGAAGCTCCCGCCACCCTCTGCGGCAGCGGAAAGGAGCTGTGCTTACCTTGCCGCACACACAGGAAACGAGGTGCCCACTGCTGGCTCCAGGCATGCACCTTGCCAGGCTCGTTTGCTCAGGGCACTTTTAGTTCTTTCTTTGTAATGGTTAGTATTAAAATCAGCTGCGTTATAAGCAGACTTCTTTATTGTACATTTTATTTGAATCTTCTGAGCCGTGAAGACTTAAGGAAAGAGTAGCATTGGGCTGGTTCGTGTAAACCTGCGCTGTCCACCACGGTGGCCTCAGCCACGTGCGGCTATTGAGCCCTTGAAATGTGGCCACTTCAAAACGAGATGTTCTGTGAATATAAAATCCAGCAGACTTCAGGGACTTCGTGTAAAAAAGAATGTAAACTATTCTGTTAATATCTCTTACTACCAATGACATGTTGCAAAGATGTTCTATATCATGGTTATATTGGTTAAGTAAAATAGGTGATTGACATGAATTTCACCTGTTTCTTATACTTTTAATGCGACTCCTAGAACGTTAACAATCCATCTGAGGCACACAGTATGTTTCTCTTAGCTCTGCTGCGGACTGAGCGGGAAACGCCGCATGGGCCCTTGGTGAGCGTGGCCTTACATTGTTTCACGTGTGACCTTGACTGTTGCACCCAGAGCAACAGTCCCCTTGGTAGCCAGCCTGCCCCGGAGTCCTGCTTTGCATTCTGTCTCGCTGTGAACTCGCCTGGGCTTCCGGTTTCCTAGCCAACGGGAAGCTCTTCTCCCACTTTTCCGGCCCGTAAAGCCCTCCTCAGGTCCCATCCGCACCGCAGGCTCACTGTCTAAGCAGGCTCCAGTCCGGGCGCATCCGTGTCCCCAGGGCCCTGCACCTCACAGGTGTCCTCGCTGCACTGTTACCTCTCGGGGCCATGAAGGCGCATTGTGGTCCGCCTTCTCTGATTGTCCCAGGCCTCGCTAGCACCTTGTTTGCACACTTGCGCACCATAACCCCTGCCGATTCTGAGGGTCTCCGTAGTGCCGGCATTGTGGTCGTCTCCTGAGAAAAAGCAGTAATGACCACAGTCACTAAAGAAGATGCTGTCAGGACTCATTTCACATGCTAATTCCTTTACTCCTCACACTCGGTGACATGCTTGAGGTCACACAGCTAGGAACGGACAGCCAGGGTTTGAATTCAGGAAGTGTGGCTTCAGAGTTCCTGCTCTCACCGGCGTGGCTATACAGCTGCTCAGCTATATCCACTCCCAGCCTCACAAAGCCTGTGTAAGCATGCCATCACCACCCCACAGCTGAGAATACACGGCCGCGGCGTAAATAAGTAGCGTAAAGCCGCGGCCTCGTGGGTCCTGAGCTGAGAATGACATTCAGGCATCTCTGATCAAAAGATCACATTTTCCCACATCATCGTATATTTCACTTACGGCTTCTTCGTTAAAATTCAGACTTTGAAGATAAAACTCTCCTGTTACATATTTTAGTATTCTTACAATGCTTATCTCGGTACTTGGAACATTGGACTAAGCGTAAGGGCCATTTTACTGTGTTAGTGGTTATTTAGAAGTTAATGACCCGTGGATAATGTAACCATCGACTGGTGAAACGAATGTCCCAGTCTTCTTTGGTCATGCTGCTTTCTAGGGCTGATACGTCTCGGTGCCCTGCCGAACTCTCTGTGCTGTCTTGCAGGTACTACGAAGCGTTTCCCCCTCTTTCGGAGAAGCCGGTGTGCCTGCAGGAGATCATGACCGTGTGGAACAAGTCTAAAGTCTGCTCTTCCTCCAGCTCCTCGTCATCGTCCACCGCGCCCCCAGCCAGCACAGACACGGCGTCCCCCAAGGACTGCAACAGTGAGGGCGAGGCCAGCAGGGACAGAGGCGAGGCAGTGCCCACCGCTGTACTCGCGAAAACCCTGAGCAGAAGTAAAAACGAGAAGGAGAACAAATTTGGGAACGGCACAATTGAAGAGAAGCCTGCTTTGTACAAAAAACAAATCCGACACAAACCCGAAGGCAAGGTTCGCCCTCGCTCCTGGTCTTCCGGCTCCAGTGAGGCAGGCTCCAGCTCGAGCGGTAATCAGGGAGAGCTAAAAGCATCCATGAAGTGCGTGAAAGTAAGGCACAAGGCGCGAGACCTCCGGAACAGGAAAGGGCGGAATGGGCAAAGCAGGCTCTCGCTGAAGCACGGCGAGCGGGCCGAAAGGAACACCCAGGTGGGCGGCGGCGGCAGCAGCAGCGGCGGCTCTGGCAGACAGCTGTGCAGGCGGGCGAAGAGACCATCGAAAGAGGTGGGCAGGAGGGATGCGGACGGCACGGAGGACAGAGACCTGCACTCGGACAGCAGAAACGACAAGGAGTACAAAGAAGAGCCGCTGTGGTACACCGAACCCATTGCAGAGTATTTCGTCCCTGTGAGCAGGAAAAGTAAGCTAGAGACCACGTACCGAAACCGACAGGAAGCGCGGGATCCGACAGCAGAGGTGGTGGGAGAATTGTCCGACGCAGTGCACGGTCTGTGTATCAGCAACAGTAACATTCATAAAGCTTACCTCGCAGCGGGTACTTTCATCGATGGTCACTTTGTAGAAATGCCTGCGGTTATAAATGAGGAGATTGACCTCCCTGGGACCTCATTCTGTTCTCTCCCGGAGGACAACAGCTACTTGGATGATATTCATCTGTCAGAGTTAACACACTTCTATGAAGTGGATATTGATCAATCCATGTTGGATCCTGGTGCCTCAGAAACAATGCAAGGAGAAAGTCGGATTTTGAATATGATTCGACAAAAAAGCAAAGAGAGAAGCGATTTTGAGGCAGAATGTTGCATAGTGTTAGATGGGATGGAGTTGCAAGGGGAAAGTGCAATATGGACAGATTCCACCAGCTCCGCGGCTGCCGGGGGCCAGTTCCTGCAGGGCCTGGGCAACCTGGCGCAGTTTTGGGAGTGCTGCTCGTCCAGCTCCGTGGATGCTGACGGCGAGAGCTTCGAGGGAGAGTCTCCGATCAGACTCTCTCCCATCTTAGACAGCGCAGCCCTCAATCCGCATTTGCTTGCTGGCAATCAAGAGCTCTTCTCGGATATTAATGAAGGATCTGGTATAAACTCTTGTTTTTCAGTGTTTGAAGTGCAATGCAGTAATTCTGTTTTACCATTTTCTTTTGAAACACTCAACTTGGGGAATGAAAACACAGATTCTAGTGTGAACACGCTTGAGAAAACACAGTCCAGATTGCTAATATGGACCAGAAATAGTGCCTTTGAAGAAAATGAACACTGTTCTAATCTTTCCACGAGAACCTGTAGTCCATGGTCCCATTCAGAAGAAACTCGTTCAGACAATGAGACGTTAAGTCTCCAGTTTGAAGAATCCACGCAGTTTAATGCAGAAGATATTAATTATGTAGTTCCTAGAGTCTCGTCAAATTATGTAGATGAAGAACTTCTAGATTTCTTGCAAGATGAAACTTGCCAACAAAACAGTAGAACTTTAGGAGAAATTCCTACTTTAGTTTTAAAAAAAAAATCGAAACTAGAATCTGTCTGTGGTATTCAGCTAGAACAAAAACCAGAGAACAAAACCTTTGAAACGACGCCCGTGCGGCGTGGAAGCAGCCCGGGCGGCGACGGCTACAGCCCGGGGGTCATGAAAGACATCTGGACACAGCTGGCGGACAGGAGCTCCGTGGCGCTGGTGGAAGTCGAAGAGGCTGCTGACGAGCTGTTCTCGGCAGACGTGAATAACTATTGCTGCTGTCTGGACGCTGAAGCCGAGCCGGAGCCGCTCCGGGAGCCCAGCAAGGCGGTGCGGAGGTCGGAGTACCACCTGTGGGAGGGGCAGAAGGAGAGCCTGGAGAAACGAGCCTTTGTCTCGGGCGAGCTGTCCAAGGTGGACGGCGGTGACTACACCACGCCCTCCAAGCCTTGGGACGTGGCCCAGGAGAAGGAGAACGCGTTCATCCTCGGGGGGGTGTACGGAGAACTGAAGACCTTCAGCAGCGACGGGGAGTGGGCGGTGGTGCCGCCCGGCCACGCCAAGGGAAGCCTGCTGCAGTGCGCGGCCTCCGACGTGGTGACCATCGCCGGCACGGACGTCTTCATGACGCCGGGGAACAGCTTCGCCCCCGGCCACAGGCAGCTGTGGAAGCCCTTCGTGTCACTGGAGCAGAGCGACCCGCCGAGGACTGGGGAGGGCGGGCTAAATAAGGGGTTTTCCTTTGTCTTCCATGAAGACTTCCTGGGAGCTTGTGGCAACTTCCAAGTTGAAGATCCTGGACTCGAATATTCATTCTCTTCCTTCGACTTAAACAATCCGTTTTCCCAAGTTCTTCACGTAGAATGTTCCTTTGAACCCGAAGGGATTGCGTCTCTCAGCCCTAGTTTTAAACCGAAATCCATCCTCTGCTCTGATTCCGACAGTGACGCGTTCCACCCCAGGATCTGTGGCGTCGACAGAACCCAGTACAGGGCCATTCGGATCTCGCCTAGGACTCACTTCCGCCCCATTTCCGCATCTGAACTGTCCCCCGGAGCGGGGAGCGAGTCCGAGTTTGAGTCTGAGAAAGACGAAGCCAGCGTTCCCGTTCCTCCTCAGGCCGATGCGTTCGAAGATCCACAGGCAGATCTCAAACCCCTGGAAGAAGATGCGCAGAAAGAAGGCCATTACTACGGAAAGTCGGAACTGGAGTCGGGGAAGTTCCTGCCCAGGCTGAAGAAGTCGGGCATGGAGAAGAGTGCGCAGACGTCCCTGGACTCGCAGGAGGAGCCGGCGGGTCTGGGTCTGTCGGCAGGGAAGCAGGCCCAGTGCCTGGAGTGCAGCAGGAGCGAGCCCCCGGACACCAGTGCCGAGAGCTCAGCGGCCAATTGTAAAGTAATGGCCCCGTGTGAGGAAGAAGTTAATCACTTCTGCAGTTGCAAAGCAGGCTGTCAGTTCCCTGCCTGTGAAGATAACCCGGTTCCTCCCGGACAGCTGGAGGAGGTATGTGTTCGTGTGTGGGTGTCCGTGAAAGGGCTTGGCAGGCTTTACTCCAGGAACAGGCAAGGGAGGATAGCGCTAAATTACTGGGGAAGGAGTGTAACTGTCTTAAAATTGATCATCCTTATGATTTTACGTAAGGACTTAAAATGGACTTGATGTTTATAAACAAACTAGACATTTTATGCAGAGAAAAGACATTTAAAAATGAATCAGTGGGTCTAACATTCTCATGTGTTGTCTTAACATGCATGTATTATGCTTAAAGCAAAACCTAATATATAAGCGTTACAGCTTTCAAAGTTGATGAATCAGAGATAGGACAGCTCTTTACTCTACAAAAGGTGGTTTTGTTGGCAACTGCGGGAGTGGCACCAGGTGCCAGAATGGGGGTCAGACCACCTCGGTAATTGAGCTCTGGCTGAGAAAGAAATCGGAGCCAAGACTCACCCTATAAGAGAGCATTCATTCAGAAAGTCTCAGTGGTAGGCGTGATTTGGAGAAGAAATGTGCTCAGGAAGCAAGTTACAGAGGGAAGAAAGGGCCCTTGGAGCTTAGAAGTGAGGAAGGTGAAGGTGCCATGCTGGGGGGGTGGGGGGGGAAGCACGGCCGTGCTCCCTGCGGGAGAAGGTGCCGGGTCCTCATCCTAAGGGTTAAGGGTGGAGATGGTAGGGGAGGCCCCAGGGAAGAGCTCAATAGAATATTCAGCAGTTTCCCAGGTGTGTCCTTCAGGGTCAGGGTTTCCACGGATGGGCGCCAAGGCGGGGGGTCATTATCTAATGCAGCCGGTCCTGAGGTCAGCCATGGGGGTGATTGTCTGGTTTGGCTGCTCTTTTGGGCCTGAAGCTAAAATACAACTAAGGCCTAGATGTTAGCCTAAGGAGGAAAGGTCAGGGGTCTAAACTGGATGACCAGAGACATGAAAGGTCAGGGGGTCCAGACCGCATGAGCAGCGTATGCTAGGGGGAGGAAAGCTCACCCTGGGGAGGAGGTCCCACCCTACAGTTGTCCGTTGCCAAGCACCCGGGGCTTTCCGCCCTGGTGACCTCCTGTAGCTGGCCCATCGTCCTCGCTCTGCCCATGTCTCACTGCCCTCCACAATGCTCTGCAGAAGTAGCAGCGAGTCCCTCTAACTGCCTCTCAGCATTGAAGTCAGTGGAGCCTGTATAGCGTTCTCTGCGTACATTTGGTGTGTATAAAACTGGTTCGCAGCTCACGTGCAACCCGACAGCTTCCACAGAACCTCTGCGCAGGCACCTCGCTCCTCCCAGCGCATGTTCCGAGGCTGATGTTGTCTGTAATCTGACGGGTGAGAGCAGGAGTCAGTTAATGGGAGTCACTGTCCCCTCTGTGCTCCTAGGAGTGTTTGGGCCTACATTAATTGTCCAAGAAATACCACCTAAAGCAACCCCCGCTTCACAAGAGCGCAGTGGTCTGCCCACTTCCGGCCATTCTTCGGTAGGGCAGCACCTGGCCTGCGGGAGCAGCTGCTCAGCCATGGCACCGGCTCCCGGAAGCAACCGCGAGTTGCCTTCCTCCCATGTGCCCTGCGCACTCCACCACCTTTGGCACATCTGAACCCTCCCCGTGCCGGAGCCCTCAGCCCCTCCTCCTTCCTTGGCACATCCCCGAGCTCCTCTCGCCTCTCCCACTGCAATCCCCGCCCATCAGAAGCCGTTTTCTCTTGGTTTTCCCCGCATCGCATGCCTCTTCTTTTATTGCATTTTCCGTTCTTCGCGAGTCACTGATGTACTTCCTCTCATTAGACTGGAAGCCCCTTTGCATACAGACCGGCTGCCTTCCTCATTTGTCCATCAGGCCTGGGTGCGGGCCTGGGTGCATGTGACGGCAGGAAGCCCAGGGACAGGAGTGCCGCCCTGACAGCTTGCTGGACGTCCTCAGAGAGACTGGACTGAAACACAGCTCTTAACTTGCTGAGGCCAGAAGCAGTGTCGCTCGCCTTTGTGTGCTGCCCACTTCTCACCCTTAACCGTCCCTTCCTGTGCTTGTGTCTCACCTGGCTCCAGACTGGGAAGCAAGAGAAGGAGGGAAGAAGCGATTCCACACCAGCCACCACACTACCATATTCCTCGCTCGCTAGTATGTTCATGTATTTACGCGTTATCAGCATTCTGGGTTGTCCGGAAGGTTCTAGCACCAGTACAGTCCTCAGAGGACATTGCGGTCGCCTGCTAGTGTAGGTGTTGGTGCCATCAGCCCTTGTCTCTCGGCGGCGGCACCACAGACCAGAGCTGTCTGAGCTCGCTTCATAGATTCGTGAGGGGTGGAGCGGGGCCTGTGGGGCCGCATGGCGTCAAGCTGGGACCAGAGCCCGCGCCTTCCTCTCTCACCGCCTGGTCAGCCTCGGAGCTGCTGCAGGGCCTCCCCTTCCCTGGGTGAGGACAGGCCTCAGAGGGCAGTCCGGGCGCCCCACCATGTCCGAGCACAGGGACCACACATGCAGGATTTCTAGTAGAACGGGTGCCCAGGAGCATGAATTACTATTCTTTTCCGAAGTGCCAATCAGCAAACATTTATCACATTCCTGACAAGGCGCTGTCCCTGCCCCGAGGAGTCCAGTCTAGTCCACGACCACATTGTAAACAGGTCACTTACTGTGGTTGAAGCAGGTCATTCCTTCATTGGTTCAGGATCCAACCTTAAAGAGGGAGCGCACAGTGAGGGTCCCTCCCCAGCCACAGCCACAGCCACAAGGGGTTCTGGGGTCTCCGGGTGTTTTCCACATGCATACGCAAATACGTGGTCACACCTCTTTCCTCCTATTGGTTCTTTTTACTGGAATGGCACTTTATTCTAATCCCCTTCCTTTATTTTCTGCCCGCTATGCCATTGTGTGGCTGTACCATGATTTGCGGGTCCCTTATCTTCAGGCAATTTTAAGCTGCGTGGTCAGGGGCAAGGCGCCGGCAGCACAGGATGCCTGGGAGCCCAGGGCGCGCCCTCACCCCCGAGAATCAGGGAGGCGTCTTAACAACCTGCGGGCTCAGGCAGAAAGGAGGCCGGCACACGGGCAGGAGGAACGGCATGGGCGAAGGTCAAGAGGCTTGAAATTAACTCCTCAACGTGTGCAGGCCCTGCCTGCAGTAGCTCCTGGCTCCCGAGGGCCAGCAGAGTGTGTCGCAGGACACTTGTCACCTGCTTGATTGCCGACTTGGTGCCCTGCACTTCGAAGCACAGAACCGAGTCGGAGGCCTCAGTCATAGAACAACATGTACTCGTTGGGCAGAGGTCATATATGTCAGATGGTCACGAGACTTAGCGGGGCGATCAGCGATCACGCCCTTGGGTCTTTCCATGTTGACTAACTGTCGTGCAGCCTGCAGGAGTTTGCAGTTCTGGAGAGGCGGCCATGGGGCAGGCAGTGTGCCGGGGCCCAGAGGCTGAGGGGGCGGCGCCCAGCCTGCCCCCACAGGTGCCGCCACCATGTGACCATCCCCACTGCTGTGCACCGCATGCCCGCAGAGACCTGCAGCAGGTCCCCTGTGGCTGCCAAGGACACTGGGTCCGGGGGGTAGGCACCTGTCCCAGATCCCCCTCTGAGGGACAGAGCCGAGTTCTCGCTCTGGTTTGCGCTTCTGTCGGTTAAGGGGAAACTTAAGACAGCCAGTGTCGGCTCTGTCAAGTCTCAGACTCAAGTCCCTCGTTGGTCCCTGTGGCTCTCTGCATCTCTTCATTTACATTTCCTTCTTCTAAAGAACAAGGCTTATGGGAGGCTTTCTTTTCCTTTTGTGACCCACATAACTGAGAACAGACTGTGGCAAAGTCAGTCCAGAGCGCGACTCACAGAGGAACCCCAGTCCTTGCTCTTCACCAGAACCAGGGACACGCAGCGAGTTTAATGGAGCTTCTGCCCCTTCCACCTGCTGAGCATCCCTGAGCGCTGCTCATCGCTGGCGGCGCGGGTCTGGCTCTCTGGGTTCCGTTGGTCTCTTTCTTGTCCTTGTGAAGAGCCTGTTATGCCGGGTGCCACTCGGTGCTGGCACAAGGAGCAGCGACCGCGCGTTTGTGGCGCTGCGCTCAGTGACTGCGGCCGGTGCTGTGGGAAGGGGGAGGGCTGGGTAAGGTTTGGTGGCAGGAGGAGGAGTGCCCGTCATAAATCGGGTGGCTGGCAGGCATCCGGTGCAGGGCAGTTCCAGGAGAGGCCTGCAGGGAGGATGCGAGCTGAGGCGTGGAGGTCAGGCAGAGACCAGCTCGTCCAGGCGGTGTTCTCCCATCCTCCTCCTCTCTCCATCTCACTCGCAAACAAAATGCAAGTCGAGTTAATACATTAAACAGACTTCATTAAACAGCATGGTCATCTCCGCTGTGCAACCTAGAAGCTGAAACAGCTAAGTGGAAAGATGTCATGGAATAACGCATACTTGTTTGGCAAAGGTCATATGTGTCAGCCAGGTGGTCACGAGACTCACCGTGGCGTGGCGATCACGTCCTTGGGTCTATCCGTGTTTAATAACTATGTTGTGCACCTGAGACAAATACAATATTGTGTATTAACTGTATATTTAAATATGTTTTTATTGATTTTAGAGAAAGGGGGAGAGAGAGAGAAACATCAATGAGAGAGACACATCAATCACACCCTCTCCTGCACACTCCCTATGGAAATCCAGCCTGAAACCCAGGCTTGTGGCCGGACTGGGTATTGAACTGGCATTCTTTTGGCACACAGGACCTGGCCGGAGCTTATTAACGATATTGAAAAACAAATCAGGAGACAGGGCAGCATAAAAAATAACGCGTGCACATGGATTATGTGTTCAGTGTAGCGTAAACAGGACAGAAAAGTCCCTGCCATTGGGATTGCCACTCCCATGGAGGATGCAGAAAAATTCTTCAGACTGTGGCAGAAACGGGCACGATTTTCACAGTGTTTCGGCATGCCAACCAGGAGCTTTAGGCAGGGGTCTTCTGCGGGTCCACAGACGCCAGTACCCACGCGTGCCGGGTCCCCTACCTGGCGCAGAGGTAAATAAGACCTGGCCCTGCCCTTAAGAAGCACACAGTCTGGCTCACTCATACCACGCCTCCGCCTTGCTTCTGCCGACCCAGCTCCTGGGCGGTGCCTGGACCCCCTCAGCCTGCGCACCTGGCGTTGTGTGGCCTCGTTTGCATGAAGCCTGGCCTGGGCAGTCCCTCTCGCTCTAATCGCAGTGCTAATGGCCATGGTTAGAGGAAGCTGCGCAGAAGGGGAGAGTGACGGCCAGCTGACACTGGGTGACAGCAGAACTCCTTCCATTTCAGGTCTAGGCACATTTCTGGGAAGTTATGTTACGCAAAAGTGAAAGTTTGAAGTGTGTTTCCCATTCAGTTAAATAATAAAAAACACCCCGTTGCTAAATCAAAAAGGTGTAGGTCCACAAAGTGCTTGCAGAGAGTAACGGTCCTGTTAGGGAATTGGTGAGTATTAGTTGCTAAAACAGGTTTTAAACTTGAACACTAATAACTGTCTCCTAAAACGGTAACGATGTGTGCAGTGTCCACAGGCCTGTGCACTGAGCAGACATCTGTGGAGAGGGTTGAGGGCTGTGGGAGGTGAAGACACCAGACCAGGCCTTCCCCGGGGAGAGCCTGTTGTCCGGCCCAGGGAAGGAGGAGCATGGCAGAGGGTTGCCCTGGCCACCAGCAGCCAGGATGCATGTGGGCACTGCAGCTGCCACAGACGTCTGATTACCACCCCACGGACACCTGCTTCCTTGACCACTGGCCACATTGCCCAGGCAGGTGGGCGGGATCTGGCTGGGGCCTGAGAGCCTCACTAGTCAGGGATGGAGCCTGGATTCAGACTTGGTCCCCTCGGGGCCTGGTGCCACTGTGCAGGGCCAGGGAGATGCAGAGAGTGTACGGGTTTCCTGCCTCAGAGTTCCCCCCTCCACCCGCGCCCGCCCCCCCACTCCCATTTCCAAGGCCATGTCCTGGTTTGAATCGGAATTACTCTCAGCATTATTACTGGGTTTTTAGTCTCAACTTCCTTCTGGTTCTCACTGAAGCAAGTAACTCTGTTTTAAACACATTTGGGCCAAAAACCGGCTATAAAATTTCCTTCGGTCCCATTTCTTCTTCCTTGACTCCCTCAAGCCTAGTGTGTGAAGAGGAGGCCCCCCCCCCCCCCCCACCATTTTCTCTAGAGCACCTACACCAGCAGACACACCAGACCATCTGTCTGCACTCCCGAAGTCTAGAAACTTGCCTTACTTGGGGGTATTTGCTGGAATAGGTTTCTGCCTTGTAAGAATTTCAGTGTGTGCATGTTTAAAGATTTCCATTCCACTTTCAATATACGTGCTTCTTAAGAAAAACTCACTGTACATGCTGAGATCACTTTGGCTTTTTAAATCCACACTGTCTAGAACAGAAAACAACAAAACACTCATCAATTTAAAAGTACTGGGTTTGTGGCCCATAGTTAGTGCTTGAATGGTTCCGTTATCCCGAAAGCTTGTAAACTTTTCTGTGTGTGGTTGACTCTGACAGTTTCCCGTGTTGAGCACTGATGTACAAGGAATAAACAGAAGTCAAGAGAAGCAGACCTGGTGGGAGAAAGCCCTGTACTCGCCCCTTTTCCCTGCGTCAGAGTGCGAAGGTAAGGAGACGCGGTTAGGTCTTCCTTCACGTTTCTCATCCGTTAAGAGCAATACATTCTTTTGCTCTGAATGTCAGTCCAAAACAAATGAGGTGTCAATGTGGCTGGCATGAAAGGCGCTGGGGACACGAATGGAGGAGAGCCGGTCCCTGCTCTTATACTCGGCCACAGCCTGCCGTGGGGAACCTGCAGCCCCGGCCTTCGCTGAGGCTGTGCCAGCCCCCAGGGAGCTGCGGGAGGAAGTCGCCCTCGAGGCCTGCAGGAAGGCCCAGGTGGGAAAGCCGGGAGGCCAGTGCCTGAAAAGAGCAAGTCCAGGGCCCGGAGCTCCGGGCCCAGCAGGACTGCAGCTGAGCCAGAGAGGCAGACGGAGGAGTGTGCCAGGTGCGGGAGCCCTGCTGGGTCAGGCAGCTGACCGTGCAGGAAGGAAGGCCACGTTCAGGCGTGCACCGGGGTGTTGGGTCTGGGTTTACAGCAGTCCTAGCAGCAGGTGCAGATGGAATAGAGAGGCCGAGGGCCTGGGGTTCCTAGGTCCTCACAGTGTGGCACAGCGGGCAGCAGGGAGAGAACGGCTTCTGGAGGTTTGCAGAGGGTGCCAGAGTTTGAGTGACTTGCTGTGAGGAGTGAACAGCAAGGGGGCGCTCGGGGAGATCTGGGGGAGGAGAGATGGGACCAGGAGGTTTGGTGAAGGTGGTTTTCATTTATGAGCCTCCTAGGTAGACCCGCCCAGAAGCTATACAGACCTCGGTCTGAAATTCTGGGAGAAGTGGGCAGGAAGGAGGCAACCTAAATGGATCAGCGCAAGAGGCTGAGCTTTCCCGCTGCGTCGCACGGCGTCAGCACTGGTTTCAGTCTCTCCCATCAGCCCCGAGGCCACGTAACTCATTTGCTAGTATGTACATGTTCACGTCTCGTCTCCCAGCTGTTTGTAGTGTGGACACAGCGCCGTCTGTCCCTCACTGCCCAGATGCCGCGCCCTGGGGTGCTCAGGGCCTGCACTGGCCCTTCAGCCTGGCCTCGACTGACGGGGAGGCCGGAGTGTTTGCTTGTCTGTCTGTGAGGACAGAAACGGCTTCCGAAACCCCGCTTCCTCCTTCCCAAAGGTTTGCTGAGTCGAAAGGGGAGCCCGGAGCGGGGACTTCATTTTGAGCGTCTGTTTTATTTGACAGCGTTTAGTAAAGAGCTGCTGCTGTACCAGTGGCTGATGCCTGGGCTGCCCTTTAATATTTACAAGGTGCTCTCAATACCTTTGTGTTATATAGCTCCCACGGAAGCCTTGTGCAGTGTCACCCCAGCTTTCAGGCAGGGAAGCTAATGCTCAGATTTCATAACTTGCCCGGAATCCTGCACTAGCGCTAAGCTCCGGCTTGAGGCCAGCGGTCTCCCGCCGTTCCAGGGCCTTGCTGTCCGCCGCCGGGCTCTGCGCTTGGTGTCAGGGAGACGCTTGGGCGATAGGAGCACAAACCTGCCTTGACTCGTGTCTAGTCTGGTTCCCTGGGTGCGGGTTACGTCGCAGAGATGCAGTAGGAGGGCCGAGTGCCCCTGAGCAGTGCAGCAGGGACCTCTTGGAGGGGCCAGGGCAGAACGAGGGACGGGCTGCAGGCAGGCTGGGAGTCAAGGAAGCCCAGTACCTGTGAGGCTGAGAGTGATTCTCAGACACACGGAGTCTTGCTTTGTCAGCGTGCCCTGCCCAGTTGCCTCTCAGGCTGCTGCTGATGACTGACAGGTTCATGCTGCTCCTCCAGGGGCTGACCTGGGAGCACTCAGCCTCCTGGGTCACAGTGAGGCAGCTTGTCCAGGCGCCCAGAGCAGCGTGGGAGCCTGGCTGGCGTGCGCTCTGCCACCCGCCGGCCTTGCTGTGCGTTCATATCCATTCAGCAAATAATTTCTTGCATGCCTACCTGTGCCGGGCACTGTTCTAGGCACTGAGGGTCCAGAGGCCACAGACCGAATCCCTGACCTCCTGAGGAGCTGACATTGGAGCAGGGACCAGAGGGGATAAGGATGCAAGCCCTGTGACAGCTGGAGCTGCTGCAGGGACAGGTGCCGGGCAGAGGCCCGGCTGGAGCAGAAGTGCTTGCCGTGCCCCATCGTGCCTGGCAAGGGGGCCACGCGGGACTCAGACCCCAGAGCCTTGCCGACTGTGCACGGCTTCTCTCCTGCGGCGGGTCTGTCCTGGCTGCGATCCCGGAGCTCACACACCGACTCTGAACTCAGGGGCAGCGCATGCGTTGCTGTAGCCTAAAGGGAGCCCTGGAGCCGGAGAGATAACAGCTAAGTAAGTGCTCAGGAGACAAAACGGAGTTGGAGGCGAGTGCCTACTACCAGCTACTGGACCTTGGCGATGACTCGGCCTCTCTGTGCCTCCATGGCCCGTATTTGTAAGAAGAGGTGGAAGCTAAGCCTCCCTGACAGGGTAGCTGTGAAGAGAAGAGTCTAGAACAGGCCCGGCACAGTCGCAGCCTGGACACAGCAGTGCCCACGTGAGGGTCGTGGAAACACTGGCAGCGATGACACATCCCTTCCTGTGGCGTCACAACCCCTTTCGTCCGGAGAGGATTCCTAAGGCCCGAGGAGAAACGAGGGGGCAGGCGGCATGGACCCTCGTCTCCTCTAAGTGTGTCCCAGTCCCTACCACTCACCTCACCTGGTACCGGTGCTGACCCGGGGTGGGCCTGGGAGGTGGGACTTGGTCAGGCCGCCCAGGAAAAGGTGGCCTCCTAGGGCAGGTGACGGGTGTCCCTGCCTCATCAGAGTGCAAGGTGACCTCCCAGCTGTCCCGAGGCCGCCAATCCCCGAGTCCAGGACCGAGTCGTGCCCTGGGAGAGATGTTACTGGGCATGCCTACACTGCACAGGGCGCAGCACCGGAAAGCTGAAGGTCCGGGTGCTCCTGTGTTAGTGACGAGGGGCGCTCAGAGAGGCCCAGCCAGCCTCCCCTCTGCCTCACACATGGCCAACCAGGAACCAGCTGCATTGTCTGTCCTGGAGCCTGGCTGCATTCACAACCTACACTCCTAACTGTGAGGGCCCGGAGCAGGCATCGGCGAGGGCAGTGTGGCCAGCGCGGCCTCGGGGAGAGACCAGGCAGGGCCCAGGCAGCCTTCCTTCAGCACAGGCCCCCGCCGGCCCTGTCCTCTGCTTCTTTGGAGAGGCAGCCATCTTGTTGAACAGCCAGGGGCAGATGCTTGGGGTGTCAAAGGACCTACACACAGTGACTTCCAAAACAGTCCGAACCCAGGCCTGCCAAGGGCCCCCTCACTGCATCTCCTCCAGCCTGTTCCACAGTCGTGGGGAGGGTCCCCGCCCTGGCTGCACATCAGCCCTCCCTGGGGGAAGAGTCAACTCTGACTGCAAAATTGAAGTCAATAAAAGTATCTCCAGGCATAAAATACTGGAGAAAAGGATCCCCTGGGAGCTTTTCTGGAAATGCTAATCCCCAGACCCTTCCCCAACCAGCTGAGTCAGAATGTCAGTAGGCTAGGGGTCCCCCCTCCTGCAGTCCCGAGTGTGGGCTCCAGGGCCCTGGGACACATGCCCTACCTTCCAGCTCCCCGCACACCTCTCTGTGGGCCGCTACCCAGCCCCCTGGCCCCGTTCTCCTCCCTCCGCAGATGAGAGGAATGTGTGGTTAGTCTGTGTTGAGTTGCTGAAGCGCAAGCAAGGACGTCCCTGCTTGGATTTCTCATACCAATTCCTCCTGTTTGACCCCTTTGTTCATCTGTGAGACAAGCATACATGGGGCCCGTGGTCTCTCCCTCCATGCCATGCGCACTTTTTCGAGCTTGGGCCTTGCGTCTTTATCCTGTGTCCCCGGGCCCACGACTCTGGCGTGATACAGGCACGCCTCGGAGGTTCTGCGGGTCCGTTCCCGCCACCGTGAGAAGAGCTCACAGTGAAGCGAGGGGGAATCGTTTTGCTGGCGGAGGGTCTTGCCTTCCATTTGTTGTTTTTTAAAGTAATTCTGTGAAGCGCAGTGAGAGGAGGCGTGGCTGTTGGCGTGGCTGAGTGGATGTGTCCCGGTAGGACAGCAGGAATGCAGGGCGATGCTGGCCTGGTTTGAAGACCCAGTCTGTGAGGAGAATGTTTCAGTTGCCTAGCGTTGGCCTCACATGCCCTGGCTGGCTACTTAGTGACACGGAAGCCCCCGCCCCCGCCCCGGGTTGGTAGCCTAACTCAGTGGTCGGCAAACTCATTAGTCAACAGAGTGGCAAACGGCGGCTTGCAAGCCGCATGTGGCTCGCAAGCCGCCGTTTGCCGACCACTGGCCTAACCGATCTGACTTCCAGCAGAAAATGAAACAAGGATGTATGTGTCATATCTGTGTCTTAATGGGCTTTCCCTCTCCCTTTTTTCCCTCTCCACTCACAATGAGTAAGAATGTCACACAAATGCCAAGGGAGAGAATGGTAGCGAAGAGCACCCAGATGCTAAAGAAAGGCCCTGTAACGAAGAGCGCCTGTTAGATTTTAATAGGGTAAGTGGACTGTCCTGCTCCTCACTGCTGACCCACAAGCGGCAGCCCCGCCCCCGCCACGAAGCTGAGACCCGGGAGTCTGTGAGCTGACCCTCGCCCTCCCCTCCTGTCACTGAGCTCAGGCCTGCGGCCCTGCTCCTCTGTGGCCCTTCGCTCGGTCCACAGCGCCTCTGGCCTCACTGCATCCAAACCTGAGCCTGTCACTCCCCACATGCACACAGTGGGCACCCTTCTCCCCTTTCCCAGCACCGCCCAGGGAGCCCGTCTGTGCCTCCCGCACCTGGCCCAGCGCAGCAGCCATAGCCCTGCCTGCGTGTCTGCCTGCCCCCCAGGCCTGGGACTCCAGAGGGCGGGCAGGCAAATGAGTTGCAGGAAGCTTCTTTTTCTTCCCAGTGTGCCTGTCAGTGTCAGTCAAGTGCTGTGAGAATGTTCTCCCCAAGCCCCTGTCGTCTAGCGGCTCCTCCCGCGTCCATGCTCGCTGCCATGGCCCCGCAGTCCCTCCCTCCCCGTGAATGCACCCCTCCCACAGCTTGTCGCCCAACCTTGGGTGTTCATCCCTTCTCACCTTCCACGCAGTCTGTATACCAGTCCTGACCCCCACCTCAGCCATTCCAAACCCTCCCGCTCCTCCCGCTGCCATGGCTCCCTCCACACCACGCCCTCCCGGTCAGCTTCGGCCTTCCCTGTCTTCCTCTTCCGCTGTGCCCCGCTTCAGTCTCCTCCACAGCAAGGCACATGACCGCCCCGGTCTGACCTGCCGCCTGTGGTCCTCAACAAGCCCACGAGGTAGGTGCTGTTACACTGTGTGCAGCAGAGGACACCGAGGCGCACAGCTTCAGAACCGCGTGTCTCAGCTCATGCAGCTGCACGCTGAGCGCACCCGGAGCCGGTGAGCCTCGGCCATGCAGCTGCACGCTGAGGGCACCCGGAGCCGGTGAGCCTCGGCCATGCAGCTGCACGCTGAGGGCACCCGGAGCCGGTGAGCCTCGGCCATGCAGCTGCACGCTGAGCGCACACGGAGCTGGTGAGGATCCACAATCCTAGCCAGTGTCCTCTGCCGCCTTAGCTGAAACCCAAACCCTTGCCATGCCCCTGAGGCCCTGTGTGTTGTGTCCCCAGGTGCCCTAGCTGCTGGGACAGGTGGGCGGGTGTTGCTAGTTACTGTGATGGGGTGTTGCTAATTACTACGATGGGGGAACTTAGTTATTATGAGTGGGGGGTGCTAATTACTGTGACTGGGGGATTGCTATCACTTTGGGGGATGAGGGAAGCGTTACTGGTTACTATGGGGGTAGTATTGTTAGTTTACTATGATGGGGGGTGTATGCTGGTTACTATGACTAGGAAGGGGTCACCACTTACATGTGGTGTCCTGGGGCAGGGATACTGACCCTCTAGTGTGGGAGACGGCCCCACACAGCAGAGTTCTCCTAAAAAGTACCAGATGGTGCTAGAGCCCTAGTCCGAGGCCCAGCCCCAGTCCCCGGGGAGCTTTGGCTGTGACTGTGGCTCCGCCTGCTTCTCAGCCCTCAGGCGAGGATGCCTCTCGGAGACCGGCCTCCCCCAGGACTCCTGTCAGAAGTGCCCCCATGCGTCGCCGGTCAGTCCCCCACTCCTGCAGTGGGGGGTTTTGTTGGTTGGCATGGTGGTCTCCCTCTTGGAATGGGAGCCGTGGGAGGGCGTGGCTGTGCGTGGCGTCCCCATGCCCAGCCCCACACCCACCTGGATCAGGGGAGAGGCTGCTTTGCTTGCAGACACTCAGACTCTTCACGTGTGTCACTCTCCACAGGAAATCACCAGTGTTTATATTGGGCCACGCGGCCTTGGGAACAGCCTGTCTGACCTGTGGAACATGTTCCTTCCTTAGGTGTCTTCTGTCTCTGAAGCGAGGTGCACAGTGGAGAGGACGCCCGGAGCAGCACCTCGGGGCGCCCACAGGAAGCGCTGCTCCAGCGCCAGCTCGGGTTCGGAGGACACGGGCTCGGATGGCGCGGGCGAGTGGGCCGAACCCGGCGAGGAGGAGCTCTTCTCTCGAACTCATCTCTGACCGCAGAGTAGCGCCCGTTACTGTTTAAAAGGAAGTGTGATGGGAAATGACCCTTTGCGAGGCCTGTTAATCTAAACAACTTAGGTTTCTTCTCAATTAACTGAGTCAGATCAGTAATTCTCTTTCTCTTCTTGCTTATTTTAGAGTTGAGGACAGCTATCCTGTTGAAGATTTTTTTTCCAAGCTGTTAAATTCTTGGCTCTTTGAAATAGACTAGATTGTGTTGTCAAATCAAGAATGGGTGTGCATGTGCTTGTCTCAGAAACGCCACTGCTCCTGGCATCTCCCCGCGGTCACTCCCCTCGGACTGTGGTCCGTCGCGGTCCCCATCTTAGCCCCACAGTGGCTGCGACCACTTCCGCCCTCCGGAGACTCGAGCTCGGAACGCGAGGCTTTATTCTCTGAGAACCAGGATAGAGACGTCCCTGCAGTCACCTCCCGCAGTGGATCGGCGCCGGGTGACCCACGCGGTCTTCCCAGTGAGATCGCGTGCACGTCGGAAGTAGCAACCACAGGGCATGCTTTCAGAGACAAGATGCTGTTTTCTCCCTTAGGATGTCCTGCTGCAGTACTGTGGAAGATGCTGTGGTTTGGGACTTTCTTGCTAACTGAAGAAGCCAAGGATTCGGGGTGGGGAAGTGCGTGAGGCACGTGGCGTGTGGGCCCTGGCCTGGCTGTGCTGTGTGTGCTGACACCGAACACCCTTCAGGGTTCTGTGGGGCAAGTCTGATGATACCGGGTGAGGATTTTAGTTGCAAATTATGATCTCCTCAGAATCTACATTGAACCGAAAGCCCTAGAACTCAAAATCGTAAACATCTGAATGCATCAAAGGCCACCCCATCACCCCGAGGAACCCTTGGCCGCTGCAGCTGCCACTCCTGTGGCTGTGCTTCAGGTAGCTTAGCTCTCCTTTTGTGTGTGAGAGAATGCTCGGGCAGTGCCGTGGGCTGGGTGGGGGGCAGGTGGAGGGTCAGTTTCTCCCGTGCCTGTAACTGCCTCCGGACGCCTCCCCTTCTCCGCGGGGACCAGGGTCAGTGCGTCCCTTTCACCTCACGCTTCACGCGGCTCTGCCATGGGCGGAAGTTAGGAGGAGGAATGTCTCAAAACCTAAACATTCAAAAGTGCTTTTCTTTTTTAAACAACTCATTTAAAAAAACACCTAAGGCGTGAAATCAGTTTAGCATGTCTAGCCTCATGCAGGAAAGCCTAACATGGACAAGGCGGCTTCACCACGGACTTGGGTGAGCAGTAAGCATAGTAGTTCCCCAGCGGGGCGGGGCTGCTGAGAAATGTGGGACTTGCTCTGAGCATTGGGTTCTGTTGCCTTTTCCTTAGCTGATGACACAGAAAACTCCCTCTGCGGCCGTGGCGTCCTCCCAGGCTCTGCACGCTCCCTGAGGGCCCGGCTGTTCAGCGGCTCTGACACTTTAAAGTGGTTGTGTGTGTGTGTGTGTGTGTGTGTGTGTGTGTATGCGCGCGCGTGTGCACGTGGAAGGTTTTACGTTGCTGTTATTTATTTACAGATTTTATAAGGTTTTACGTATTTTTCTTTCTTCCGGAGCTTCCTAAAAATTCATTAGCACCTGCACTGAAATATAATTTAACAGCAAAGGCAAAAAAGAATTGGATGTTATAAATTCCTAAAATTACAATGATAATTGTCCTAGAGATCATTGCTTCTGTAGCAGAGACAAATAACTATTTCAGACACCACCTTTAGCTCAGTTGAGGTACAGCTGCTTCTGATCAGAGACAGCTCCAGGTGGTAGAGGGCAGCCTCCCCCCACGCCCACGCGGGAAGCTGGCTGGCCTTCCACGGGGTGGGGATGGATGGCCAGTGGGCCAGGGGTTAGTAGGTTATGTATTTATTTGTTTTCATAGCTAAGTGGCTGAAGCCGGAGGCTTTCAGCTACGGAGTTGCAAGTGTGGTTTTTAGTTTTGTGAATGGATGATCACAAAGATAAAGCATTGTTAAAAAGTTGGCAAAACGCTGAGACGCACTGTGGTATGAAGCGCATTGCACATCCGAAGCACTGAGTGTCCGTGTCCGTCCCGGGCCGAGGTTTCCCGCGGTTGTATTGTTCTGATTTCACGTACACCAGAGTAACTGAGTTTTTGTTTTCTTGTGGAGTTAACACCAAAATAAAAAATTAAAGAAACAGGCTGGTCATCTTTATTTGTCATAGTACTTATAATTATGCGCATCATTCCAAGTGAAGGTTATACCTTCTTACAGGCCTGGAAATGCAGCCTGCTGCTTCGCTGGAGGAGAAAGGGGTGGGGCCTGCGGAGAAAGGAGCCCACCGCCCGCCCTCCCCCCAGCCGCTACCTTGGTCTTGCAAAGGACAAGGCATTTGTGTCCCTCAGTGGCAGACAGAGCTTAGTTTTTTGGTTCTGAAAAAAAGTGTGTATATTTTCTGTGTTAACATGACAATATTCATTGTAAAAAAGAAACCTTGTAAAAAAGAAAAAACTATATTTTTTATTGATTGGCTTTAGAGACAGAAGGAAAGAGAGAGAGACATTGATTTGTTCTTCTACGTATTCATGCGTTCCTTGGTTGGTCTTGTATGTGCCCTGACCGGGGATTGACCCCAACCCCTTGGCGTAGCGGGAGAGCACTCTGAGTGAGCCACCTGGCCAGGCCCACACCAGGGTATTTTTAAAGACACGAAGGAAGACTCACCTGTACTTCATCACTCTGAGATGGTAGCTTCTGGCATCTGTGCAACACACTCCTTGGCAGCCGAATGTCAAGACCGTATGTACACAGAGAAATGACCGTTCAGGGTTGAGCCACAGCGGCTCTTCCGTAAGGTCAGAAACAGGCTTTATCCGGTGTCTTCACGTTGGTAATTCTCCACCTACTTACCTTTTCAAGTTGTGCTACTCCGCTATCTGGACTCAGGTTCTCCGTTGAGGGGCGCCGTCTTCAATGCTGTGAGCGGCATGTCGGTGGGCCTCCCCGTGTGACTGCTCCTGGGGAAATGCCAGCCTTGGGAGTGCTCGCTGCTGCACGCGCCAGCGCTGCCCACGTCCTGCGGAGCGGGAGGCCTGGAGGCCTGGTTTGGAGTCGGACGTCCAAAAGCTGATGCCTTTGCTGACTGGAGGCAAGTACTTTTTTCCAGTTAGTGATTGCTTTTCATCTGGGCAGAGGAGAGGTGGACTCTCTACAGAGGGGTTTAAATTGTGTTCTGTCCCTTTTTTAATGTTTTTTCAATTGAGTTTTTTAGAGAGGGAGAGGGGGAGAGGTGGAAGAGTCAATGAGAGAGGAACATCATCGACCGGCTGCCTGCTAGGGATCGAGCCCGGAAACTGGGCATGTGCCCTGACCACTTGGTTCCTGGGTCGATGCCCAACCCCTGGCTGGGCTTCTGTGCATTTAATTTGTGGATTCGGGAATGTCGGCATGTTGTTCAATGTTCGCTCCATCTTTAAGAGGATAAAAATACTCTCCCATAGCCCAGCTAGTGTCGCTCAGTAATGGAGCGTCAGCCTGTGACCCGGGAGTTCACTATTCAGTTCCCGGTTAGGACACGTGCCAGGGTTACTGGCTCAGTCCCCAGTAGGGGGCGTGCAGGAGGCAGCCAATCAATGCTTCTCTCATCATTGATGTTTCTCTCTCTCTCTCTCTCTTCCTCTTTGAAATCAATAGAAATATACTTAAAAACAACTATTCTCCCATGTTTTTCTAGAACCCAGGTGCTTCATGTCACGTGGGTTAATCTTTGAAGCATATGTAGTGTCTGCAAGAAGTGAGGCCTAAGGATTCAGCCTCACTTTTCCCCAGTTCGCTGGCCATTCACCAGCACTACCTTTTTTGTGTGGGCGGCGAGCAGTCCCCCACCACCACAAATGCAGTCGAGTTCCCACGCTTGGGGAAATCGCAGGGGTCAGCACATCCGAGTGCCATGGGAAAACCACCTTTGTGAGCGTGGCGACTCCCCTGCCAGGCGAGTATAACCAGCACTGTCTGTATAAAGTCCTCACGCCCCCACTTCTAGTGCCAGACATCTTGGCTCCTGACACTGGAGCCCCGGCCCGGCCGCTCGCTGGCCTTGAGTAAGTTACAGCGAGTCTAGGGTTTAAAGCGGCACCTCGTGCCCTCGGCCCTCGGAGTGAGCTGACTGAGCAGCAGGTGGGCATCATTCCGGGTGTGTCTTGGTGTGAACTAAGTCATTCCCCCTCCGGATGGCCTCTGTGCCCGGATGGGTGGGAGGTGGCACAGACGCTGCCTTCCTAGAGGCACCTGTGGCAGCACTGGCGGGCGATACTGCACAGGGCAGCCCCGGTGCGATGGGTCACCCGAGGAGGTGCCTCTGCTGTGGTTTGCCTCACGCCTTGGGGGTGTGCCTGTGGCCTCACTGACGTGGGCTCCCCTGTGCTCTGGCTCTTTAAGATCCATCAGCATCACCGCTCACAAATGCCACAGCTCAGGAGCAGGGCGCGTGCTCGGCACACTCAGCCCTCCCCGACAGCCCCGCCGACCCGTCCCCAGGCATTCTGGTGTCACAGCCAAGTGCTTTCTGAACGGCCCAGGGTCACTGCTGCTGCCGCCCCGGCGGCTCTGGGCGCATGGGCTGAGTGGCCCGCCAGCACCCAGAGGCCCGTGTCTGCACTGCAGTCCAGGAACGGAAAGGAGGGCCAGCCCCGGTTTCTCTGAAAAGCAGCCGAGCAGATGGCATCACGCTGGGCACTGTTGCGAGCGCAGACCAGGAAATGAGCCTCTGCTCGCAGCCCGCCGTGGCCTTGCGTCACTGGGGTGGGTGGCTGGGGACACTTCCGGACGTTGCCTCACTTTACCGAACTAGCACTGACGTAATGCCACCAGCATCGAACATGGATGGTGTCGGTGTTGTCTGTGCTGGGAATAGTCACAGCTAACAGGCTCGCCATTGCCACGCCTTAGCCGTTAACTAACAAACGATGAGGTAGGTGCGGGCACCCCATTTCACAGATGGGACCGCTGAGGCACTGAGACGTTAAGCACGTGCTCCCACTTGGTGGCTGGTGAGCCAGGATTTGAACTGGGCATCCTAGCTACCGAGCCCGTTGGACAATGCCCGAACCTCCATCGTGCCCAACCCCACTAACAGAAAGGCGCGTGCAGGGGTTGGTGACTGCTGCCAAGCGGTCTCTCGTCGTCAGTTGTAAGGGCCATCGCCTTCAGGAGCCCCGCTGAGCCAAGTGCCTGGGCACCGTCTGCTTCTGCCACCCTGGCCCTGCACTCCTGGGCCAGGCCGCTCACCCCCATGCCTGTGCCCTCGGGCATAAACGGAGGTCCTAACGGGCCCTCCCTCTCATAGGGTTGGCCGTACAGACGAAACGGTGCAGCCATGCAGACACCTGCGTGCAAACCCAGGATGTGGTCCTGTCCTCGGAGACCCACCTCGCTGTGGTTCCTGGACGGGGAAAAGCAAAGGCGGAAACGCGAAGGAGAAGTTGCCACACCCCAGTCCACTAACTCGCCAGAAAATCACGTCTGCTGCCGCCCTCACTTCCTCTCCCCTCCTCCGCCTGGTGGTAGCAGAGGCCCTGGCCTGGGGGCCAGTCCGGCAGAGGCCTGCGCCACGGGTGCTGACCACAGTCACGTGGTCCTCATGTGACTGGCTCAGTCCTCCCCTTTCACCTTGAAGTAAGGTCACTGTCCCTCCTGTGCTGGCCAGGCCCGAGCGTAGAGGCCAGGGGTAGCGGCAGAACCCTGTGTCCCATCAGAGCCCAGCCCTGTGGCGTGAGGTCCCTGGCCCTGTGGGGAAGGGGCAGGCTGGGGGCTGCTGCAGCTCAGACGCGGCCTGAGCACTTCATGTCCCTGTCCCGGGGATCACCCGGGGGCCCCGGGGCTGGGGAGGCCTGTTTGGAAGGATGAAGAAGCCTCACCCTCTGGCCTGCTCCCCACACAGGCCCTGGCTTCCCTGAACCCCAGCCTACAGTCAGGTGGGGATGGTGCTCCCCGTGCCCCCTTCCAGACAGGGCTCCGTGGAACGCTGGCCCTCAGTGCTCTCCGTGCGTGCTGGGAGCTGGTGGCAGGCCTGCCTAGAGCTAGAGCACTCCTGCAGCCTTCTTGCCCCTTTCAGAAGTGAAAGCCCTCCCCCACCAGCTGAGACCTGATAGGAATGGGCACACCACTCGCTCCCTCCCGCGCAGGGCCAGGCCATCGGTGCCTTGCCGGGCAGGTAAAGATTTCATCTCACTTGGTGTGAGGACAAGCTCCCGAGTTCACCGTGCCCCCTCCCCCCCCCTTCCTCTCCCTCTGCACACGCTTGTCCTGCCCCCACGCATCCCTGCATCCTGGGGCAGGTCCAGCAGACTGGGACATGCACGGCACCTGACCGGAGCATACGCACCACATGCCCACCACCTCGGGTCCTACCAGCCATCGGGGTGTCCATTGGAGAGGCCGCTTGGCAAGTCTCAGGGCTTGTGCAGGAATGCCTGCCCCACGGTGGTGAGCTGGGCCTGCTGTTGGCTCGTCAGTCCCAAGGCCAGGGCGGCCACCCTGCCACTGCTCCTTCCCTCCGCCCTCAGACTCCTGCAGAGGAGCCAGGACTGGCCCTGGATTGGGGGCTTAGGTCCCTGGAGGGCTCAGTCCTGGCCTGGGTGGTGCAGGCTGGGAGCATGGGCAGCGGCGCAGGCACCCAGTTGGCCCAGCCCTCCTCCCAGCTGGAGCAGAGTAGTGTGGGGAGCAGCCTAAACCACTTGCCATGAACCCCAGGCTTATGGGGGCCTCTAGCAAGTCCTGGTCCCCTTCATCCAGGGGGGCTTGACTCAGCTCCTCTCCAGCCAGGCCTGAGCACTGGCTGTCTCTCTGCTCAGGACAGTTCCTGCTGGTCACAGTGTCAGACATGACCATGGCACCCTGTAAGCTGGAAGCCAGCCATAACGGAGCTGCCCACTCGGTGGCTCAGGCCCCGGCCTCCGTCCGTGGGGGTGGGAGTGGGGGTGAGGGAGCCTGTGCACAGACTTGGGAACTGCTTACAGAGGTCAGGGACCCCACTCGATGCCGCTCATAGTGGCAAACCCTGGCTCTTAGCTCCAGCTCTGCTCTGCACTGGTCTTGGCCCCCCATACCTGCTCTAGTCATGCACACACACAAGCAGCCCGTGCTGTCTTGGTGCCCCAACCCTGGGAGCCTGCAGTGTGGCCTGTTGGCAGCACCCACCTCCCCCCATAAAGCTGCACCAGGAATGCCCAGTGAGCTGGCCTCCACGTGGTCAGGTGATCCTCTGGGCCAGTGGTCCGCAGACCACCCGAGAGGTTGGCGACCGCTGGGTCAAGGAAACCTTTGGTGGTCCGCGGTTGGGCTCCACTTCCCTGCCTCCTCCTTCCCAGACCAAGGCCCACCTGGGCCCCCTTCCCAGGCTGGGGAGGAAGTGGGAGACTTGGGCCTCTGGGTGACTTTCTCACACTGAACTGACTCCCCCCTCCGCCCGCCCCCCGCAAACACTTCTCCCAGACTTGGTGGTGTTTCACCTGGCAGGTGGGGCGTCTGCTGAGGCTCTGGGATTCTTCATGTTGGCATTCAACTGCTAGTTAGGAGGAAAAGGGGCCTCGGTTGCAAACAGTTTATAAACACTCATTTATTCATTCTGCAAACAGGTATCAAGAACGGGGGGGTGGGTGAGGGGGGGACGGTGAACTCGGGAGCTTGTCCTCACTGTGTGCTGGGTCCTAAACCTGGTACTGGAAATCTTTATTTTTCTAAACCAGCAAACCTTCCCGGCCCTGGTGTTCTGGTAAGACAGACATCACAGTCCCCTCAGAGATAAGCTCTGGGGGCTTCCCGCGCCGAGCCTGCGGGAGACCGTCTCAGGACTTAGAAGGGAAGGCGTGAGGCCCCTGCAGCCGCTTCATTGGAAGGCTCTTCCTCATCTTGCCCCAAATGTTCCTGCCTGGCAGCCCCTCAGCCCCTCCCCACTCTGGGACCCTGGGGGGTAGGCAGGCTGTGGTGCAGGGTGAAGCCTTCGGGGTGCGGCTCTGCCCTGGCCAGGGCCACATGGCCTCTCTGGGTCCGGCAGGGTGCAGAAGGAGGCGCAGTCATGGATTACACACAGTCCAAGTGGGGACCCCTCCCGCAGAATGAGCCCCCTTTCTGGGCAGAGGCGTGGGGTCCTGGCCAGCACCTGACAGCAGACTGGCCTCCGCTGTGCTTCCTTACCGATGCCGGGCCCAGCCTCCCGGGAGGGGGAGGCCGCCGCCTCCCTTGCAGGGCCGCCAGCTCCCAGCCCTGTGAGGAGGCACCTCAAATTCCTGAGCACCTCACATGCCATTGTTAAGCTCCCAGCCTCATGGGCAGATCCTCTGAGAGGCCGCTGACCCAGACCCAAGGGGGCTATGTTCAGGGGGCCGGGGGAGGGGAGGGACGCTATGGGATAAAACCAGGCTGGCTCACCCTAGCCGGTGTGGTTCAATGGATAGAGCATCTGTATGTGGACTGAAGGGTCCCGGATTTGATTCTGGCCAAGGGCTCATGCCTGGGTTGCAGGCTCAATCCCCAGTAGGGGGCGTGCAGGAGGAAGCCGATCAATGATTCTCTCGCATCACTGATGTTTCCCTCTCCTCTGCCTCTGAAAGCAATAAAAAACAACGAAAGCAGCCCAGCTCAAATCCTGCCTGTGGACTCGGAAGCTGTGGGGCTGTAGGTGGGAAGGTCCCCTATCGAAGCCTCAATTTCCTCCCTGCCACGAGAGCAAGGATGTAGGGAGCACACACACATGCAGGGCTGTGAGGCTCTGCTGTCATTCCCTCTGTGTGGCCTGGGCTGCCTGCTAGGGCCCCGGGGGCTTCACAGAGACCCAAGGAGACAATAAGGTGCCTGGGAGGTGGCTGGAGCCCAGTGGCAGCCTGGGGGGTGGGGATGTGGGGTAAGAATTAGGATGATGTTCTGGGGTAACATTTGAGCCACCACAGGAGGGAGCTAGGCATTAGAGGAGGAAGGGAGAGCCAGGTAGAGGCCGAGCAGGCGCAGTGACAGGGATGTGGGAGTTCAGGGTACTCTGGGCGCAGCAGGGAGTTCTGTGGGGTTGGAGACAGACACCTCAGTCCCAGTGACAGAGCCTCACGCATGCACAGGTTCAGTGGGTCATCCGGTGTTGGAGCCAGTCTGCACACCTCCACCCTCCGCACCCACCTCTGCCCTCTGCCCTCTGCCCCCACCTCCCACGAGAAACCTGATTCCTGTTCTGATGGCAGCAGCAGCAGGCAACTGAGAGAGGCCTTAAGAAAAAAAAAAAAAAGGCTATTTGGAAAATTCCACTGTGGTGTGCTAAAACGGGAGCCCCACTCCCAAGTGCGTGCTGTTTCCTTCATACCTAGAGCCTTAAGGCCTCCATCCCTGGGCACTTCTGAGCCATCAGTGAGCCACAGGAGTCCCCGCCCTCCCCGTGCCCTGGGCTTGCATCTGTCCGTTTCCTTGTAACTCACTTCTTCCCGTCGGTGACTTGGGATGCTCTGGGAATGAGCGGCCCTTGACTTTGGGCCAGACCCAGCTGGATTCCAGCATTCCCAGTAAAATGGGGCAACGACGGAGCACATGGGGGTCCCCGGGGCAGTCGGAGACACTGTTGGCTCAGGGCTCTGCAGTCAGCGCTCCCGAAACAGCAGCGGTTTGGCCCTGCGCTGGTTACCTAACCGCTTGGAGCTTGTGTTTCCCCATTCACAAAGTGGGAACAGCTCTTGCCTTATCTCGGGGCTTTGGTGAAAAGGGCCAGGGACTCGGAGCCCTCATCCCCTTCTACGTGGGCGTAAGCAATCTGACAAACGGCATCTCAGCTGGTGACGCAAACCATCATCCTATATTTGGGTGCACTGTACTTATTTTTATCCCGGATTTCCAAGCGTTAAGGGGACAGTAATCCGTCCTACCCTCCCGTCGTCTTCTAAATTTCACTTGGTGTCTCCTGAAGCAGGCCTTACTCGTGGCAAGTCTAAGGAACCCCTGGAACCCCTGTCCCGCAGAAGAGACCCTTGTGGGCAGCTCCCCACCGGCCTGCAGGCCCAGCACAGCTGGGGGGCAGGGAGAGGAATTCCACACTGTCTGGCTTTACGCTTTATTTAAAATTCAGTATCACTCTTATAACTTAAGCATTTCCTCTGCGCTGTACGATAAACTCTAAAGTTTTTTTAAACGGCTCCATTCCGTTAACCTCCCCTCACTGTTGTCAATCACCCGCTGGTAATGTCCTCCCTTACACGCAGTCTGCCGGGATTTGGGTGGTGGTAGGGGCGCTTTGGACCACAGGGATTCCGAGTGCTGTAGTTCTCTCTTCTGCTTCCTTCTTTGCTGAGGCCACGCCTTCTCCCCCCGTCATGAATGTGCTCCTTCAGGAGTCCTGCCTCCCCGAATTCGCTGATGTAACCGGGTGCAGGCAGGAGACAGGTAGCTGTGCCTGTTGAAACTGAGCAGAGACAAGTCAATGGCTCTGGTGTGAGGCTCCGTGCTGCTGCTTGCAACCAAGTGTGGAGGCTCCCTCCCGGCGGCGGCGGCTCTGCGTGTTGGGACGCTTTTCCGTCTGTGTCGCCGGCTCTCCCCCATGTGCACGACCACACAGCTGAGCTTGTGCACCGCGTTTTTAATTTTGTGGCAAGGACTTGTCTGGAGCACTTCTGGGTGCTGGTGACAAATCACACGCTGAGGGCCCAGAGAAGTGGGTTACAGGATGGGTGGGGCAGCAGGCGGGGGAGAGGGGGAGACTAGGGCGGGCAGAGGGCGCCCAATGCAAATCTGCCGACCACAAGTTCTTTTTGGTTCTGGTTTCAGGACCCTGGTTCCTTGTCCTGGTGGGGCTTTAAAACCCTAGGACTCAGAAGGAGGGCCGGGAGGGGTTTGTGGAGTCACAAGGAACACGGCGAAAGCGGATTGATTAATCCGATGTATTGCACTGCTAACCAAGTCAGGCCCGAAGCTAGCCTGTACTCGCCCGTGTTAAGATAAGCTGAAGGAGACCTGGTATTACTTATGTTCACTGAACACCACTGAGCAATAGAAGCGTCGATAAAGCGTCTGTTATGCACCAAGGCCTGAGGGTGTTAATGGGTTCCATCAGGCGCTTGCCTTTTGAAAGCTGTCACCCGTCCTGCCATCTTAATAGGTGCCAAGCGTTTGTAGGGCCCTGACAGCCCAACCCGCATGACCATGGCGGACAAGGTAATCTCCCACTGCAGCTTCCGGATGGCCTCTGTGGTGGGGGTTCTCTTCCCCTTCCCGCCACAGTCAGCGTGGTCTCTGAGGTTTCCTCCCTGGTGATCCTGCCCGTGGCAGTGCTCAGGGCTCCTGATTGGTGCCATCAAAGGCGTCGCGGCTCCCAGCCGCTGGGTTTTCCTCTGGCCTTGATGCCCCCAGAATATAATGGTAATTTAACCAATAGTTACGGGCCTGCTATTTGCCAGGTGCAGGGAATAGAAAAGAAGACGAGCCAGGTTCGCCTCAGGAAGCCTCCATTCTAGGATAGGATCAGGTACCACCCAACAAAAGCGTTGGAAGGTGGTCTGGGCGGGGCCCCTGGCTTCGGACCCCTCCCGCTACTGGCGGGTCCTGGACCTTGGGCCAGCGGCTTCTCGCCCGTTCAGTGCACGGCTCTGACCACAGACCCTGTCCATTTGTGTCTGCACTGCCGACCGGAAATAATGCACGGGCTCTGGGCCAGCGGTTCCCAAACTTGTCTGTACTTTACACAACTTCCAAAACTGTATCTCACTTCCAGATCCACTGGCCCGGGGAATGGCCTAGGGCTTGGCGTGTGCAAAGACCCCCGGGCGCTGGCACAGGGCTCAACCAAGGACAACTACCCGAAAAGCCCGTTTTACAGATGAAGAGACTAAGGCCGGGCCGGGAGGACCCCACAGCGACGTTCCGAGGTCGCCGGTCCGGGGCCGAGGTCGGGCGCGGGGTTCGCCCACACAGGCCTCCTGCCTCCAGCCAGGTGGGGGCGGGGACCCCTCCCCGCACACCTGCCCCGGGGCAGGGGCGCCCATCGATGCGCTCCGCCGCTCGGCTCCCCACGCCTGGTCCCTGCCGCTCGAGCCCCTTCCCCCTCCCGGCCGCTTCCCACTTCCAAGATGGCCGCGGGTGGAGCCGACCAGGTAAGGAGGCCTCAGGCGGGTGTCCACGGGGGCCCCGCGGCCACGAAGATGCTCTCAGACATCCCTCGCGGCTCCGCCCGGCCCTGGGGGAGAGATAGGGGCCGGAGACGCCGGTCGGGCCCTCGGCGGACGGGCGAGCGGGCCTGAGGAAGGGCTGCGGGGCGAGCGCCCAGCTCCAGGAGCGGCGGCAGCGAGGCGCGGCGGGCGGCGGCAGCTCGGGCGGAAGAGCGGCCGCGGCCGAGGCCGGCAGGGGGCGGGGCGAGGGCGCGCGGGGCGGGGCGAGGGCGCGCGGGGCGGGGCGAGGGCGCGCGGGGCGGGGCGAGGGCGCGCGGGGCGGGGCGAGGGC
Organism: Corynorhinus townsendii; assembly: GCA_026230045.1. Taxonomy (NCBI): domain Eukaryota; kingdom Metazoa; phylum Chordata; class Mammalia; order Chiroptera; family Vespertilionidae; genus Corynorhinus; species Corynorhinus townsendii. Next base: position 2,536,324 of record JAPDVU010000001.1, on the reverse strand, counting down.
GCGCTCCGCTGTTGGCCTAGGGCGGCTGGCGCGCACCTGCTCTCGGGCCGCCGCCGGCCGCGCTCCTGGCGTCCTCGCCGCGCAAGTTGCGGGTCCCTCGGGACTTGGGGTGCCGGCCCCCCGGCCCCGGGATGGCGTTGCGGCCGAGCTAATTCGGGTACTGAGGACTGGGGCGGGGGCGGGGGCGGGGGCGGGGCCGGGAGGGAGGGACCCGGCGCGCGGGCGCTGCCACCTGCTGCAGCGCGGGCCGGAGCGGGAGGCGGCCTGAGGCGGACGGGAGGGCAGCGCGGGGCCGCGTCCTGCCCGGGCGCCCCCTCCGGCGCCGGGGAGCGCGAGGGGCCCGGGGGACATTGCGGCGCCCGGCGGTACTCGAGCGCCGCTCGGTGAGACGCGCGTCCCGACACGCTTCTTTTCCGGAACTTGACGAAAAGTTTCCCCCTCCGATGCGCGGGGCTCGCGGGCCCGGAGTGGACCCGGCTGGGCGCGCGGACCCGCCCCTCCCGGCCGCCGCGACCTTTCCTCCTCGGGGCCCGGATCCCCGGCACCTTCCCACCCTCCGCCGTGGAGCCCCAGACCCCCTTCCTTCTGGGAATCCCTGCCCTTGGCCCCGACGCCCTCCTCGGATGCCTGTCGCTGGGCAGGGACCCCCTGCGCCTCGGTGGCCCAGGCTGAGAGGCCCCGCGGTGTGTGTCCGGGGCAGGGAGCTGCGTGGAGGAAGGAATGGACGGCTGGCAGCCGTGGGGGCGAGGCCGTGGTGAGGAGGGCTCCTCGGGAAGCGGAGGACTGGCCCTGCGCACCCTCACCTGGCGTTTTAGGGGCAGGATCCTCGCCTGGCCACGGGAAGCCGTTTCTGCCTTAAAAATGCCCAGGGCGCCGTTTCCACCCACGGAATTGGGGGCGTTGCTTTGGAAAGGTGTCGGTGCCGGAGGCTCCGGGGGCCGGGACCGCGGCCGCTAGCGCCTCACCCCTGCCTTGGCGGCCGCAGGGGGCGGGGAGGGGCAGCGGGGGGCGGATCGCAGGGGCCGGGGGGCGGCGGTGGGGGACTGGGGGGGCGGCGGGGGGCAGATCGCAGGGGCCGGGGAGCAGCGGTGGGGGACTGGGGGGGCAGCGGGGGGCGGCGGTGGGGGCCGGGGGGCTGCGGTGAGGGACTGGGGGGGCAGCGGGGGGCGGCCGCAGGGGCCGGGGGGGCTGCGGCGAGGGACTGGGGGGCAGCGCGGGCCGGATCGCAGGGGGCGGGGGGGCGGCCGCGGGTGGGTGCTGCGTGGCCGCTCCTCCTCCCAGCAGTGGACACTTCCTCTTGCCCTGCTCATTGGCGGTCAACCCCGCTCTCAAGTCGGGGTGTGGCTTCTTCCCAACTTCTTACCTGCCCCAGGGCTTGTCCCTCCCTCCCCTCGGGAGCTGAGCCGCCTTAGTTGTCCCTGTGTTTGACCCCTTGAGGCCCTGGGCTCCGCCTGACCCCCGGCCCTGATGAGAACCCGGCGGCACTTGGGGTGGAGTGAGTGCCCCTCCGGGAAACATTAGGGAGGTGCAGTGACTGGTGGAGAGAGGCAGAGGGGGGCTCCAGACTCTGCTCCCCTCGGGGTCGTCCACGGCCCAGCAGGTGGGAGGTGGCGCCAGGTCCCCGCTCCCGCTCCCTGCTCAGCGCTGCGCTCTGCACTGGGCTGGGTTGGCTCCGCGTGTGTGGACAGTGTTCCCAGGGGCCCCCAGCCTCCCTGGTCACCTGCAGTTCTCCAACTAGGCACCCTCCCTCTGCCTCTCCCCCCTCCAGTCTCCACCCCTGCCCACTCCCCTCTGTCCAGTGGGTGGATGTCTGTCCTTCATGCCCCCACTTCCTCTTGCGGGTGCTCTGCCGAAGGCCTGATGGCGAGGACCCAGCTTATCAGAGCAGCTGGTTTTGGAGTCTGTCCCTCCCCTGTTGGTCAGCACATCTGACCTTCCTGTGGCGCCTCAGCCCAGGGGCTGCCTGCCCAGCGTGTTGTACTTGCTGGTGGACCTTGGAGACCTCGGTGGTCATCAAAAGAGACATTTACTCACGTAAAAGGGCTTAATGATTGTGTTGTTAATGTTTGTTTTAGGGCGGGCATAAACTTTCTAGGGCTCCGGCTGTTTAGCATTCTAGGTTGTCAAGCTGGAAGGACCCAGGTAGAGCAGCTGGGCCAGTCTTCTCCTTTTACAGATGGGCAAGTTGAGGCCCAGGCTCAGCGGGTGCCACAGAGCAAATGCGAGGAGGAGAGGTGTGAAGGGCAGGAAGAAGCTGCACGGGGAGGCAGTGCAGATGGAATGGCTTGCTGATGCACACGAGTGGCTAAAATTGTGGGCGGAGCTGGCTGGCCCTCTGGGGGGGGGGTTGGGGGGGCCAGGAAATAACTCAGCCAGCTCTCCTGAGGCTTAACTGGAGCCTGGCACTGGGTTTCTTCCCTAATCCCATCAGCTGCCGGAGGAGACAGGGTCTGTTATTGGCCCATGTTGTACATGGAGAGTGAGGCACAGGACAATTGAGAAACTAGTTTAAGGTCATGCAAAACGGAGGAGCTGGGATTTCAACCCAGTCTATCCTCAGACCCTGCTGCATCCACCCCATCCCCTTTGTTTTATTTTTAAAACTTTCTCTTGGAGCTAACACGCATACAGAAGAAAATTATGAACTGTTTAGCTTATTGATGGTCACAATATTTAGGGCCTGTGTTCTTAAGCACTCCAGCAAGCCATATATGTGGGCCTTGATGTCAGGCCTGGTTTGAATCCCGTTTCTGTCGCTGTGTGAACTTGAGTGAATTCCTTAGCCTCTCTGAATCTCAGTTCTTCACTGTACTTGCCAGGCATGTGATGCTTGGAGCATGTGATAGTAGCTAGTATGCTAGGTCATGGTAAATGTTTGGTAAGTGATTTCTCTTTTTTTTTTTTTTTAAAATATTTTTATTGATTTCAGAGAGGAAGGGAGAGGGAGAGAGAGATATCAGTGATGAGAGAGAATCATTGATCAGCTGCCCCCTGCATGCCCCACACTGGGGATCGAGCCTGCCACCCAGGCATGTGCTCTGACCGGGAATCGAACTGTGACCTCCTGGTTCATAGGTTGACAATCAACCACTGAGCCATGCTGGCCAGGCTAAATGATTTCTCTTATAAATAACTAGAGGCCCGTGATGAAAATTCATGCACTGGAAGGGGGGGGTCCCTCCGCCTGGCCTGCCCCCTCTCACAGTCTGGGAGCCCTCAGGGGCAGGAGGCGACCCAGCGATTGGGGGAAGGTGACCCTGCATCACACCTCTGCTGCTGCCACTGTCGGCAGCACAAGCCTCGGCCGGCCCTGATTACCTGAGCCTTGGGCGGCCCTGGGCGGCTGTGGGGCTGAGGGGACTGGACGCCACCATCCAAGGCTTTGTCTGTGCCTCGGGCCGGCCCTGGGCGGCTGGGGGGCTGAGGGGACTGGACGCCACCATCTTGTGGCTGTGGGTGCCGCCATCTTTGAGGTCGTGATGGTCAATTAGCATATTCCCTCTTTATTAGATAGGCTTGAGGTTACACCTTATGCTGGCTTTGCTCAGTGGTCTGAGTGTCTTCCTAACCTGTCAGCTGCCTGGTAATCACATGGGTACTTACATGATGGCTGGTTTTGGAATTTCACTAGACGTAGCCGAAACGTTTTGGGATGTGTGGAATCCCCCATGCAGGGAGAGTCCTTGATTGAAAATGTCCCCCCTGTGCCTTCTAAACATAACCACCTTTGGGCAGTGTAACTCCGATGTCTGCTCCCTAGGGCTGGCTGTAAAGGAGCTTGGGGACCCTCAGCAGTTCAGCCCCAGTTCCCCCCTGGTTGGCTGGTGGACCACAACTTACTTAAACATTGTGTTAAATGCCAGGTTCCTAAAAGTTGCCACTCACCCTCCGGAGGAATATATTGAGCTTCTAAGAAATTCTTTATTTTAGGATTTTTTAAAAAATATCCTAAAGAATAACACATTTAAAAAGTCATCTGTAAAGTTCGCTGTTCTATGTATGACCCCAGCACAGCCACTTTATCATACGTTACATGTACCCTCCTTGCCTCTGTCTTCTTGTCTGTGGGTGGTAATGAGGGTCGTGGTGGGGGTTATACCGATGGTGCGTGTAATGCACACTTGGTGAGCAGAGGCGGCTGCTCTTGTTCATTGTTAATTGTTAATGCTGAGGCACCTGAGACCTAGAACACCCTGTGCCTTCCTTCCCAGGCACCTTCCTGCCTGAGCCAGGGCTTGAATGAACAGGAGAGAGATGGGGGTTGGTCTTCTGTGAAGCAGGGCTCTCCCACCTGGAGATGCCACACAGATAGCGGTGCGCTTGATCGGAAGAGTAAACTAGGGAGCCCGTGGCGGAGCCGGGTTGATGGGAGGCGTGGCGGCGAAGGTGAGTGCACGCAGTCTCCTTGGAGGACAGCAGCGTCCCCGTGCTGAGCAGGTGGCTCTCCTCTGCAGGACCCAGACAGGAGCCTGGACAGGGAGGGCTGCGTCGTGGACGGGGAGGAGCCGGAGGAGCCTGCGTGGATGGGCAGCATCGCTTCTCCTCAGAGCCACCCAGGAGGGCACCCCCTCCCGAGGGCATAACGAATTCATTTGGTGTTAGCTTCAGAAGCTCTTTCTCTTATTTATGAAGGGCTCGCCCGGACTTGGTCCTATTGCTCTTTAAGGCGGAGGAAATTAAACTTGCTTCAAGATGGAAGGGTTTTTGAAAGCCTGACTCGCAATCACTGGCAGAGCCACTGCCCGCTTTCTGACTTTATTAAACCTGAGACCCGGCCCGCGGCGTGCCGGGGGGTCCAGGCTTGCAGGGCGCTGATCTTATTTGCGACCTGCAGAACTCAGTGTGGGGCAGGCGGGTAAGGTTCAGACGGGCTGGCTGCCTGAATTTAATCCTCCTCCTTACCCTTGACGTCTGGCGTGTTTCCTCTCGTCTGGGAGGTGAGGGCTAGTCATCACACCGTCTCCTGCGCTTTCATGGCCGGAGCCAGCTGTGCCCAAAGGCGCCGAGAGCCTGGGGTGCGCACCCGCTGTGGAGGCCACTGCTGCAGGGCCTGTGTGCTCGGCCACAGCGCCTTGGACGTGGGGAAACACGTGTGGAGGGAGGAATTGTGCCGTACTGTCCAACGCCATGGCCTGCTGACGGGTCCTCGCCGGCTGGTCTGGCAGCAGCCGTGATGCTCAGGGTGGTCACCGCTTCCTTGCTGTGTCTGTCGTCCGCTCCCCTGCCAGGAGCTCCAGGGGGCGGACTTTCTCCCTCCTCTGTTACCTCCAAGCTCACCTTGCTTTGGGGACAGAACCAGCTCTCAGCAGATGTTACTTGGATGGACTGTTCCTGAAACCTGCCTGCTTGGAACATAGCGGTTAGTCCTGATTAATTCAGCAGATAGGTTCTGAATCCTTAATCCACGCCAGGCCTTTGGCCAGGCAGTGTGTCCAGAGGCTGTGAGTGCTGTGCCTGCCTGACGCTTCGAAGCCTGTGCGAGGAGACGTGGGGTCAGCGGTGGACATAGTTGTTTCAGGAGGGGTGTGGCCAAAAGGGGCCTGGGAAGGAGGAGGGCCTGCGGCTTCCTGGCAGAGGGAGGAGGGCTTCTCAGAGGAGGTGGCCTTGGAATGTTCCGGGTGTGTCTCCTGATGGCACCTGTTACCAGCTCCCCGGGGGCGCTGAAGGCAGAGAGGGCCTTGGGCACAGCGCAGCGGTCCTGGGTGTCGAGGGAACTGAGAGTGGCAGTGCGAGGCCGGGGAGGCTGGCAGGGACGGACCGGGAGGGCCCCGTGCCAGCTCAGGGAATTGAGGCTTATTCTGTCTTTAGAGAACGTGTGACTTGGAGGCAGGCCACCGGCAGCTGGCCTCCTGGCGGGCTCCCACAGTTCCCCCGGCAGCCTGGCTTGGAAGCACGCGCTCTGAGCACAAGGCAGGTGCTCTGGAGGGCGGCTTCGGCTTTCTGGCACGGGTGGCACCGGGAGGCAGGGTGTGAGGACGGGTGGCACCGGGAGGCAGGGTGTGAGGACAGGCGGCCTTGGCCCTTGCAGATTTTGGTTTTAGAGTGTGTTGCAAGCGGAAGTTCTTCTTTCCTTTTAGGTTTCCCCGAAGGCTAACACCCTGTTCCTGAGGTTTAAGGAACTTAAACTGGACTTGGAACCAGCGGAGGCCTCACAGGTGGCTCAGCGGCTCCCTTAGAAGAGGCCCTCGGGCTGCTGTCCACGCCCCCACGGCCCAGGGGAGACGAGCAGGAGGTCCTCCTGCCCTTCTGGTGTCACCATTTCAGTTCATGTTCTGGCAGGGACTGGAGCTTTCAATGTGGCGAAAGGAGAGGAGAGTCACGTTTATTGGGCACCTACTGTGTCAGGTGCGGCGTGTGGTGTGTTGGCACTTTCACCAAACCTCGTGTCATTTATCCTCAGGTCTGCCTGGGATTTCTGTGGTGTGGCACCGTTTTCCTGCTGGGGAGGAGGGAAGTTGAGGCTCAGAAAGGCTGAGCACCTCCCGCCAGGTTGCCCCAGCTGCTAAGGGGCGGAGCCTCTGCTCCCCTGAGGGCTTCCTTTGGGGTCCGCTTTTCGCCAGCCTGACGGGAGTGTTGATGGTGCTTTGATAATTCTAATTCCCTTTGACGCCGCCAGAGATTAGCTCTTAACGATGTGCTAGATATATTCCTTACCATGTTTTCCTTTTAATTAAAAAAAGGACTCTGAGGTTGTGTACCTTGGACTCTCCTTGCATCTTCCTGGTGTGAGTGCCGCTCTTATCTCAGGGTTTCTCCCCCCCCCCCCCCCCCCCCCCCCGCCCCCAGCAGCGTCTCCGAGGTGCCTTGCTGTGGCCTTGCCCGGGAGTGGCTCCAGCCCGGGAAATCGGGGCGTGTGCGCTGCCGCGCATTTAGAATGTGCTCCCAGGTGGGCCGGGGTGCTCAGACCCTTTCGGAGGACGCACTGAGTGTTTGCTCTGTAGGCTGGAGAACACGCTGTTTTATGCAACATCTGTATACTTTCAGTTTTGTATAAAACGCTAATTTTGTGTGTAGCGCAGCGTGGCTCTGCCTTCCAAGGGAAGCTGATAACCAGTTAGCGTAACATCATGGCTGGAGCTCCCTTCCTCGCTGGGTCACAGGTCAGGCTTTTCTGTGTAGTGCAGTCTGTTTCTGAATTCTGCATTTCCATTTATTCCTCCGTGTTTCTACTCTGCTCCAGAGCTCTGCTGACTGGCTCCTTCCGTCTCCGGGAGGGAGAGAGATCTCTCCTCCCTGTTCTGCTCTTAATGACTTTGCTGTTGCTGTGCTGACACGGAGAGGAGGGCCAGGCTTCTGGAAGGGGAGCAGGAAGGCTCTTTGTAAAAGCTGCAACGGCCCCCCCGAAAGAGAGAGAGAGGTTATCATTGTTCTGCTGGCTCCAGAACCTTCAGCCAGTCGCTGTTTGGCGATGGCAGCTGCCAGCAGAGTGCCGGCCGGGGGCCGGGGGGCCAGTGGATGCTGTTCTCCTGGTGCTTTAGTTCATTCTCCCAAGGCAGGGAGGTAGAGCTGGGAGTAGAACCCAGGCACGTCTGGGTCCAGAGTCCCGTTCTCTGGGTTGTTCTGCTCCATGGGTCAGATTTGTTTTTATTAAAAATATATTGATCGCAGAGAGGAAGAGAGAGAGAGAGAAACATCAACGATGAGAGAATCATTGATCGGCTGCCTCCTGCACGCCCCCTACTGGGTGGGGGTCAAGCCCACAACTCAGGCTTGTGCCCTGACCAGGAATCAAACTGTGACCTCCTGGTTCATAGCTCAATGCTCAACCACACCAGCCGGGCCATAGGTCAGATTAAAATGCCACACTAGGTCTCTTTAGCTTTGGAATTTTAAAGGACAGTAGAAGGTGACATAACATAGACCAGGGTCCTCAGTCCTCTGGGGACTCTGCTGTCCACGCTGGTGCCTCTCTCACCCCCCTCTTCCCACCCCGCCTTAAGCAGAGAGCTGTCTGCAGGGCCCTGGATGTGTGTGTGTCACGGGCGGCTTTGACTCTTCCCCGCTCGGGTCTTTATTGTAGGGTTTTGGTGTTTGTTTTTCCTCTATTGTTTATCCATCTTCACTGAGCCAGCCTTCTGACCTGGTCTTTATAACTGCAAACTAAGCCATTCATCCACTAGGAATAGCCTAAGGGGGCGGGGGGGCGGGTTAGTCCGCCGCTAAGGAACAGTGTGATCTCGGGCCTGTTTCTTAGCCTCTCTGAGCCTCCGCTTCTTACCTCGAAGTCCTGAGCGAGCTGACCGAAACACTTGTGGAGGGCATGCTGAAGTGGGCGTGGTTGGGGCAGTCTCACTGCAGGTGGTACATACCATTTATCTCCTCGTTTTCCGAAGCAAATGGGTTTTTATGCCGTCTCAGAACAAGCAGAACCTTGACTTCTATATGGCTTATGAATGCACACACTTCCAGCAGAGGCAGCCTGTTTGTCACCGAGAAAAACACACACGGAAAAACAGAACCCTGCCCCTGCTGGCACAGGCGTGCTGCCGCCTGTTGTCCTGGGGGTCGGCGGTGTGACTGGTGGGTGGTGGGGAGGATGGCAAAGATGACATTTATGTATTTTTACCCTGCGCGCACCCTTTGTTTGTGTTGTCTTCTGTTATTTTACATCACGATCGTGTGTTAAAACTCGAGCACCTGGTCCTGCATGAGAAGTTGGGTCTGTAGGGCTTCTTCCAAGGGTCCCCTCTTTAGAGGGCTGTCAGGACATTCGAGCTGTGCAGCTGAGGAGTGGCGTCTTCGGCTTCACGTCCACTGCCTAAATTCCCGTGTTGATGTTTTTTCCAGTTTCTCCTTGGACCAAGATGACTGATGGAAACCTTTCCAGCTCTACAAATGGCGTGGCCTTGATGGGCATTCTGGATGGTCGGCCAGGAAACCACATTCAGAACCTGCCACACTTGCATCTCAAGGCGCCCAGATCCCTCTCGTTGCCGGAGTGTGGGTCCAAGCTGAAAGTTGGGGCTCTCGACCAGCACAGCCTGCAGTCCGTGGACTCAGGCATTCCTACCCTAGAGATCGGCAACCCCGAGCCCGTCCCCTGCAGCGTGGTCCATGTGAAGAGGAAACCGTCTGAGTCGGAGCTAGTTCCCGAGCGGGCCTGCCAGAGCGCATGCCCGCTGCCGTCCTACGCGCCCCCAGCTCCCCCCGGCGCCGAGCGGGAGCAGAGTGTGCGGAAGTCCTCCACGTTCCCCCGGACGGGCTATGACTCGGTGAAGCTCTGCAGCCCCACCTCCAAAGCCCTGAACCGCAGTGACGATGTGTCCGTCTGCAGCGTGTCCAGTCTTGGCACAGAGCTGTCCACCACCCTGTCCGTCAGTAATGAGGACATCTTGGACCTCATGGTCACGAGCAGCTCCAGTGCCATCGTGACCCTGGAGAATGACGATGGCCCGCAGTTTACCGACGTCACCTTGAGCGCCATCAAGGAAAGCCGTGACCTACACCAGCAGGACTGTGTGGATGAAATTGCGGAGGGAAGTAAATTGAAAAAGTCGGGACCCTTTAGTAACTTCTTTACAAGGTAATGCCATCTTGTTTCTCCAGAGGATCGAGGTGGTTGCGTTCAGACCGGTGAAGCTGTCCTTGTCTGAAACGTGTGTGTGTGTCGGGAAACCCTGTTGAGCAGGCCCTGTGTCGGTCGGGCAGGTGAGCCGGCCTTTCCCCAGCAGCCCAGAGTCCCGGGGGGTGTTGCTGGACTGGTCCGTGGAGATGCTGCTTCTTGATTCCTCGCTGCTAGACTCTCTCGCACAGCCTGTTGTCCCTTTCCGCCCCGGACCTGCTGCGGCCGAGGGTGACCCACCAGTGGTCCGTGTTACCACATCAGCAGCCTTTGTCGGCCTGATTCTCTGAAGGGCCCTTTATGCTGATACCTTGAGTCTCCTGGGCCAACCAGAGGGTGCTGATGTGGTTGATGTCAGAGTTAGTAACCCTCATTTCTAACTCCAGCCCCTATTTGTATAACCCAGGCCTGGTATTTCTGGGTGTCTGTCACTGCTGAGATGTGTGCTGTCACCTGTGTTGGGACTAGGCCACTCCCCATGGTGTCCTGTCACCCAGGAGCCAAACCAGGGCTGCTGGGGTCCCTGTGTCTCACCACAAGCCCAGTGGGGACAGCTCCTACTGCTTTGGCCTCTTCTCTCTGCTTTTGTGTTTTCATTCAACCCGTGTTTGTGTCCTAGGCTCTGCTCTTGGCAGGTAACACGGGAGTGATGCGGTGGTAGGAATGGTGATAAGTAATGACTGTCAGTGGGCTTACAGGCGGTCGGAGCAGGCACAACAGTCAGTGTCCCAAGCACATGGCAGCCCCTACACCGCAGTGCTAGAGGAGGGCACGGCTGTGGAGAGGGTGTGTGGAGAGCGGCCATTTGCTCACAGCTGCTCTTCAGAGGGCCCTGGCCCAGGGCTTGGCAGGTGGGAGCATTCCTGCGGTCGACCCTGGCCGCCCCATGGGTGTGCCCCCAGCAAAACCCATGCTGGGCACTGCATACAGGGCATCCCTTCCAGATGGTGTGATGTGCTGGCATCAGGCGTCTGTGACTGTGGGCGCGCACGCCAACCTGCCGCTGCCTCAGTTGCTTCATCAGCCGAATGTGCGGGCCCTTGCAGATGAGTCCCACACCTGTCCTCTGACCAGGGCTGTGTTTTGTGGGCACCTTTTCTCTGATGTGCTGACAAACAGGTATGGGGCTCCCAGGAGTAGTGTTCCTGGTCTCAGAGCGCATCACTCAACCATTGCCCTCGGGGGGAGGGACGCAGGGACTTTAGGGGAGACTGTCACTCTCCCTGCTGAGGCCATGTCCTAAGGTGGTGTAGTGGCAGTTCAGGTTTGTGTGGCTGCACTGACCCCTTTACTCAGGTGAGTGTTTCAGCGTTTCCTGGTTATGGCACCGCCTGGGTGCCTGTTCAGGCTCCTCAAGATCCATCCCTGAACTCCAGAATCAGGGTCTCAGTGGAGGGCCCGGGGATAGGCTTTCACAATCTCTTGGGGTTCTTGGAAAATTTGGGGAACCTTGCTCACAATGAGGGTGGCTGGGAGCTACACAGAGGGAAGAGCTTAGCTTTGGAATTCAAGAGCCCTGTACCCATACCCTAGCGGTGTGACCTTGCAAAAGTTACCTCACTCTGAACTAGTTTTCTCATCTCTAAAATAACATTAGTCAGTGCCTAGCACGTGGTGCTGCTCTGTTCACGTATGGTGTGCTCTTACCTTTGTCGTCCTTGGCACCCTTGTGCTTTCTGTCTCAGCTTCCACATCTGCAAAATGGGGGTTATGAGACCTACCTCTGGTAGTCATGGGGCAGAAGTGGGTCACACATGTGAAACAGTACAGACCCAGACAAGTGTGAACAGTGCAGACACAAACAAGTGTGAACGGTGCGGACCCAGACTAGTGTGAACGGTGTAGACCCAGATGAGTGTGAAACGGTGCGGACCCAGACGAGTGTGAACGGTGCGGTGCAGACCCAGACGAGTGTGAAACGGAGCGGACCCAGACGAGTGTGAAACGGTGCGGACCCAGACGAGTGTGAACGGTGCGGACCCAGACGAGTGTGAACGGTGCGGTGCAGACCCAGACGAGTGTGAAACGGTGCGGACCCAGACGAGTGTGAACGGAGCGGACCCAGACGAGTGTGAAATGGAGCGGACCCAGACGAGTGTGAACGGTGCGGACCCAGACGAGTGTGAACGGTGCGGACCCAGACGAGTGTGAACGGTGCGGACCCAGGCGAGTGTGAACGGTGCGGACCCAGGCGAGTGTGAACAGTACAGACACAGACAAGTGTGAAGCAGTGCTGACAGGGCAAGCCTTGAAGTCTCAGTTGCTTGTTGTGATTCTCCTGACTGCCTTGTCTCCCTCTGTTTCGGAGCCTCTTCTGTGCGATCACTTCTAAAGCTGCTGGTTCTTGAAAATCCTTTTCAGCTGTTTGCTGCTGAAATCAGATGTCACCTCTTTGCTTTATTCCTTGCTTCTTGTCTCCTTATCCTTGTTCTGATGGCTGCGACGTTATTGTGAGCCATCATTAAGTACCTGTGGGAAGCTAGTGGAATATTAATGACAAATGAATCAAATATGAAATCATGGACATGTCTAGTGAGTTTTGTCCGAGAATCTTCAAGTGTTAGAGAAGAGTGTCAATCTAGGTTTCCTTTGAAGGGGAAAGGGCTCTGGGCCAAAAATGTTTGGAACCTACTGAACATTTTACAGGTGAGTAAATTTACAGGGGAGTTACAGGGAGGGCCTGGCACACAGTGGGTACTCAGAGCACTGCAGGCTGTGTGAGTTTCTGTTGAGGGCAGGTCCTTTGGAGTTCCCAGCCCAGGTCTCTGAGTCATCCTGTTTCTTCACTTTATCCCCTGAGCCCAAGCGACTCTCTTTACCCTAGTGCCTGTCTGTTCTCCTTTTCCTCACCGAGTCCAGTTCGAGGTTGTAGAAGGAAGCGTAGGCAGGATCGTGGGAGGCTAGTCTAGGACAAAGGGGCTGGGGGGGAGGGAGGGGTGGAGCTGGTCGGGAACCTGCGGCTGAGAAGCAGGCCTGGCGGGGACTCCGGCTGCTTGAGGAGGGTGCCTGGAGGAGAGGGAGCAAAGTAGCAGGAAGGCTGGTTTGGGCCTGGCACTGCCACGGGGAAGCTGCAGGCAGAGCTCTCATTTTTTCTTTCATTCAGGCGCTGAGAGGCGTCCCCGTGGCAGACTCCACTCTGGGCTCAGAGGTCGTCCCTGCCCTCAAGGAGCTTATTGCTGGTGGGGAAGACAGACCAGACATGTGGGGCAGGGGGCGGTCCAGCGGTCCAGAGCACTGGTTCAGGAGTCAGGCTGGCTGGGTTCCATGTGAGCGCTCTTACTTAATAGCTGTGTGACCTTCGGCAAGTTACTTCACCTCTCTGAGCCTTAAACGGAGCGTAAAACTACTGTGCAAGGTTAGAGATCCAGTAGGGAAAGCATCCAGCACACTTCCTGACAGTACCTAAGTAGTAGCCGCCTGTGACTCCAATAGAAATAATGGTCATTACTGAAACACGTTTTCTAAAGCCTTTGCCAGCTCTTGTCCCGACATTGTGCTTGCTCCGGCCAGTCCGCTAGTGAAGAAGTTGCCTCAAGATTTCTCCACTTCGGCATTGTTGACATTTGGGGATGGATGAATTTTTGTGCACTAAAGGCTGCTTGGCGGCCTCCCTGGCCTCTACCCACTAGATGGCCGTCACAGCCCCAGTTCTGACAGTGAAAAGTGACCTTAGACATGGCTAGATGTCCCAGGAGGCGGCGGGGGTGGGGGGGGCGCCGGGGCGGGGCGGGGGGGTAGAATCACCCAGCCTTTAAGAACCACTGAGCTGGCAGGTTGTAAAATGTTGGCATTCAGTTGCTTCCTTGGAGGAAACGTATGGCTGTCATGCAGTTTGAGCGGGACCCTCACCTTGGGTAGCGGGACCCTGTGAGCCCGGTGTCGTTACCAGTGTGTCTGCGGAAGCCCAGGAGGCAGCTCTGAGGGGGACTCAGTGGCACGCTTGTATTGCACGGGGGGCGGCCGTTTGTGAGAAGCCCAGGTTTGGGCTGCCAGTCGGCACTGGTCTGGAGGGTGGGGATTAGCTCTGACCACTCACTTCTGTCTTCCTTTGTGTAACTGTTTCAGCTCTCAGGACAGATGCTCCAAGTACCCTTTGCTGACGACAGGTGCCGGGGTGGACAGCAGGGGCTTGCCGGGGAAGACACAGGCAGAGGGAACAGCTCGCGGAAGGCCGGGGGGGCGGGGGTGCACCTGGCTGTGTTTAAAGAACTGTAACGATGCGTTTTCCGGTCCGCTTCCTGGCTGGCTGAGGGCCCCTGGGGGGCACGGGCTACGTCCGGTTCACCCTGGCATCGAGTTGTAATCCAGAGATAGAGACGAGCAGTGTGGTGGTCGAGAGCCGAGCTGCTCAGACCCAGGTTTGAACCCCAGTTCTGCTATTTTTGACCTGTGACATCAAGAAATGCACTTAACCGCTGTGATCCCCAGGGGTACAGGATGACATGGGTCAAATGCACCGCTTGTAAAGAGTTGGTGTGAGGGTCAAACGAGATAATACAGTAAAGCTTTGGGCACAGACCGGGAATGCAGGTTGGGTTTCTGGCCTGGCGTGTTCTGCCTTTGTAGGTTGGGGTTTCACATAAGAGTTCACTTTTTAAAAGGCCCTGCTGTATGAACAAGTGTGAAACCATCGGCTTAGAAAATGAGTCTCCGGCTTGTAGAGCACTTGCTGTGAAGCGTTCAAGCAAAATTTTAGTTCCTGTTCTGCCACGGGCTTTGGGGATGTGATCACTCGGGAGGTGACATGCGCGGAGCTCAGGGAGAAATTGCTCTTTGCTTTCTTTTGAGGGGGTGAGCTAGCTTATGAGCAGGGGGGTGCGCTCAGAGGTGTGCGGCAGCCAGAGCCACCTGGTGCTCGCCAGGTGCCATCCTCAGACTTTCATGTGGTCGCCTTGTTTCCCTGCCAGCAGCCCGTGCGAGTGTGGTGTGGCCGATCTGTGGGCTGCCTTGTTCAGGCTCCGGGCCGCTTTCCTCCGGGGCCTTAAACACGTGCCTTTCCCAAAGTCTCTTGCCGTGGGGTTCTGGGTGTGACTTGGGGGCCATGTGCGAGGGACTTGAAGTTCGGTGGAGACCACTTTTCTTCCCCTCTGGCTGGCTTCTATCTAGCGATGCCATGGAGGCGTGAGGCTCTCCTGCAGCCGCATCCTGTGGTGACGCTGGGGCGGGTGAGTGGCTGCAGGCTGTGGTGGCTTCCTGGCCCGCTGCACCCTGGCGTTCCTTTGTCCAGGGGCATCCAGGGAGCCATCCCCGGGCGCCCAGTTTAGAGCCGATGACTTCAGCCCTCTCAGTGATTTCCAAATCATCTAACTCCCTGAGTTCAGTCGCTTCCTGCTTCAGGTTCCCGGAGTGGCTTCCGCATCCGCACTGAGAGCTGGTGGGTCCGGGTAGGCACTGCAGGTAACTCTCGTTTAGGCGAGGAAGCTGAGGCAGGGGTGGCCAAGCAGCTTGCAAGGGTACAAAAATGATACAGGGTTTGGGTCTTGAGCTTGTTTCTTATCTGGAAAATAGAAATGAGTTCATGTTCAAAGTGTTGTTGGAATTACACAGGGAGGAAATGCACATGGATGTAAAGCACTGAGCATATGACAGGCATTCAGTATCTTTTCTGTCATTATTATTCTGCCTGACCAACTAGTTTTCTGCTACTTTGACCATTTTAGAATTATCATCAGTGAACTGAGGTGTAACATTGTAACAGTGACTTTTCTACAAAATCTGCTTGCTGATGTTCTTGGTGACTTTGCCCCGGTATTAGGGATTTACAGAAAACCTGCGGAATAGCTGAGCTGCTGGGTGGTGTTTGTGCACGTGTGTACGCACCACTGTGCGCCTGGGAAGGAGCGCTGGCTGCTGTTCTCTTGACCTAGCGTTTCCTGGCGTGTGGTCTTGGGTGAGGCAGGCACTCAGCTCTCTGGGGCTGTATCCTCGTCTGCAGAATGAGCTGAGGATACCCCCTTACAGAGCTGTGAAAATGGAAGGAGACTGAGCTCTGAGCGCACAAGATGAAAGTCTGCACAGGAGCGTCTGCAGAATGAGCTGAGGATACCACCTTACAGGTTGTGAAAATGGAAGGAGACTGAGCTCTGAGCGCACAAGATGAAAGTGCACAGGAGCGTCTGCAGAATGAGCTGAGGATACCACCTTACAGGTTGTGAAAATGGAAGGAGACTGAGCTCTGAGCGCACAAGATGAAAGTGCACAGGAGCGTCTGCAGAATGAGCTGAGGATACCACCTTACAGGTTGTGAAAATGGAAGGAGACTGAGCTCTGAGCGCACAAGATGAAAGTGCACAGGAGCGTCTGCAGAATGAGCTGAGGATACCACCTTACAGGTTGTGAAAATGGAAGGAGACTGAGCTCTGAGCGCACAAGATGAAAGTCTGCACAGGAGCTGAGGAACTGGCTTGAGGAGAGGGGGCTTAACCCTAGCTGCTGCAGGGGCTCGGGGCTGCCTCTGAGCAGCTCCCCCGGAGGAGGCAGCAGCCACCTGTCCCAGCCGGCCCTGCACCTTCTCCCCCCTGGAGCACTCACAGCGGGTCCGTAGAGATTGTCTCTGCCCTGGAGATGGCCGAGAGGCTAACTGCAGGGGCTCCAGATGCCGAGCGGCGACTGGAACGTGCCCTTGCCAAATCCCTGCCCTTTCTCCCGGAGCCTCTCCACCGCCTCTCGTCAGTTGGGCCAGGAGCAGCCTCGGGAGCAGGGGGAGCGGAGCTGCAGCCGGCACAGTGCAGGTGTGCAGGCCAGTGTCGGAGCTGAGGGGTCCTCGGCAGCGGTGGGCGGGAGAGGCTCACCTTTCCTCCCTCGGCCTGGGTGACCCCTTCCTGGAATAGGCTCCGTTTCTGCCCCTCACTGCCGCGCACACTTTAAATGAGGAGAACCCACCGAAGACGCCAGGACGCGTGGAGGGCTCTCCTCCTGTGGTTCCCTGGCCCCCAGCCCGCGCCCTTGTGAGTGCCATCCGTGGGTCCCCCGGCCCGGTGCCCCTAGCGGGACCGTGTCTCACTCATCCCATGCTGGCACCTAGCGAGAACGCAGCGCTGCTTCTCAAATAGCGAATTCAGATGCCATTCATTTCCTCAGCGACACGTACCCGGACCCGGTGCAGCAGCCGGCCAGCCCCTTCCCCCACATACAAGTCCCGATGGCCCTGGAATCGGCTGCAGGCACGCAGCTGCAAAAGCGGCCCGCCAGGCTGAGTGCTGGGGAAGGAAGAGGCAGCGTGTCCGGGGAGGGAAGAGGGAGGGTGGAGGGACATTTTAAGTAGCATGGTCAGGAAGGGTGTCACGGGGCAAGGGACATCTGAGCAGAGATGTGAACAGAGGAGGGAGAAGAGTGTTCTGGTCGAAGGAGCCGCAGGAACGGAGTCTGGGGGCTGCCAGGGGCTTGCCTCGTGTTTCCCATGTCTGTCCTGTGGCCTCGACCCTCCTGTTCCCACGTCCCTGGTCCCACAGCAGCCACCCCGTTTGGTCATCTCGGGTCTTAGGTTGGGGCACAGTTGGTGCTTAGGCTGGAGTCTCCTGTGCTGCCCAGTGTGTTAGCCACCGGGCACATGTAGCTGTTTAAATCCCGTGTACACGGAAAACTCGGTTCCTCAGTCACACTGGCCACATCCCAGTGCTCGGCAGCCACACGTGGCCACGGCTGCCTCGTCGCACAGCATGCATTTGTACCTGCCCATCACGGAGGGGAGTTCTGCTGCTCAGCGCTCATCTGCTTAGTTTCGGTGACAGCCTGTGACTTTCTTTTTAACCTTTGTTCTCGTTGGTGTAACAAAGCTGCACACGGTGGTTGAGAAGCAAATACATCGGTTTGAGGCGCGTGAAGCCAGGGGAAGCTGCAGAGGGAACTCCACAGCCTGGGGGAGGGGGTGGAGGAGGCAAGGTGGCCTTTAGTAAGGCCGGTGTGGTGGACAGGCCGACCGCTTCCTCCTGGAGCTGGGGCAGTGGCTGCCTTGCAGGGTGCTGAGGCCGTCACATGATCCGGCGTGACACTGCCTGTGCACTCCAGCGCGTATTTACATGTCCCGGAGGTTTAATGTGGTGGAGGCGGAGGGCCCTGCACCTCTCAGAGCTGGGTTCTGGAGGCGTCTGTTGTCCCCCAGCGTGGGGACAAGGACTTGGTGGGCATTCAGAGAGTGCACCTGTAGCGCCAGGAGGTGACTGCTCTGTCCTTCTGGCGGGACGGCTGTGCAAGCTGCTTAAGCGGCTTCATTTTCCTGAACCTTGGTCTCCTTATCTCCGAAACGGCGATAACAGGGCGATGCCTGTGAAGTGCCCGGCACAGAGGTTGGTGCTGCGTGCTCACTGGAATCTATGAGGATCGCTTCCCTGCTTGCTGCTTGAAAGAATAAGTGAGTGAGTGAGTGAGTGAGTGAGTGAATGAGTGAATGAGTGAGTGAGTGAATGACTGACTGAGTGAGTGAATGAATGAGTGAGTGAGTGAATGAGTGAGTGAGTGAGTGAATGAACGACTGAGTGAGTGAATGAGTGAATGAGTGAGTGAGTGAATGAGTGAGTGAGTGAAGGAGTGAGTGAAGGAGTGAGTGAGTGAAGGAATGAGTGAGTGAGTGAAGGAATGAGTGAGTGAGTGAAGGAGTGAGTGAGTGAGTGAATGAGTGAGTGAGTGAGTGAGTGAGTGAATGAGTGAGTGAGTGAGTGAGTGAATGAGTGAGTGAGTGAGTGAGTGAGTGAATGAGTGAGTGAGTGAATGAGTGAGTGAGTGAGTGAATGAGTGAGTGAGTGAGTGAGTGAATGAGTGAGTGAATGAGTGAGTGAGTGAATGAGTGAGTGAGTGAGTGAATGAGTGAGTGAATGCATGCTAGTAAATGCCAGCTCATGGAGATGAGCAGCAGAAAAGGGCAAACAGAAACGAGCAGTCCCTTTGTGTTGCTAAGGGCCGTCCTTTGTGTTACTGAGGGCCGTCCTTTGTGTTGCTAAGGGCTTGGTTAAAAGCAGACCCCCAGCCAGTTCTCCTGCAGGAGTTGAACTTAAGGGAACAGGAATATTTTGTCTCCCAGCTGGGCTTGATGTGTTTCCTTCCCTTGGGTGGGTTAGGGAAGTTCTTGGATCTGAGCAAAGAAGCCTTTTAAGTTCAGCCGCCCTGCCGGTTGGGGGCTGACGGTGAGATCCCTGTTCGCTTCGGGTGGGGGGCGGAGACAATCACTGTGGGGAGTGGCGGGAACTGAACCGAGGAAGAACTGCGTGTCCATGTACTGTGTAGTCTGTGTCCTGCTCACCAGCCGGACCGTGCTCCGGTAACCCTCAGAGGCCTCCCTGAGTTCTCTGCGGCGCCTCTGTCCCTGTCCTTGGAAATGTCACAGCTCTGAAAAAGGTCGTTTTGGGGAGGCAGGGGGAGGGAGAATGTGTGCACTTCGTAGGGTTCACCTGGCCTCCGGAGTTTTGGCACACCCCGCGTGCTGGCTGTCGGGAAATCACACCGACTTTATGGGGACCCCCAGGCTTCTGTGCTCAGGTGCCTTGCCAGCCTGCCTTGGTTCTGCCCTTGGTGAGGTATGGCAGCGTGGGAGGGTGGTTCAGGGTGACATGCAGGTGCTTTGTGGGCGCACAGGAGGTGGTGGGGTCTAGAGAACCCCCCGGCAACTCCATTCCTGCCAGCAGCTCTTGGGCCACCAGCTACTGTCTACTAGTACATTAACTTCTCTTGGCTCAAGTGGGTATACAATCTGTTCTACGGAAAAAAATGTTAGGGGAATAACACAGGTTAAACTGTCTTACCCCGTTTTCTACCGTGAATAGTGCCTGTTCTAAAACGTTTACCTGCTCTGTCTGTAGAACACTGAATCTCTGAGGTGGCTGACGTTAAATTCTCCATGCCGCCTGTATTGCTCACGTGCACGCGCACCCGACTGGATTGCCACACCGCTAGTTCCTGTTGATGGTCAGTGAGCTGGGTGTGTAACCGAGAGTCTCAGTTCCAGTCTTGCTGATGCTTTGTTGTGAATAGTTGTGGTTTGTGACCGGATTTCTGTCAGGTTCTGTATGTGGAAGAGGGATGAGTCATCCAGGTTTGGCTAGTCACCGTTTTGGGCTCATAACAGTCCAGTTTCCCTGTTAATTCCCCTTTGCTTCCAGCCAGAGGGTTTTCAGTTCCAGGCTCCATGTACCGGGTATTTCGGCAAAGAGTAATCCGGATTGAAGTCCTAATGGCCTCTAGGTTTCAGGTTTGGGTGTTAGACACATTTCCTACCAGAAGAGGGGGATGCAGGGAAAGTGGGTAAGAGGGCGTGGCCTCAGTCCCCCAGTCCCCCCAGTCCACGGCCTGCAGAGGTGGGAGGGAGCGCCACAGGAGGAAGAAGGAAAGTGCGAGGGGCCAGTTAGACGGGGAAAAGCACTTCCTGGATCAGCCCTGGCCGTAGTGTTTACCCTGGAGTGAGCAGATTTCATTCCTTTGAGAGCAGTTATGTTTAAAGCAGAAGAAATCTTGGGTCACACAGCTGTGCAGGTTGTAGTCTGATTGCACGTGTGGTATCCACACGTGTGGTGGGCAGTTTGCGGGGAACATGAATGTGTATTTCCTTAGGTGACCTCTAGCTGCGGTACCGAACTGGAATTGGTTAATGGCTAAGACACAAAGGGCATTTACCAGTATTTCCAGCTCATGCTCCCCCAAGTTCTCCCCACCTCCTGGCTCAGGCGACTCCAGCACGAGGTCTCTGGGCGGCTCTTTGTCAAGCCAAGGAGGGGAAAGGGTAACCAGTGCCTCTTCACTTCACCCGCTGGAACTTAGTCACGTGGCCTCGCCCGCCTGGAAGGCAGGCTGGGAAACTGGACCCAGCCCGGCTAGTGAGGGGATGCGTTTGGAGAATAGTCAGGAGCATGGGCCGTTTTGGGGGGTCATCTTCTCCAACCCCCTTGCCTTCTCAGCTTCATGAGAATTGAATGCCTAGAGTGGATGGATGAGTTGAATGCTTTGTCATTCTGGTGCCTAGATGGTAGTTCTCATCACCTGCAGGATGCTCTCCAAACTGCCGGGCGTGGGGTCAGGAGCATTCTGGGTCCACCTGCCCACCTCAGGCCTCCGGCTCCCGTTCTGCGCTGCGGCCACAAAAGCCAAGCTCGTCACGTAGGGTTCTCTGAACCAGCCGTCTCACATAGACACTTGGCCCGTTCCGCTCCCGTGCCTGGCAAGCTCCTGGGGTCCTTCAGCGGTCCTCGTTTGGATCCACATTCCTAGACTACTTTTCAAACAGCGCTGACACCTCCCCACCCCTGTGGACCGTGAGCTTCCTGGGGCAGGGGCTAGCTACATCTTAATCCAGTATTTGTTTTCCTAGCCAGTGCAGGCACTCAGTAGATGTTCAGTAAGCAGTCTTACATGAATGAGGGATAGACTGTAAATCTGGAAAAGTGATAAAGAGATCTGGTACCTTATCTGGTAAAATCTACATATTTCCCTTTTTGATGATGTTGTTCTGTGTATCGGGAGGAGACTTCCCTAGCGAACCGGCCTCCTTTCCTGGGTCACACAGCTGTGCAGGTGTTAGTCTGACTGCACGTGTGGCATCCACACCTGTGGTGTCTACGACTTTTTTTTAAGGAACCTTTTTTTACATGTTAAGCGTTCTTTTTGTTTAAATATATGCAGGAAAATTTTGGCTTTTTATGTTCATCATTCTATTTTTGCCCTTTCCACTTCTACACCTGCTACCAATTTTTCCTTTTTACTGTATTTTCTTACACTTGCTTTACATTTTAAACATAAAATTGCATAATGTTTGTACAGTTTGGTATCCTGCTATTTTACTTATAGAAAACAGTTCCCCACAAAATTAAAAATGTATAGAAAACATTTCCCCACAAAATTATTAATGTCTTTGTGGTATTCCGTCCTGTGAATCATTGACTTGGCTAACAATAAGGAAGTGATTTTCCTTCTGCTTTTTGATGATAAAATGACCTGTGGGCGCAGGTCACTGGTGCGTGGAGCACATTTCAGGGTTTCCTGGGGCCGAATCCCAGAAGCGCTGCCTGCTTCGTGACCACAGTCCTGGGACCTGCCCTTCCCTGAGAGGGTGACTGTGAGCCCCCAGGAGCCCATTGTCCTTGGTGCAAGTTTACTGGCAGTGAAAGTCCAATCGCTGCTTTATGAATGAGGACACTCCACGGGGGCTGGTGGACTGTCGAAATTTGTCAGAGCTCTGGCCCCACGGGCCTGTGGATTGAAGTCTGGCAGGACTGGTCCTCCCAGCGCCTGCGGTCCCCAGAATGCAGAGAGATGCCTGTGGTTGTCTTCTTCCCTCTCCTGGGCCCTGGCTTCGGCTCATAGGACTGAGTCACGCTCTCCTGCCTTTGCGGGAGATGCTCCCTTCTCTCTGCCTGCGTGCCTCTGCCGGTGTCTGCACATCTTTAAGGCCCAGCTCAGTCTTCTGGGACGCATCCCAGGGCAGAGGCGGCCTCCTCCAGCATGCTGCTCTGTCCTGCTCTCACGTCAGTCCAGTTCTGTGTGGTTTTGCTGTGTATGTCTTGTTCTTACTACGAGGCCCTCAAGTCAGAGCCTGGATCTTAGTCATCCCTGATCCCCAAAGAATGCCCGGCTAGTGTTGTTGGTTGGCCCGGGACCTTTACAGAACGTGGCTGGGTTCTGCCCACTTGCACGGTGTGGACCCTTGCTCTTCATGTAAGAGTGGTTTGTTTTCATGCACGTGGGCAGGCCGCTTTGTGCCACGCTCTGGGCTGGGCGTTTTCCGCACCAGAGAAGACAGGGAGCTGCTGGATTCCGGGGGTGCAGCCCAGGGGAGGAGAGGGCACACAGATGAGCTCTAGAAGCCACCTGGTTAGGAGTCGGCACACCACCTGGATCAATGGAAACCAGAGGTTGGAAGGTACTAGACAAGTTTACATTATCAGGCAGTTGTTCCCAGTTTTATTTTGCTTTAGTAGAATTTTTAGAGTAGTTTAAAGCAAAATCTAAAAGATTGTAATTCACTGTTCATGGAAACTGCTGGCACAGAGCTAATCTTCACTTCATATAGATTAAAGCATCAGTTAAAGAAACGCGAGAACACGTGAAGGGAAGCATTTATTAGTTAAGGACAAAGGTCTCAGCTCTAGCTGCACAGAATTCTCTGGAAAACTAAAAAAGCAGTTGGTGTCTAGGCCCCACCCTCAGCGATCAGTTTTCAATGGTTGGGGTGAGGCCACGGTGTTAGGATTTTTTAAAAAGTTCTCTAGGTGGTTCTCGCTGCAGCCGGGATTGAGAACCACCCGTGGAAGGTATGGACTTAAATCCCTTCACGTGACCGTGTGTCTTGGGGAAGGGCACATCTCTGAGTTTCCCCATCTGTCAGAGGGAAAATCATACGTAAACACCTTTGAGGATGGGGCCTGTGTCTCCGGTCGGCCTGTTGGCACAGCGCCTATCCGGGACACAGTCGGAGCTCGGTATTCTGCTTGTTGAAGGAAAGCAGTAGCGGGTGAAGAGCGTTGGGATGACACGAAATGAGATGCTTGGCCCTGTGATCAATAAGCCGCTCTCAGTGTTCCTGAGGAGCGCAGGTAGCCGTCACCCATCTGGCGGCTGAGAGCTGGTACCTCTGTTGCAGAGAAGAAAGCTGAGAGGTCCGTTTCTTAGCAGCGTCAGGCAGCTGGTTCTGCAGCTGGGACGGGAGCCCAGACCTGCCGGACGCCGAGTCCCACGAGTAGTCTTTGCCCCACAGCCGGATCTCATCCCTTCAGGTCCCAGGCTGCAGCGCGTCCTGCAGGCCGCCTCTCAGGGTGGTCGCGAGCCCAGACCTGTCACCATCAGTGACGCGTGTAGCCTACGCGCTAGCGGCTCCCCTTTCCCCTCTTCTTAGGACTCGGTTGAAGATTAAGAATAACTGTGTGCTTCCCTCAGTAAAGTCACGTTGGGTAGAAATCACATGGGCGCTTCCGCCTCCTCCTTTCTCCTGGTGAAACCTCAGCGGCTGCAGAACCCTCCCTGTTTAACTTCTCCTTCCTGTGTTTACATGCGGGGAAGGGCCGAATGAAGGGGACTTCAAGGAGCCGGTGACCCCGCACGCTGCGGCTTGTTTTGGAGTCTGACTTCTCGGTTGAGATATACAGGCCTGAGTGGGTTTCAGGGTTAGTTAATGAGTGACCCGCTGGGGCCGGGCTCTCCAGCAGGTTTCCTGCCAGGCCTTGGGGATCCGGAGACCAAGTAGGGCACCCCCCCCACCACCACCACCAAGTAGTGGGAGGAGATGCGGAAATAGCTAAAATGCAAGTCCCAGCTTGGGCAATGATGCGTGTGAGGTGCTCTGGGAGGACAGCAGAGCCGCTGGGTGCAGAGGGGCCTTCAGCCGGGAAAACTTGCAGAGAGCCGTGGGAGCGGAGCTAGCACTTCCTGAAGTGTAGCACACGCTGGCATGTGCACAGTGAACCTCCCACGCGGCCCTTGGAGTGTCGCTGAGCCCTGAAGTCTCCGTCGTGTCCCTTCCCTGTCAGGACCTTGCTCCCCCGGACAGTTGGGGTTCTGCCTGCTGTCACCACAGATTCGTTTTGCTTGCTTGGGGATGTTTAGATAAATGGACTCATACAGCACTTAACTTCAGCGTCTGGCTTTCTTTGCTCGGCTTTGCCTGAGGCTCCCCCAGAGTGTTACCCTGTGGCGGCCATATCCGTTTTCTCTTGCTCTGTATAGTTTCAATGGCACAAACATACTTCTGTGTGTGGCCCGTGCATGGCTGGACGCTTGATTCCTAAGTCCGTGACACTCAGGGGGTGCTCATCGTCATCGTCTCACGCTTGTATGTCTCTAGGTGCGTGCATGCCGGGGCGGCCCCGCCGAGCCTGCTCCGTAGACATGCTAAGCGCTTTTCCCAGGTGCTTGCTCATCCTGCTGCCAGCGGCGTGTGGCACTCGGGTGCTCTGGGTCCTCTCGGAATGTGGCACTGTCACGTGTTGGCTTTGGTGTTGGTTCTCTTCTGCCATCCTGGTGATGGGGGAGGGCATTTGGGTTTACTCGGCGTGCCTGGCCACGTGTGATGGGCCTCTGTCCTGAGGTGCCTGTGTGGGCCTGTCTCGCGGATCTGTAGGCGCACTTGGCAGGGTCAGGGGAAGAGCCTGCGTGAGACGTGTGGGCTGCAGATCTCTGCGCAGTGGCTTACCTTCTCATCCTCTGCCCGTGTTTTGTTTTCTTAATGAACAGAACTTCTTCACGGTAATGAATTCCACTGTATAGAATCTTCTTCTTTATGGTTCGTGCCCTTTTGTTCTATGTAAGAAATTCTGCTATCTTCTAGAAGCTTTGTTTTGACACTACCTGCTAGATCCACGATCCATCGGAATCAACTTCCACTATGATGTGAGGGCGCGGTTAATGTTCGTTAACTATAAAGATCATCCTTCCCGTGAACCGTGAAATACATCAGGTGACCATGTAGCTTCTGTCATCTACTTGTCCTTTTACTAATATCACTAACTTCAATACTTTTTAAATTGCTGTCGCTACTGTATTATGGGTCTTGATATTTGATCGTGTGAACCCTCCTGCATTGTTCTTCTTTAAGATCATTTTGACTATTCTCGGTTCTTTTTCATTTCCACATAAATTTTAAAATCAGTTTAGCAGTTACCACAATAAATCTGTGGTTTTGTTTGGGGTTGCATTGAATTTATTGATCCTTATTGATCATTTTTTACTACATGAAGACTTTGGGTGTCTGAGTATGGTGTGTCTTTCTATTTATTTCGTTTTTCTTTAAATTTTACACAGTATTTTATAGGTGTTTCTTGTTTTTTTAAATGTAAAGGTCTTGTGTTTCTTTCATTAAGTTTATTCCAGGATATTTGTTATTTTTGGGTGGTTTCACAGATGGCATTTTATAAATGTTTATTGGAAACGCTGTTAATTTCTGTGTGCAGATCTTGCGTCCTGTGACCTTGTTAAGTTCGGTTGTTCTCACAGTTGACCTGTGGATTCTTTTGTGTTTTCTGTGTGGAGAGCCACCTGTCTCTGAGTGACTGTCCAGCCCTCACTCCTCCCCGCAGTGCTCTTGCCTTACGGGAGGCCTGGAACTCCGGGCAGGGCTAGTGGCCTGGCCTCCGAGAAAGCGTCCCCACCTGCCCACTCAGTGGGCGCTTGCTGGTGGGTGCCTTTTCACCAGGTGCCTCACGTCTTATTAAATGCCTTTTATCCGACTCAGGAAGTTCTCTTTTCTTCCTAGTTTTATCGTTTTAAAAGATCACACGTGTTACATTTTGTCGAACGCCTTTTTTCTGCATTTCTTGGTTATATGTGTTTTCTCCTTTATGTGGCAAATAACATTGCACTGTCCTAACGTTAAGTAAGCTAACCGCATTTGCATTCTCAGGATAGTCCCAAATTATTCACGATACACCATCCTGTATGTTCCATGATTGGACTGGATTTGCTAATATTTTGGTTATGACTTTTCTGTCTGTAATTTGTCCCTTCTTATACTGCCCCTGACAGGTTTTGGTGTCAAGGTTTGGCTGGCCTTATAGAATGAGCTGAGGAGTATTCTGCTTCGTGTATTCTCAGTGAGATTTTTCTCTGGTGGTTAAATGAACCTATCATGTGTTAAAACTTATAGAAAGTCAGTTTTATTGTATATGGATTTTTAAAAAAGCCTTCACACACACACACACACACACACACACACACACACACACACACACTCCATGTCAAATGATTCTCAAAAGGGTACCAGAAAGTCCTGGCTGAGTAAGTTTTTTCTTGGGGAATGATGCCCATAAACGTGCTCATTGAATGACCTAATGAATTCCCTGTGGGGTGGAGTGAGGGGCGGAGTGAAAGCTTTGGCCTCTGAGAGGCTGTGTGTGTTTCTTCCTCAAATGCTTGGAGGAGTTCACCAGTGAGGCCACCCGGACCTGAGGTTTCGTGGTGAGTTTCTCATTGTAGATATTTTTGGGGTTGTTTGGCTGAGGCATAAGTATGACACATGGACATGGCAGGCTGAGGCAGAATCTGGAGAGGTGTGGGACATGGAGGTGTAGATTGGTGGTGTAGCGAGGACATAGGGCCTGAGAGAGGCTGAAGGTGGGGCGCTCCATGAGTGATGCCTGTGCCCGACCAGGTGTGGATTTGACTTCTGGGGTGAGGGCTTGGACAAGTTTAAGTGAGATGGCGGGTTTGTAAGTGTGTCAGTAGTCAGAACAGCGCTCCTTAAACTGGAGCGAGCGAGCAGCAGAGCTTCTCAGCTAGAGGGAGGTTCATACAAGCAGATTGCTGCCCCCCTCCCCGCAGAGCTTCTGATTTCGGGGGTCTGGGCGGCGGGGTGGGGGTGGGGGTGAGGGGTGGGGGGTGGGTGTGGCGCAGGAATTTGTGTTTCCAGCTGGTTTCCAGGTGGGCTGCCTCCAGTCCAGACACCAAACTTTGGAATGCCAGGAATTAGTCTACTCGCTGGTCACCCCCACACCTCCCCCCCATTCAGCTGCACTGGGACTGGGATTTTGAGGGTGTTGTTCTTTTTTTAAAATATATTTTTATTGATTTCAGAAAGGAAGGGAGACAGAGAGAGAGAGAGAGAGAGAGAGAGAGAGAGAGAGAGAGAGAACATCAGTGAGAGAGAATCATTGATTGGCTGCCTCCTGCACGCCCCCTACTGGGGATCGAGCCTGCAACCTGGGCATGTGCCCTTGGCCAGAATCGAACCTGGGACCTTTCAGTCTGCAGACTGACACTCTATCCACTGAGCCACAGCGGCTAGAGCTGTGAGTGTTGTTCTTTAGTCTCAGGGCCTGGCACAGACCAGGTGCTCAGTACCACTCCTGTGCCAGGTTGTCTCCCACACTCGATGGTCTTATTTTTGTAATTGCAGAAGGAATACTTGCTGATTTGATCTGTGTTTTTTAGCAAGATGGAAATATGTAAAGTATAATTACAATTTCCATCTCCCTCCCTTACCACTGCCTCTTGCAGAGATGGCCACCTGCTGGCTGTCTCCAGTGGGACCTGTCTGTGCAGGTGCAGACATCCACACCAGCAGGTGGGCTCCTTTCTTTTAGGGGCGTGGAGCTGATATTAGGGGACCTGGCTGGGTGTGCAGCGTCGCCTCCCCATGGCTCATTGCTGACCCGGGAGTGAGCATCGCCTGTCAGAAGGGCGGCGAGCCAACCTAGACTAACTTCTTTTTTTTTTTTATAAATCTATTTTATTGATTTTTTTACAGAGAAGAAGGGAGAGGGATAGAGTTAGCAACATCAATGAGAGAGAAGCATCGATCAGCTACCTCCTGCACACCCTCTACTGGGCATGTGCCTGCAACCGAGGTACATGCCCTTGACCGGAATCGAACCTGGGACCCTTCAGTCCGCAGGCTGACGCTCTATCCAGTGAGCCAAACTGGCCAGGGCTAGACTAACTTCTTGTGGGTCTAGAATGGTTCGGGTTTATTGACCTTGAAGTAGTTAGTTAGGTCTGGTCCTTTGAAAGTTTTTAATGGTGTTTCAAATCAGGAACAGGGAGACTCCCTTGGTGATGGTTCTGATGCGGGGATTGGATCCGGTCTTTCCATGACCCCGTCTGTGACTCACCTGCGTACCTGTTCTCCTTTCACAAAGCTCAGTGTCTGACACACAAGAG
This sequence comes from Corynorhinus townsendii, assembly GCA_026230045.1. Classification (NCBI taxonomy): domain Eukaryota; kingdom Metazoa; phylum Chordata; class Mammalia; order Chiroptera; family Vespertilionidae; genus Corynorhinus; species Corynorhinus townsendii. The sequence continues at coordinate 2,508,195 of JAPDVU010000001.1, read as the reverse complement.
ATGCTCTAAGTGGGTGCAAATGGGGCTTCAGCTTGCTTCCCAGAAAGGCGTGCTCTGGGTTTTGTGGCTCATTGGCCTCCGGGGCGCTGTGTGTGGCTCTGGGTCTCTGCCTGGCGCCAAGATGCGGAGTGGAGCTGTGCTCAGTCCCTGGAACCAGTCACTCACGCTTTGCTTCCCAGAATGCCCGCCCTCCTCCCTCCCTGTGACTAGTTAGGAGTCAGAGCCCTGCCTGCCCCGCCCCCGCCTTTCCAGCTGGCCCGCTCTGTACTGCCTTAACCTTCCAGACTGTGGAGCTGGCCTCTGACGGCGTCCATGGTGCTTCCCCGGGACTGTGGCTCCGGCGGCCAGGAATGCGGCCAGGGGAGAGTCCGCCCGTCTGCGGCTGGCCTTGCAGAGCCGTTTGGCCACAGTAGACGAGATGTCCGTCTCCTCTGCGCTGCTGCTCATGGACAGGTTTGTGGTCCCAGTCTTGCCTTTCTTGCTTTGAAATTGGAGACGTACCTGGAGCTGGGTTTTTTTCACCCTGTGTGGAGTTTAGGCCCCCCGCTCCCCATTGGGCAGAGTTGCTTCCTTGTGTGTTTCTGAGATGAAGTGGGAGTGTCCTGTATCTCCAGCAGGGTCTGCTGTGTGCCGGGAGCTCTCGGTGGGTGCTCACTACCACCCCCCCCCTCCCCCCCGTGAGTTGACTGCTATCTGTTTTTAGGGATCCACCTTTTAGCCTCAGATACTACTTGGGTGACATTTTCTAAGGGAGGAGAGGCTCCAAGCAGTTCCAGCTCGGAGTGCTTTTAGTTGTGGGCCGAGGAGTGTGGGGCCCAGTGACTGACCGCGGTCTTCCCCTGGGCAGGGCGGGTTCCGTCGCACAGGAGGCTTGCTTTGCAGAATGTGCTTTGTTTTTCATCTGTGGTGGCTGAAGTGGCTCGCCGTTCCCTCCTGCCTGTCCAGATCAGAGTCCGGGCCAGTAGGGTATGTGGCAGGGAAGCCTGCTGGCTGCTGCGGGGTGGAGATCGGGACAAGCACAAACTGTGCGAGGGCTTTGGAAGCATTTAAGATTTCTGTCTTCTCTAGCCCAGGGCATGGCAGGATGTGTATGTCCCATCAGGAGTAAAGTTCTTCACCTCCCCGAGCCGGTGTCCTGTCTGTACCATGGCGACTCTGCCTTCCTGGTGGGGCTGCTTCACACATGAGCTCCCTGACGGGTGCTCTGTAAAGGTAGCTGCCTTCAGGAAATGGTGGAGGAGATAGCCATCGTCCCGCGTGGGACGGAATGCTGGGTGTTCCTGGTTACCCCTGGCTAACTTGCTGCAGCTCCTGTTAGTGAGCTGAAGGAGGGAGAGAGCGCAAGGCCCAGGCAGTCACGGAATCACAGCAGAGTTCGCTGGCACCATGTTGAAGGAGGAGGTCTTTGGAGTTTTATTTCTCAAGACTGAGAGGTTTTGAGAAATCCCTGCTGCGAGTTGGTGGCTTGTGGAACCTGCTCCGCAGGGTCGGGAGAATTGCTTCATGCACCCTTGTTCTCCGCCTCCTGGGACGGCTCTGACTCCAGATTTCCAGGGAGCAGCTCGGACACATCCCTCTTCCTGTGCCCATTAGCTATGTCTCTGGCAGGACTACCCGAGCTGTTCAGACCCTAGCTTCCTCTGCTTTAAATGGGCAGGAGTAATTCTTGTGTAATATTTGTGAAGATGCCCCGAAAAGCATGCATGGAATAATTTTGAATGCTTTCCTACATGCCAAGAATTGTTTTAGACTAGAGTCACCATAGTGAATAGGAGGCGGTATATAGTAAGTCCTCACTTAATGTGTAGATAGGTTCTATGACTTCCAGTGAAACGACGCATAACAAAATCAATTTTATTTATTACTAGAGGCCCGGTGCTCGAAATTCGTGCACGGAAACGGGGGCGGGGGGAGGGGGCTTCCCTCAGCCCAGCCTGCACCCTCTCCAATCCAGGACATCCTTCTCACAATCCTGGACCGCTGACTCCTAATCACTCGCCTGCCTGCCTGGTCGCCTCTAACTGCCCCCCCTTGCCAGCCTGGTCGCCCCCAACTGCACCCCCTGCCAGCTTAGTCGGCTCCTACTCCCCCCCTGCCAGCCTAATCTCCCCCAACTGCACCCCCTGCCGGCCTGGTGGCCCCCAACTGCACCCCCCGCCGGCCTGGTTGCCCCTGTCTCCCCAGCCGGCCTGGTCACCTCTTACTGCCCCCCCTCCCAGTCTGGTCATCCTCAGCTGCCCCCCCTTGCCAGCCTGGTCGCCCCTAACTGCCCCCCCAGCCGGCCCGGTCACCTCTTACTGCCCCCCCCTCCAGTCTGGTCACCCCCAACAGTCCCACCTGCTGGCCTGGTCGCCCCCAACTGCCCCCCCACCAGCCTGGTCGCCTCTCACAGCCCTGCGGCCACCCCTCCCCCCCACCGGCCTGGTAGCCCCACGCAGCATGCTGTTCAGTCGTTTGGTCGTCCCTCACTAACCCCCCTGCCAGCCTGGTCGTAGGCAGCCATCTTATGAGGGCGTGATGGTCAATTTGCATATTATCTCTATATTATATAGGATTATTATTTTTAATAGGTTTTTACTGACTTTAGAGAGAGGGGAAGGGAGAAGGATATATAGAGAGAAACACCAATGAGAGAGAAACATTGATCAGCTGCCTCCTGCACATCCCCTAATGGAGATCCGGCCTACAACCCAGGCCTGTGCCCTGACCAGGAATCAAACTGGTGACCTCTTGGTACACGGATCAGTGCTCAACCACTGAGTCACCCCGGCTGGGCAAAACCCAATTTTATAACATCTGCAAGAGTTAGTTTCTGCAGCACCTCATCAACGGCGTAACAAATTGACGTCATGATTCGAGGACCTGGTATATCCACCCTCGAGGACTTAGATTCTGGTGATGAAAACAGAAAAACAAGTAGATAAATCTAGGCCGAGAAGAGGAAAGCTTCAGTGGGGACAGGATTCTCATGGTCCATTTTGTCCCTGTGAGATGTTCACTGACCAATCCTGCTCCTAACTGTGATGACACTGTTTCCTTGTGACATGGCACTTGACAGTGTGCCCGTGAGCTGCTGGCTTCCCGGGGCCGGCAGGCAGAAACCAGCACTCTGTTTACCTGACTGTGTCATTGGTGTCAACGTAAGAACGTTCAGACCTGTAGGGAATTTTTACGAGTTTACTTGAACCAAACTGACGGCAGGCCGGGAGCAAGAGCTCAGATGCCCTGTAGAATGTCAGTTTTGCAGCTTTTTTATTCTTGTGGCATTCAGGAAGGAATGTGAGGAAGATTACTTAGAGGTGGGCGAGACCAGCGGGGCAGGTCAGGTTTGTGCTCTGCTCCCTGGGGTGGTCATGCCGCCAGGGAATCTGAAAAAGGCATTTCAAAGGTCTTCACCTAGAGGCACGGAACCAAGGGCATCTCATACCTTCTCCTCGAGTTGTGACCTACTGAGATGAAAATAACTGTTTTGCAAGCTCTGGGGTAAACGCGGGGGTGGAACCCTGACTCCTTTTTCCCGCCCGAGTTCTCTGCCTCCCTCAGTCTGTTCGTTGGCAGTGGCTTACGTCGGTAGCGCACAGTGGGCGGCAGCGCACAGTGTATTTCCCGAGGCCTCTTCAGCATTATTATCCAGGGAATCACATAGGCATTGTCAACAGATCCCGGTGGGGTCAGCACCTGCGGGGCCACCCGCCTTCAGCCCGCCTTTCTCGTAAACCCAGCCTGTCCCTCAGATCTCTCTGTCACTGCCCTCCCCCCTGCAGAGCAGAGTGCTGGCCCAGCTGGAGGCTCGAGCTTGAGGGCAGACGCTCCTGCTCCCCCTGGGCTCTCGCTCCCTGCTGGAGAAATGCCCCAAGGGAGATGGTTGCTGCTGTCCAGTGGCCGAAGGGTCCTTGGTGCATTGGGTAGCTGCCAACCACATGGCGGTGTGTGCTGTGGCTCCTGCATTAGCAATGCCCGCTGTGATCACTTCCTCAAGGAAGCGTCTCCGCTGGAAAGAGAACTCGTTTCGCCTTTGTGATCACCCTGGTGCAAAGACCCTGTTCCTCATCCAGCTTTCACCTGCACGGGGTAGCCCCCAGTGCCCCGTTCCTCACTGCACCCACCTTTCCATACTTGCTAGGTGGTGGTCTGTAGCTCTCCTTCCTCCTCTGGGCATTAATGGTTAGTTACTGGTACCCTTGTGGGCTTGTGCTTTTCTGTCTATTCAGTGGCTTATAATCCCGTTCTCATTTTTTATTTCGATGATGAAATGGTTAGCCAGTGGGAGCCCTTTCAGACTGGCAGCTGTTTCCGTTAGAGACGTCCCTTCTTCTTCCTCTGAGCACTTTCCTACTTTCTGGCTGCGCATCTTACGCTTTCCAGTGGGCCCCGGACGCCACTTGTTCTTAACGAGTACACCAGAACAGCGCGTTCCCAAACATAGCTCCCTTTGCACCACCACTGGGTTGTCTGTGTTACGTGGGTCTTGCGTTTATGTGTTGTTGGGAGGGGAGACCTCGTGACAGACCCCTGGGTGGCTTTCTTTCTGTGATATGTGGAGACTGTGAATAGGTATATAGATTTACCTTGTAGATAATTTAAACTAAACTAAAGGTTAAGTGCTAAAGCAGCTGTTCTTTTTTTTTTTAATCCTCACCTGAGAATTTTTCCTTTTTTTTTTATTAGAGAAAGTGGAAGGGGGTGGGGAGAGAGAGAGAAAGAGAGAAACATCCATGTAAAAGTGACACATCGATTGGTTGTTTCCTGTTCACACTCCAATCCAGGCCAGGGTTCGAACTGGCAATCCACGTACGCGCCCTTGACCAGAAATTGAACCTTCGACCCTCAGTCCAAGGGTTGATGCTCTAACCACTGACCAACACCGGCCAGGGCTAAAGCAGCTGTTCTTTGAGCACTGATTGTGTACCTGTAACTTTTTTAAAAAAGATATATTTTTATTGATTTTAGAGAGGAAGAGAGATAGAAGCATCAATGATGAGAGAGAATCATTGATCAGCTGCCTCCTGCACATTCCCCACTGGGGATCGAGCCTGCCACCCGGGCATGGTACCCGACTGGGAATCGAACCTCCTTGGACCATAGGTCGACCCTCAACCACTGAGCCATACCAGCTGAGCTATAGCTATAATTTTAATTCCTACAAAGACCCTTATTAAACAAGGAAACTGAGGCTCAGACAAGTTAGTATGCTGGTCAGAGAGTCACACAGCTAGTGAATGGTTGAGCCAGAGTTTCAGTTCACTTTGGTCTGACTTCAAAGTTCATTTTTTCTGATACACTTTGTCAGGATGTAATACATTTCCTTGCTCTAAATTACAGCATTTGTACACGAAACAATGAATAACAAAAATCTTACTTGAGGACTTTCACCCACTGCGTAATTTTATGTCTGTATGGAAGTCAAGTCTGAAGAACTGGAGCGGCCCTAACCGGTTTGACTCAGTGGATAGAGCGTCGGCCTGTGGACTGAAAGGTCCCAGGTTCGATTCTGGTCAAGGGCATGTACCTGGGTTGCGGGCACATCCCCACTGGGAGGTGTGCAGGAGGCAGCTGATCGATGTTTCTCTCCCATCGATGTTTCTAGCTCTCTATCCCTCTCCCTTCCTCTCTGTAAAAAATCAATAAAAAATATTAAAAAATAAAATAAAATAAAATCCAAACTACTCCTTTAAAAAAAAAAAAAAAGAACTGGAGTGTGTGGTTCACCACATTGTCCCGTCACAGGAGGCTGCTTGTTTTCATTAGGGTGACTTGGCTGTCCTGATGTTCCTAACCTCCGAGGAATTCCCTAACCTTTTCCTTTCTTCCTATAGGAATTTGCTTACTAGAAAACAAAATGCAAGACTTGACAAACAAAATGACTTGGGATGGAAGTTATTTGGAAAAATACCACTCCGAGAGAATGCTCAGAAAGAGTCAAAGAAAGTACAAAAGGTATACAAGCTATATACAGACGTGTGCTGTGCAGCATTTGCTTATGAACCTTGCCAAGTGACTGTTTTGGAGGTTTTGAAACGGGGAAAGTGTATTCATTTGCATGCCAACTTCCTAACACTCGAGCCTGTCCTCAGCATGTCGGTGACTTTAACCTTTGTCATTTCTGACAGTTCGCAACAGGCACGTCCGAGTGTTCCGTTGAGAGAGCGGGGCTTTAGATGTTTGTAACTTGATTTAATGTAGTCCCTTTTTCCTAGTAACAGTGGCAAATGTGTCTGTGGGTGATTTGTATTGGCTGTGTTTGATAGTAAAGCACGCCCCCTCTCCGACCCCCTGGGTTTCCTGGGACTGCACCCTTCCGGTGCTGCTCTGGCAGGAAGGCCGGCCGGTGTTCCCCCGCCTGTAGTGACCCTCCCCTTGCTGGCCCTGGAGCTGCCCACCTGTCTGCCAGGGCGGGCATAGGCTTCGGGGTCAGGCCTGTGGTATCTCATTGCTACCAGGCTCCCCGTCGGGGGCAGATGCCGGCAGCTGGAGGCACGTGCTCACCTTTTCACGGAGGGGCTCATGCAGGGACACAGCAGGCCGGGGGCTGGCTTTACCGCCTGCATCTTCTAGGCTGTGTGCCCAGGCATCCTAGCGGTCGCTGTTTGCCCAGAGCTGTGACTGCCCCCGGCAGCCGCACCCTGCAGTCTGTTTTGTGTTCATTGATAATTGTTGTGAACACTTGAGGGTCTACTGATGCAGGCCCTCGCTCTGCACGGGGCCGGGGGTGGGGGGGACGGCACAGCACCTGTGCTCAGGAGAGGCCTCTGGGGAGGAGGTGCGTCCAGCCCAGGGGTTGGAAGGGCAGCACAGGTGCGTGGGGAAGGCGGCAGGGCCTGCGGGCAAGGCCCTCCAGGAGGCCGAGTGTAAAGGTGTGATGGAGAAGTCATAATAATGGGGATGGGTCACCTACTGAGTGGTTATTTCTGCTAACTTTACGTGAGCCAGCACTTAGGTTTCTCGTTCATCTAAAGCTCGCAACAACCTTATGAAGAAGATACTGTTCTCGTCCCCATTGTACCAGAGAAGCGTCTAGACACAGGCAGAGGAGCAGCGGGGCTGCTGTCGGGAAGTGGGCAGCGTGAGCAGGAGGTGGGGGCGCTGTCCAGGCCTCTGCGATGTGACGCGATGGTGATGTAATGTGGCGTGATGACCCCGGTCCCTGGCTCTGGCCTGCAGGCTCAGAGTGGTGTGGTCACCCCGGCGAGAGTGTGGCTCTTGGGCTAGTCCAGGTGAGAGGAAGGGGTGTCTGGCTCAGAGCTGTGGCAGCCGCGGTGGCCGAGGTCGGCCCTGCTGAGCGTGAAGCACGGCGGATACGGCTGCGCCGTGTGTGAGGGACACAGCATGCGCACGTTGGGGGCTGGTCTGGGCAGCGAGGTGGATGTGCACCTGCTTTATGCCTTATCAATTAAGTTTGTCTGAATGTGGCCTAACATTGCTCGGAGCTGGTGTCTGGAGCCAAAAGAAATCCGTGTTGGAGTTTGTATTTTAAATTTGGATCCCTTCTTGTGTAGGCTTATTAAAATACATAAAATTAAAATACGATGATGAGTTTGTTTGTAAAACTCAGCAAAATACTTCTTAGGAAACTAAGTAGCCAAGCAGTTAAAATATGTGAAAAGAAATCCACACTTTCAAAAACGTAGCTAGCGTACTAAATAGATTTATTCTTAATGTTACGGGCATCGTGCTTCAGTTTCTCTGCCGTCGCCGTCATACCTTTTCCGAGGGTAAGCATGGGTGCGTTCTTTGACTGCAGGGGTTTTTGGGAGCTGAAATGAGCAGGCCGGCTACTTGTGCCGTAACACAACGCTGCAGCGAAGAGCGCCGTGTGGCTTCAGCCATCAATAATAAAGGGCGTAATTGTACCTGCGTGAGCCATGCGATCCTGCGCGCTGTTTGCTTGCGCTTTGTGTCTCTAGTCTCTCATCCCTCCCGCCCCCGCCCCCAAGCTGCAAGGCCTGGGAGGGACCCAGAGCCAGGGACCTGCCACCGCGGGGAGGCGCCTGGGCACCCGGCTCTAGCTGGCTGCTGTCACGGAGGTCAGCTCACACCCTGCGGAGAGCCCCGTGCTGGGCGAGTGCTAGGCTGTGCTCTCAGGTGGTGACGGCGGCTCCGCCAGAGCGAAAGCGCCGGTCAGCGCTGCGGAGACCAACTCCTTTCCCTCCTTTCGCAGTGCTGTGTTACTTGGCGTGCGCGTCCCGTGGTGACCTAACGCGGGTCGGGGAGCCAGGCACCGGCGCTGTGTCCCAGCCCTGCCACAGCCTGGCTGCGTGGCTTTGGACACGTGACCTCCCCTCGTGGAACCCCACTTTCCTCCTCTCTGGAATTTGGAGAACAGGAGTCCCTGCCTCTGAGCTGCGGGTTAAAAGAGTGAATAGTCACCATGTGCCCCGAGCAGCGCTGAATGTCTCCAGTGCTGAGGGTGTTTGCTGTTCTGGTTTCTGACCGGTGACAAGTCTGCCCTGGACAACAGGAAGCGAAACTGCGTGCGAGAATGCACCTGGCCCCGCGTATCCCTTCATTTGCTGGTTCCACACACGCTGCCGTGTTGGGCCGGGCCGTGCTGGCTCAGAGTGCTTCTCTGTCTCTGTGGTCACCCCTGGCAGATGTCGGCTTCGCATGTCCCGCCCCTGCTGACAGCCCCCGCGTGTGTCTGCACTGGGACTGCATCTCTGATCCAGGTGCGGGCCTGCAGCTGCTTGCTGGACAGCTCCATGTGGATGTCTGTAGGCATTTCCTGTGGAACAGGCCTAAACTTTACTTACTTACTTTCCACCCTCTTGAGCCTGTTCCCTTGCATCTTTCCTCATTTTGGTAAATGACAGACTTGACCCTTTTTTTCAGGTCTAAAACTTTAAAAAAAATATATATTTCATTGATATTTTACAGAGAGGAAGGGAGAGGGATAGAGAGTTAGAAACATCGATCAGCTGCCTCCTGCACAGCCCCCACTGGATATGTGCCCACAACCAAGGCACATGCCCTTAACCGGAATCGAACCTGGGACCCTTCAGTCTGCAGGCTGATGCTCTAGCCACTGAGCCAAACCGATTAGGGCTAAAACTTTTTTTTTTAATGTATGGATTGAAATATATATATATTTTAAGTAAATTTTATTACGTTTTTTACAGAGAGGAAGAGAGAGGGATAGAGAGTTAGAAACATCAATGAGAGAGAAACACTGATCAGCTGCCTCCTGCACAGCCCCTACTGGGGATGTGCCCACAACCAACGCACATGCCCTTGACCGGAATCGAACCTGGGACCCTTCAGTCTGCAGGCTGACGCTCTATCCACTGAGCCAAACCGATTAGGGCTAAATTGAAATATTTTTATTGTATTTTCTTGTTTAGTTCAGTATGCATCATTTTATTTTTTAAATCTTTATTGTTGAAAGTATTACATATGTCCTCTCTTTTCCCCCATCGATCCCCTCCAGCGCCTCCCCAGGCCCTCACCACCCACTGCCTGTGCCATGGGTTATGCATATGTGCATACAAGGCCTTTGGTTGATTACCTCCCACGCGCCCACCCTCCCTCCCCGTCTTCGTTCCGAGATTCCGCACTCCGTGCCAAGCTCTCAGGTCTAAGACTTCAGAATTGTTCTTGCCTTCTCTTCTCACATGTTTGGGTTTATGCTTAAGCTCTGCAGGTGGACCCGATGCGCAGTCTTGTTTGAGAAGCAGTGGTGGGAAATGGGACTTTCCGGTGGAGTTGTGTAGGTGAAGCCGTTATCGGCCCCGCTGCTGGGGCCTGGCATGAGATGGTGCTGTGGCCTGGCATGAGATGGTGCTGTGGCCTGGCATGAGATGGTGCTGTGGCCTGGCATGAGATGGTGCTGTGGCCTGGTATGAGATGGTGCTGTGGCCTGGCATGAGATGGCCACGGCTTAATGGCCCCCAGTTGCTTGAGTTTGGGATATGGGGAATGGATTTTTTAAAGATAAATTAGCACCACATGCTTCCTCATTATATTGACTGGTAGGAGATGTATAAGATGCTAGCAAATTCAGAAATTTGGAGTGTTGCTGCCCCAAATAACGACTGCTTGCATTTTAGTACTTCTCCTATGTGTAATTTTTTCATGTGTTTTCTTTTAAAAGAAAAGGCCACTAAGAGGTAAAGGTGGGTTTTTGTAATTGGGGTGGATGTCAGAAGGGTGCATGGCTGCAAACATTTAGGACAGAGGTTTTTGTTGGTGTTGGTTTGTGTTGTTTTTGTGTTAATCCTCACCCGAGGGTATTTTTCCCATTGATTTTTAGAGAGAGGGGAAGGGAGGGAGGGAAGGAGGGAGAGACAGACAGACAGACAGACAGACAGACATTGATTGGTTGTCTCCAGCACGTGCCCCAACCCGGGCTGGGGAATGAATTTGTGCCCTTGACTGGGAATCTAACCCTTGACCCTTTGGTGCTCGGGCCAGCGTTCTAACCATCTTGCTGCACCAGCCGGGGCAAGGACAGAGTTTGTGAGTCTTTTAAACATAACACTGTGTACACAGACCTGGGAAGTTGCCACGATGTCAGGAAATGAGGTTGAGCAGAAAGGTTGGGTCCTGGTTGGGCTCTGAGGCAGCGGCTGCGGGTGGCCGGCGGAGCTGCAGGGAAGGACGGGCTGTGGAGGGCAGTGTCCTAGGAAAAGCGCTGCTGGTGAGCAGATGAGCGCCGGCTTTGGGTGTTTATCACCTGGAATGTCGTGGATGGCCTTCTGGAATCTCAAGTCAGCCATTAGATGTTTTTGTTTTTATTTTATTATTATTTTTTAATCTTTATTGTTCAGATTATTACAGTTGTTCCTCCCCCCCACCCCCCGCCCCAGAGCTTCCCTCCATCCGGTTCCCACCCCACCCCATGCCCTTACCCCCCCACCCCCGTCCTCATCCATAGGTGTACGATTTTTGTCCAGTCTCTTCCTGCACCCCCCACACCCTTTTCCCCCCGAGAATTGTCAGTCCACTCCCTTTCTATGCCCCTGATTCTATTATATTCACCAGTTTATTCTGTTCCTCAGATTTTTTATTCACTAGATTTTTAGATTCACTTGTTGATAGATATGTATTTGTTGTTCATAATTTTTATCTTTACCTTTTGCTTCTTCTTCCTCTTCTTAAAGAATGTCTTTCAGCATTTCATATAATACTGGTTTGGTGGTGGTGAACTCCTTTAGCTTTTTCTTATCTGTGAAGCTCTTTATCTGACCTTCAATTCTGAATAATAGCTTTGCTGGGTAGAGTAATCTTGGTTGTAGGTTCTTGCTATTTATCACTTTGAATATTTCTTGCCACTCCCTTCTGGCCTGTATAGTTTCTGTTGAGAAATCAGCTGACAGTCGTATGGGTGCTCCCTTGTAGGTAACTAACTGTTTTTCTCTTGCTGCTTTTAATATTCTCTGTTTGTCTTTTGCTCTTGGCATTTTAATTATGATGTGCCTTGGTGTGGTCCTCTTTGGATTCCTTTTGTTTGGGGTTCTGTGCGCTTCCTGGACTTGTAAGTCTATTTCTTTCACCAGGTGGGGGAAGTTTTCTGTCATTATTTCTTCAAATAGGTTTTCAGTATCTTGCTCTCTCTCTTCTTCTGGCACCCCCATAATTCTGATGTTGGTACGCTTGAGGTTGTCCCAGAGGCTCCTTACACTATCTTCATATTTTTAGATTCTTTTTTCTTTTTGCTTTTCCGGTTGGGTGTGTTTTGCTTCTTTGTATTTTAAATCTTTGACTTGATTCTTGCAATCCTCTAGTCTGTTGTTGGATCTCTGTATGTTATTTTTTATTTCAGTCAGTGTATGCTTAATTTCTAGTTGGTTCTTTTTCATATCCTCGAGGGTCTCACTAAATTTATCGGCCTTTTCTAGAAAATTCTTGAAAAATCTTATAACCTTGGTTTTGAACTCTTTATCCAGTCATTTGCTTTCCTCCATTTCTTTCATTTGTGACCTGCCTCTTTGTCTCCGCATTTTTGGCTGCTTCCCTGAGTTGATAGAGTGGCTTTGTGTGCTAGGTGTCCTATAGGACCCAGTGGCTCGGCCTCCCCAGTTACCTGAGGTGGACACTCTTGGTGCACCCTTTTGTGGGCTGTGTACACAGTCTTGTTGTAGTGAAGCCTTGATTGTTGTTGGTATCACTGAGGGGAATTGACCTCTGGGCTAACTGGCTGTGAGGATCAGCTGTCTACGATGGGAGAACTTCTGTGCTGGAGACACCCTTATGAGACAAGACTTGCTTCAGTGGGGCTTTGGTGCTCACTGAGTCTGCCCCCTGAGTGTGTCCCTTATGGATCTGAGGAGTTGTAATCTGGATGGTCCCACTCTGATCCCTGGGTACACTGGCTCTTGGATCTCCAAGGAGGTGTTAATTTAGCCTCTGCCTGAGGCCACCCAGCAGGAGCTACAGAGAGATCTGCAGATTCCTCTTCTTTGTTTGGGGTTTGGAGGTGCCCAGATGAGGCCCAGCTGTGAAGCAATGCCAGCTGCTGTGGGGCCTTGGGCCTTCTTTTGGATGTTCTGGGTCTCACTGACTCAGCTGTAGGTAAGTTTAAAATTCAAAGGACCAGGCCGTTTATATGCAAAAGCCTCTGTGCTCAGCTTGGATGGGGCGGAGTCTTATGGCGGAGCAAATAGCTATGGCAGGGGTCCTCAAACTACGGCCCCCGGGCCACATGCGGCCCACTGAGGACATTGATCTGGCCCGCCGGGTGCCGCTGCCTGTCCTGCTTAGCAGCCGACTCGTCCTGGGCCCGCAGTGCGCATAGGAATTTGTTGATAGTTGTTTTGTTTTTTAACTATAGTCCGGCCCTCCAACGGTCTGAGGGACAGTGAACTGGCCCCCTTTTAAAAAGTTTGAGGACCCCTGAGCTATGGCTTCGTGGGGCGGGATCACAGGGCGGGACAAACAGTGATGACTTCCCGTCAGCCCTGCCCTAAGGGGCCCCTGGGTCTCAGTGTCCCGCGGTAATCGCTGCACGCACCTCTGAGAGAAAGCCGCTCTAAGTTCCGCCCGCTGCCAGACAGTCCAGTTTCTCCCCGAATGAGTCTGGGTCCCCAGAGTCTCGCCTGGAACTGGAGTTCAGAGCAGTCGGGAGCTTGTGTCTCCCTCCCACTTGAGAAAGCCAGCCGCTTACTCAGTTGCCAGCCCTCTCCGCGCGCGCGCGCCTCTGTACCTCTGCCTTCCGCAGCGCCTGTGAGTCTCCGTGAGCTTTTCTCTTTCCTTCTAGTTGTAGAATTTCCACTCAGCCAGCCTTCCTGTGGTTCTGGATGATGTCCGTTCTGTCATTTAACTGTAGTTTTGAAATTGTTGTGTGAGGCGGCAGTTTAGGTGTTTGCCTATGCTGCCATCTTGGTTTCTCCGTCCGCGGTTAGATGTTCAAGAGAGAATCCCGAAAAGGGCAAAACCAGGACCTCTCAAGTAACAGTCGTTCTCCTCACCTCTGGGTTCGGAGAAGTCTGGGTGCTTAGAAAATCATAACTCATCACCAATTGCAGGAAGGATAAGCTCGGTGGTCAGTGCAGGTAACGGGGGCGGGCCTGCAGGTAGATTCTAAAATAGTGAACGTCCTTCATTGCCATCATCCCACGTAACCTTGAAAACTGGGCTGACCCAGTTCACAAGAAGAGCAGCCCAGCTCTGGGGAAGGAGGGGCGGCACTCAGCGCCATCTTTCCCAGTGGCTGCAGCTACAGCTCGCACATTGCGCGTGGACTAGCTGTTAGGGGTCCGGAAGAGGAACACTGGGGAGGAAAACCAGAATTTAAAGTACCACTGAAGTGACTGAATTGATCATTTCCCCCCTCTGGTATTTCACAGCCTGAATTCAAGGCAGCCCCAACCCAGAAGGGGGTGTGAACACGGACAGAGAATGCTGAGAGACGCTCTCTGGTTCTGGGTGAGAACGGGGTCTCCTAGCACTCAGAGAGAAGGCAGAGGCCCCGCAATTGCTTGTTGCCTTTTTTCTGTTCTCACTCACCCAGCCCCCAGGCAGCCTCCTGGCAGCAGAGCAAGGGCTGGCAGGAGCCTGAAACTCTCAGGAAGGAAACTGATTACAGGAGCCTCGTTCCCAAGGCGGGACAGACCCCTGATGCTGTAGTCTCTCTTCCCACCATTTGGCCCCAAGACAGACATAGTTGTGGGAAGAGTGGCTAGAGAACCAGGAAAAGGGAGCCCGAGGGTACTGGGCTGTGTGGGGAGGAAGAGCTCAGGACAGTGACTGTTGAAGGTGGTTACGAACTGCAGGGCTTACCCCCAAGCTGTGGATACATGGATCCGACCCAGACAGCTTACGTAGACTTTGAGACCTGACCCTGCGGATAGACGGCCACACAAATCCCACACCGGCCCCGGGTGGGGTGCACGTGGGACAGTCACCAAGTACTGCAAAGGCTTTGAAATCTCAACTCATTTTGGAACCACAACCCACAGAAGGCCGGTTAGAACTTAGGTCTGGGGTCCAGCCAGGTCGACTGCCTGCTGAAACCAAGGTATCAACATTCTCCAGGGGGTTTTGATAAGACCCAGAGTCTCGTAACCGTATTCAAAATACCTAGAATGCAATTAAAAATTATTGGCATATGAAAAACTAGGAAAATCTCAACTCACAAGGGAAAGACGAACAACAGACACCATGCCAAGGTAATACAGGTGTCAGCGTTAACCAGAAAAGCAGCCCTTACAGAAATGTTCCAACAAGTAAGGGCAAACACTCTTGAAATGGGAGATAGAATGTGTCAGTACAGATACAGGAAATACAGAGAACTACATAGTCATTTCATAGCTGAGAAATACAGTAACAAGTAAAAACTAACCGGACGGGCTCAGTGCAGAATGGAGATGACAGAGGAAAGAGTGAGTGAACTTTTAGACCAGTAGGAATTATCCAATCTGAGTAACACAGAGAAAAAAAGATTGGGGGGAATGAGCAGAGCCTTGGGGACATGAGGGACAGCATGCACAAATCTAACACTTTTGTGACTGGAGTTTCAGAAGGAGAGGAGAAAAAGGTGATGCGGAAAACCATGTTGGAAGAAATGAATGTGTTTTAAGTCTGGCAAAAGACATAAACCTACAGACTTGGGAGAGGGGCCTCCACGCACTCCAAACAGGATAAAAACCACGAAGTCCATGCCCAGACACATCATAACCATATTGCTGAAAATAAAGACAAAAATTTTACCGGCAGCCAGAGAAAACGCATTACTTACTGGGGAACAACCATTTGAATGACTGACTGTTGTCGTCAGGAAACGTGGAAGCCAGAAGGAAGTGAAACACGTTTTGAAAGTGCTGAAGGAACCCAACATTCTGTATCTAGCAAAACTGCCTAGAAATGAAGGTATTCTCCGATAAAGGAAGACGAAGAGGTTTGTGGCCAGCAGTTGCAGGAGAATCGCCAGAGGAGACCGTTGAGACAGTAGGGACGCTGTGTCAGAAGGAAGCCTGAAACGTAGGCAGGAAGAGGAAGAGAAATGACACACGCGGGGTAAACACAGCGGGCCCTCGTTCTCTTGATGAGTTCTTTAAAACCTGGTTGGCTGGAAGGAAAAGGCCACGCCCGGGTTTCCCGTGTGTGTGTGTGTGTGTGTGTGTGTGTGTGTGTGTGTGTGTGTGTAACATAGGGGACAAAGGAAATGTAAAGGGGCCATGCTCACCTGGCAGGGGCGGCCGTGCTCCTGAAGATGGTTTTCCCCGGCCAGAGACTCACGGCCTCCTTTGTGATGGTGGGGAGTTGGAAGGTCAAAGTTAAAAACCCACAGGGGGCGGGGCTATGGTGGGAAAGTTCGTACACTCCACCGGAAGCGGTAAAATATTGATTCTAAATAGACTGTGAAACATTAAATATATTTTCACCCCTAGCTCACCTACTGAAGAGAGGCAAAAACCCAATAAATTGAAGTGGACTTCTAAGGTAAGTGAAAAACACGAAGCCAACGCAGGAAAGAAGGAACAGAGGGAGGGAACCCAGAAAACAAATACGATGGTCGGTCCAATGGGAACATAGCAGCAGTTACAATAATGTAGGTGGTTTGAACACACCACCAGTGTGTCTGGATACCCCGCAGAATGGGTTAAAAAAATGACCCAGTTCTAGGCTTTCTAAAAGAAACTTACTCTAAATATAAAATGTGTGGGTTAAAATGAGAGAAGGGGTAAGATTTACCATGAAAACGCTAAGCAAGAGGAAGAGGGCGCAGATATATGGACCTATCAAAGGACTTCAGAGCAGTGGAGACTACCAGGAGAAGGTGGGACACTAGCTGCTGGAGACAGCCTGGTTCTCAGTGTGTTCAGGTACCAGCTGCGGAACACACGGGCACACTGACAGGTGTGAGAAAAGCGGGCAAGTCCAGCTAGAGCCGGAGGGCCAGCTCTCCTCTCTGGAGAGCACCTGGTAGCACTGTGGACAGAATCAGCCAGGACAGAAGGCTGACTGTCAGCCCGCGGAATGGGCTGCCGCCTAGAGAGCACGCCACCCTCCAGCAAGCGCACAACCATGCTTTCCAAGCATGCACGGAACACTCGGGTAGCCTCAGGTAACCTGCATTGCAGCAAAACTGGGAATCGGAAAGGTTAAAATGACACAAACCGGGTTCTCTAACCACAGGAGCGGACATAGGCATTAAACAAGAGCCCCCGCTGACTCAGTCAGGGGCCAGTGGAAGCCACAGGAAAGCTGGAAGACATTTGGACCGGAATAAAAATACAAGCCATCAAAATCTGTGGGAGGCGGTGCTGAGAGGGACATTTATAGTAAAAACGTTCTCAAATCAATCGCATTTTCTAGTCTAAGGAACTAGGAGGGCCCTCGCTGGTTTGGCTCAGTGGCTAGGGTGTCGCCCTGCAGACCACAGGGTCCCAGGTTCGATTCCAGTCAAGGGCACATGGCTGGGTTGCGGGCTCGGTCCAGTGTGCAAAGGTAGCCAATCAGTGATTCCCTCTCATCATTGATGTTTCTCTCTCTCCCTCTCCCTTCCTCTCTGAAATAAAAAATATATATTTTTTAAAAAAGAAACCGTATAAGGAGCAAATAAAGCAACCTCTGTCATTACATAAATATTATACTATGTGGATTAGCCAGTTGGCACCTTTCATTCCTGCCGCGGTGACTGGGCTGAGTCGGCCCCGCTGCTGCTGCTCACCACAGGCGTCTGGGACGCACGTTCCTGGAAGGACTCTGACTTTGGGCTCCGAGGCCTTGGTCCGTGTCTGGTTCTGTCATTCGCAGTCGGTTGTGTGGCCTGAGGCCAGCGACGTTGCTTCTCTGAACGTTGGTGGTCTCTTCTGCGGAGGTAATGCCCACCTTGCCCTGCTTGTGAGGTGTGAGAAAGGAAAGTGTGGGGCAGCGGGGGGTGTCCAGTGGGCGCTCACGAGGGTCCGGGTTTCTCTCGTTCTGCCCCCTTCATGGCTACACCCTCCCTCTCGGGCGGATGAATGGAAAAACGAGAAACCGCTGCCGGCATGGTCAGAGTGGCTTGGAAATGGCAGTTGGCAAAAGCAGTCTTGGACTCTCTCTGAAACGGCTTAAAACTGCGTTGTTGTTGTTTTCAAATGGAAAACGGTGCGTGACCAAATACTGTGGAACACCCAAGTGACAGAGGAAAGCAGGGCGACAGGAAAGCCCTCGTCACATGGAGACCGCAAGCCCTTCCTGGCGGGAGTCTCCGACAGGTCCATGCCAGCCTCCCAGGCCTTTCTCATGCACACACGTTCCCTCCCCCCGTGAGTGCGCTTCTGCGACGGGTCCCAGGCCTTTCTCATGCACACACGTTCCCTCCCCCCGTGAGTGCGCTTCTGTGACGTCCCAGGCCTTTCTCATGCACACACGTTCCCTCCCCCGTGAGTGCGCTTCTGTGACGTCCCAGGCCTTTCTCATGCACACACATTCCCTCCCCCGTGAGTGCGCTTCTGTGACGGGTCCCAGGCCTTTCTCATGCACACACGTTCCCTCCCCCGTGAGTGCGCTTCTGTGACGTCCCAGGCCTTTCTCATGCACACACGTTCCCTCCCCCGTGAGTGCGCTTCTGTGACGGGTCCCAGGCCTTTCTCATGCACACACGTTCCCTCCCCCGTGAGTGCGCTTCTGTGACGTCCCAGGCCTTTCTCATGCACACACATTCCCTCCCCCGTGAGTGCGCTTCTGTGACGGGTCCCAGGCCTTTCTCATGCACACACGTTCCCTCCCCCGTGAGTGCGCTTCTGTGACGTCCCAGGCCTTTCTCATGCACACACGTTCCCTCCCCCCGTGAGTGCGCTTCTGTGACGTCCCAGGCCTTTCTCATGCACACACGTTCCCTCCCCCCGTGAGTGCGCTTCTGCGACGGGTCCCAGGCCTTTCTCATGCACACACATTCCGTCCCCCCGTGAGTGCGCTTCTGTGACGTCCCAGGCCTTTCTCATGCACACACGTTCCCTCCCCCGTGAGTGCGCTTCTGCGACGGGTCCCAGGCCTTTCTCATGCACACACATTCCGTCCCCCCGTGAGTGCGCTTCTGTGACGTCCCAGGCCTTTCTCATGCACACACGTTCCCTCCCCCGTGAGTGCGCTTCTGTGACGTCCCAGGCCTTTCTCATGCACACACGTTCCCTCCCCCGTGAATGCGCTTCTGTGACGTCCCAGGCCTTTCTCATGCACACACGTTCCCTCCCCCCGTGAGTGCGCTTCTGCGACGGGTCCCAGGCCTTTCTCATGCACACACGTTCCCTCCCCCGTGAGTGCGCTTCTGTGACGTCCCAGGCCTTTCTCATGCACACACGTTCCCTCCCCCGTGAGTGCGCTTCTGTGATGTCCCAGGCCTTTCTCATGCACACACGTTCCCTCCCCCCGTGAGTGCGCTTCTGCGACGGGTCCCAGGCTGTGGGTGCTGTGCGCAGCCTCCTGGGTGTGGACGTGCGAGGCACTCAGGAAGCTCGTGGACACAACTCGAAGACTGGATCCCCTGTGCTTATTCAGAGAGGACTGTGCTCTGACCCCGTTCTGACTGACCGTGGTGACAGTGTCCACAGTGGTGGCCTGTGTGTACCCTGAACCAGAAAGGTGTATTTCATGGAACTCGCTGAATCCAGGCAGCTTCCTAGGCAGGCCCAGAGAGGTGGCCTGGGAGCTTCCAGATGCGTCTGCCCTCCCCCGGGCAGTATGTGTGTTCTCCAGAAAACAGCACAGCCAGAGGAAACGCCCGGGATTTCCCACCCATCTCATTCCCACCAGAAGGCCACCATTTGAGTCTTGCAGAACCTCTTGCGCACTGCGGGAGCGCCAGGGCCGCCACTCCTCGGCCTTCCCCAGGGGTCAGTCTGCACAGGCGTGGCTGCTTGTCCTGTGGGCGCAGAGCTCGGGGCCCGGCGCTGTAGGCACTCCTGAGGAGCCACAGTCGGCAAGCGCAGGGGCCGAAACGCGTTCCCTCCTTCCCTTCCAGGTTCCTCGCTGGCCTCACGATTACGTCGACATGACACAGAGCGGCAGGAGAAAAACTAATTTAATTTCGTGCATATTGGAGCCCCATACAAATATGAGACTCAAGTGACCAGAGCGGGAGGCTTTTGTAGCGTTTAGACAAGGAAACGGTGAATTTGTGGAGAGTGGACAAGACAGAGGTGTGTGAGCTTGGGGCAGTAAATGATGAAGCAACAAGGTTTGCCTATTCAGCCTCCTTGGCCCTGAATTCCCCGTCTCAGGTGATAAGGGCACCTTCCACCTCCTGGTACAGGGAGGGCACCTCCACATGGGACATGACCGTCCTGCTCCCAGGGGGACAAAGGAGGGTTAGAGTGTCCTTTATGCACCAGCCATCTCTCAAGTAACTTCAATCCAAAATGCTCAGTATGCCAGAGTGGCCCATTTGGGGGGGCGTATTCTGTTCCCCTTCACAAGGACTGCATAGGACTTATAAGGCTATTTCTAAGTTTTCCTTTAAGTTACGTGTCAAAGCTGAACTATTACTTTAAAAAGCATCATGTCAGCATGTGGAAGCACTTGGGAGGGGGTCTTCCCAGGGTCCTGGAAGCTCCCTGGTGTACCCCAAACTAACAGGCGAGGGATTCGGTGGTTCCTTGAGCTTATGCCTATATCGGGGAGTTAACGTGGCCTTGAGGCCGTGGTGGGAAAGCTGGCTTAGGAAACTGAAATCGTGGCTCAGCAGCTTTGAATCCAGGAACTGACAGTGAGAGGCTCTGAATCAGGCTGCTGGGGGTCACGTCCCACCCTGCCTCATACCAGCTGTTCACTAGGGAAGCCACTGGGACCCTCAGTATCTGGGGAGAAAAGGTTTTCCTCCCATCAGCATGGGAGATGATGCTGATGCTACTGTCTTCGTTTCCTGTTGCTGCTCTAACAGATTACCATAAACTTGGTGGTAGCTTAAAACAGTACAGGTTCATTCTCCTGTAGTTTTCAAGGTCAGAAGTCCAAAACGGGTCTTCCGGGTGCAGATGAAGGTGTTGGCTGGGCCGGGCTTTCCAGAAGCTCCAGGAGAGCAGCTGTCTTTCTCCAGCCTTTAGAGCAGTGGTTCTCACCCCGCCTAACGCTGCGGCCCTCTAATCCAGTTCCTCGTGTGGTGACCCCAGCCATGAAATTATCTTCGTTGCTGCTTCCTAACTGTCATTTTGCTACTGTTAATGCATCGTCATGTACATATCTGTGTTTTCCGATGGTCTTAGGCTCTACAGCCGCGGTTCTCAACCTGTGAGTCGTGACCATCGGAAAACACAGATGTTTACATGACGATTCGTAACAGTAGCAAAATGACTTTATGGCTGGGGTCACCACACCATGAGAAGCTGTATTAAAGGGTTGCGGCGTTAGGCAGGTGGAGAACCACTGCTCTAGAGGCTGCTGGCATTCCCTGGCTTGTGGCTGCATCGTGCGTCTCCGTTTCCATCGACACATTGCCTTCCCTCTCTGTAGTTACATCTCCGCCTCTTCCATCTTTTAAGGACAGGTGTGGTATTTTGGGCCAACCCAGATAATCCAGGATACTCTCCCTGGCTCAGGGTCCATTACGTTCATCACATCTGCGAGGTCCTTTCTGCCACGTGCGGTGACAGTCACAGGCCCGGAGATGACTACATGGCACATTTGGGGTCCATCATTCCCTTGTAGTAAAAGTTACGCTGTCATCACAGGGTATA
The DNA here is from genome assembly GCA_026230045.1 of Corynorhinus townsendii. Taxonomy (NCBI): domain Eukaryota; kingdom Metazoa; phylum Chordata; class Mammalia; order Chiroptera; family Vespertilionidae; genus Corynorhinus; species Corynorhinus townsendii. The sequence goes on along the minus strand of JAPDVU010000001.1, from coordinate 2,487,103 downwards.
ATGTAGAGTTAGGTAAATGTGCCCAGTTCTGAAATACATGGAGGTAGCTTGCAGGTGACAGCCTGCCAGAAGAGATGAGCAGTGTGCTTGGGCCAGCGTACCTTAATGCACATTTAGCCCGCGCTTGACGCATCTCATATTTAAGCTGAGTGAGCCTGTGGGCTCAGGGAGGGGAGGTGTAAAGTGTGTGTGGCACCAGGTGGTGGGAGGAGGTATGGAAGGCCGAGAACCCGTGCCTCTGTGAGCTTCACAATGTTAGCCCTCTTCCACCTGCAGAAACTGTCTCCTGCAAGTCCCAGTGACCCCCAGCCTGGGTCGGCTGCTTCCTGGGACAGAGGTTTCCCTGGGCGCACCTGTGCGGGGCCGCCGTTTGAGTGCTGGCCTGTGAGTGCGTCAGGGCAGTGACCGTGTTCATCTGTACTCCTAGGGCCAAGCACCATAAGCGCAGGAAGGAAGGATGGGAGGGTGGGAGGAAGGGAGAGAGGGAGGGGACCTTATTGAATCCACAGGTCCTGAGTGGCTGCTGGGGGCCGGGTGCCTAACAAAGCCTCCGGTTGTGAAAAGGCCACTGAAGCCCTGCTCTCCGAGGGTTAGGGTCTCTGGAGGGAAAGAACTGTTAGCCAGGTAGCGGTGTAATGACAAGCGGTGACCTAGTGCTCTGAGAGCACCCTAATGCCTGGTCAGAAGCACAGGGCGCTGCTCAGCCGGGCAGGGGTTTCTGTGGGGTTGGTATTTGAGAGGAGATCCAAAGGCTAGCCGCCTTCTAGCTTCTGCTCCTTGTGAAGGAAAACCTCAAATCTACAGAAGGGTTCAAAAATGCCTTATTGAACGCCACATATGTGCCCCTCGTCAGATGGTTGACATTTTGCCTTATTCATTTTATTGTGCCTCTTTCTACTTAAAAAAAAAAAAAAAATGGAACCTTTGGAAAGTAAAGTGCAGATCCCATGGCATCTTACCCCTACATATGTCTGCACACGGCTCTTCAGAGGCAAGCCTTTCCCCGCATAACCGTGAAGCTGTTAGCACACTGAGAGCATCTCCGGGAGGCCGCAGTAGCCTCCGGCCACCGCACGTGGAGACCACTTCCCCAGTTGCCCTTAGCTACTTGTCCCTTCAGTCTCTTAATGGAAAACAGTTCTTTTACCATTTTTAAACCGGCATTTACCTTTTTGAAAACTTACCGTGGGTCAAGGATTCATGTAACACATCTAGGGGATGAGTAAGATGGTAACAGTAATAACAAAGGTACTTGAGAAAGTCGGTGTTTATAGGCATAAAAACAAAGAAGAACTGGAATGAGATTGCTAGGCTAGCTTAAATCCACAAACACACCAGTGGGGATCAGAAAACATGATCTTTGGAGTTGTCCATGGGACATAAGCCCACAGTAACATGCCACTTCACCGTCCCTGGGCGCACATTCTCCTCGAGAATTAAGCGAGCTGCAGGCGGGATGGCCACCGTGCCCAGGTGTGAGCTGGAAGGTCACCCGCCTCCCGCTCGCCTTTCGTCTTATCTCCACGTTGTGAACATTCTTCACGAGGTTTTCTTTAATCTTCCCAGCCAGAACCAGCCTCGCCACTTGCATCCCATTGCTTTATAGAAAGGGCTTTCTTGAAGGGTTACTATACCAGAGAGTCACTCATTGTACGCGTTCGGTGATTTTTCATGTGTTTATGCGTTCGCCAACGCCTGCAGGCCAGTTTGCATTTGGAAAACACTCCCACCTGCAAACAGAACGCTCCCCCATGCCTGTCTGCAGTGGCTCCCCACTCCCACCTGCAAACAGAACGCTCCCTCATGCCTGTCTGCAGTGGCTCCCCACTCCCACCTGCAAACAGAACGCTCCCTCATGCCTGTCTGCAGTGGCTCCCCACTCCCACCTGCAAACAGAACGCTCCCTCATGCCTGTCTGCAGTGGCTCCCCACTCCCACCTGCAAACAGAACGCTCCCTCATGCCTGTCTGCAGTGGCTCCCCACTCCCACCTGCAAACAGAACGCTCCCTCATGCCTGTCTGCAGTGGCTCCCCACTCCCACCTGCAAACAGAACGCTCCCTCATGCCTGTCTGCAGTGGCTCCCCACTCCCACCTGCAAACAGAATGCTCCTTCATGCCTGTCTGCAGTGGCTCCCCACTCCCACCTGCAAACAGAACGCTCCCCCATGCCTGTCTGCAGTGGCTCCCCACTCCCACCTGCAAACAGAACGCTCCCCCATGCCTGTCTGCAGTGGCTCCCCACTCCCACCTGCAAACACTAATGTGCTATCACTCGAGACCTGCCTTTTTAAGAAAGTCCGTTGTCCGCCTGGCATCTCTGCTGAGCGTGTCTGCGGCCCCCGGCCAGCGGTGTGAGGCGCAGCGTCCCGTCCTCTCACGTCAGTGCCGTCCTCTCACGTCAGTGCCGTTTACCCATCCTCCCGCCCGCGCTGGGTGGTTTTGGTGGTGGCCTATTCTGGATAGTGCTTCTGTGGTTACTTGCACGCTGGTCTTTCTGTGGGTGTATATCTTACTTCACTTGGGTAGGAGGGAGTGTGGCAGGTTCATACTGAACTATACAAGGAAATGCCACTCTTTCTCAAAATGGCTCCAACTGCCAGTGACGTGGGACGATTCCAGTTTCTCCACATAGGTGCCACCACCGGTCATTGTCTGTCTGTGAGAGCCTGGTGCACACCACAGGCTTCATCGGCTGAAGAGGTTTCTGGTGGTGGTTTGTGATGCTACTTACCAGCAACCAGCTGGGGTGGCCTGGCACCACGGTCCGGGACTGGTGGTTTCCATCACAGGAGGAGGGTCTTGTGTCTCTCGGACCCAGTGTGTCCATTCTGGGACAGTGGATCCACAGCTGGACCAGAAATAACTTTGAGCCTACGCAGATTTTAAACAATTAATTAAAAAAAAAAATATATATATATATATATTTTTATTGATTTTAGAGAGGAAGGGAGAGGGAGAGAAACATCAATGATGAGAGAGAATCATTGATCGGCTGCCTCCTGCACGCCCCCTACCGGGGATCTGACCTGCAACCCAGGCCTGTGCCCTTGACCGGAATCAAATCAGCGACCCTTCGGTCCGCAGGCCAACGCCAGCGCTCTATCCACCGAGCCACGGCTAGGGCAACAGTTTTTTAATGGCGGCATAATTATAAACTGGGGGAAGCTCTCGTCTGAAGTGTAGTTTCATTAGTGTTGACGAGCAATCAGGGCCATGTTGCTAGCAGTCTGTGTTCCTGTGTTTTGTCCCTGGCCTTTTGGTTGAACTAGCCTTGCTGTGGAAAACATGAACCACGGAGTAAAAATTGCTCAGAACCGCCGCACTGCGCAGCGGTCCCAGTGTTTACATTTTCTGTCAGTTCCTCTTGGTAATGCACAGTCCTCATTGAAAAAGTCCGATGAAGCAGAGCTTCGCTGCGGGGGGGGTGGGGGTGCTGGCTGCTTCCCCTTGAGAGCCTGCATTCTCCTGCGATGTGTCTGCTGAGGGTGCAGCTGAAGGCGCGGATGTGAGCCGCTAGGCCCGGGTCGGACGGGCTGGGCGTCCCCCTGCATCCGCATGTCAGGTGCCCTGAGGGCCACCTCCCCCAGCTGGCGGGACCTGGGGGAGCCCGGGGTCTACCCGCCTGCGCGCCGCCCCCCAGCGCCCAGGGTCCCCACCAACCAGGCCTGACGCGCCGAAACGGAGCGCGCGGATCAGCTGCGCCGCATCTGCGCGCGATTGATCGGCCTGCCGCCCCCGCCCGCTGCGCCGGAGCCGCCGCCCGAGGTCCCGCCGGAGCCCCGCTCGCTCTCGGGCATGGAGCCGCCGGCCGCGCGCCTCTGAGCCCCGCGGCGTTCATGGTGAGTGGGGCCGGGCGCCCGCGCCCCTCCGAGGCCTGCCCGCCTGTGCTCGGCCTGAGGCTCCGCCGTGGGTGCGCCCGTGTGCATGTGTCACATTCATCTGTTCCACCCATGAAGCCTGCATGGGCCGGCGCTGCGCCTGCCTCCTCCCTCCTCCCTCCATGCTTTGTGTCTGTGCTTCCATGATATTCTAGCCGGGCTCCGTTTCCATGGGTGTAGTGAGAGACTCCAGGAGAACCAGTGATGTGTCCTAATTCTTACCACCCCACATGGGATTGCATCCCGCTTTCAGATTCAGGTCAGTCACGGCCAGCCATCTCTTAGAGGCAGGATGGCCGTGCCTGTGATCCTGGGGAGGCCTTTGGAGGACAGCAGACCGCACCCTGTTTGCTCTGGGTCCGAGTAAGGTGGTCAGACTTGTGAAAGCCCTCAGATGAGTGTGAGCACATGCACTCCACCAGTCCACATGGGAGCTTGGCGTTCTAGATGTCTCGTAAGGAATATGGCCGTTTAAAAAGGCTCCTGTGGTTTCCCAATGCCAGCACTCCCAGTGACTCAGAGAATGCTTTCCGGGAAATACTGCGTGGTGAGTGGATACAAGAATTGAAGTATGAGGAACCCTTGGGTTCCTTCTTGGTGGGAGATCAAGCCTCGGTGGTCACCGGGATCGTCTTGGAAAGCTGAGCATTTGTAGGACAGGCCACCCTTCCCCACCCAAAATGGCAAAACAAAACAGGTCTCCTGTCAGACTCTAAAACAGTGCCGCCCCACCCCCCAAACTGCTTGTTACAAACGGCAGGGGAGAGCAGGGGTAGTGTCCCGGGACTTCACCACAGTCCATTCAGTACCCTGAATGGGAAATACTGTGAAAAGTAGTTCTGGCCCAGTGGGTGTGGCTCAGTGGTTGAGCGGCAGCCTGTGAACCAGGAGGTCACAGTTCGATTCCCCGTCAGGGCACATGCCCAGGTTGCAGGCTCGATCCCCCGTAGGGGGCGTGCAGGAAGCAGCCGATTAATGACTGTCTCTCATCATTGATGTTTCTGTCTCTCCCTCTCCTTTCCTCTCTGAAATCAATAAAAATGTATATGTGTTAGAGTGATTTTGTGGTAATGCAGTGACAGCAATAGTCCTGCCATTGTCTGGACACCTGCTGTGCCTGTGTGTCTGTGTAATTCATTCTCATTTAACCTCATTTAATAATTGAGGAAACTGGGTGAAGGGATGTGCTCAAGGTCAGGCTGCTGGTGGCGCTGATCCCACCGGGAGGTGATGGTTCGGACCCAGGCCTGCTGCTCTCCATCCACCCACCCACCCACCCAAGCTCCCCCTGCAGGCTGCCTGGGCCCGCGGCCGGGGCAGAGGTGGTGCTGTGCTGTCACTGGGGTCGGGTCATGTCAGTCTTTCAATGGGCACCGCATGTGGTGACCCGCCGTGCTTTATCCCAGACATGCCTCCAGAACCCTCATTTTAAAAGGCGGACCTTGATACTGGATACAGTTGAGTCAGACTTAAACACAGGTTTTGACTGATGAGCCTTTCTGCTTCTAGCTGAGGTAGCTTTCCCAGAAGCCAGAGCGCTACGGGCCAGGAGGGTAGCGTAATGGCCATCTTTACCGCACGCCACAGCTCAGTGAGTCGCATTGCCGACCCTCTAGCCACCCTGCCAGGAACCCGTTCCGTCCATCGTTTGAGAATCTTGATCCTTTGTTCTCTTAAAGCGAATGTTCGCTGAGGTAGGCTTTATTTCTTTTCTTCTTTAACTGGCAAAGTATGCTCTTCATACAGGAGCCCCGTGTCCTGGTCCTGCCTTTCACACTGCTCGGCTCCCCCACGTGCTGTAGACACGCCCTGTGGACCCACCGGGGGTGCAGTGAGAGGCTCCCCTGCCCCACAGGGACTTCCTGGCGCTGCGGCCAGCCCGCTCTCCTCCTGCTCTCCGCGTTCACCAGCTCCAGGTGGCTGCTTGTTGAGCCCTTAACATTCAGAGCAAAACAGCTTTGACTCAGCCCCGTGCTCCGTCCGTTTCAGTGCTCACGCTCCCCGTGGGTAAGCCCACTCGCGTGCACCTCTGGGCCGCTGCTTGTGCTGTTGGGATTCCTGCCCTTCGTGCCCTGGACCTCCCTGGCCTTTGTCCACTCAGATGGCCCCCTTTGTGAGCTGCGTTCCTCTGCTCCCCAGCCATGGACACCCCGTCCTCGGGGCTCCCGCAGCACGAGACTCCCCCTCTCCCGCCAGTTCCCATGGTCGGCCCGGATGCCTAGCCTCTGCTGGCGTCTAACTTGCCCCTACGAGAGTGAGCCTTTGCAGGCTGGGCCCTGCGGCCCCTCACAAATGAGGCCCTTTCCGTCTTCCCCGGACGGCTAAACCTCTTCCGCCCCGGCCCTGTGTGGAGTGAGGCCCTGCCCATTTGCCCCGGCCAACTGCCCCCCCTCGCCCCTTGTCAGATGCAGCACATTTGTTTGCTGTTGTCCCATTGGTGCGGGTCTTGTGTTCCCAGCAGGGTACTTGATGGACCACTCAGAGCAGGGACTTGACCTACTGTGCTCCTAGATTAGTGGCCTGCACACCTTTCCGATGTGACACCCTCCACCCCCAACCCTGTTAGACAATTAGACTCAGCACACGGGTAGAACTGGGTTTAGAACGGAAGCAAGCAGGCCTTACTGTGTGCACTCCGATGCTTTTTATTGTTAGATTTAAAAAATGCTGGCGTGACCACTTCAGCTGATTTGCCACTTGACTTGGAAGAGCCCTGCTCCAAATTCCTTCTGAGCAGGGCCTTGGAACCCCGTGCCCTCGCTTGAATGGGCGATTTGTACTGGTGAGCTCGCAGGGCTGCTGATGAGCACAACAGTGAAGGGCACTGTCACTGGTTTAAACCCAGAGACTGCAAAACAGGATCCCAGAAGGGTCCCAAGAAGAGAAGGAACTCGGGATGATAAGCTGGGCTCAGGCTGGGACTGCCCTGACGCTTGCTCGCACGCACAAAGGGCGCGTGTGGCGTGTGTCATCTCATCATCACAGGAGTCCTCGTGGCTGCTGTCGTTTTATATGAGGAAACCGACGCTGAGCCGGAAGCAAAGCGCGATGATTTGCCTAAGGTCAGAGCCAGGGCTTAGAGCTAAGTCCTTTTGCTTCCAAAGCCCTCCCTCTTGCCACATCCCGTGTTGACCCCAACTTCATAACCCACAACTGGGAGTTGTTTTTCCAGAGACTTCTTATTTGCCACCGCACCCCTTTCCCGCCCCCAGCATACACGCCAGGATCCGTGGAGCCCGCTTTGTCCTGGCCGAGGTGGGTGGCCTGGTTTGGAGCAGGAGCTCACTGTTGACCTGTAGGTCGCTGTGGGAGAACTGGGTTTGGAGCAGGACCCGCAGCTACTTCCAGTGCCATTCCTGTTGTGGAGTGCTGCTTGCCATTCCGGAAAGGCCGTCCCTGGCATTTCAAACGTGGGCAGGGGGCCAGGCCTCCTCTGCGTTTGCTTGCGTTCTAATCACGTAATGCTCTGTGGTTACAACGTGAGCTTTGCCCCGCACGTGCACTGAGCTCAGCAGTGCAGGTGTCTGCCGTAGTTGCAAAGCTTTTTCAGACTGAGTGTGAAGGACTACATCACGGACCCGGCCTGGGAGTGGCTGCAGGAATTCCGGAGCGTGGCCGTCGCTGAGAAACGTGGCTGCAGAGCCAGGGGGCTGGGCTGCTGCTCCCAGCTCCCCAGCAGGAGTCATGGCCACTCCCGGCCTCCACCTCCCAATGTGTGACCTGGGGACCGTGCAGCTCCTCCCTCAGAGGGCTCACGCGAAGGGGAAGTGGAGCTAACTCAGTGCCTGGGAAGCCCTTGACGAGCTCCGTAACCTCAGCTGCCATTGCTGCTGCTTTGTAACAGAGCCTCAGAGCTCTAACCTGAGAGACCTGGTTGTGTTGGGCAGGAGGCAAGGCCTTTAACTCACTTACTCCTCCTCCCTGCGTGCTGTTCGCAGGGCTCCTTGGTTGGGGTCTGGCCCCGGAGCATCTTTTCTGCTGCATACGGTTGTCAGGTCCGAGGGGAAGATGGGTCGTGGCCTCCAGCGACCAGGGCGGCACCTCTCTGCGCCAGGGGCCTCCCCCGTCCTCAGTCCTGCGGGCCCGTCCCCCGCTGGCTGTGCCCTTGAGGGCAGGTTAGCTACCACAGCTGTAAAATGGGCTCACACTTGCCAGGGAGCCTGTTACGGACATAAAGTGAGACGACGTGTGACAATGGAAATGGAAATGGGCGTCCGGGTTCTGGGACATCCCACTTCCGGGCCAGCCCTTTGGGCCCGGCGTAGAGTTCCCTAGACCAGGGTCAGCCCATCGGCCGCACCTTGTGGGGCACCCGTTACTGGTCCTTGTTAAAGGCGGCATGCCTCCGACGCGTTCTCAACACACAGCTTGGGGTGCGTTTCCTGGAAGGTCCCAGGTTTGGACCCCCAGTCGCCAGGTTTGCAGCTTCCCGGAACTGGTGCTGTTAGGGCTCTGTGGGGCGCCTGGCACACGGAGGCGCTGGGATGTGAGACTTGGTGGCCAAGGGCGTCGGTTGTCTCCGATTTTGGTGAGTGGAGGTCATTGTGGCATTTTAACGGGACCCCTTTCAGTCAGGGGAGGAAGTGTGAAGGCGGCCGGACGTACATCCAGAGGTACAGAAACTCCCACCCACCGGCTTCGGGGGGACACCCTCGCGTGGCCTGCGCGTTTGGGGGAGATCACTTTCCCTGTGCGCTTCAGGAGTCTCTGTAGGCTTTTCTGGCTGAGAGGAATTGCTGGCCGAATCATTTTTCCAGAAGCACCCCTCTGGGCAGCGGGTGTCAATAAAAGTCATTTAGCAGTTGATCACTTTCCACTCAGGACGCTGCTTCTGTTGTCGAAGTGGTGGTTTCAGTCTCAGGCTAAGGGCGCGTTTGGGTGTCCTGCTTTCCCAGCTAGGTTGTCGTCCCTAAGGGAGGGGCCCAAGAGCCTTGTCCGTAACCGGCAGCAGGAGAATCATGTGGGTTTTTGTGTTTCGTGTTTGTTTGTTTGTGTGTTTTTGCAGAGGGCTAAGGGAACACGCACGCGTGCACCCGCACACAGGTTCAGAAGCTGGACTCCGGCTCCCCTGCACTCTGGTTGGGTGCGTGGAATGTGGGTCACCAGGTGCAACTGAGCCTTCGTGGCCGGCCGCGTGGGGGCTGCGCTCAGATTCCCAGGGCATGGCAGCTCTGTATGAAGCAGCTCGCAGTGACGGCTTCGTGCGATGTTACAGATTTCGTTTTTTTTGATGTTTCTGGTTTAAGAAAATGAAAGCTTTATTTATGCAAAAGATTTTAACCTGTTCCTCATTTCCGGAAGTATTTAAACAGCTAATAAATATGCATCAAATGCCATGGGGTGGAAGGGAATGGTTAGACGTTTAGGGTATGAGAGGGGCCGGAGGGCGGCGAGTGCTGGAACTGGCCGTGGGTCTGGCCCTGAGGTTTCCAGTGGCCACTGTAATAGCCAGTTAAAATTCACAGGAGACGCCGAGGAGACGGGAGACGATGCTCGTGGGCCCTCGGGAAGGGGCGGCTGGGGTGAGCTGCTGGGGACGTTCTCACCAGGGTGGGCATCCACTGTCCTCGTGCCACCCAGCGGCGCAGGAGCTGCAGAGCCGCGGGCCCCTTGCCGTGGCGGGCCGCCTTCTGCTCAGCGAGCAGTGTGTCCAGCGCCACCCTCAGTCAGCCTCAGGACGGCAGACCACCGCGCTCTGCTTTCCCACGGCGGCGTCCTGTCGGAGCTGGCAGGCCCGGGTAACCCTGGTTTCTTTGTCCCAGGAATATGAAGACCAGGCTGGACGAGCTAGCAGGCCACCCTCCCCAAAGCAGAATGTGAGGAAGAATCTTGACTTCGAGCCCCTCTCCACCACCGCACTCATCCTGGAGGACAGACCAGCGTGAGTCCCAACAAGAGTCTGGGTGTTGGCTTTAGTGGATGGGGACACCTCGCTCACCAGTCACCTTTCCAGTAGAAGGGAACTAGGGACACAGAGGGAAGAAGAGTGAGCCATAGTGCCCATTAAAAATGCCCGCTTCCATCCTGGCCAGCGTGGCTCAGTGGTTAGTGTCGGACAGTGCACCGAAGGGTGTCAGGTTCGGTTCCTGGTCAAGGGCACATACCAGGGTTGCAGGTTCCATCCCCGGCCGTGTAGAGCATGTGTGGGAGGCAACCAATCGATGTGTCTCTCACATTGATGTTTCTCTCTCTCTCTCTTTCCCTCTCTCCCGTCCTCCTCCTCCCCCCCCCCTCCCTTCCATTCATTCTAAAAAAGGCAGTGGAAAAAACATCCTCAGGTGAGGATGAGCAGCAACAAAAAATGCCGCGTTCCTCTTCATTCCCTGTGTTACTAGCGTGGGTGCTGGGCTAGTGAGGGCTAGTTTGGAAAGCTGTCCTCTAACTTACAAGCGAGCCTGGGACTTCCCCCTCAGGTGGTGCTCTCCTGTAACTTAGCATTTACAAACACCTGAGTAGCCACTGTGGGCTGTAGGCTGGCTGTGACCGCACGAGAACACCCGCGTGTCCTGGAAGTGGTGTTTGGGGGCAGCCGGTCCTGCGGAGCGTAGCCTGGACCAGTGCTGGGTTGTTTGGGCCCCGCGGGAGCTGCTGGCCCCGCCACCCCTCCTCTGGTGGGCATCCGTTCGATGGACAGTCCATTTCTGAAGGCGAGCGTGCATTTTATTTTCTCAAACAGGATTCGTAGTTGCTCAGACTGTGGTATACATTTGTATACCCGCCGATTAGCCACATAGCCAGTGTGCAACTTGCACACTTACAAACCGGCCAGAAAATGTGTTCACACATGTACACACCGTATGTTGTTAGGGTCCCTCCTTCACGGACAAGTGCCGGCGATTATTAGTGTATTGTGGTCAGATCAAAGTTTCTTTCAACTAAAACACCAAAAGGTTGAGTGTTTATCTCTTGGAATGATGGGTAAATGTTGCCTTCTTCTTTCTTTATACTTCAGATTTTTTACCACGAGCTCATTTTACTTGTGTAAGAAAGTATTTTTAGTTTATGAAAGAGCTGTGTCTTTGTCATCTTAATGTGTTTAGTTTTGTATTTTGAGCTTTTTTTAAAATTTGTTTTTTACTAGTAATGCTTCAAGTTTTGTTTCTCCAAGAATTTTATTTGATACTAGAGGCCGGATGCACGAAATTCGTGGCCCCGCCCACTGGTTTTTCCAGAAGATCTTTCTGGAAGGTCTTTCTAGAAGGTCGTTCCGCCATCTGGTCTAATTAGCATGTTAGCTCTTTATCATATAGGCTTCGTAATGGTGGAAAATCATTTACTTTCTATCAAGAAACCTCCCGGCGAAGCCAGCTGAAGAAGCTCAGAAGCACAGGCAGCAGTATGAAGAAATGGTGGTCCAGGCCAAAAAGCGAGGTAAGGGGCCGCGTGTGCAGGTGCGTGAGGCAGCACCGGACCCTGTCTGTCTGGATAGTGCCTTCTTCCTGTCTGGGGCCCTTGAACCTGAACTGTGGTGAAGGCTTTTAGTATTTTGAAATTTATAATTTTCCACAAAAGTGTGTGCTTCTACTCACGTCATTCCTGCTAGCTTTACTCAAGGTGTTAGCACTTTGAGTTTATACCAGGAGAGAGACGGTCTAGGGCAGTGGTCGGCAAACTGCGGCTCTGTTGACTAATGAGATTGCCGACCACTGGTCTAGGGTGAGAGTATGGACTGGGGAAAGTCTTGCCAGCATTGAGGGCCAAAGCTCGCTCTCTCTGGGCTCAGTTTCCTTTTTTATTTATTTTAAATATATTTTTATTGATTTCAGAGAGGAAGGAAGCGGGAGAGAGAGAGAGAGAAACATCAGTGATGAGAGAGAATCATCGATAGGCTGCCTCTTGCACGCCCCCCAGTGTGGATCGAGCCCACAACCCGGCCACGTGCCCTGACCGGGGATCGAACCCTGACCTCCTGGCTCAACCACGGAGCCGTGCTGGCCGGCGAGCTCCCTTTTTCACGAGAGCGCTGCTGTCTTTGGATTGAGGTGGAAGTCTCATGGGTTGGCCCACTTGGTCATGATTGATTGCGTTTTCCTTGTGCGCTTTCCTGTATGTAAGTTACACCCTAAAAGCGTACAAAGACGGTGACACTGCGCCTCTGAGCTGCCCACGGTGGGAAGGGGTGGGTCGCTCGGCCTCCGTCAGTGCCGTTCTGGCGTCTTTGCTGCGCGACCGAGAAAAGTCACCCCTGGACACGGTGGCCGCCAGTTAGCGGAGCGTTTCCTCCTCTGATTCCCAGAGCTGAAGGAAGCCCAGCGGAGGAAGAAGCAGCTGGAAGAAAGATGCCGGCAGGAAGAAAGCATTGGGAATGCTGTCCTGACGTGGAATAATGAGATTTTGCCTAACTGGGAAACCATGTAAGCTGGGAGGGGCGCCGCGAGCTGTATCGCTTCCGTCTGGGGTCTGGGGAGGGCGGCGCTCCTGTCGGTCAGAGCACTGCCTTTGGTGGAAGGACGCAGCGTCTCCCTTCCCCGCGAGCTCAGGCCTGTTGTCCCTCCTCTGATCCGGTGACAGTTCCCCCGCCCTCCTTCCAGAGGGACAGCAGCCAGAGGGGCCTCTAAAGCCAGGTCTGGGTCATTTCCCCACCTGAGATTCAGGACGTTGAGCTCCTCCCTTTCTCGGTTGCCCACCTTTGACCTCTCCTGCACTGGGCTGGAGCTCTCCCATCAGGAGCCTCAGGGCCTTTGCGGGCCCATCCCCTCTGCCTGGCACGCTCTTGCCCTGTGACTCCCTCCAGCTCGCTGTGCGTGCAGCTCCGTCTTCCGTGGGGAAGCCCTTCCTGCCCAGGGGCTGGAGGAGACGCCCCGGGGTGCACTGCTGTCGTCCTCTGTCTGAGGGTAGGGACTGGCTCTTCTCTGACGACAGCCCCCGAGGCAGTCAGGCAGCTGCTGTCATCCTGACGTCTGGGGGACAGCTGTGGTCCAGGGTGGGGAGGGGCCGTGTGTGGCCCTTTTCGGGCCTCCCCTCATCACTAGGACTTGCCAGGCAGCTTGGGTGCCAGTTTCTCTTCTCTTGTTGCTTTCAGCCTGCGCCCTAGGTCGGGATGTGGGGGACTCACTCCTGGCACTGACCTGAGTGTCACGCTGTCTCATTAGGGGTCAGACGGCCCCGGTGCAGATGTCCCCTAGGGAAACAAGCATTTCCCAGAGCCTGCTTTTCTAGGCGGCGCCTTTACGAGGCTGGACAGTCAGGAAACACTTTTTTCTCAAATGGGACCCAGTGACAAGAGTGAGGTCCTCGGGACCCTGGGGCTGCCTCCCTCCCTGGTCCATCCCGCATGACGGTGTGTGATGTGGTCCAGAGGCCCGCACTCGGCACTGCCTGGGACGCACCCGCTAGGGGCAGGCGCGGGGCCTGGTGTCACTGTATCGTCCCGCTGATCTCCACGGCAGCCCTTCACCGGGCTTTCCTCCTTCGGTGCTGGAGAGAAGTCATTTGCGCGGGGCTGCACAGGGAAGCATGGAGTTGGGGTGCAGACCTGTTCTGCAGCCTCGGCCCGTGCTCTCCCGCTGGGCTGCGTTGAGGAGCACCGGGGAGTCTTTGCACTTTGTCCCAGTGTGCGGGCTGGGAGCCACTGTGAGCAGAGGGCCTCAGTGCCTGAGCAGTGGAGAGCGTGCTGAGTTAGCAGAGTGTCTGCCATTGGAGCTTGGCAGCTGTCGCCCGTGTGCCACCTGCCCTGCACCTGCAGCTCCGCAGCAGTCCTGCCCCCCCTTCCAGCTATCGGCCGTTCCTGCAGAGCAAGGTGGCTACTGCGGGTTCAGCTCAGGGTAGTGCCGAGCCCTCTGGTTGGTGCTGCCGCTCCCCCCTGTGCAGTGCCCTGGGCGTACCTGCCACAGCATTGCCCAGTGGAGAGCGGCACTGACCTCTGGTCTCTGCGGACTCCGGACCTAAGCCCCTGAGGCAGGTCTGTGACACACCTGTGTATCCCCTGTCCTGCGGTTTGGGGGAGGCACACAGGCGGCAGATGTTTCTTCACGGAGAACAGCCACGTAGACTGGTCTTCCTCTCTGTCCAGGTGGTGCTCTAGAAAAGTCCGGGACCTGTGGTGGCAGGGGATCCCTCCCAGTGTGAGAGGCAAAGTCTGGAGCTTAGCCATTGGCAACGACTTAAACATCACCCACGGTGAGTGCTTGCACTGCAGGCTCGCGGAATTGCCCCCCCTACCCCCCCCCCCGACCCGACTCTCCCCCGCCAGGTCCTGTGGCTTCTCCTGTCCCTCTGCCCTGCTGTCAGGAGAAAGGGCACTGTTGCGGAGAGCCGCGAGAGGCCAGGTGACTCCTCCAGGAGGCTGCACCACCTCTGAGCCAGCCTGCTCGCAGCGTGCGGGGGGCGCGTGGTTTCGCCCTGTGAGGTGCGGTGTTTCTGGGTACTGCTGTTTTGGTGGCGTTTTTTCCCAGGCAGCTGATAGGTAAGCACCTCTAGAGGGACAACATGCTGCACCCAACGGGGTGCTTGAGTTTCTAGTGGCGTCAGAGTAGAGGGGAGTGAGCCCCGGACTCGCCTTTCCTAGGGCTGGCTGGCTGTCTTGCCATGTGCGTTCGCTCAGCGTGTGTGTGCCTCTCCTCCGCCTGGACTCCCTGCGCGCGCTCCACTCCGTGCCCAGCACTGTGCGCCAGGCGACACAGGCCAGGGGCTGGCAGGCTCGCAGTTCAGCACCTAGTAACTGGTACTTGTTCCTTTTTCCTCCCTGCCCCCTCATCTTCATGTTATGTGTGCCCAGTGAGGGCCCGCGGAGGCGCTGGTAGCGATGGCAGGCCTTTGGGTTTAGGGCGATTGGTGTGTGTCTGCTCTGTGCACCTGGGGTCCTGCTACTGTTGTCCTTACCTTGGGAGATGTCATCCGCCCGCGGCTGCAGCCCGAGGAACGCCAGCTGGGGGGGGAGGAGGGGTCACTGGCGTCGGTTGGAGGTGACCTCCTCAAAGCTCCACCTTCGGCTGATCCGTGCCTGCCACAGGCTGACCATCTTACGCCAGAGAGCTCACAGATGGTACAAGTGACGGACCCACACACCAGACAGCGGGCCTGGGTGGCCGTCCAGCAGAAGGAAACGCCCCGCGCTGTGCCGTGTGGGTGTCTCTGTAGACGGTGGCTGTGTCTTTAACAGTAGAAGACCTTCAATGTGTAGTTGACCTTGAGGCAGTGGTGTGTCCCTGGCGTTTCTGAGGAGCCGTGCGCGTGTGCCCACGCTCACCCGAGGCCTCTCTCGCAGAGCTCTTCCACATCTGCCTCGCCCGAGCCAAGGAGAGGTGGCGGTGCTTCAGCGCGGGCGGCCCCGACGTGGACAGTGAAGGTACGCGGGGCGCAGGCTGGCGGCGGCGCGGTCAGCGGGGCACTGTTCCACCCAGCAGAGAGGTGGCTTCTCCAAGCGGGTGCGGGGGGCAAGCTTACAGACAGCTGCCTGGAAAGGGCAGGTTGTTTTTAAGTCCTCACCCGAGGATACGCTTTCCTTGATTTTGAGAGAGAGAGAGAGAGAGAGAGAGAGAGAGAGAGGGCGGGGTTGCTTCCCATACACGCCCCAACGGGGGTTGAACCCGAAACTTTGTGGTGTGTGGATAACCTCCACCACCCGAGCCACAGGGCGGGGCCGGGAAGGGAGTTTTCAGAGCAAACAAGGTGAAGAAGAAATCCTCCTAAGAAGGAAAACGCTCCCAGTCCAGAGAGGCGTTTGTGTCCAGACACGCCGGAGGGCCAGCGGTGATCCCCGCGCTGCCCTCGCTCCCGTTCACGAGCGGCGGCGGCCTGGCACCCGGGCAGCACGCGAGCTGCTTGAAGACGGGCACTGCGTGTTCGCTGGGTCACACTTAGCATCTCCCCCGCACACGGTGCTGCTTCTGTCGGTTCCGTGGTATCTCTTTTACTGACCTTTCATAGTTATACCATCTGGGTGATGTTAAAATGAAAAAAACCCAGAAACCAAGTTATTCCTGAATATTTGTTAGAAATGGCACAGGAGTGTCGCACTGCCACACACACACACACACACACACACACACACACACACCCGTGGATTCTGCGTCGCCAGGCCGTGCTAGGTCAGACCGCGATTCCCGGTGCTTTCTGGGCCTGGATGAATTTGTTCTCGTCGCCTCCCCTGATTGCTGGTGGAAGGTGGTGTCACCTGAGGCTTATCTCAGACCCCGGAAGATACTGATGATGGTCTGGCGTTCGCCGCTGCTGTTGATATTGGCTCTACACCCTGGCGGCCGAGCTGTAACCAGGTCCCGGGACGTCTGAAGCGTGTCCCCTTGTCACTCCTGTAAGACTCGGAGCCTCCGCGGCCCCGCTCCCTGCCCCTGAGAGGGGTCGTGACTCTTGGTCTTTCAGTAGATGCCGGGTTCTCAGCAGCCGACAGAGAAGCCAGTCTGGAGCTGATTAAACTGGACATTTCTAGAACATTCCCTAACCTCTGCATTTTCCAGCAGGTAGGTGGTGGCGATTTGTTGCTTTCAGGCACATTTGTCTGAAAGTCACAGATGCCAATCGGCATATGTTGTAATCAAGCTGAAAAGTACTTGGTTTTTGGGTGGAGGGGCCGCCAGAGAGGGATAGCGGGGGGCGGGGAGGGGGGGCGGGCGGGTCTCACGTCCACACAGGCATCTCTCCCGACCCCTCCACCCCTGGCCAGACACCTCACGGCCTCCAGACTAAGCCTGCCATGCCGCCTGACTCATGCCCGTGCTTCTAGCACAGACCTCACAGCACCAGGACGCCAGGAAAGGGTTCAGTTAGAACAGGTCCGCTCAGGGACTGGCCACCTAGAACGCTGCAGGAGATGTGGACGTTTGACACTTGGGCTCCGCAAACAGGCGGCGTCCAGGCTCCCTGACAGTGCAGAGGACCGAGGCCACTCCCCTGGCAGTGCAGCGAGGGGAGGGGAGGGGATGAGGTCAGGGTTGGTGTCCCTGGGGAGCGGCTTAGACTGTGCCGGACGAGGTGTGAATGACAGCCCCGCCCGCCAGAGAGCGGAGAGACACTCGGCAGAAGGACTGGAATGGAAGCATCGGACGCTGACGGGCCAGGGACACCGGCTCCTTCGGGGGAGAGAACCTCGCTAGAGGGCAGACGGAGGCAGGGCATTTCGGGCTGTGGGCCCTCCTTGCTGCCTGGCTGCTCTCGGCGCTGGAGCCGGCTGACCTGTCCCTGCTCCGAGGAGAGTGGGCGGGCGGCGCTGCGGCTGAAGGGCGGTCAGGCACCCGGACCCGGTCCTGCGGGGCTGACGCCTGGGCAGCTGAGGTCCGCCTTTCCCACACCCAGGCCCCAGACATGCTACGTGGAGCGTGGAGCTTCCTGGGCTTTCGGAGTCGCGGGGGGTTATCTTGGTGCAGAAAGAGGAGGAGGGGCAGCTTAGGAGTCTCTTTTGGGTGGGATTGGGGCCAGATGGCTCTCCTTCCCTCTGGGTTCCCGTGGGCGTGTCTCCCTCAGTCTGTGGTGTCCGGAGTTCTAGATTTCATACACGGGCAGTAGGAAAGCAACAAAGGGTGGGTGGCGAGTGGGGCGCCAGCAAGGCGTCCAGAACTAGTTGGGGCATTTAAAATAGGGACCTGTCAGAGACTACACCACCTCGTCAGCGAAGAGGGGACATCAGCGCCCCGTGAGAAGGACATAACCACGCTGGGGGGAATCTGCTGCGTTGAAAACACGCAGCTCTGAGAAGATTCAGTGCAGCGCTCGTGTGCTCCTCATTTGGCCTTGGGTCACGTGGGACCTGATGCCCATGAGGTCGCTGGTCCGCAGGTGGGCATTCGGTGCTGCCGCTGAGGCCCCTCCCTGTGCCCCTTGTCCCGCCCTCGCGTCCTGGACGGCGTCTTTTCCCTCCCATTGCTGTGTTCTCCTCTTTGCCCCTCTGTGTTCTGGAAGCGTCTCTTCTATTTATGCCAGAACGTGATGGTTTGGGCCATGGCTTCTTTTGTAAGCGACGGGTAGTCACCTATGGAGTGACTTCCTAGTCATGTACCACGTACACTTCTTTCAAATCTTCTCCTGAGTATATTCTTTCCATTGAAAAAGAGTGGGGGGGTGGGGGGAGAGAAACATCAGTGAGAGAGAGACACGTGGATTGGTTGCCTCCTGCACGCACCTTGACCAGGGCTGGGGAGCTAATCTGGGACCCTTTGGTGCACAGGCCGATGCTCTAACCTCTGAGCCACACTGGCCAGGGCCCATGTCCACTCTCCATTCCTCGTGTTGACTAGGCACGTGGAAGGTGTGGATAGTAAGTGTGTGATGTGGACTGAGCCAGCCCCTGCACAGCTCAGACACGGGGACAGCAGGGTGAGGCCCCTGTTTCTTCTGTGCTCAACAGGAGAAGATAGCCAAAACCGGTTTGGCTCAGTGGACAGAGCGTCGGCCTGCGGACTGCAAGGTCCCAGGTTCGATTCCGGTCAAGGGCATGTACCTGCGTTGCGGGCACATCACCGGTGGGGGGCGTGCAGGAGGCAGCTGATCGATGTTTCTCTCTCATCAATGTTTCTGACTATCTCTCTCCCTTCCTCTCTGTAAAAAATCAATAAAATATATTTAAAAAAAAAAAAACCAGGAGAAGATAAACCGCAACACCTAAATGCTGAGGAGGAGTCACAGAAATGCATGGAGAGCTGGGAGGATGTTTGGGTTACAATGGAGGCTGTTAGGACTGAGACTGAGAGTGCACTTTCTAAACCTCCCCTATCAGGAAGCGTAGACAAAACAGAGGCCGTGACGGGCGGGGAGGGGTCAGGATGAGCGGCACGGCACGGCACGGCGGGGAGCAGTCGGGACAACAGTCACTGCCCTGCCTGGTTGAACCCTGGCACCTGGTTGCCCTCGAACTCGGAAGGGGATGTGACTACAGCAGGAGCCAAGAGAGGGGTGTTTTTCTGGCACGGTGCTCAGGCATGACCCACCGGCTTTCTCTGAGCAGCTTGGTAGATGCATTGGCTGCAGACTGGCTTCTAACTGGGTTGGTAGCTCATTTGTGAAGTGACGTACGACACGCAGAGCTGCTGGCTGTGCTTGGCCACGGCTCCCCTCGCGCTCCGCAGGGGCGGGGCGGCGCCCCGAGGCCGTCCTGGGCACTAACCAGACTGCATGTGTCCTTTGGTGTGTTGGTCCTTTCAGGGCGGCCCGTATCATGACATGCTGCACAGTGTTTTGGGCGCTTACACTTGCTACCGACCAGATGTGGGCTATGTAAGTGAACTTTTCAGTATTTTATCATGTCTTTCACCTTCCAAAGAAAGTCAGAATAACGCCAACAGTGCCGGGACATCTTAGCTGCGGAGGACGAGGCGAATGCCCTCGTTTCTGTTGGGCGTGGAAAGTCTCAGGGCAACGAGCTGCCTGCTTCTCCTAAAGGAATCGGGCAGACACAGCTGCCCTGTGGCTTCGTCACATTGCAATTCCATTGGATTTTCGTTTTTTGCATGTGGTGTCTTCAGCATTAAGTGAAGAAAAGCCTTTAGCAGTAACCATTTTAAAACTCTGCTGCTGTGTATGCGGCTTAGCCGAGGCCTGTGCATGGTGACAGGTGTAGCGTGTTACGATAGACACACCTCTCTCCGCACGAGGCAGCTGAGTCTAGGGGCAGCGTCCCAGGTGGCAGACGCGGAGGGAGGTGTCCCACGGGCCGTGGGGGTGGGAGAGAGCAGACCGGCAGCTGATGTGGCCGCGCAGGGCTTCCTGGTGAGAGCAGACCCGATGGAGCTGTCACTCAGCTTCGGGGGGAGGGGCCGTGGGTGGGTGGCCTCTGTGGGTGGGCGGCCTCCGTTGTGAAATGAGAGAGCCGTCCTGCTGTGCAGGCCGCGGTGCGTTTAACACCCTCCTTCCCGCAGGTGCAGGGCATGTCCTTCATAGCCGCAGTGCTGATCCTGAACTTGGACACTGCAGATGCCTTCATCGCGTTTTCCAATCTTTTGAATAAACCCTGTCAAATGGCGTTTTTCCGAGTGGACCATGGCCTTGTGAGTATTCCCCGTGTGCCCAGCAAGTACCGCTCAGTCAGCCGTCTTTTCAGCGGAAAAGAACGCTTCCCTCCTTGCTCCCCCCCCCCCCCCCAAGAAGGAGCCGAGAAAGCACTGTAGAGTGGGAGGTACTTGGGGCATTGCGTTGGATTTAAAAAACGTAGCTAATAGCCATACGTATGACTTTCTCAAGACCGCTGTTCAGAAAGCGTTTCTGAACATCCGTTCTCCACACCAGGCAAGGGCAGCCCCTGCACACACGTGCCCGCTTTGTGTGCTGCGGTCTCCTCCTGTGGTCTGCGCATGGACGTGGCAGAGCGGAGCCATCTTGCTGCTCCGTGACGTCGGGGTGTGCCGTGGGGTGCGCCCACACAGACAGGAGGGTTTGTGAGGGCGCTCCTGCGTGGACGGCGGCAGCAGTGCATTCAGGGCGCGGCTGGCAGTGCAGGTCCCATTGACTGGGCTGGATCTGTGCCATGCGCTAGGCACACAGACGGCTGCGGGGGCCTCCGAGGCCCCTCACGGGCGCCCGGATGTGGGTCCTCTGCGTGGCCCGGTGGGGAGGGGAGGCTCCCATTCAGGGCGCCCAGCTGGTGAGGGAGGAGCCCGGTGCCCCCTCCTGCCTCCTCAGCCCTGTTCTTTCTGGAGGCCAGGGGATGGCGCCGCCTGGCAGGCCCGCCGGCGTTTACGGTAGCGTGGCACTGACGTGCTGATGGCTGCTGGTCGTTACCACCAGTACCGCCAGGCACTGATCTGAGCCTTTGGGTCAGCCAGGGATAGTCCCTCTTTCAGTCTTACAGCCTCCCGAGTAGTTCTTGTTCAAGCAGTACATGCATTAAAGAAAAAGTGTTTACAAACGCGCTCAGTGGGTGGCTGTCAGGGGGAGTGTAAATTGGCAGGATTCTTCTGGAAGAAACTTGGTATAAGTATCAATAGCGGTAAATGGTGTTGGTATGTAATTCTGCTTGTGAGAATGTAAGGAAGTCCAAGCGGGGACCAAGCATTAAGCACAAAGATGGTTGTCACACACGTATTTATCATTACTTAAAGATAACCTAAATCACATTTCAGTGTGAAAGTGGAAGACCTTTACAGGTGGGCTTGAGGGGGATGCAGTAAGGTTCGTTGCACTCCGGTGAGAGATCCAGTGCAGTAGCAGTGTTTGCACAGAATCCTGCTCTGAGGAAGTATTTGGGATGCAGGGATACTCTTGTCACAAGCACACGGAGTGGAGCATCTGCCTTAATGGCTCCCGTGGGTAACTGTAGACGGACCACAGATCATGGAGATGATGGGGTCTCGATGGTTTCTGCTCCGATGCTCCTGCAGCGGCACTGAGGCCCTGCCTGCAGTCAGGAAGAGCTGCTTCTGTCGAGTAAAGTGATGACTGCCGCAGTAGCTCCTGACTTTGAAGATAAGACCCCGTTTTCTCTTTGGCAACATATGATTAAAACGGTCCTGAAGAATTTTAGCCTAATGACTAAGGAAGAAGCAGAGAAGCGTGATGCTGACCGGAACTTCAGGGGCAGCAGGGTCTCTCAGTAGCAGCGCGGCTGACCTTGGGGCCGGACGCTGTGGGGGGCTGTCCTGGGCATTGGACGGCGTCTCTGGCCTCCACCCGCTGGGTGCCAGCAGCACCTCCCCCGAGCTGTAACAACCGGAAACGTCCGCAGACATAGCCAGCGGTCCCGGGAGGGGAGTCCCCCACGGGGAACCCTGGCTTACGGTACGACCATTCATGAGGGCGAGCAGGCAGCATCCGAAAGCCACGCTGCCCATGCCTCCCCGCAGTACACGCAACAGCCTGCCTGCCGCTCCGCTGGCGCCCGCGGCATCCCACAGGCCCTCAGGCACTCGAAAGCCTGTGCTGGTGAAGGGCAGGCTGCGCCCGCTGCTCCTCCCCGAGTGTTTGCTCCCTCCCTGCTTGCTGGAGCTGGAGCGGTGCCGCCCGGGCCTGGGATCTCCGTCGCCCTCCCTGGCGATGCTGAGGGCTGGGAGCATGGTGTGCACGTGTCAGGTCACTCAGCCACGGATTCCTTCCCGGTCCTAGAGGCGTGAGCACTGGAGGCTCTGCCTTGGCAGAGGGACAGACACGGTCAGGTCCCGGCCACACACCCATGCGCCCGTTTCTTCTCTGCACACCGGAGGAGGCATAGGTGTAGCTCGCGGTGTTATGTGAAGATGCGCGGTGTGCTCACAGGCAAACTCGAGATCTCGGTTCAGTTCCCGACACCACAGCAAAGCGGCATCTCCGCGAAGCAGGCCTGGGATTCTGCTCTCCCCTGCAAGCACAGCTCACCGCGCTGCAGTCGGTTCTGTGCAGAGCGCTGTGTCGGAGACAGCGGGCGCGCCTTCTTTAGGCTGCGTCAGTGCCGAAAGTCGCTCGCCAGCATCGGAGCCCATTGGGTAGACTTGCTGGGCGCAGGGGACGCAACAGTGCCTGTGGCGCAGTGAGACGGGCGCGGTGAGGTGGGTGTGGTGGGATGGCGCAGTGAGACGGGCACGGTGAGATGGGTGTGGTGGGGTGGCGTGGTGGGACGGGATGCGCTGCTAGAATGGCCTGTGTGCTCCTTGCCCTCACCCGTCAGACGTGCCGCTGGCAGTTAACACGAGGAGGTGACTGTTGGGTTCTAATGGTGTAAGCGTGTTGGCTTGTTTTGTAGGTTGGAAATGCGTGCTGATAATTGTTTCACTGGTGTATTTCACGTATCTCCCCAGATGTTGACTTATTTTGCTGCATTTGAGGTATTCTTTGAAGAAAATTTGCCGAAATTATTTACTCATTTCAAGAAAAACAGCTTAACTCCGGACATCTACCTAATTGATTGGTGAGTCTGCATTTTCGTTCCTACCCCTCCCGCCCCATGTCCCACTGTCCTCACGGCCAGCGCCCTTCAGGCTCTGCTGCCCACGCCGATGCCCGTTGCCCAGCTCCATCCCCTGGCACCATCGCTCTTTCTTGTTTCTATCTGTGACCCCGCCTGGTCCCTCGGAGCTCCTCCAGGAAGAAGTGGTGTCTTGGACCTGTTTGCTTTCAGAGTGCCATTTACCCATCATTAAGCGCAACACCACTGAGCACCAGGTCTGGCTGTGGCAGGCTCTGCTGGGATCTAGACAGCAGTGGTGAGCAGGACAGGTGGTGCCTGGCAGAGCCTTGCCTAGAGGGGGACATGCCCGTGGATGGCTGCACGTTAAGTGTGTCTCTGAAGCAGGGGGAGGGCAGCGATCCTGGACCCAGGCTTAAGGGCCAGAGTGCACAGGGGCAGCAGACGTGAGCCCCAGCTGAGGCCTGATAGGAGCTGGTGGTCCAGAACTAGCAGGGCTCCAGCAGGTGCCTGGGACGCTGGGGCCTGGGGAAGCGGGGAGGGTGGCAGGTGAGAGGTCAGGAAGCCAGGTCCCAGTGTGTGTGGGAGCCACGCGGGGGCGCTTGGGCAGCATTGCAGGGGCCAAGGGAGTGTGGAAGGCTTTTGATTGGGCTGAAGACGAAGGTGGGCTTTCTCCAGAAGTGAGCGTTAGGTTAGTGGCAGACAGGGAAGCCTGGAGGCAGAGGCAGATGAAGGGAAAAGACCAGGCTTGAGCCTTGAGCCGAGACTGCAAAGTGGGTGGGGAGTGGGGAGCGGGCAGGGGAAGCGGGGGTGCCCGAGTGTTTTGTGGGAATGCAGGAGATGGCCAAGAGCTGTCGCCTGCTCCCCGGCCCGGCGAGGGCTCGCAGTGCCACCAGCTGAGATCAGCGGCCCGAGGGCCAGGCGTGCTTCACAGATGAGACGGGAGGCGCGGCGCCCGGGCCCTGCTGCGTTGTCCGTGAGGAAAGGCCACTGAAGGGCCGGTCCGGGCTCTCTTGACTTCTGGCCGCCCCGCCGCTGCCAGCTGCTCTGACCAGGCCTGCTCCCAGTGGCGCCGGGGACCTGCGTCCCCGCCACGCGCCTCCCCGCACCACGGATGGCCTCCTCTGGACTGACCTCCGCTGGTTCCCCGTCCTGGAGAGTAAAGCCCGGCCGCCCGCCCGCCCCAGCCGGGTCTCAGCTTCTCCGCGTGCTCTCCCTTTGCTGCTTGCGGCTTCTGCCTGGGGCTTCCTGGCTCTTCCTGGGGTTTGCCAGGTCTGCTCCTGCCTCGGAGCTGGGGAACCTGGATGCTTTCCAGGCCCTTCTCTTGGCTCCTGGCTTCCTCTTCAGGGCTTTATGCAAACGTCACTTGTCAGCGATGCGGTCCTCCCTGACCATCCCATTAACAGGTGTGTGTGTGTGCACGCTCTCACACACATACACATCGGACTGGCCGTCCCTGCCTCCCCGCTGCTTGCAGTTACACCCACACCCCCTCCAGCGGGGGCGGGGAACGGTGTTTGCTCCGTGCTGCAGTGCGCCCTCACCACCAAAGCACAGTGACTGGCAGGAGCAGCCTTCAGCCGCCTGGCGACGGCTGGCCACCTCCGCGGGAGGGCTCAGAGCTCAGGCGTCAGCTCGCGGACAACGGTCCCGCCTGGGTGAGGTCTAAGCAGGGCGCAGGCTCTGCCCACGGCTTTCTTGATCGCTCACATGTTAGCTTCATTCTGTAAAGTTCAGAATATCTAAGTCGTTAATGAAGGCCACACCGCACACATCTGAACTCAAGAATGTTCCATTGAAGAAATTTCTTCTGTTGTCACTCTCTCCCTCTTCTTATCGCTGCTCTATGTTCTGATCACTTTTCACTCGAGACTGTTTTTAAGACATGAGGGCTTGACCTCCGTGAGTGGACGGGCAGGAAGAGGTAGAACTGCGGATTGGGTCAGAGCTATTTCATTTTCCGACACACAAGCACGTGCTCCGGGTGGAATTGAGAACGCTCCCCAGAGGGACTGGAAGCAGGGCCGCCGGGCCCTCTCGGCGGCCTTTGGTACGCAGGCTGACGCCCGCCCGCCGAGCCGCCCTGGCCAGGGCGTGGTGATCACAGTTCTTGAAGGGGAGGCGTCCTCGTATTTCACTTCTTCCTCTGGGGGTTCGCATCGTTCAGATCAGAATTTGTAATCTGCCGTCAAATTCATTCGGAAAAAGTTCCTTTGTTCCTTTGCTGACCCCTACTGGGAGGAAAGCATACAGCCCTCTTCACACGCATGTGGACATGGAGTGGTACGTTTCTGTGTGCTGTTCTCATCCCCTCACCAGGCTCTCTGCTCTCTCTGCCTTAGTAACCTCGCGTCCAGCACCTGCCAGCAGGGTAGCTCATGGTAGTGCTGGATAAATGCTGGTTGCATGTGGAAGGAACAGTAGCCGTGAGGAGGAATTGTGCAGTGTCTGAGATTCCGTGTGCAAGCCGGTCCTGCCGCGTCCCGCCATTTTCACACGGGCCTTCGGAACGAGCCCAGGCCTCGTGCACCGCCCCCGGCCCGGCCCCGTGTTTGTGTCTAAGGGTGGCAGTCAGACTGGGGAGCCTGGGCCCTCCGGAGCTCAGCCGATCAGGGTTCCTTCTCTGCCAGCTCCCTGAAGCGCTGCGCTCCTCTGCAGGATCTTCACCTTGTACAGTAAGTCCCTGCCCCTCGACCTGGCCTGCCGCATCTGGGACGTGTTCTGCCGCGACGGGGAGGAGTTCCTCTTCCGCACGGCCCTGGGCATCCTGAGGCTGTTCGAGGACATCCTGACCAGGATGGACTTCATCCACGTCGCCCAGTTCCTCACCAGGCTCCCCGAGGACCTGTCCGCAGACGAGGTTTTTGCCTCCATAGCTGCCGTTCAGATGCAAAGTCGCAACAAGAAGTGGGCTCAGGTAAGCGGGGCTTCCGGTCCTTTCTTCCCTGGGGCCCCATGTGCAGAGCCCTCCGAGGAGGCAGCCCTCTCGCGGGGTCCCCGCGCTGGAGACCTGGCTCTGAGGCTCAGCTCTGCCCCTACACCCCCCATGCACACACCCATACACACACACCCATACACACACACACCCATACACACACACCCATACACACACACACCCATACACACACACCCATACACACACACACCCCCATGCACACACACCCATACACACACACACCCATACACACACACCCATACACACACACACCCATACACACACACACACACACACACCCATACACACACACACACCCACACACACACCCATACACACACACACCCATACACACACACCCATACACACACACACCCCCATACACACACACACCCATACACACACACCCATACACACACACACACACACACACCCATACACACACACACACACACCCATACACACACACCCATACACACACACAACCCCCACACACCTACCCCCACACACCTACCCACAGCCACACAGCCACACACACTCCCCCTGCCACATACACACACACCCATACACACACCTACCCCCACACACCTACCCACAGCCACACAGCCACACACACTCCCCCTGCCACATACACACACACCCATACACACACCTACCCCCACACACCTACCCACAGCCACACAGCCACACATACTCCCCCCGCCACATACACACACACCCATACACACACCTACCCCCACACACCTACCCACAGCCACACAGCCACACACACTCCCCCTGCCACATACACACACACCCATACACACACCTACCCCCACACACCTACCCACAGCCACACACACTCCCCCGCCACATACACACACACCCATACACAAACACACCCATACACACCTACTCACACACACCTACCCACAGCCACACACACTCCCCCGCCACATACACACCCATACACAAACACAGCCCCCACACACCTACCCACAGCCACACACACTCCCCCCGCCACATACACACACACCCATACACACACACACCCACACACACCTACCCACAGCCACACAGCCACACACAGTCCCCCCGCCACATACACATACATGTGCGCGCACACACACACACACACACAGGGAAGGATTAAACCCAGATCTGACGTTTTGCTTCTTATACTTTAGGAGCTAAGTAAAAATTACTGGTTAAAACGAGGTCAGAGTTTATTGGGCACCATGGTGGGCTAGTGATAGGTTAGCCTGCTGGGGGTGGGGTGAGCACATGGGGTTCTGTATAGCCGGCCCGGGGATTGTGGTTCGAGCACGGTCCTACAGGCTGCGCTGAGAGAAGACCTGGTGAGCTTTACAGACAAGTGCATATTTATGTTTGCGTGGCCTTGCTGTTTGCTCAGAGGTGGGGCGGCTTGTATCTGCCATTAGTCTTCTGGGCCACCTTTTGAGACCTCATTATTCCTGCTTTCCCTGCGGCTGTAAGTAAAATGGCAGGTGCCTGGCCTCTGGTGGGTCAGCACAGGTGCTCCCTGGTCCCTGGGTTTAGAAGTCAGACAGACGTGGGTTTGAGCCCGTGAGCTGCTTGGGAGTAAGTCACATCTGTGGGCGCTGTTGCTCAGATGCCTTACGATGGGGTTACCTTCCTGGGCTGCTCGTGCGGAGTCAACAGCTGTGAGCGAGTGCCGGTGGCGTGAGGGCTCTGCTTGCCATAGAGGGCTTCAAGATAGCTGTTGTCATTGTCGCCACCATTATTAAGCAATCACAGCGGGACGTAATATTTACAAAGTAAAGGTGTTAACGGAGAGCAGAGAGGAGGGAGCCCCGCCCCTTGGTAAGGTCAGGAAGGAGCGGGAAGCAGGCTTTGTGGTGGGAGCACAGCGGGAGGGGGGGGCCTGCAGCCCTGTCTGTGCTGGGGGGACGGTGGGAGGGCATGGTGCAGAGATGGCCTGGCGGGTCTCCACGGCAGAGAGGTGCGCGGGGGCAGGCGTGGAGCAGCGGGGGAGGCGGTCACCGGGCAGCCCCGGGGTCTGTGGTCAGTGTCTGCCTGTGGTTGCAGGTGCTGACGGCATTGCAGAGGGACAGCCGGGAGCTGGAGAAAGGAAGCCCGTCGCTCAGACACTGAGGCGGCAGGTGGACTCGCGCGGCACCGGAGCAGAGCTGCCAGCGCACCGTGCTGTTCGGGGCGGACACTCTGGCAGCCGAGAACAGGGCCTGTTGTCCTGTTTGGTTCCTGCTGCTGCAGTTGGCCTTAAAACAAACCAAACTTTGAAAGGGTTAAACCAAGGCTTAGCCTTAAGAAGCTCAGTGGAATGATGACCTCGTATTGACATGGCAACCACTGCGCACCGCATGGTTTAGAACCAGGGCGGTGGCTTGCTCCTGTTCCAGCAAACTGATTAAACTGCGCTGCTTCTCTGTCACTACCGCCAGGGCGTAGTCTTTCTTAGCCGAGGTGCATGAGGAGGTGTCTGGGAGACCCAGAGATGTGGCTGGCCCACGGTCACCTTTGATAAGAAAGGGCTTGCTGCTTTCGTTACTGAGGTAATCGCTCCGGGAAAGGTCCAGTGTTTAAAGCCCACCTACCAAAGATGCATTAAGGCACACGAGCTCTCGTGGACGCCCTGGGACTCACCTGCCCTCGGGGTGACGTCTTACCATGTTGCCTTGACAGTCACAGCGTGAGGGCTGACGTGCATGCGTAGGCCCAGCAGGAGCCCTGCGCTCCCCGAGGTCGCTCCGGCCCCGTCGGGCAATGGAGGGCGAGGGAGCAGGAGGAGCTCTGCACACCCAAGGCCCCGGCCAGCGGAGACAGCCCTGAAGCCAATGGAAACAGTAGGGACACAGTCTCCCCTTTAAGTCATAGGTGTTAAACTGCCCTGCTCCTTGGTGTGCAGGCGCGGGCCGCACAGTGAGTGTGTGTGTGAGTGTGAGTGTGTGTGTGTGTGAGAGAGTGTGAGTGTGTGTGTGAGTGAGAGAGTGTGAGTGTGTGTGTGTGTGTGAGTGTGTGTGTGAGTGTGTGTGTGTGTGTGTGTGTGTGTGTGAGTGTGTGTGACTGTGAGTGTGTGTGTGTGTGTGTGTGAGTGTGTGTGAGTGTGTGTGTGTGACTGTGAGTGTATGTATGTGTGTGAGTGTGTGTGTGTGAATGAGTGTGTGTGAGAGTGTGTGTGTGACTGTGAGTGTATGTATGTGTGTGAGTGTGTGTGTGTGAATGAGTGTGTGTGAGAGTGTGTGTGTGTGTGTAACTGAGTGTATGTGTGTGTGTGTGACTGTGTGTGTGTGTGTGAGAGTGTGTGTGTGAGTGTGTGTGTGGGGCCCTGCTCCCTTGCTCTGACAGAATGCTCCTCTGTCCTTTGTCACCTGGACAGCAGCGTCAGCCCTGCGTGCCTGTGCTTCCGCCTCACACATTTGGGCTAAAGATGGACTCTCCTGAGGACTGAGAAGCGAGCCACACATATGCAGTGGCCCCGAGAGTCCTGTCACATTTTCAGTGTCCTTACTGTCAACCTTTCCACTCTAGCTGGTTTCCCCAAGTTCATTAGCACCTTTTTTGTTCAAGATTTCCCTTGATGAATTTTAAGAACATTGTATTAAGGACTTTGGTTATCCAACTTCAAATAAATGAATCATTTTTGCACAGAGTAGTCCAAAGGACCGGCACCTCTCTATGGAAACAGGTTCCCACGGGATAATCCATTGGCGTGTTGACCTCTGGGTGTGTGGGTGACCCGGCTGCAGGGCACCGGCAGCCGTGCGGTGCGCGCTGGGCTCTGGCCTTTCTCAGCTGGACTGCCCAGCCCAGGGAGCATCCCCGGCTGGTCCTGTGTCCGATGTTGGGAGTGCCCTCAGCTTCCAGTGTGTAACTAGGAGCCCTGGGGGGAGGGCAAAGCTGGCTGTGCATTGCTTGGTAGGTTTTCTGTGTCTGCCATGTCCACTGCTGACACCTGCAGTGCAATAGCAGGCTGCGCGCCCGGGGCCGCCCTCGTGCCTCCGTCCTGGCTCCGCTCTGCGCGGCCTTTCCCCAGAATTGCCTGGTCTCCCATGCATTCCCCAGGGAGGCTGCTGAGCAGCACGGGAACCTGCCTCAGCCTCTAAGTGCTGACTTGCCGACCTCTGGGGGGAGGTCTTCCCTGCGGTCTGGGTCTCTGCGTCTCTGCGCCTTCCAGACAGGGCAGCTGGTCCTGACGCCCTGATGCTGCATGTAGCCGGCTGAGCCGCGCGCAGGTGCACCGTGTCCTTCCACGGCGCGCTTCCTGTTCCTGAGACCTGCATCTTTTCCGCCCATTGGGTGCTCCTTCAGCGTGACAGGAGGCAGGGCCGCGGAGTGCATCTGTGCATTCAGACCCAGCTTGAACAGGTTTTGTCGGCTTGGCCCCTCTTTGGTTAGCATTTTGCATTAAGTTTTTGGGTGGTTTTAATCCTCACCTGAGGATATTTTTCCCATTGATGTCTAGAAAGAGTGGAAGGGAGAGAGGAGGGAGAGAAGGAGAGAGAAAGAGAGAGAAGCACCCACGTGAGACACATTGATTGATTGCCCCTCCCCCCCGCCCGCCAGGTGCCCGCCAGGGGCTGGGGAACCTGCAACCGAGGTACATGCCCTTGACCGAGAATCGAACCTGAAACCCTTCAGTCCACAGGCCAACGCTCTAACCACTGAGCACCCCGGCCAGAGCTGCATTACGTTTTTAAACAAGATTCCATGTCATCAGAATACGTACAAGTCTCTAGTTCGGAAGAGGTTTTTGTGACCTGCTCAGGGACCCCATGAGGTCTGGCTGGCTGGCTCTGTCCCCTTCAGAGGCCAGGAAGTCCTCATCCACGCCAGAGCATGTGGCCCCTTCCACAGGGGGCTGCTCCACTTGACTGTCCATTAAGAAAACTGGAACAAACCTGGAGGCCCAGCCTCAGAGCCCGCCCTCCCGCTCCCGGCCTGGCCTCGGGCTCCGCCAGAGACAGGTTTCCCTGTAGGAGGGCCTTCTTAGCTACCCAGCGTGACTGTTTTCAGTAGTTTGCCGATCCAAAACGTCTGCTAGCACTTGATGCGGACCCTGTTTTAATTGCTTGTACAGTTAGCTTTTAATCCTATGTAGTAAAGTGTATCAAATTAGGACTTTTTGAATTGTAAATATATGGTTTTATTAAATAAAAGTCATGTAAAGTTGTTACTTACATTCCCTGTAGTCTGGTTTAAATTGAAGTTCTCAGCGTAAAGTATGGCAAATATTTGACTTGGAGTGTTGTACTGTTCCAGTATTTTATATTTAAATACCACTTAACAGGATCGCTGAGATCAAAAGGCTGGTACAGTTGGGGTAATTTGGTTAAGGGATTTGAGAGTTTAGTGTGCCCCTTCCAAGCTGAAGGGGAGCCATGGATTGGCTGCCCCCTCAAACTTGACTCTGCCCCCAGCTGTAGCATTTCCCACGAGTCTGCCACTCACCTGCCCCCACTCCTGAGCCTGCGCCCCGCCCATCCGGTCCACGCTTCCTCAAACTGCTTGGAGCCTGTCAGCCAGGTGCTGACGTCCAGTCCCCCCCCCGCCTCCCCCCATCAGCGGGCGCCCTGGGCTCGTGTGGGCCCCGGTTCCCGTCTGTAGAGCGGACATCATTAATAGTGCCCCTTCGAGGGGGTGGCTGAAGCGATCCTCGGGGTCACCAGGCAGTGGGAACAATCCCGTGGGTCACACAGCGGTGCCTGTGGTGCTACCTGTCAGGCGAGCTACTCGGGCGGAGAACAGGAGGCCCAGGAGGGAGCCTTGAAGGCTGCTCTCGTGTTTGTCCCGTGACTGTCCCAGATGCTGCCACCCCGTCCATCCCTTGCATCACCCTCAGCCTCCACGCCTGTCCTGGGAATACGCCCCTGGGGCCCGCCTCCCCACCCATCCTCGGAGACTGGGGCCAGTGGAGATGGAGACCAGCAGGTCTGGGGCATCCACTCCGACGTCTTTGGCCCCACACGGTGCCCAGACAGCCCACCTCTCTCACCAGTGAACTGCTGCGCTCCCTGGCCGCTGCTGTTTCCTTCTCCACAGGCTGCCAGGTGAGCGATGGACGGGTGGTCACGGTTGTGTCACGTCGCTGGCTGTCCACCTGTATTAAGTGCTCTGTGACCTCATTTTGTCTGCACAGCTGCTCTGTCATTGTGCCCATTTCAAAGGAGTGACTCAGGTGATCTGCTGGGGCTCCGGCAGTGCGTGGCAGGGCTGGGTTCCCACTGGTCTGTGGCTCCGAGCCCCTGTGCAGACACACCCTCCCCAGAGAGCCCGCTTGCCCCCAGGCCTGGGCAGCCTGCCTCCTCCAGCCGACCCCCGCTCCACGGGCAGGGTTTGGGGTGAGGCCTGGAGTCACTTGCTCCCCAGAGCCCCTCCTGTGTGGGAGGCACCACGCGGGGAGCAGCAGGCCAGGCTTGCCCCAGGCCAGCTCCTGGGCGTGGGCCTTAGGGTCTTGCGGGAGCAGTGTGGGTAGAAGCTGGTGAATGTTTTCCTAATTGAAACGGCGGGGGGGTTGGAGGGGGAGGAGCTGCAAGTTCAAAAGCCAGCCCCCGAAGCGTGGGCGCCTGCCATGAGGCGAGGTGGAAGACACTGCACGGGGGCGGGGAGGCAAGGTGACACAAGGTGGACTAGAGATGAGGGCCGGTCACCAGCTGGGCCACTGGAAGGGCACAGTGCCTCCAGGCCCATGCAGGCTATTGCAACGGGTGAAATTTTCTTTTTATGGCTGAGGAGCGCTCCACTGTGATTAGAAGGTCTTCTATAACCTATTTAGAAGCAACCTTACTAAGTAACCAACAGCAGGATCTAACAGTAACATTGTAGCATGCAGTGACAGAGGTGAGGGGCACCGGTAACCTTGCCCCTAAAGCAGGCCAGCCATGTCCTGGCTGTGTGCACAGCGGTTACAGCGTCAGCCCTCAGACCAAACTCCGGAAACCGTGGAAAACATACCCTTAGGGGAGGGCTGGCAGCAACGTACCTCGGCCCCCTCAGACCTGCCTGCTGCCGAGGCCAAGGCCGATGAGGCGGTTCCGTTCGACCTGGGTAATTGCCAAGATGGCAAGATCGGCTGAAGACACGGCTTCCCCCACGGCCCTTTGCTTGGTGAAGGCACCAGGCGTAGTGGCAGCTGCACTCGGAAGTGTCCCAACCACAGAACCACCCAGGGGTGCTTTTCGCATGAGGCTCCAAGCAAAGCATGTTCTGTTTGCCAGCATTTACTCCCTCACGCTGGCTTCGGCGAACAGGCAGAGAGAACGGAGCTGGTAGAGGATGAGGAGCGTGGAAGTAGGAGCAGCTCTGCGTGCCCGCGGGGTTATGTCTGTGCGGTAGGGTAGGTATATATATATTCTAACACGTGTGCTCAAGATGTGCGATTAAAAAGGAGTTTCAATCAACCTTTACTGCCATCAAAGGAAAAACTTTAAAACAAAGTTCATCGAAAGACAAAGTTACTGTGACACCCCCAGCCAGCGGAGTCATCTGCCTGGAGCGGGGTCCCTGCCATCCTTAAAAGGAATTTAGCACCAAAAAAGGGGTCACCCTGCGATGCACTCAACGTTAGGGATAAGGGAATACTTTTAATCCCGGATCCGCACAGCTCAAAATTTAACCTCAGATTAGGAAGAAATAAAACGGCACAACCGGTGTGGCTCAGGTGGTTGAGTGTGGCCCCACCAGTCTAGAGTTCACGGTTCAATTCCCGGCCAGGGCACGTGCCGCGTTACAGGCTTGATCCCGGGGAGGGGCACGCAGGAGGCGGCCCGCTGATGTTTCTCTCCCATCAATGTTTCTATCTCCGTCTCCCTTCCTCTCTCTGAAATCAATAAGACCATGTATTTTTTTAAAAAAAAGAATACATAAAACCAAGCCCCTAGCTCCAAAAGCATTACCCCCACCCCTGAAAATGTTAATCACAGATTCTGAATGAAGGAGCTAGGCCGATCAGCTCTTTCTGGCATTAACGTGAGAAATAGGTCACGTGCAGAGTGGGGTCCTGGGGCCTCGCTGGAAATGAAAGGCTCATGGGCAGTTGGCACTCACCGCTCCACATATAGTGCACCTGGCAAAACACACAGCCACCGCTGTCTGCACCAGAAAACAAAACTTCATCTATTGGTGGAGACCACTGCTTTCCTTTAGAGGGCCCAGGAAAAAGGCTCACTAGACTTGGCGACTGCCGTTGGGCCAGAAACAAACGTCAATGGCGCAGCAGACGGAGCCTCCTTTCCCTGGGCCAAGGGACAGTGAACACCAGCCCCTTCCTCTTTGTCATTTCCCGAATGTTTATGGCTGTTCTTATTAACCCACAAGCGAGGTTAATCTAAGCGAGTCAGGAGGTTTGAATTGAAACGGACTTGGGAGTGCACAGTTTAATACGTTCAGAGGTTTAATAATCAGCACAGGAATTGGGGACATCCTGCCCATTGGCTGACCCTCCACAGACGGGAGAGGAGCAGTTCTTAGCATCAGGCCGCTGAAATGCTGGAGCCGCTCAGATATAAAGACTTTACACGAGAAGGCAGGCACATTACCTGTGGTTTCTCTGGACCTGCTTTACTGAACCCATATTAAACCGGCTGCTGGCCCAATTTTGTGCTCAGCACTCATTTGGAAGCTGAAAAATTATGAGGTAAATACAAAAATGTAGTTCTGTCCTAAATATCACACGCCTTTTAAAGAATGGCAACACATGGAGAATACAAGTTAACCAGAACAGTGCTGGCCGAGGTCAGCAGGTCAGGAGGGGAGGAAGGCCCTGGCTTCCCGGATCTTCTGCTTCACCCCCTGGCAGGACAGAGCCAGCCCCGCGTGGTGGCGCTTCAGGTTTTCCAAGTGCTCCTTGAGCTGCTCCGTCTTGCCCACCTTCTCCTCCATGTCCCGGAGGAGCGGCTCCTTGCCCAGAAGCCCTCCCTTCTGAGTCAGCTTGATGTTGTCGACCCGCAGGCTGTCCCGCGCTCGCTTTGTCTGGGTCAGGATGTCCCTCCTGAGGGCCACCTGGGCCTCCACTTCCAGCAGCTGCGCCTTTTTGCTTGCATTCTCAATGTCCACAAAGTGCAGCTTCTCCTTCAGGTGGGTGATGATCTGCACGTTGTGGTTCACCTTGCTCTGCAGCTTCAGAAGCTCCTCGTTGCGCTCCTCCACTTTCTCATTGAAGGTCTGGTTCTCAATCTTGAGCTGCTCAAAGTCGATGAGGAGCAGGCCGTCGGTCGCGTCCTCCTGGGCCCGCATCCGGGTTTCAAAGTGCACGAGGCTCTGCTTCAGCTGCACGTTCTCCAGCCTCACGGCGCTCATCTCCTTCTCCTTCTTGTCCTCCAGCGCCTGGAGCTGCTCCACCTCCCGCAGAGCGGCCTGGCGCCCGCCCCTCAGCCGGCAGCTGCCCATGGCCTGCAGCACCACCTGCTTCTTGAGCGCCTGGAACCTCCGCCATGCCTTCTCCACCCTGGAGACCTTCTCCTTGCACTGCTGCTTCAGCTGGTCCAGCTCCTGGTGGTACCAGTCCAGGTCGTCGGCCTCCTGCTTCCTTAGCTCCTCCAGCAGCGCCAGGTAGCGGAGGTAGGCTTCCTCTTTCTCGGGCGCCTCGGGCTCGGCGCCCTTCTCGGGCGCCTCGGCTGCATCCAGGCCCTTCTTCTTGCGCAGCGCCTCGTAGATCTTGTGCTGCAGGTAGATGTTGTAGCGCTGGTAGTGGCCGCGCTCCACCGTCAGGGTGCGGTACTGCTCCAGGAGCTCGGAGCGCAGGTGCTGCTCCTGCTGCCGCTGCACCTCTTCGGTCCACTCCAAGTCCCCATCCTTGAGGTCCTCGTCCAGCCCCTTCTCACCTCCTTCCACACTCTTCCTCGCGCTCCCCTCGCTCTCTATCTCCTCCTCCGACCCCTCGCGCTCAGCCTCCGGGACGGGCGCGGCCTCCTGCAGGCTGATCGCGGACCGCGGCAGAGAAGCCAGCGACGAGGCTTTCTTCCTCCTCGCCTCCTCCGGGCTCTCTGCCTCTTCCTCCTCGGGCGCCTCTCCCCTCTCCTCCTCGGGTTCCGCGGGCCCGCCTTCAGACACCGGCTCGGCTGGCTCCTGGGTCGGCTCCTCAGGCTCAGGCTCGGCCTCGGCCGGCCCCTCCCGCTTTCCGGGCCCCTCCTCGCCCTCAGCTTCGGTGGCCAACGGCCCTTCCCCGGGCTCGGCGAGCTCGGCAGGCTCGTCCGACTCGGCCGGCTCAGGGGGCTCGGCGGGCTCGGCCGCGGTGGAACCTCTCTCCCAAGTCTCTACGGCTGCCGGCTGCGCGGACTCGGCTGGGGACTGGGGGCCAGAGGTGGCCTTGACCCCGGACGGCCGAGAGGCCAAGCTCGCCACATCTTCGTATTCCTGCTCGGAGTCCCCAGTGTGTTCGGAGCGGCCTTCCATCTCTCCCCGACTCGGCCTGCGCAGCTGAGCCTAGCTCCTGGCTGTTAGGTTTCCAGGGGCAACCAGGGGCGCTCGCGGTGGGCCCGGCGATTGGCCAGGCGTCCGACCGACGCCCTGCCCATCTCCCCGCCTTCCAGCAGATTAAAACCAATGGGAGGCCGCTGTCGGGCGACCGGCGGCGTTGATTGGGAGAGGGCGTAGGCTCGCGCCGAGAAGGGCGTGGCGCGCCTGCCGGGCTTGCTTTCCGCCTATTTCCCAGCGTCCGGGCAGGGGCGTGGCGTCGGGAGGCGCTGGGCGGGGCGGGCGGCCCGCGCGAGAGGCGCGCAGGCGCAGAGCGGCGGGCCGGGTCCCCGCGCGGTGGCGCGCGCGGGGCGCCTGCGCGATGCGGCGGGGCGACGGCGGCGGTGGCGGCCGGGCCGGGCCCGAGGGCGCCTGCGTACTGAGGCGGGACGCGGCCCGGCTGGCCGGCTCCGGCGGCGCCTGGGCGGGGCGGCGCGGCGGCGGCGGGCGGCAGTTGCTGGAGCGCGGCGGCGGCCCGGGCGGCGACGAGGGCAGCGGGCGCGGCGGCGGCGGCGGCGGCGGCGGCGGCGGCGGCGGCGGGCGGCGGGCGGGGGAAGATGGCGGAGCTCGGTAAGAAGTACTGCGTGTACTGCCTGGCCGAGGTGAGCCCGCTGCGCTTCCGCTGCACCGAGTGCCAGGACATCGAGCTGTGCCCCGAGTGCTTCTCGGCCGGCGCCGAGATCGGCCACCACCGCCGCTACCACGGCTACCAGCTGGTGGACGGCGGGCGCTTCACGCTGTGGGGGCCCGAGGCCGAGGGCGGCTGGACCAGCCGCGAAGAGCAGCTGCTGTTGGATGCCATCGAGCAGTTCGGCTTCGGAAACTGGGTGAGCGGCGGGCCTGCGCGCCCCGGGCGGGAGGCCCGGGTGGTCCCCTCCTCGGGGAAGGCAGACGTGAGGTGCACCTGCTCGCTCAGGCAAAGTTCGCACGGGAAACCGACGCGCAGAGAGGTTAAGCAACCTGCCCAAGGTCACACAGCCAGGAAGTAGCAGAACGGGGGTTTGGACTGTGGCTTTGTGGCAACAGAGCCATTTTCCTGACCTTTAGGAACTTCATAGGTGGTTGCTGAGTGCAGACTTTGGGCCAGACTGGCGCGGCCTTGAGGAGGAGCTGGTGGGCACAGGCGGCGCCGGCCTGAGGGAGCCGTAGGAGCCGTGGAAGGAGCTGGCTTTGCCTGGAGAAGGTGGCGGTGAAGGCCAGACCAGCTTCACACGCGCCCTGGGGCCTCGCTCGCCATGTATGATGCGCTGAGGTTGCCCTCATGGCCCTGCTGGCTTGGTGCCGCTGTGTGCGTGCCCGTGCCCTGTGCCCCCCGCCTGGCCAGGGGCCGGTTCTCCTGGGTCCCATGACACCCAGGCCGCGGTGTGGGGAGCGGTCAGGAGGAGCTGAACAAAGAAGCGTGGGCTTAGAAGGCATTTGTCCCAGGGTTCGGTCTCTCTCAGGTTTCGCTAAGGACTTGGGTGACAGGAAAAGGTGAGGGCTGACCCGGATCCGTGGCGCCAGCAGGCTGGTGCCAGGCTTCTGGCGAGAGAAGCGCTCTTGCCGAGGGGTCTCCGGAGCCCTGCCCACCCTGCAGATGGACGCTTTCTTCCGTGTTAGGAAAGCTTTGGCTGTGTCCCGGCCCAGAACTGCAAGGGTAAGTGGTGCCTCCAGCCCTTCATCTTTCCAGATCCTCCCACAGGATGGGCCCCTTCTTCCCTGGACCATCGTGCCTCTCCTCTCCGGCTGGGCCTCCCACGGAAGACACACCTCTCCCCATCCCAAACCTGTCCTGCTTCTGTTTCTTTTCTGTAAAGTGAGCCGGTCTGTGGGGACCAGTACCCGTTCTGCACCCTGGATTCTTTACTCCTCTCCCAACTGCCGAGGCACCGCTCCCCAAATTCTCCCCTGAGCGCCAGCATCGGGGCTCCGCTCTCCGGAAACCACTGTCACCTTGTCCTGAAATGCTGTTAGTGCAGGCCCGTGAGCACACTGGGGTAGTGAGAGAGGGGGAAGGAAGGCTCTGTCCTGTCCTCAAGGTTTGTAGTCACGTCCCAAGACAGGAGCTCTTCCCCACATTCCAGCCTCACAGCCTTCAGCGTCAGCCGCCACCGGCACGTCCTCACCTGCTCTCTCCTGGACGCCTGGGACCAATCTCTCCTCACCTCACTTAGCGACTCAGGCTGCAGGCCTGGAGCCATCCTCCGCTCCCCCGCCAGGTCCAAAATGGTCCGGCATCGAGCCGCTTCTCACAGCCCCATAGTCCAAGCTGATGCTTCTCTCTTGCCTTGCCCATTTCTGGAGCTTCCCACACGGTCTCCCTGCTTTGACCTCGAGCCTGCGGCCTGTTTCACACCAAGCCCAGAGTGCTCTTTGAAGACATGTCACATCACGTCCCTCCAGTGGCTGCTAGACCTACTGAGGTTACGCTCCACAGCCCCTGAGGCTGTGGGGTCCGAGCTGCTACCCCCTTGATCATTTTTCATTTTTTCTGCTTAGAGGTCTCTTCTCCCAAATTATGGTTCGTGACTGGTCTTCCTTGTATGTCAGTGCCTCAGAGAGACATGCCCTCCCCACGTCATCCTCACAGCTCCACAGTAGCAGCTGCAGTAGCTGGCTGGCCCGGGGCCTTGCTGAGTGCCAGGCACTGTGCATGCCTCCTGGGCTCTTCCCGCAGCCCGTGCAGCAGGTTTGAACGGGATCGTTTGGCTTCAGTCTGTGCTCCTCGCCGCACTGTGTGCACTGCCTCCCGTGCAGCATTGTGGGAAATACACGAAAAACAAGCCCAGGGCCTAAAACATTTATAGTGTTTTGGAGAGAGCGTGGGGCTGAAAGGGGTTGTCTAAAGCTAAAGCAGTACTTTTCCAACTTTCATGTGCATGCAGGTCACCTGGGGAGCTGATTAGAATGCGGGTTCCCTCTGAGAGCCCTGTCAGCTCTTGGAAGAGACACCGCAGAGGAGGGTGCTGGGGCCTGCGGGCTAGGGGCCTCCTCCCTGGCGGGTTTAGGAGGAGGCTGGAGCTCTGCGTGCCAACCTTGCCCGCACAGGCCCAGGAGCACGGGGCTCTGGTCCCCGGGCTCCCTGCTCTACCCTCGACACTTCCTGTGCAGCTCTTAGATGTATGGCTCCCTTCCGAGGAGCTTTGTAGATGGTGTGCCACATGCAGCACATGTGGTTCTGGGCCAGGCTCCCCGTTCTCATCGCCACCCTGCACAGCAGCCTGGAGTGGCTTCTCGGTGTGTAGTTGAAGAACAGCGACTCGTCTATACATACAAAAGGCTAAGTGTCCCTCCTACTGTCCGACCTGTCGCTGTGACCCTGCTGAGCTGCAGTGACTTGGCAGCAGTGGTTCTTGGGTGACACACCCCGAAACCAGAGAGAGTAGGGAGCCTGAGTCCTTGGGGGGCCATGCGATTCCGCCTTTGGCCGTGGGTTATGTTGTTGCTGGGCACTGTCGGCCCGAATCTGGTTTACTCCTCACTTGCGTTTTGTTCCACACCCTGTACGACAGCAACTTTGCAGAGTGCCCTCTCGCACTCCGGGGCCCCTCGGGGGCTGTTGGAGAGCTGGTTCCAGCCTGATCCCCGCAGGCCAGGCCGAGGGACCCCACCTGCTGGAGGAACCGCACACTCCACGGCAGGAGGTTGGCTCCAGGGTATGTCCAGCCCATTTCGCCCAGTCCTGCCCTGCCGGCCACCTAATTAATTTCCTTTCAACGTGCATGAATCTGTGCACTGGGTCACTAGTTTTTAATATTTGTCCAGGATGTCCTGGCTTTTCACGTGGTAAAGCCGGGGGTAGATGCAGAGCCTGGACCCTGACTTCTCGGTGTAAGAGCGTTCACTAATGTGGGCCACACACAGGCTGGAGCTCATTGGTGTAACTGAATGTGTGGCTGGCCTGGAAGGGCTTTGCAGAGGAGCGAAGTCGCCCTGGCTCAGCGGGCGGGTCCTGTGTGGGACAGGGGAGTTCTGGGGTGCAGGAGCCAGGCTCGGGCTGATGAGTATGGAGGAAGGCCGTGTGCTGAACGGGGACAGTGATGTAGAGGAAGGTGAGGCTCTTCATTCCAGTTTCTCAGATGGCACGTGACCTGTGATCTTGGGGTTATGCTGCTTGATGTGGAGTTCATGGGAGGGGCCATTTCAGGAGACCGTGGGGGAGGGCTTTGGCTGAAGCCTGGCCCACTTGCTCACAGTCCCATGAGCAGGTGAGGCTGAGGGAGGCCCTGAGGCCAGGAGGCTTTGGGGAGCAGCGAGGCCAGGCTCTGGCCGTGCCTGTGCATTTGATGAGCAGCCGCCGAGGCGACCGGGAGCAGGGGAAGGAGGCCTGTGAATTGAGACCAGGGGCGGGTTGGCAGGAGGACAATGAGGGTTTTGAGAACCTCATGCAGCTGCTGTTAAGGGCTGGGTGCTGTGCGGATTCCCGGGAACCCAGGTCCTGGTGCACACAGCGTGGCTGGGAGATGGGGGGGGGGGG
Organism: Corynorhinus townsendii; assembly: GCA_026230045.1. Classification (NCBI taxonomy): domain Eukaryota; kingdom Metazoa; phylum Chordata; class Mammalia; order Chiroptera; family Vespertilionidae; genus Corynorhinus; species Corynorhinus townsendii. The sequence goes on along the minus strand of JAPDVU010000001.1, from coordinate 2,446,641 downwards.
GGGGAGGAATGGAAGGGCTGGGCGGGGCCTGGGTCCTCTGCAGGTGGTGGTCAGGGCGACTGCAGGGGGGCAAAGCCAGCTTTGAAGCTAGATTTTGGATTTAAAAAGAGTGGAGTTCTCTGTACACGGCGCAGCCCGTGGGAGGCAGGCGCCCGTGGGAGGCAGGCGCCCATGGGAGGCAGGCGTGGTGCACTCGCCTGAGCAGGGAGGGGCGTCCACACAGCGGGGAGAGGCTGGGAGCAGCCCCCTGGGAAGTCAGCCCTCCTGGGCTGTGGGAGGTTTCATCACCCAGGACACGAGATGAGGGCTTCCCAGCGTGGATGTCAGCGTGTGAGTGCGAGAGAAGGCGTGGCAGGGAGGATGGCTGGGGCAGGGTGTCAGGCCGAGGGGAAGGGGAAGGAGGGCATGTGTGTGGGAGGCGGACCCACGCTGGTGAGGAAGGTCACAGGCCGAGCACTGGGCAGAATGACTGGTCCTGCCCGGGCCTGTGCCGGAAGGAGATTGTTAGGGTGATCGGCAAAACTTCGCTGGGACAGAGGTTTCGGTGCATCTTTTAAGTTTCCCCAATTTTGCTTGTGATGTCGTGGTTATGCAGGAGCACGTCCTGTTGGTCAGAAAACCAGACAAAATCATTGAGGGCGATGTTGCCGCTTAATTTCAAAATGGGGAAAAGGCAGTTTTTAAGCGTGTGACGTTCTCGGCAGGCCGGGCAGGCCGTGCACCTGCGCCCGTGCAGGCAGGCTAGCCGGCGGCCGCGGGCGGCATGAATAGGCCTTTCACTTCGGGAGGCGACAGTGGACATTCAGAGGCTGGGCAGGAGCAGATGCGGACAGAGTGCGGCCCTGTGCCCTTGGTCCCCGCTCACGCAGGCAGCCCTCACTTGGGCCTGCGCTTGGTGGCGGAAACATGACGGAAGTGAGGCAGCTGTGTCTCTTGTACGGCTGTGCAGTCACGTGAACTCGGGGCCTCCTTGGTGGGAAGGAGAGAGTGGACAAGGGGCTTCCCCTGCCCCGGGGTCTGGTGGGTGTGTTCAGGGGCCAGGACAGGTAGGGAAGGGAGTGTGGGCTCACATTTTGAAAACCCTGAGCAGCAGCCCACCGGGCAGAACAGGTTTTGAGGCTGATTCACACTGAGCTACCCCAAGTGCACTGAGCTACCCCAAGTGCACGTGTGAGCTGAAACCAGCTCTAAGCCGGGCCTTTGACGTTGGCTCACTCCCAGCCACGGCCCCCTAGTCCCTCGTTTACAAATGAGGAAGCAGCTGTAGCACGAAAGAATTGGAGCCAGTCTGACTCTGTGCACAGCACAGTCACCTGAGGATCCCCGATTCCTGGCACCAGCATCTGCTTTCTCTCTGTGAGTCTGCTTCTGGGGCCTCACACACGTGGCGTCACTCAGCGTTGTCTTGTGTCTGGCTCACCTCGCATCCTCCAGGCCATCCACGTGCAGTGCGGTCCGGAATCTCCTTCCTTGCTAAGGTGGATTGACCGTGTGGATGGACCCCTTTTGCTGATCCATTCCCGCGCTGACGGACACTTGGGCTGCTTCCACTCGGGCTGTTGTGAATAATGCTCTGTGAATGTAGGTGCACCGCAGGGGTGGGGGACGTCCGGCCCGCGGGCTGTATAAAGAAGGCCCTCGGGATCATGTGGTCTGGCCCTGCCCTGCCAAGGCATTAGGGTGAGTTAGTTAAATGTTTGACCAAATACAGCAGGCTGATTTTTAAGTTGATAATTGTATGGGCCCTGCGAATGAGGTTATAAATATCCAAACGGCCCTTGGCAGGAAAAAGGCTCCCCACCCCTGGCGGACAGTTATCTGTTGAGTTCTGCTTTCAGTCTTTTGGGGGAACACCTAGAGGGGTGGCGGGTCCGGTGGCAGTTCTGTTGAGGACCACGTGCTGTTTTGCACAGCGAGGCGTGCCCCCTTTCAGAGCGCCCTCACAGGGCAGGCACCGTGTCCTGGCCCACACTCGGTCAGCTGGAAAGGAGACAGTGGAGGCATGACTGAGAGGCGTGGCGTCTGTCATAGCACCGCCCTGGCAGGGCCTCCGGGTCTCCTGCTCACACAGCGAGCCTGCGGGGTGTCAAGGCCAGTGACAGGTCAGACAAGACAGCCCCACTGGCCTGTGTCGCCAGCTTGTGAGACGGCAGACACATGCCCAAGCACTCTGGACAGGAGCCAAGGGGTGAGGGTCATCTTGGCAGTGCCCCCGCCAGGGCTCCCAGTCTGATGGCCTCGCAGCTACCCAGGACCATGGACGTCCTGAGCGGTAGTGCCTGCCTCACTCCACCCTTGGAGCCGGACTGGTCCCTCCCCATCCTTTAGGACATGCTGCATCCCTTGGAGACTGTTCTCTCTGGCCCTATGCAGGCCTCTGCGCCCCCTCCGTACCTCAGTGCTGGTGCCTTGGACCCCGGGAGCCACAGCTCCATACTGTGGGCCTCTGGTTGCTTCCACCCATGGATGCATCTCCACTTAAAGGAAACCCCCACTGCGCCCTCCCCCCCCCCCCCCCCCCCCGGCCTGGCTGCAGAGCCCGGGTAAAGCCACCTGTGCTTCCCAGTCCAAACCCGCTGGGAGAAGGGGTGGGGGGTTGCTGCGCATTCAGAGTGCTCCGGGCAGAACGGCCCCTGCACAGGCAGGACAGCTGTGGAGCTGAAGATAGCAGCCACTTTGCGTTTGCCGACACTGAACTGCACCCTCTGTCCAGGGCAGAAGTAGGTGCCACAGTGCCCTTACCGGACTGCCCGGAGTGGAGAGGCGTGGGCGCATTTGTCTGGGCAGAAGCAGCCCCGTCGGCCTGGCTCTGCTGGTTTCAAGCACCAGGACGCATTTGGTCAGACCTCTTGTGTCATCAGCATTGCAGCACTGATGGGGGGACGGGCGTGCTGAGCGGCTGCCTGCGTGAGGACGGGGCAGCAGCTACTGCCTGGTGCCCTCGGGGCCGCTCAGTCTAAATTTAGCCTCCTGTCCTACAAAGTGTGTGGTTGGCTGCTCCTGCCGGTGGGAACTGCTAGGAGCAGGAGGGGAGGTGACATTGGAATGCACTCCCACGGAACGGTTCCTGTCATGTGGTTTTATTCTGCCGGCAGCCCTCTGAGAGGGGGCTTGCCCATGGAGGAGGAGCGGACAGGAGGAGGCTCTCACAGCCAGGACGTCACTGAGGCAGCTCTGAACCCAGCTCTGGCCCATTGACGGCTTCCTGAAGGGGTGACTGACCTGTGGAGGAAGCTGACAGCTTCCAGCAGTAAAGGCGCCACCACGGAGGGAGCACAGACCGCGCCGGGCACTGGCCCGCTGTACAGGCACGGCCACATTTACCCTCCTCACTGTCCTGTGAAGTAGGTCGTGCAGCACCGCACCTTCGTAAGTCAGAGGAGGAGGCTGAGGCACAGAGGTTAAGTACCGGGTTCCAGTTGTCACCCTAAGGGGTGGAGCCAGGACTGGAACCCCGAAGGCTGGCCCCAGAGAAGGCATTCCAGCAGGGGAGGGGCGGAGACGGGTTTGCAAGCCCCTGGACGGCAGGAGCGGCGTGTAGACCATTCATGGTGGGAGAAAACTGCTGCTGTTAGGTCCGCCAAGTGAGGATATTAAAAAAACTTTAAAGGCCAATTAACTATCACCATTTCACAGAAAGAGAGATGACCTTAAATGCACCCAGGTAGTAAGGAGGCGGGCCCCTCTAAATGGCCAAGTTCAGCGTTCAGGGAGTCTGCGTCAGCTCTCCTGCGTTTCTCCATTCCACCCTAGAGGGTGGCCAGCCCCACGTGAGAGGCCATGCTCGCTGATGGGAGCCTCAAAGGTTTGGCCCGCTGAGCCCCTGTGTGGGAGTGTCCAGGTCAGAACGGTGGCGGTGGTGATGGCCCTGGCCGGGACCTGGAGGAGGGACTCTGAGCCGCCCCACTGGTGGGAGCCGCCGACCCACAGTGACGACCATTTCTCTGGACTGTTCTCGTCCTTTTCCTGGTCAGGTGCTGGGGGCCAGCAGGAGGGAGGCGTGAGGAGGCAGGAGGAGGCCGGGCTCCAGAGTACTTCTCACTTCCTCTCTGCTGGAGGCAGCGTCCTGGCCAGAGTCCAGGGATCTTGGACAGGAGACCTGGGCCGCACGTGTCTTAGAGACACCTTCCCCTTTGCCAAAGGGCTTGAAAGCAGTAGCACACCTGTCTCTCTCTTTTTCCGAAGGCGGGAGTCTTTTCCTGTAAGAGAACAGGAAGGAAACAAACCCGGACCCGTTTCCATAGGGTTTGGGCTGCACACCCGCTGTCACTGCCGGCTGCGGGGCAACCCCACGTCCGGACAGCGTGTGCCCTGGTTCACGTGTACTCGCGTTGAACTTTCTCACCAAATCTCATTCCCCCAAGTAAAGTTCCATCCATCCGTCCATTCATCCATCCGGATCAGACGAACACTTCGGCCTTGGCACACGTGAGGGAGAGAGCCGCCCCCAGGGGTCTGCTGCTGTCCTGAGTGTGCGTGACGTGGTGACAGGACACGTCTCCCTCGCAGGAGGCAGGCAGTGCTGTGTGACCTCTGACACGGGAGGAAGGTTGGAGAAGGCACTGGGACTGCGCGGCAGGTGCCGGCTCGCGGGGCGTCGGAAGCTGGTGCTCATTTAGGCACGCTGGACACCGCCCTTCCTCAGGTGGCGCTCACTGCCGGGCCTCTCCTCAGACCCGGGGCTGTGCTGTTGCTGGACTGGCCCGTTAGGACCCGCCCTCTCCAGTGCACAGGTCTCGCAGATCAGGGGTCTTGGGTGTTTTCCCGACGGACGGTTCGGTGGCGTGGTTCCCAGAGGGGCGCTTCGCATTCAGAAGTCGCTGAGCCCTGGCTCCCAGGGAGGCTTAGCTGTCCTGGGCAGTGGCTGAGGCTGTACTGACGGGAGTGCCTGGCTCCTGTCCCTCCGATTGGTGGCTTCATATGGAGCCGCCGAGAGCAAGGTCCCCTCTGTAACCTAAAGACAGCCGAGTGTCAGCGCGGTGCCCACGGCTGGCCCTCCTGCCTGCCCGGCCCAGGAGACACACTAGTGAGCACCTGGAGGGGATGGGGTGCCCCACGCGCCCTCGCATCCCTGCCCTGAGGCTGCCTCGCGGCCTGCGCTCTGCTCCCAGAGCGTTGAAGTCGATGGGAATAAATGAAAACATGAACAAATGATCTCGGTTTGGTCAGGTACCCCTTCATTAGAAGCCTTCTGCTCTTTCCAGATTTAAGTTTTACCCAAACGCGGTGCTCTGAGCTGCTGGCAACTCTGGGAGGCAGATTGCTGTTGCTGGGGTTCAGGGTGCGCCGCAGACTCGGGGGTGCAACTGCGCTGCGTTGCAGGTCTCGCTGGACCTGTGAGGGGGCAAGGCCTGGGCCTGAATTCCTGACGTGCAGTGTGGGTTCGCAGCCTAGCCCCTCCGAGCCTCCCATAAGCGGGCACCCAGCTTCCTGCCCGGGAGGCCCCTGGAAACTATATCCTTAACCTGTAGTAGCTGCAGCCTAGCAGAAGCTGATGGGCTGGGCTCGACCATGCCTGCGGCCACCACCCATGCTGGGCAGTCAGAGGCGCGACGTGGCCAGCCTGGGTCACAGAGGGGTAGATGTGGGGGATATCCCGCTTGTGGTTTGGTTGTGGTTTTGCTTTTTGGACCAAATGCTTCCTGGGAAAATGTAACGAACAGATTTGAGGCTCACGGTGATTTCTTAAAGAAGAAAGCTTGCAAACTACTCATCCCCATAAGACCAGGACCGAGTTCTAGCTCGGATCCTCCCTTTTCTCCCGGTGGGTCCCAGCATTGCCGCCTTTGTTCCTGTGTCGTGAGCCCCGCCCTCAGCCCTGCCCACAGCGCCAGGTGGGAGGAGTGCCCGCAGGATCGGTGGGCCCTGGCTTGGGCCTCAGGTGTAGGGTCTGGTCCCGCACCACGCACACGTCCCTCTTGGCCACGCCCACCTGCCGTCAGCCCGGCCACCTGGACGGGCTGGGTTCCGGGGTCCAGTTCGGCCTTTGGGGTGCAGAAGCCACCCTGACGTTGCGGGTGTGAGCGTCGCCGGGCGGAAGGCAGCGTGTCACAAGAGCAGGTGGAGGAGGGTGGGCGGAGGCTGCGGCAGCGCCAAGTGGCTGCCGGGGCTGAGTGCACATGCTGGGCAGTTGCTTGTGAAGTGGCTTCAGCGGTTTGGTTGAAGGAAGAGGCCTCCGGCAGAAGGAAAGGATTGAGGGAGCTGTACAGCTTCCTCCCATTAATAACCCTGACGTGCCTGGTTACCTCGCAGAGAGCCTGCAGCCCGGCCCCTTCAGAGAGCTGCTGAGTGTGGAGCTGTCCTAGCTGAAACCCGCCCCTTCAGGAGGCGCTACCTAGTCACCTGGTCACCTACCCGCTGCCTAGGAAGGGACAGGGTGGCCCTTCCCAGCCAGGGGCGTGTCAGCCACAGAGACAGAGAGCACGACAGAATGGGGTCCCTCTGGTAGTCAGGGGACCTGGCCCATGCACTCTGGACCACTCTGTTCTCTGGTCTGGGAATGAGGAGGTTAGACGGGGAGGAGGCAGGGCACCCAGGTGCTCTGTGGCCTGGTCCACCTGTGTCCATTCACAGACGGACAACCTCCCACCCCCGATGCAGGGTTAATGGGGCAAAATGCCAGCACCAGGCGGGCCCTGCGAGTCCTCTTTCAGGAAGCAGGAGGCCAGTTTGGATCTCAGAGGAGGGCTAGGTCTCAGCTCTGCCGCCGCTTCCCGCTGAGCCCTGGCGAGTGCCCGCCTCTGGATCCACTGGCCAGAGAAGGCGGTGGGCTGTTTTGGGAGGGGCAGTGATGGACTAGGAGTCGTCCAGGTCGCCTTTGGGCAGATGCCGAGGGGGTTTGTGGGAGCCTGGAGTCTGACCCTGGCTTTGGAAATGACTTTGACCTTTGTCGTTGTAGGAAGACATGGCTGCTCACGTAGGAGCTTCCCGGACTCCCCAGGAAGTGATGGAGCATTACGTAAGCATGTACATCCACGGCAACCTGGGGAAGGCCTGCATCCCCGACACCATCCCCAACCGGGTGACAGACCACACCTGCCCCAGTGGAGGCCCCCTCTCTCCCAGCCTCACCACCCCCTTGCCTCCCCTAGACATCTCGGTGGCCGAGCAGCAGCAGCTGGGCTACATGCCGCTGCGCGACGACTACGAGATCGAGTACGACCAGGACGCCGAGACGCTCATCAGCGGGCTCTCGGTCAACTACGACGACGACGACGTGGAGATCGAGCTCAAGCGCGCGCACGTGGACATGTACGTGCGGAAGCTCAGGGAGAGGCAGCGGCGCAAGAACATCGCCCGCGACTACAACCTGGTGCCGGCCTTCCTGGGGAAGGACCGGAAGGAGCGGGAGAAGGCGGCCAAGCGCAAGATCACCAAGGAGGAGCGGGAGCTGCGGCTGAAGCTGCGGCCGCTCTACCAGTTCATGTCCTGCAAGGAGTTCGACGACCTGTTCGAGAACATGCACAAGGAGAAGATGCTGCGCGCCAAGATCCGGGAGCTGCAGCGGTACCGGCGCAACGGGATCACCAAGATGGAGGAGTCGGCCGAGTACGAGGCGGCGCGGCACAAGCGGGAGAAGCGGAAGGAGAACCGGAACTCGGCGGGCGCCAAGCGCGGGCGGGAGGACGCCAAGGACGGCGAGTTCGCCGCCATCGAGAACCTGCCTGGCTTCGAGCTCCTGTCCGACCGCGAGAAGGCGCTCTGCAGCTCCCTGAACCTGAGCCCCGCGCGCTACGTGACCGCTAAGACCATCATCATCAAAGACCACCTCCAGAAGCGCCAGGGGATCCCCTCCAAAAGCCGCCTGCCCAGTTACCTGGACAAAGTCCTGAAGAAAAGGATTTTAAACTTCCTCACGGAGAGTGGCTGGATATCCAGGGATGCTTCCTGAAGCGCCCGTTCGAGCTGCAAAGACGCTGAAGTCGCTTGTGAGCCAAAATGACTGGGTGCGGGGGGAGGGGGACAGCAACCGCTTTTTCCCCGTTGTGTTTTCAGCAAACTGGGTTCCTTTTTTCAGGATGTAAGTTCCCTCATGGTCCGCCGAAGGAAGCAGCGGTGACCATCTTAGAGCAGGTCTAGTGTGCCTGGTCCTAAAAGCAGCGCGTCAAGGTGGCCACCGCCTTTGTGTTCAGTGTGGAGAATGTGATGAGATGGGAGCGTTCCCGCTGAGCCCCTTCCCGGGGCCACACTGTGCTGGCCGCCAGCTGCCAGCCTTGCCTGGTGACACCGGCTGCGGCACGGGGCACTTTAGATGGCGCCGGGCAGGGGGCAGTGAGGCCAGGGGGCAGGGGCAGGCTTCCTGGGACCGTGAGGAAGAGGCTGGTAGTGACCAGAGACCAAATGAGCTTCCCCTTAGCTAACGGCAGCGGCAGAGTTTGGGTGTGCAGTTCCCAGGCCCGGAAACTGCCCCTTTTGCGCACTCTGGGCAGCGCCCCCTCCTGTAGAGGGCGGCTGTGGGAAGCATGGCAGCCAAGACCAGTGCAATGGCCAGGACTGAGCCCCTTCCTGGGGGCAGCTGCTGGCTGCTCTTCGGACTTGCGTGCATTTTACTTGCAAAACCTTGTTTTAGAAAGTTCATGGCTAAGTTGTGTTCTGGTGTTAGTGTCCTCAAAGGTTTTCGTCACAGTTGCAACTACCCTTTTCACTGGAACCCTGACCAGACTAGCCTGGCCAAGCATCTGACCTTCAGGTGGCCTTGCGCCCTGGAGACCGGCCAGGCGAGATGGGCCGGCCCGTGTGGCCGTTGGTCCCAAGGCCCTTGTGTTGCTGCCGAGTCACTGTCTGAACCAGACTCAGCATGGCTCTGCCCAGCCCGCTGTGGAGGCTTTCCCAGGGGCCTCTTACCTGGCACCTTCCTTGGGCACCTGGGTGGCCATTTGTCTTCCAGGCTGCTCAGGGTTCTCACGTCCAAGACCCTGCTTAGAGTCAGGGTGACGGCAGACCCAGCTGCCTTCCGGCACCTGGCCTGCTTCTGGCCCGCAGTTATGGAGACACGACCTCTCAGAATGTGTGGGCTTGAGGTTACATTAAAGTGAAATTTGAAAAAGTCCCTTATCATTTCCAAGGATGACCTAATTATGGTGCCTTTTCCTTTCTTTTTACATCTTTCTGTCCCCTAGGGCAGTGGTCGGCAAACTGCGGCTCGCAAGCCACATGCGGCTCTTTGGCCCCTCGAGTGTGGCTCTTCCACAAAAGACCACGGCCTGGGCGAGTCTATTTTGAAGAAGTGGCGTTAGGAGGAGTTTAAGTTAAAAGAATTTGGCTCTCCAAAGGAATTTCCATCGTCGTACTATTGATATTTGGCTCTGTGGACTAAGGAGTTTGCCGACCACTGCCCTAGGGTAGTTTCTCAGCGTTAACTGAACCCTCTTGTGTGTTGTGTGTGGCTGTAGTACAGCGCAGGGCCTGCGGGCAGAGGTGCTCCTTGCTGACTAAGCCAGGACTTCTCGTTGACTAGTGTGAGCGGGGGTGTCACGGGTGAGGGCCACCTCCACTGCCCCGGCTGGCACCTGCCCTCCGTGGAGCTGGTGTTGCCGCCACTGGCAACGAGGGAGGCAGTGCTGCCTTACAGCTTCTGAGCCGGTGGCCCTCCCCCAGGGTTCCTGGGCCCAGCAGCATCAGCCCCCAGTCCTGGGGCCCCTGGTACCAGCCTCCAGGCGGCCTGGGTGCAAGCCAACCTCTGAGAACTGCTGGCTTTAGCTGACCCGGTGTCATCATTCCTGGGTTTCCCATGTCAGATGCCTCGCCTGGTGAGGTTTAAATGCCGTCCTGTTTTTCTATACAGGGGTGGCCAGGCTTCATTAAGCTGGAGAAGCAGGCGCCCCAGTAGCTGTGGCCAGTCGAGAGCTGCCGAGTGCACACGTGGTGCTGGAGGTTTGAGGGTGTTTGTCTTCTGATGGCGTGAAGAACTTACTTAGGCGTGGCTGTTTTAAAACACCAAAATGAATGTATAATTTATGGTAAATTGTTACCTTGGTTACAAGGGGAAAGTGATTTTCGGATCGGTTGCCTTTATCCCGTCCACTCCCGCTGCCCGTCTTTACCCTGCTGTGAGCAGAGCCTTTACACTTCTGTATTTAATTTTCCTAAGGCAGTTACCACAGTCCCAAGAATTAGGTCTTCAAAATTTAAACTCCAACCTCTGAGTCCAGTTCTGTAACTCAGCTCTTCGGAACCCTCTCTGGACGCAGCGTTCCGAGAATGTGTTAAAGCCGAGGTGACCGTTTTTACTGCCCTTTACTTATTAAACAAGTTGAGAACAAAAGCGTGTCCCGACTGCTTCTTAGCACCTGCTCCAAAGCCGGAGGCAGCCGGTCGGGCCAGCTCTGACGCAGGGTGGGGACGGCACGGACACCATTAGCTGGCGCTTCAGACTCGGACTCGCTTCTGTTAAGCAGGAAGCCTTCACGCAGCCCTCGCTCCCTGAAAGGCACCGGGAAAGGTGTGTCCGCGGAGCAGGCCGGGTTGCGAAGGGCCGTCAGTAGACCGAGCGCTTTGTCTACACTGTACGTGTCCCCAGGCTGCACTTAAGCCAAACCCAGAAGCGTGGATGGCCAACCACTCTGGTCTCTAGTGTACATCCGGATGGCAGGTCCTCAGGTGGTTTGTTACAATGTTGAGATGCTGTACATTTTACCTCACACTCATTTGTACCCATTGGCCTGAGGCAGTGGTCGGCGAGCCGCGGTTTGCCGCTCTGCTAATGAGTTTGCCGACCACTGGACTAGACTGTTACCGTGCAGTTGGAAGCTGTGAGGATTAGGCAGTTGTGGCATATTGTGTGCAGACAGGTAAAGGTCGTACAGGACAGTGGTCGGCAAACTCATTAGTCAACAGAGCGGCAAACCGTGGCTCACCAACCACTGGCCTAAGGTAAAGTTGGCTTCATTGTATGTGGTTCCCCCTGCCCCCTGCTCCCCGCCCCGTCTCAGAACCCGTGGACTCAGGATGTGCTGTGCGTAGTGGGTGGCATTCTCCCGTGAACGGGAACCCATGGCTGGGGCTAGTGAGGAGCTGGGTGCCCACGTGGCTCTCAGCAGTCCTAGCTCTGGACCGGGAGGGCGGCCGCACACTCACAGGAGCATCGGAAGTGACTCCTGCGCAGCCCCTAGCTCAGCGAGTGCAGGAGCGGGAGGGAGGCCCTCCCAGCTTGAGCACAGCTGGAGCTGTGGCTCGGTCCCAGTGCAGCAGCAGGAGGTGGCGGCCTTTAGCTCTGGGACGTGTCACAGTTGAAGGAGCAAAGTGTGAGATTGTACGTATGGAGATTTTAATGATGGGAACAGCACATCTCCAAAACTACCAGCCAAGTGAAATCACCCCGTATCTTCTCCGCACCCCTGGGCTAGGGCAGTGGCGGCTGTTTTTCGTTCCTAACCGATACGGCCGGTCCTGTGGCGAGCCCAGGCCAGCTTCCGCAGACTGTCCTGCTGTGGGTCCTGAGTGTGCGGTCCCGTCATGGTCCTCAGGCAGACACGTCCGCCCGGAGCAGGCCAGTCCCACGCCAGCCTGCAGTGCCCCGATGGAAGCAAACACGTGCCTGCGTGTATATGTCAGGTACACAGCCAAGTCACGCTCTCCTTCGTAAGGATCGCCACCAAGGTACACGGAAGACTTATCAGAAAGTAGGAAAATAAACATCGGGGCTTTAATCCTCAAATAAAATTTAAAACTAAACAACATTTAAAATTTACCAAGCATGCACCCTCGGGTTTTGAGAAAGACCATCTCACTAGGGACATACCTTCAGGTCATTAGTACCTAGCTGAATGTGAGATAAACATTTGTACACGCACTTGAACAAAACAGGACAAGAGTAACTGATTTCGTCAAATCCGTCTTATTCTAGGTGGGGGGAATTAAGGTACCTCCAAAGACAAGCCAGAAGTCGGTCACTTAGTAGCTAGGTGTGCTTCAGGTGGCCTCGCTGTGTCCTCCACCAAGCACATACCAGTTTTCTGAGCAAGACCAAGTTAAACTGCCTCTCCTCCCGAGTGAGGTCAGAGGCCTGAGGACTGCCGAGCTCGCATGGACAGTGAGAAGCAGAAGGCGCACAGGGCAGGTGGCGTGGCCCGCTAGCCAAACAGCACAATTCCCCGAGACCTTTTATTCATTTTAAATACTTTGAGCAGATGTAGCCTTATTCACGATACCCGAGGGCCCAGTGGTGTCCTCTGTAAGCATGTGAACTATTAAACGTGTATTGAAAATCAATAAACAGGCTCCCAAATTAGAGTCCAGTAACAGCTGAGCAATGGGCCCAATTTCCTGTTTAGCCGCTGGTTACTGAAGCTTTCCAACAAGGCTGGGAGTATTCGGACGGCCCAGCTCTTTAGGAGCTACAGCCAGCGACTACCCACAACCCCGAGCCCAAGGAGCTACGCCTCCTTCACCACCCCCACCAGGGCGGGCCGCAGGGTGCGGCCGTGCAGCTTGTAGCCCACTTTGTTCACCAGCGCCACCGTGCCCGGCTCCTTCCCCTCCACCGGCGTGTGGAACAAGGCCTCGTGCTCGTAGGGGTCGAACTTGGCGCCCAGGGGGTCCAGCCTGAGAAGGCCGTGCTTGGTGAACACCTTCTGGATCTGGACCTCGGTCATCACCAGGCCCTCGTAGAGGTGCTTCAGGTGCGGGTTATCCTCCGTGACCTCCTCTTGGGGAACACTCTGTGTGGCCTTCTCCAGGATGTCTGCGACCTCTAACAAGTCCTTGCAGAAGCCCTGGATGCCTGAACAAAGTCCAAGAAGAACATTTGCATTCCACCCATGTCAACTGAGTGGGCAACGCGAAACGACTTCAATGGCTTGACTGACAAAGAAATACAAACCCCCCAAGCCTTTTCTGGGTTTGGACAAGAGCTAATTAGGCGTGAAGACTGGCAGCCGAAAATGGGCAGAACCACCGCCCTCAGCCCTGCTCCAGCCCGGAGAAACGGCCTGCTCCCGCAGAGCGCCCCGCCCCGCCCGGTAGCAGACAGCACTGGGCCCGGGGCACATCCCTGGCAGCGACGTCGCTGCTGTGTGGTCCTGGTCAGCCTCGCTGGGTCTCAGCCCCTTCAGCTGTACAGCGGGATGATCGTGCCTCCCAGTGACGGGAGGAGGACCCACAGAGTCAGGTGTGCTTCGGGCGCCTGGGACACCACGTGTATTCAATGTTAGCACTATTGGGCACTGCGGGGTCAGAGTTACCAAGACTTCGCCTTCCTCTAGCGGAAGACAACGTTAGAAAGGTCACTCAAAATTCAGGGCAGTGTATTATGTAATTTTTGTGGTTTCAAAGAAAAGGTTCAGATGCCCACTGGAAGGCAGGGCGAGAGCACCGAAACTGGCGCCTGCTTCCACCAAGGCCCCACCCCCAGGAACCAATAGGCACAGCGCGTGGGAGCGCAGGGGCCACCGCTAGCTTTGTGATGAGTGGCAGGTCGAAGCCTCAATGATCTCAACTGTAAAGTGGGAAGGACAGGGACAGATACTCAAAGGTGACAACAGACAGCACCTGAGGAGATCTTCAGTGGTACCAGCGTGGTTGCTGGTGATGCCAAGGAAACAACACCAGAGAGGCTGACCTGCCAGGATCGCCCACAGGTCCACACCGAGGCTCCAAGTGGAGCGAGGAAGCCTCCTGCTTACAACTCGAAGTGCCAGTCACAACTCCAAGTTTCTCCTTAAAAGGGGGCAGGGGAGATGACAACCAGCAGGCTCCCACGCTGGCTGACCTTGCTGTGTGATACGTACGTACACACCCACCCTGCCCCGTTGCCCTATTTTTCCAGATCGGTATCATACAATGATCAAAGTTACCATATAATTTTGCCTCCTCCACCAGTTTTTGGGTCCTCTGCCGCAAGTTCTCAGTATCTGCCAAAGCTCGCTTGTATTTGTCCTAAGAAATGAAAAAGGAAACTTACATGAAAAAAACAGGACAAATCCATAGGAAAGCAAATCTGGCATAACCAACCGCAAGTCAAAATACAAACGACATCTATTATCATGTCCGAGACTTCGGACTACAGACAGTGCAGCTTAACTTAGAAACGAGTTACACGTGTCACCTTCCAGCGAGCGGGAGTCCGAGGTCAAGGTGACAGATACTTATGTGGCCCCACGGCCATTCTTACTCAGTGGACAGCTGTGGGAAGAGAAAGGAAACCGACTTTCTCGGGGCCCTGACGGCCTCATCACCCAAGGAAGGACCATTCGCTTCCTTAACCAAGTTTCCAACTTAAGGGGAGCCCAGCAGCCGCATGAGGGGCTGACCCCCTGGTTCCCACAAGCCTGACAGACACTCACCGTGTATAACTATCTGAATTATGGGGTCATCCTCATGTCTCACCACTTGACTGTAATCTCACATTTTGCCCCGATCAATTCAATTTTTAAAGTCGACTAGATTACTCTGGGGAGCGGGGGAGCGACTCCAAACCCCCATTTCCAGTCTTTATTCAGGCAATTCCAGTGCAATAGTCAAGAGCAAGGTCTCCAAGGCTCGAACCCTGGCTCTGCACTCAGCGACCTTACGAAGTTTACTTAACTCTCCCGTGCCTCAGTTTCCTCGCCCGTAAACAGGGATATTGGCAATTAACTTCCTGGGGCCTGTGAGGATTAATGTACATGAAGGCGCCGGAACAGTGCCAGCACCTCCGTGTCGGCACTGCCGTTCTTAAACCCTGCAGGAACGGACTGTGCAGCCACCTTACTGCCGAGTTCACAAACCGCTGCCCGCCTCAGACCCTGCGTGAGCAGCCGTGCTGGCATTCCTTGTACGTAAAGACCAATTGAAGTCTTAGCTCAATGCACTCTACGCAGCACGTGACGATGAGTCTCAGGGCAGAGCCAGAGCGATGCAGGACGTGGGTTCCAGTCCCCCCTTTAGCAGGAGCATGCTGCAGGCCCCAGCCGTAGTCCTGGGACAAACTATGAACTCGCCTGGCGCTCAACCGACCATCTTCCCTGAGAGCCTGCGGCCTTACCGTAGTGTCCTTCAGCTGCTCCTCTAACTTGGCCTTCTCCTCCAGGAGCGTCTTCTCTGCACAGGGAGTGTCCGTCTTCTGGTCAGTCTGACCCACGTCCTCTTCCAAGTTCTGGCCACTGTTCTTCTGCTTTGCAGCTGTGCACAGCAGCCGAGGAGTGGGCCTGGGGAAGCGCATGCAAGGCAGAGGTATGATCTTTCAATCTGAGATGACGTAAGACTATCTGCTGTTGACTTGCTGGGGGGAAAGGGTTTACCTTGCATATGATTATAGAAACTATCTGTAAACAACCCCCTCCAGCTGGTACGAACGTGTCCCAGGCTACCTGCCAGCCTCCTCCCCTGTCCCTCCTGAGCTGTGTCCTCCAGGCCCCACCGAGTGCTGGCGGGCAGCTAGGAGCAGATGTGAGGCCCAGAGCTGATGCTGACCACAAAGGTGAATGGGGCAGAGGCCCTGCCACAGGGCACTTCATGTCACGCAAAAGAGGATTCTATCCGCAAAGAACTGTAACTTTGGGTTTGAAGGGGAAAAGGGGAGGCTCTGGAAGGCTGAGCATAGAATACCTCTTAGCTTTGGAGAACGGAAAAATGAAAGGCTTCATGCAGAGGGGCTTTGAAGGACAGCTAAGAGTTACAGGTGAGGCCCTGGCCGGCTGGCTCACTTGGTCGGAGTGTCGTCCCGCACACCGAGAGGTGGCAGATTGGGTCCCCAGGTTCCCAGCCTGGTGGGGCACAGATGGGAGGCAACCAGCTGATGTTCCTCTTTCTCTCTCCCCCCGCCTCTCTAAAGGTAAATGGAAGTTACACACAGAGTCAGAGTGGATCGCAGACCCACTTCAGGAAGAGGGAACTGCTTGGCCAAGACATGGGGGATGCACAGGGGCAAACAACTCTAAGACGAATCCTGGAGGTAGAAGTGACTTAGCATGAGTCAGTCTGGTCCCCACGTCCAAAAGGTTAAGCAATTAAGCCCAAGGTCACAGAGCCAGACCGAATGACAGAGCAGCCTTAAAACCCAGATTTCTTCACCAGGACCCAACGGTCCCATCTGAGAAGGGGCTACACTCCATTTTCTTCCCAGAACAGAGGAAACTGCCTCAGTGGACAGGAAAGCTACCCGTACAGCGTGTACAGGGATGTGCAGTTGCTCCCACAGTCCGCAATGGTGCAAGAAATGCCGCCCCAACATGACGGACCTGTGTAGCATCAGACCGGAAACCCTGCGCGCCTGTGGTCCTAGGCGGAGCAGTGAAGGAGCCATTAGTCTGCTCGTGGGGTGGAGAGCAGTACCTTATTGTATGCTTCTTCCTGTGACTTAGAAAAAGGAATAGTCCTAAAATGGAGTGTGCTGTTGTGAAACCTGCTTTATTTCCTAGTTGTTCTGCCCTCTGGGCGTGAGGGTCACAGCCCCCCGCTTCCCTGCCCGCCCCCAGCCCCCCCCCCCCTGACGCTGCCAGCAGGGGGCTGGGTAGCAGGCGATGCTGAGAGGGAAACTGAGTCTCCGAGAGTTCAGCTGCCCCAAGAGATGTGAGTGCCACTCAGTTCTCCTGACTCCCCGGTTTGAGCCTCTCTCCACAGAAATTAATGCCGGCCGGTCATGCCTTTCCGGGCCACTAATTCCAGATACAAAGCCACAAACAACTTGAGCAAAAAAACCTTCCACTCAGGTGCTCCAGGTGGGTCACTGCTCGTGTGTTCCCCTATTTGGTTTATATAATTTGTCGGGGCAGCAATCGCGCCTCGAACCCCTCTCATCATACGTAATCCTCGCCGGGCTCCCCGTGCAGGGGCGTGAGCTCCGCGAGGCAAGGGGCCAGGTTTGCGGGCCCAGCTCTGGGGACCCGCACGGTGAAGTCACTGCTGTCTAAACTCTCGTCTCGGCGGGTCGGGCTCCGTTGCACTTCTGACCTCAGATTCCGGAAAGGCGGAGGTGGAGCAGGTACACGGGCCGCGTGGAAAATGCCCGTGAACCGCTGACCCGAACCCTGGTTCCATAAAACTTTCCGCCCACGGGGACCCAGCCCTGCGCTGCCAGGGCGCACGCGCCCGGTTCTGCTGGCGGCCCGGCGCGCGGTTCCGGCGGCTCCGAAGCTGAGGCTGCCTGTGCCCGGGCGCGCGCACGTGGGGGCCGTACACTGGCCCGGAGATGCGTGCGGGGGTCAGCGCGGGCCTCGGGCACACGGGGCGCACCGTCCCTTCCACACTCCAGGCCCGCGCGGGTGTCCGCAGCCCACGACGGCCCGTTCCCGAACCAGACTCGGGCAGGACGGCACTGAGGGCCGCGCCCTTCAGTCCAGGGCAGCCGGGCGTCCCTTACCTAAGAGATAACGCCAAAGCCGGGAGGCTGCGCCGCACCAACCTCACGCACCGAGCCGCCATGACTGCCACCCGCGCCGGCACTGCGCACGCACCGGGCATGCGCGGAGGCAGCTGGCCCGCCCCCCTCTGGGGCCAAGCAAGTCGCGCAGACTCTGTGCCTGCTACTTTCTTTCAGCCAATTCGCGACCGTATTTCTTCTGATGGACGGACAAGAGTCACCAGTAGTCGTGGGTCACGGTGGGTGGGCGGGGTCGGAGGTCTTCCCAAGCCCCAGGACAAGAGGAAGGGAAAGTTGAAGGAAACAGTGGGAGGAGACCCTCCGTGGGCGGGGCGTGGTCAAGGGAAACACCAATGGGGAGGAAGCTTGGGGGGGCGGGAAAGGGGCACCGGAAGTGCGCACTTTGGGCGTTCGCGATTCTAGGGCCCGTTTTCCTTTCTAACACCCCATTTCGCTCTTTGCTCTTGGAGACAGTTTGGGGGCGGGGCGGGGCGGGGCGGGGCGGACACTTGGCCTCTTTCCCTGCAGCCCATCTCCTGGCGCGGTGCGGGGCGCAAAGCGCCCATTGTTGATGGAATGTGGGGGGGCGGGGCCAAAAGCTCCCCAAATGCACCTGCAGGTACGTTGGAGCGGTTTAGGAGGTTCCACCCCCTTAGCTGTTGCTCTGTGGTGGTGAAGGAGAAGAGCACGCCATCGCCATCTGTGTTTTAAAAGTTACAGCAACAATAACAAAAAATCAACAACAAAATAACAAAAACCCAGGAAGCGAATGTGACGGAACGTGAGCAGCGTTGATGTTGGATGATGGGCATATGTTGGTTTTCTTTGCACTTTTCTATCACCTTCAATGTTCTTGGTATAAAACAAAACAGAACGAAATAAGAACAGCTAAAACTCACAATCGAAGCTGTCATCAATGTGACAAAGGTCAGTGCCCCTGTCCACGTGCCTCGAAGAAGCCGGAGTGCTGGAAGAGAAGGTGCCTCCGGCTCTTCTACCCCTCAGCTGCTGCCCCTCCAGGGAGGCCCCAGGAGCTCTGGCCTGGCTCCTGCTTCAGTACCGCCTGGCCTGCAATCCTCTCTGCGAGATCCGAGGGCTGGTGCCGTGGTCTCCCCAAGATCCGAGGGCTGGAGCCGTGGTCTCCCCAAGATTCCGGGGCTGGAGCCGTGGTCTCCCCAAGATCCGAGGGCTGGTGCCGTGGTCTCCCCAAGATCCGAGGGCTGGAGCCGTGGTCTCCCCAAGGTCCGAGGGCTGGAGCCTGTGGTCTCCCCAAGGTCCGAGGGCTGGAGCCGTGGTCTCCCCAAGATTCCGGGGCTGGAGCCGTGGTCTCCCCAAGATTCCGGGGCTGGAGCCGTGGTCTCCCCAAGATTCCAGGGCTGGAGCCTGTGGTCTCCCCAAGGTCCCAGGGCTGGAGCCTGTGGTTTCTCCCAAGTAGAGTGCTGCTGCTTGTTACGTTTTTGAGGACCAGACCTCTATTCCTTCACTTTGCTCTCCCTTAAGTATTCATAATGTTGAGTGAACACCTACTGTGTGCCAGACAGGCCCTGTGCCACCTGTAGGAGAAGGCAAACAGCCAAATCCAGAACTTAGGATGTTCTATAGGAAAACATCTGGTTGTTAATTAAGGGCATGGAGATAAAAGAGGAATTAGGACTGTTTGGGGATAAAGAGCTTAAAGGCATAATCGAATGGGATGTGTGGACCTTATTTGGATCATGACGGAACAAACCAGCTAAAAAAGATATTTGTGAGCCCGTGAGGAAATGTGAATATAAACAGTATTAGATAGTAATGACTTATTGCTACTTTTGTTAGGAAGAGATAGCTATTAGGAAAAAATGTCCTAATCGTTTAGAGGTAAAATTGAAAATATTTACAGTGGTTTTCCACAGTGTCTGGAGTTTAAATATTCTAGTAAAAAACAAAAATGAGTATCAGAGAAACACAAGTGGGAAAATGTTGATAGTGGTTCAGCTGGATGATGGATACTGTGGAGGTTTGTACATATGAAATTTTCCGTATTAAAATGTAAAGCAATATGTCATGATTTTCATTGGCTGTGACCTTGGGCATGTCACTTCTTGCTCTTAGCCTTAATATGCCGACCTGTAAGATGGGGATCGTTTTATTTATTGTGAGGTTGCAAAGAGATACAAATATCCCTTTCCCAACTCCTCTTGGGGCTCAGAGGAAATCAGATGGGCGTCCTGCCCTAAGCAGCTCACGGTGGAAGGTGGGGAATTGACAGCCTCTGTGTCCCAAGACAGACCAGCACTCGGCACCCTGCCCCGGAGGCCTGCCTGTGCTGCCATCTCGTGGCCACATTGGGAACTGCTCCAAAGCGCGCTGGCGCGGGCTGAAGAGGCATCCTTTTGCCACTGCTCTCGGGAGCCTGCTCAGGGAGGCCTGAGGTCCAGAACGTGGTCACCGCAGTGCAGGTCGTGTCCACGTGGAGATGAAGCTGCTGGTCTGGGAGTGCCCCGTCCACGGACCCACACATGGCTCCTTACACGGGCCAGCCGGCGCGACACCCCTCCAGCAAAGGGGACGGGAGGCCTGGCCGAGGGGGCGCGTGAGACCAAGCTAGATGGCCTGTGGTGCCCCAACCAGGGGGGGCGGCGTTTAGGAAGCAGAGCGTGCTCGGGAGAAGGCCGTGCCGATGGCTCCACAGCACGTGGGCCGCGGCTGTGAGGCTCATCCCTGGGCCGGGCTCGATGCCCTCCGCCACTGGCCGCAGTGCGGCTGGCTGGTCAGTCACCAGGTCAGGCTACTTGCTCGAGGTCATGCAGGTGGAGAAAGGGAGAGCTTTTGTGTGTTTTCCCGGCTAACCTTAGCTGCCATGTGACTGTCGGGGCTGAGGCTAGAATCCGTGTCCACCGACGGCTGCAGGCTGCACCACCACCACCATCATCGTCGGCCCTCACTGGGGCATCATTTTCATCCTTCCTCAAACTCCGAAATAAGCAAACTGAAAAGCGGACGCGGGCACCATGGGCGCGGTAGCCAGAACTCTAAAGGGGCCCCGAGGCCCCACCCTCTCCAACACGAGGCTGGGTGCGGCTGCGAAGGCCTTGCAGATGCAGGGAGGGTCCCTTGCCGCTGGACCTGGGTGGGGGTCATCGGGTGGGCTGACCGTGGGAGCTAAAAGCAGCGCGTTTCCTCCCGCAGGTGAAGTCCGCGCTGCGAGCACCACGAGGACTGGGCTGTGACGGCCGGTTGGCAGGTGGGCAGGTGGAGAGGCCTGGGTGGGCCTCGCTAGGAGCAGCGCGCGGCCCCCAGCGGGGAAACGAGGACTCCACCAGCCCCCCAGGAGCCCCAGGTAAGACCCCCGCCCGCCAGCACCTCGGTCCTGTGAGCGCCAGGGAGAGCCCAGCCGCGCGCCCGCCATAACCTCCCCCCACCCCGTGAGGGCGGCGCCCCTTTGGGTCTCAGAACCCAGATGGGTTAGCGCTGCCTGGTGCCCATTCCCGTCACCGCGTCTCATTCTTGGCCCACTTTGTTTCTGGGTACAGGGGACGCCCCAACCCCCGCCCCGCAGGAAACCGAGATGGGGGGGGTGAGGGGGAGGCCTCCCTGGAAGAGGGACCTGGCAGCCCAGCAGCAGTGTCACGCCACGCCTCCCTAGGCACGGGCTCCGGGGCGAAGAGGGTGCGCTTGGTGAGAATGCCACCCGAGGGCCCCCGACGGTCAAGGCTGAAGTCACTTTGCAAAGAGCCCCGCCCGCTGCGCCCGCGGGTGCCGTCACCCCGCCCGCTGGCAGGTCTCTGAGCTCTGCGCCCGGGCGCGCCGGCGGTGCGATAGCCCTGCCTGAGGGGGGTCGGAGGGGGCATCGGAGGGCGCATCGGAGGTGGCAGCGCCCTTCCGTGCAGAGGGCGGTCCCCACAGGAAAGCCTTGCTCGTGGGCCAACCGCTGGCGTAACAGCCGGGCCTGCACCGCAGCTCCAGTACTCCCCCCCCCCCCCCCGTTTATGGCTTTTCCTGGGGCGACACGCGGGAGGGCGATAGTGGGATCTGAGCCGCCTCTCCTGCGGTGTGCCCTGAGACCTCCTCGGGGTGTCTCTGCCCCTCAGTAACCGTGCAGCCACCGTTCCCGAGCCCCCGGTTCTCAGC
This sequence comes from Corynorhinus townsendii, assembly GCA_026230045.1. NCBI lineage: Eukaryota > Metazoa > Chordata > Mammalia > Chiroptera > Vespertilionidae > Corynorhinus > Corynorhinus townsendii. Next base: position 2,425,253 of record JAPDVU010000001.1, on the reverse strand, counting down.
TGTGAATGGGCCGGGCCCGCAGGCTGTGCACCCCCCAATGAGAAGTGAGAGGGACCGGAGGCCCCGCCTCCCGGCTGGGCTGGGCACGACCGTCTCAGCCAGCTGGGCGCCGCGACCAGACCCCCCGGAGGGGGCCCCAGCGGAGGGGCCGGGCGGCCGGTGCTGGTGGGGCTCTCTCCTGGGCTGAGGAGGGCGCCGTTTTGCTGTGGGGTCTCTTCCTTTCTTATGAGGGCGCTCATGGCTTCATGGGGCCCCACCCTCGTGCCCTCGTCCAGGCCTACTCACCCCCAGAGGCCCCTCCTCCACATGCCCCCCCCCAGGGCTTCCACGTGTGAGTTTGGGGGGACAGACATTTCGCCCACAGCAGCCCGATTTCCTTCCCAGCTCAGTGCCAGATGGGGCCCGGGGCGCGGCTGCGGGTGGGCTTGGAGCCCCAGGCCGGCCTCCTTCGTTGCCTTCTGGTTGGACCGTGACCCGCATCCGTCAGCACCTGCCCGCTCCCCGCAGGGCCAGGTGAGCCCCGGGCCGCTGCGCCGCCTCAGTGCACGTGGAGCCCTGAGCCCGCTCGTGGAGCCACCTCCCCCGCCCTTTCCCCCTCCCCCAGGACCCCTCGGGCTCCCGCGCCCGCCGGCCTGCTTGGTGCAGAGACAGCGCCGCTTGCTGCTCAGCGGCTGAGCCATGGGGCAGTGGGCGGGGGAGGCCGCCATGGCGTCGGTGGGGCATGAGGCACAGCCTGGTGGGTGGGGGGCCCTTTGCTGAGACAGGTGCCGGGGAGGGGACAGAGCCCATGTCTGACCCGCGCGGGCCAAGCCCTCCCTTCATCCTGGGCCGCCACACATTCCCAGCCACTGCCCTGCTGCTTTGGGGGTGCAGGAGCCTCACTTCTGTCCCCCCAACCCACCCGTCTTCTTCCTTTCCCAAATAGGTTTCAAGCTCCGCCCAGGTCCCCCTGCCCTGCCCCAGGGGCTGGGACGGTGGGGGCGGGGCGGGGGGGAGACGGTGGGGGCGGGGCAGGGGCTGGGACGGTGGGGGCGGGGCAGGGGGGAGACGGTGGGGGCGGGGGAGGGGCTGGGACGGTGGGGGCGGGGGAGGGGGGAGACGGTGGGGGCGGGGGAGGATGCCACAAATGCTCTGAGTGTGAGCAGGTTGCGTGGTTCCAGGAGCTGCAGGGGTGGGGGGGGAGGGAGGAGGGGGGAGGAAAGGAGGAGGGGAGGAGGGGGAGGGGTGGCCGAGGCTGTGGGTGGCGCCTGGGGGCCGCACAGAGCGCCTCAGCGCCCAGCCCAGGAGTGGGGGCCTGGGCCGCGGTGCGGTGCGGGGGAGGACTCCAGGGGAGGACAGGCGCTGCGAACGAAGGCGGCGGCAGGAGGCCGGACCACGCGTGGCTTCTGCCTTCTCTCTGGGCAAAGCAGGACCGCGACCTCTCAGACACGCGGCTTTGCCCGGGTAGTTCTCAGGGCGCACAGCGCGCCGCTGAACGGGCGAGGATGGAGGCGAGGATGGACGCGCGTGGAGACGCACTGCCGCCGAGCCGCTGCCAGTGAGACACCCAGCGGTGAGGCGGGAACCGCAGGGCAGGGCCTCCCTTCAGTGCAAGGGCATCATCCCAAACGCGGCTGGAACGGACGCGTTTCCGGAGGAGAGAGGTCTTCAGTCCTGGCCGAAGGGCTTTGTTCCGGGGAGCCCCAGTGCCAGCCCTTCCTTCCCGCAGCTCCTCGCCTGCTGCCTTTGGAGATGAGTCAGGAGACCCGTCCGTCCCTCCGTCCGTCCGTCCGTCCGTCCATGGGTCTGTCCAGGCTTGAAGGGACCCCGTTTGCCCTGAGGCTTTGCCCTCTGGCTCCTCACCCAGCTGTTAGCATGTTTTCTCCTCTTTCTGGAAAAGGCCTTTCCTGCTCTAAACCCCCTTCCGTGCTCGGCGAAGATGCCGCCGCCTCCACGAAGCCTTCCTGGTCAGTCAGCCTCTCCCCGCTCCCCGTTCTCACGTGGTGAGGGGCAGGCAGTGGACTGGACTTACACAGCCCAGGGCTCCAGTCCAGGCCCCGGCAGCTGTGGGGGCCTGAGCAAGTCCCCCCGCACCCCAGGCCTCACTCGGGGGGCGAGGGCAGTGCTTACTTAGGGGGTGACAGAATCGAGTGATAGTCACCCCCAGAGCCTGGCCCTCGCGGGGAGCAGTTGCTGCTTCCCCATCACTGTCCCTGGTCTCTACAGGAGCCTCGTGCTGTTCAGCCCCATGCAGGCGGCTCACCATCGCCCACCGCCCAGAGCTTCCCTGGCGTCCCCTCGCTGCGGCCCCCACAGAGCCGTGCAGCTGCGGGGCGGCCTCCCCACCGGGTCCCAGGTCTGACCCGAACCCGAGACCCCCGCAGAGGTCGCCCTTCCGCCCTCACTGTTGCCCTTGGTGACAACAGGGCGGGGGTGGGGGTGGGGGGAGGTTGGTCAAAGGGCCACAGCTTTCAGCTGAGATGAGTAAGGACTGAGGAGCTAACGGGTACCGGGAGGCTGCGGTTGCTAACGCTGCTGTGTAATGGAAATTTGCTAGGAGACTTCCACTGAAATGCTCTTAGCCCAGGGCCGTCCACCTGCTGTCTTGGTCAGAGGCTGCGCACGCGCCTCGATAGCTGGGCCCCCCCCCCCCCCCCCCAGGAAGCTGCCTGGACACAGCAGGGCCGGTGCACCCGGGGAGCCAGGCGTTGAGTGACAGGCGGCCCTGGGAGACGGGCTGTAGTCACTCTGAGTCCAGGCAGGGCCTGCTTTGAAATTCAAATTCTGATTAAACGGAACATGAACATGAATTCCCTAATTCCTATGCTCCCTGACCGCTGTCTGCCGGGCGGGGCGGGGCTGCAGGCCTTGCGTTGAGGTGGCCCCCTGCTCCCTGTCCCCTCTCCCTGCTGGGGCCCCCCTCTCGGGCATGGGGTTACCTGCAGGTAAACAGCAGAACTTCAAGTGGCTGGGGCCAGCCCCCCCCCTGGGCCCCCCCTCCGGTCCCCCCTCCCCGGCCCCCCCTAAGGTGAATGGGGACTTCTGAGATCATGACCCGAGCCGCACCTCAGTGTGGCCTGCCTTTCAGAGCAGCGGAGTGGCTCTGGGAAGTGCCTTTGGACCCGGAGTGGCTCTGGGAGGAAGGGAGGATGTGACCACCAGCCGGCCTGGCAGGGGAGGCTCTCGGACCCGTCTCAGGGTTAGCACGGTGTGCCCCGCCTTCAGAAGCTCCATGGCCCAGCTCTGCCCTCTGGTGCTGCTGCTTACCGCAGAGGCGGGGCTGTGCCAGGTCTCCACCTCCAGCCCACCCTCCGCCTCTTCCCCACCCAGCCCCCCGCAGACCAGCCCTCCCTCCCTCAGTCACCTGCGGTGGCTCCCTATTGCCTGGGGCACTAGGCCTGGGCCTTGGGCATCGGATCCTGGCGCGGTCAGCGCGTTAGCTGAGTGGCCTTGGGCAAGCTCCTTAGCTCTGTCTCCGTTTCCTCACCTGTACGCCGGGATGAGAACACCCACCTCACAGGGGTGTGGGGGTCAGGTGGGTGAATGTATGTGCGAGGCATGACCACTGGCCCAGCCCCCGAGCTGGGGGATTGGGGCTGAACCCGGGTGTGCATCCTCCCCACCGGCCTGCGTCCTGGGCCCAGCGGGGCTGCCTGGCTCTGAGACCTGCCCTGGACCCGGGTGTGATCCGCAGCCTTTCTGTCTCCATGCTGCTGTGAGGTCACGTGGGTGCACCTGGCGGCCTCTGTGGGTACTGGGGGCTCCGGGAGGCGGGTCTTCTGTTCCCCGCTGCGTGCCCAGTACCCACCCAATGCCAGGCACTTCGTGGTGCTTACGTGGAGGGAGGAGGAAGTCAGGGTCATTCCCAGGAGCCGCTCTTGTTGAGCCTCACTGGCCCACGGCGGGTCAGGAACCAGACATGTGCCCGCACAGGGCGTCTGGGCCGGGCAGCCACACAGCTGGCTCCTGGCACCTGCTGAGCCGAAGTGCTCGGACCCTGGCATGTGGGTACAAAGCCAGCTCCCCTCAGGCACAGGCAGAGTCCCCCAAAGGGAGGCCCCGGACCTGGTCTCTGCGCCTCCCTCGGGCGCTGCTGGGAGTGACGGCGGGCCCTGCAGCCTTCTCTGCGGCGCCTCCCCGGCCCCACGCTGCATTTCCGGGCCGTGAGGGCTGAGAAACGCTTTCCGGCTCCGGCTCCACTGATCAGCCTCTGACGCTGATGCCGGCCTCCTCGCCCTCCGCCCTCCCGCCTCCCTGCGCGGCCCTCACCTCCCACCCTCCTTGTCCAGCCTTCCAGGAGCAGGCTCACCCTGCGCCGTCCCCCCTCACCTGTCCCCCAGGGCCCTGCGGAGGGCAGGCAGGGCAGGCAGGGCAGGCAGGGCAGGCAGACGCGGAGGGTGCGGCCGCCTGACGCCTGCACGCGGCGCTGGGGTTCGAACCGGGCAGCCTGGCTCCACGCGCCCTCGGTGCTCGGCAACGTCATGGCCAGAGAGAGGCCCGGGGAGGGGACCAAGGGCGCGGGGACAGGGATGACGGCCAGGCTCACTTCATTTGTAGCCAAACGTGAATGTAAAGCAAAGCGCGGCTGATTAGGGGCTGCCGGTGACGCCGTTCTACGCGAGGAAGCAGCTCGCAGCTCGGGGCTCGCTCACCGCCACCAGCGAGTGCGGGGCAGGCGCTGGGCCCAGCCGTCTCCTGCCTCGGGGATGTGCCCAGTCCCGTAGGCGAGGCAGCGGGTGCGGGTGCCACCACGCAGTGCGGGTCCCGGGCGCACGGGGGAGCCCTCAGGCCGGCTCCCGGCGGTGAGAGGCGAGAGCCTGGGGGTGCCGGGCTCCTGCACGGGCTGCTGGGCCAGCTCTTCACTGCAGGGGGTGTCCCGAGGCCCCCACGGCGTCGTGGCTGCAGACCGGAAGCCTCACCAGGCTGAGCCAGGGCCAGGCTCCGACTTCAGGGACAGGGGGGCGCAGCGTGGGCCGCTAACGAAGCGGGGCGGCGGGAGGGCTCACCCACACCGCGCTGCTCACGGCTCTGGGCGCCGAGTCCAGGGCCCGCGCTGGCGGACTCGTCCGGGAGCCTCTTCCCGGCCTCGGAGGCGCGCCTTCCCACGCCCTTCCCGCCCCCAAGGGCACATCCGCGGGGCTGGGCTGCTCTCCGCTCCTCAGGGCCCTGATGCGCCCAAAGGCGCCGCCCCACTGCCGGCGAGGGCGTCCGTGTATGAATCCGGGGACCTCGTCCACGGAGAGGGGAGACCTGGCTTTCTCCTGCGTCTCACGTTGGCGACTTGCCCTCGCCCCCTGCCACCCCCGCTCGCAGCTCCAGGGGCCGGCGTGGGCGACGGTAAAACGCGCCGCGCGCCCCCCCCTCCCTGGGCGCCGTCACAGGGAGCGCGCGCTCCTTCGCGGGGGGGGGGGGCGGCTGCCGCTTCAGCCGAAGCCCTCCCTTCGGGGCGGGCGGCTCTGGGTGCCGAGGGGGGCCGCGGCGCAAGTATTTTTAGGGTGAACGCATTTCCACCGCGCGTCACTCCTGGCGTCCGACCCCCCGCGCCCCTCCTCTCTCTCAGACCGGCTGGGGCCTCACCGGGCGGGCGCGGAGGACCAGCCGTCCTGCGGGCCCGGGGCCTGTCCCGCGGGTGCTGGAGGTTCCGTGGCTGACCCCACCCTGCGCGGGACTGGGACGCGCGCTGTGGTGCCCACGGAAGCGTGTTTAAGAGCCCGGCTCACGAGCATCAAGGGGTCCCAGGTCACCAACCCACACCGACGTGTGCGGGTCTCCACCAGAACTTCCTCTGGCAAAGCAGGCCGTCCCCTTAAACACCCGTTCTCCCGCCCCGTCCCCCCCCCCACCCCCCGCATCCCCCCGCAGTTTCCCCTCCGAGTTCCAGCGACTCCGGGACCTCAGGCCAGGTGGCCCGCACGACACTTGCCTTTTGGACGCTATTTCCAAAGGAGGCCCTGTTCACAGGCTCCGGGCCGGGGCTCGGACACACCTTTCTGGGGGACACGGGCCCCTCACTATCGACCTCAGCCCCCTAGACCGGCCTCAGGGTCCGGTGGGGTGGGGGCCACGGGCACGGGGAATCAGGCCACGGGGTGGGAAGGGGGAGGGTGGGCGAAGCAGCCCGGAGAGGCGGCCCAGGAGGCATGCAGGCTGCTCTGTGGTGCGGAGGCCGCTGCCGGCTCCACCAGCTTCCCCCCCCCTCCCCTTGAAGGCACCTGCCCTGAGCCTCGCTCCCGGCTGTGACGGGGTGACCTGGAAGTGCCCGCCTCACCGGGCGCTGCCTGCCGAAGAGGGCGGAGGGAGGAACGCGACATGGCGCCCTTCCGCTCATCTCACTGTCAGCTGCTCACACTGTCACTTCGCCGGCTGCACACGCAGGGGCTGGGCTGAAGGGATGACGGGGGTGGGGGGGGGGGGGCAGAGGCCACCGCTTTCTCGCTGAAAATCAGCTTTGAGGCACAACTGACACCCCGATCCCCGTGTTAAAGCTCGCCCCCACGCTCAGCTCCCGTGGGAGGGATTTCCCCAGGTCCTCCAAGCTCTGTCAGCGGAGTGTGGACTCGAACCAGGCTCTCCCCACTCTGTCAAGTGCTCTTTCCCTTCCGCTGAGTTGCTCTTCACTTCGGCAGTTATCATTTGGCCGTCTGATTTCTAGGAGATTTCCATCCACCCATCCATCCATCCACCTATCCATCCATCCACCCACCCATCGATCCACCCACCCATCCATTCATCCACCTACCCACCCATCCATTCATCCACCCACCCACCCACCCATCCATCCACCCACCCATCCACCCACCCATCCATCCATTCATCCATCCATCCACCCACCCATCCATCCACCCACCCATCCATCTGTCCATCCATCCACCCGTCCACCCATTCATCTATTCACCCACCCACTCACCCACCCACCCATCCATCCACCCACCCATCCACCCACCCATCCACCCACCCATCCGTCCACCCACACACCCACCCATCCATCTGTCCATCCATCAACCCATTCATCTATTCACCCACTCACTCACCCACCCACCCACCCATCCATCCACCCACCCATCCATCATCCATCCATCCATTTACCCATTTATCAACCATCGATCCATTCACCCACACACCCATCCATCTACCCTCTTACCCATCCATCACCCATTCATCTATCTACCCATCCATTCATTTATCATCATTCATCCATGTATATATCTATTCACCCACCCACCCACCCATCTCCTCATCCATCCAACCACCCCCTCAATACTTGTTAAGTGCCTACTATGTGCCTAGAACTGTGTGCTGGGCCCTGAGAATAAGTGGAGGACAAAAAGTGACATAGCCCCAGAATCATGACCCTTGTAGCCTCAGCAAAGGGCCTCGCAGATCCACCCTGAGCTCCTGTTAGCCTGGATTAGGGCGTGGCCCTTCCCGGGGAAAGCAGTAAGCTTTAATTACCCTCCGAGCTGAAATCCCTAAAGCCATGATTTTCAACCCAAATTTTAGTTGTGGAGAAAGTAAGTGTGCAGAGCGATTACATGAAAAAACCTTTCCATATCCAGTAGTTCGGTAGCCAAAAGTGTGATCTGAGATGAATCTTAAAGGCAGGAAGCCTGTGAGTTCTCTTTCCCAGTGTTTATTAGAATGGCAGGCTTTGTGCCTACCGATCACTCATCTCACCGAGAGGCCTGGCCTTGCAGAGCGCGGGGCGGGGCAGCGGTCCCCACGCCCTTGCCAACTGCTTTTGGCTGCCGGTGCCACGCGAGGAGCCATATGGAAGCTGAGAAATCAGGAGAGAGTCTGCCTGCCTTGTCTGCATGACAACAAGTAATCGGATATTTGGAAAGAAGAGATTTGGACTCAATCTCGAGTCACCCTCCGGGAATTCCGAAACACCTCCTCAGAGGAATGTGTGGTGTTACCCTTTTCTCTCTTCCTTCTGCATTTCCCCCTGAGTGATCACACTCAACAGCCTCGCCCAAATCTCTGTCTCAGGCCCTGGCACTCTCCTGCTCACCAGTTCCAAAGGCGGAGGAGCCTCCCTGCCCACGTGCCGGTGACGGGCGGGGCTGGCCACATGTCCTCATGCCCTGCACTTGCCAGCCTCCTGTGCAGGGAGGTGGAGGCCCTGACTGAGGCTCTGGCCAATGGGATGTGGGCAATGGAGTGACCCCAGGCCGACCCCTGCAGCACATCCTGGGTAGTTCTTCCTCTCCTGCCATGTGACCTTGGAGGCCATGCCTGCCCCACGCCGAGCTGCCAGCAGAGAGGGCACCTGACCTGCAGCGACTCTATGACTGCATGGACACAGGATTCCCAGGTTGGGGTGCCCAGCCTAGCCTGGTACTGCGTCCAGGAGGCCCTGACACCTGCAGGCAACACCTGAGCTGAATACCTGCTCTGTCACAGGAATCCCCTCCCAGGAAGGGCCTCCTTGTCCCCAGATAATTCCACCTCTCTCTCCCCTGCCCAGTCAGACTGGGGACCCTCTTGTGCTCCTCCTCTGCACCCCTCCCCACTGCTCTTGTCCAGGCCTGGCATTGCTCACATGGACACGGCTCCCCTCCCCCTGTTGCTGGTCTCCTTGTCTCTCTCCCAAACCCGGATTTCAGATGCTGCTAGAGATTAAAAATGGCGGCAGACTAGGAGGATGCTGCACGGACATGCTCCCAGGAACAAGCTGGAATCACAACTGAAATACGGAAAGGCTTCCTGGATAATAACAAAACTCTCAGGAGAGAGCCCTGATACCCAAGGACCGAGGGTGGAGACCACACTGAGCTGGTAGGAGGAGCGGAGGGGCGAAAGGGCTGGTTGGGCACCCACAGACGGCAACTGAAGTCCCGGAGAGAGATCTCAGCTGTGGGGTGCCACTGAGAACTCTGGGATCTAATCCCCAAGCTGGGCTCCCCAGCAGAGAGCACCAAACTGAGGAGGGTACCCACATAACATCCGGCTGTGAAAAGCAGTGGGGTGCTGTCTGCCAGGGAGTGGCAGCTGAAAGTTGGGGCATCCTCTTAAAGGGCCAACGCACAAAAATTCCCTGTGGAGCCACCCACCTTGTGCCCTGGCAGAGCGAGGGTGAAGTGGACTGGAGCTGTGAGAGCAGAACCCAGGACTGGGGACTCAGGGGATAGAGCTCAGAAGGCAGACACCCAAGTTTCCTGGGCTGAGTCATTCCCTCACGCGGGGGAGGCCATCTTTCCCACAGAGACATCTGCCTTGCCTGCAGGGAAGACAGTCTACACTCACTACTGGAAAACACCTTGCCCTGAGGCCACTTAAGAGATTAAAAGTAACAATTAGCCTCCAGGCAGAAGCAATCCCCACCCTGTTGAAAAAACTCTCCCACGCCTGAGGACCATTGCCTGGGGGGTAACTCAGGTTGGAATCCTATCCCTCTGTAGGCAGAGGCGGTCTCTGGAGGCTTTTGAGTCTTTGCCTGACCCAATTAGTCAGAAACAGCCTTTAACACTGTCCTGTGCTAGAGACTGAGAGGATCCATCTAATACAGTGGTTGCCAGCCTTTCAGAACTCACGGACCACCAGTGATCCTCGGACCAGCAGGTGGCGACCGCTGGTCTAACACATAGTCACAAACCCAAACAGATGCTGCTAGATCCACTTTCTAAAGCTCCGCTCTGACCACGTTGCTCCTTTTCGTGGAAACCTGACCTCAGGAGGGACACACCTGCAGCCCGTGGGCCTCAGAGCCACTGACCGTCCTGCATGTCCTGGCCATTTGCCACGCCCTGCCGCCTCCCTGTGCGAGTCTCTGCCGCTGCTGCCAGCATGGGTGGAACAGACTCTGCCACCCACTCCGCACCTCTCCACAAGTGCCGTGCTCACCAGGCGTTACCGCTGTCAGCAGGAGGAACCACTGGCTCCGAAAGCTGGGGGGAAATGGAATTAAAGACAGGCAGCCTGGCTTTTAAACGGCAGAACTTGGCAGTCCTTGATATGCAACGACCATGGTCCCTCGGAAAGGACGGCAGCCTCGGCGGTGCTTGCCAACACGACACCGTTCCGGAGGGAGCCCCAGGGACTCCTGCTCGTTTTACAGACGGGAAAACTGAGGCCTGAGTACACAGCGAGCGAGCGGCCAGGTGACAGTGCCGGAAACGCAGGACTGTGGGAATGCAGTGTGCTTGCTGGGGCGGGTGACGTGCTGGGGGGGGGGGGGCAACTCCCGGCAGGGCTACCTCACCGCACCCAGCATCTGTGGGACTCACAGCTCAGCCTGGGGCCTCAGCACTGCCCAAGTGCTCCCCTGGCTGCAGGTCTCGGGGGTCCCTGGAGTTTAGGAGGGGCGTGCCTGTGGGGAAGGAGGGGGAAGGGACGCCCGAGGACCCCTTTCTGACCTCTGCTCCCGCTGGGCCAGGTGTCCCCACAGCTGCCGCAGATTCAGAACCTGCAGGCCCGGGACTTACCCCTGACACTGTGGAGGGTGCATTGCAAAGGAGGCCGCCCTCAGACACCTGCCCCACCCCGCCCGCCCACAGCACTGGGCGCAGCGGGAGCCCTGGCCACCATTCTTGGATGTGACTGCGGCAGAGGGGGGTTGGGGGGCAAACAAACAGGAGAGCGGGCCCGGGTCTTCAGGTGTTTGCGGGCCTGAGGGAACCCTCACTCTCTCTTTCCCAATGTTCCAGGCTAAGCTCTCTGTGCCCCCGCCCTTCCCGCCCCCCCCCCCGCCCCCCCTTAGGCTGTCACTCTCTCTGGAGCAGGGACCCAGCTCCCAGGCTGGTGTGACAGGGACGCTGACCCTGAGGGTTTTTAAATGCTGGGGGTGGGGTGGGGGGCAGAGGACGCAGAGCTCTGGCTCCTGTGTCTTCCTCTGAGGCCAACGGCACAGGGAGGGTGCCTGGGAGACTGGGAGACTACTCTGGACTCTGCTTAAAGGCCCGGTGCCCATGGGGGGGCGGGCTTTGCACTCTTCACTTGGGCCTGGGCGAGACCCCGCTCCCCAGCCTCTCCCTCTGGACACTCCCTCCACCCACTGTCTGTCCTTACCCGCAGGGGCTGCCCCTAGGCCCCTGGAGTTGGGACTTAAAGCCACTCCGGGCAGCCCCCAGGCCTTTGCAGCGCCCTCCCACCGCCGGGGGGGCTCCTCCCGGACCTTCCCCGCGCCAAGTTCGGTCTCCACCTCCGGCTCCTCCGAGGTCCGCAGAACCCCCCTTCCACCGCCCCACACACTGTGCCCTAGGCCGGGCCTCGGAGGTTATTTTATCCATAAACCTGTCCGTTTGGGTGTGGTCTGTCTCCCTCATCTGTCAGCTCCGGACTCTGGCAATGGCTGGCTTCCCGCCTGTATCCAGCGCCGGCACCCAGCGCCCGGCCCTCAGCTGGCCCCGCGGGCGCTCGGCACCTGCGGGAGGAAAGGGAGGAGGAAGGGGAAGGGCCGGAGGAAAGGAGGCCGGCTCTGTGGCCTGGCGGGTGGGGGCGGCGCCCCGGGACCTCGGGCCGGCCCTGAGCTGCAGGCGCTCGCTCCGCGGGCGCGGGGCCGGCCGGCAGGTGGCGGTGCGCCCTCGGCTGCGCGCAGGCGGCGGGGAGCGGCGAGTCCCTCCTCCCCGCTCCCTCCCCTCGCCCGCTCCTTTCTCTGCTTTCTCGCTCGCGCTCCCCCGCGCCCTCGGCTCTCGCGGCAGCGGTCTCCCTCGTCCGAGCCGCCCCGCCGCCACCCCTCTGCAACCATGGCGCCCCGGGGGCCCCCGCGCACCCCGAGGGGCCCCGGCCCGGCCGCCCGAGCTCCAAGACCCGAGGCGCCGCCGCCGCCGCCGCCGCCTCTGCCGCGCTCCCCGCGCTCACGGCCGCTCCTGCTGCTGCTGCTACTGCTGCCGGCCGCCTGCGGGGCGGCGGGGCGCTCCCCCGAGCCCGGGCGCCGGGGTCCCCCCGTCCAGCTGACCCGGTCCCCGCCGAGCCCTCTCGCGGGGCGAGCGCTGCCCGGTGGCGGCGAGGACCGGCAGGAGCGCGGCGTGGAGCCCGGAGACCCGCGTCCCGCTCTAGGTCCCGGCGAGGACGGAGCCTCCGCCGCGGGCCAGGGGCGCTGGGTGCGGGCGGCGCCGGGAACCGGAGCGACTTCGCGGTCGCAAGTCTCGCTCACCAGCTCGTCGTTCGTGCTCAAGGGAGACGCGACGCACAACCAGGCGATGGTGCACTGGACGGGCGAGAACAGCAGCGTAAGTGACCTCTGCGCGCCCGGGGTCCCCGCGCCGACACCTTGGAGTCCCCCACTTCCGGGCCGCCCGGCGGTCACCTGGGTGTTCGCAGCTACTTGGGGACGCGATCATAGGCTCCCCTACTGGCCTCTGGCCACCGGGTACTTGGGGAGGGGGGCACATTTCGGCAGATTTCTGGGATCCTGGGCCACCTCGGGGCGCCCCCAGGCCCTGTAGGGTTATCCCCCAACTCGGTGCCGCGTCTCCATCGCCGTCAGCCTCCACCTCTCGGCTAAGCGGGGAGTCCTGGGATTTTGGCTCCAGGACCTTCTCCGCCCTGGTCAGCCTGGGACCTGCTCATGCACCTCTGCGGGCTCCAGGACTTACCGGGCAGCTTGGTATCCGATTCTGGGGCCACCCCTCTCCCCGATTACCCTCGTATGCCCCACGGCTACCTTGAGGTCCTGCCATGGCATGCACTTGGATGCCCAGGGACCTGGGGACCCACGGAGTCGGTGCCACCCCTTGCTCTGTACCTGCGTCTGCAAACTCCCTGCATCCGCCCCGCTGCGGGCCCTGCCACGTCGGCCACGTCGGCCTCCTGCATCTGGAAGTTCAGCAGACACTCCTTCACCCCTTTCTTTACCAAGGCCACCTGCTAGGGTCCCCGTGCTCCTTCCACCAGCCCGAGGTTCTGGCTCCGATCCAGCCCCATCCTGTTTGGAGTTCCGTCTCAGGACTTGGGATACCCTTGTATTCTTCCCTGGGGCTGCCCTCCCTCCCCCCTGGGGCTGCCTCCCCTCCCCTCTGGGAAGCTGACCGATGGTCACTCTGGAGTCCCCTCCAGGCAGCCCTGGGGGCCAGTACAGTTTGGAGGGGAGGGTGGTGCCAGGAGGTGGCAGCTGTGTGCGTGTGTGCATGCGTGTGTGTGTGTGTGTGTGTGTGTGTGCATGTGTGTATGGCTGGTTGTATGGGGAGGGGACGTGGCAATCTCTGCTCGCTGCTGTTCACGGGGTCTCCCCAGTGGCTGATGCCCAACTCTCATCCTTGACCACTGCTCCCTGAAGTTCTGAGGAGGCTGCCCAGGGTGGGACCCTGTGTGCTTTGGGAGGGGGGTGGTGGGCCACCCGCCTGGGTGCTTCCCTCTCCGGGAAAGAGCTGTAACCCCAGCTAGGTGGCCCTTCACCCCCCCCCCCGCCCGCCCGCTGGGCTCCCCCTTGGTGAGGGCTCTGCTGGGGGCACCGGATGGGCCCGACTGCTTGAGGGCCGGGCTCTGCTGTTCCCCCGCTCCCCCTTCCCCCCCCGCCTGCCGGGGCTGCCTGCTCGGACTCCCAGTCTCTGGTGCTTGGCCGTTTCTGACATTTCCAGCCAGACTAGAACCCCCGGGGAGGGGGTGCGGAGCTGACTTCCTGGGTCCACTGGGCAGCAGGGGCAGCCGGCTGCTGAGGGGGTGCTTCACGGAGGGGAGCAGGCACCCTCTCCCCACCTGCACCTTGAGAGGGGTCACCCGGCTGGCCGTGCAGCAGGGCCCGGCCCTCCGCTCCCCCAGGGCTGGAGGACAAGCCGTGTGCATGCTGGCTGTGCTTTCCCGAGAGAGCGGTACCAGACCAGGACTCAGAAGGACAAATAAACGTGGGGGCTGTGCAGGGGGGCCAGACAGCCCCCCGTCTCCCCCCCCCCCCGTGTGGGCCTGCAGTCCCTTCGCCACTCGAGCTTCGTGGAGGGAAGAGGGGTGAAAGGGGAGAGGGACACCAAGGGGTGCAGACCCCACCCCGAGGTGGGCCCAGTGCCTCAGGACGCCCTGGCACCTAGCGCCCCCCGCCCCGCCCATTCTGAGCAGGGAGCCTGAGCACCGGGCAGTGAGGAGGGGCTGGGGCGCAGGGGTACCGGGAAGGGGCGCCCAGGGAGGGACCCAGGAGTTCCCCTGAAGAGCGGACCGTCTGTGGCTCGGGGGGAAGCGCTGCTGTGAGTCTCAGCGGGGGAAACAGAGCAGGCCCGGCAGCTGGGCCAGCCTGTGCACCATCTTCCTAGCTGTTTCTCCGCGCTGCTCCCGGGCCCACGGGTGTCCTCCGCCCCCGCAGCTGCAGCCACCGGCCCGAGACCTGGGCTCCGCGCTTGGTGCCACCTCGCTCGAAAGCACCGGCTCGCAAAGCCACAACCCGCAGCAAACGAACTCGAGGCCCGGGTGCCGAGCAGAATCTTCTAAACGTTCGTCCCGTTGGCCCAGGTCCCGAGCCCCGGGGAAGCTCGCTCCGCACACGGCTCCCGGGAGCCGGGAAGGTTTGCTTGACCACGTCCGGCCTTTTTCAAAATGCTAAAAACGCACTCGGTGCGAGGGCTAGACTTTCTAAGGTGGTGTTCAGAGCACCCGGAAAGGGGACCCCGGAAAGGCCGGCGTGGCTGCCGCGCGAACACCGGGAGGCGTGGACGGGGACTCGCTGTAGGAACAGGGTGTCACGTGTGAAGTGGATGTTTCGTGGACGCCACCAGCGTGGCCTCTGGTGGATCCCCAGGGGCTGGCGCAGAGGCTCCGGGGCTGGGTCCTGAGCTGCCCTCGGGCAGAGAGGTGACTGGGAGGTGGACAGAGCGAAGGTGGACAGAGCGCTGGTCTCTGCCTCTGGGGTTGTGGCCTCAAGCTACCCCAGGGAGACTGTGCTGGGCCCATCCCAATTTAACTGTTTCTGGGAAATCACGTGCTTATTATGCTTATTTTACTATTTATTTATTTACTTTTACATACTTTTTATTGATTTCAGAGCGGAAGGGAGAGGGAGAGAGAGAGTCACTGATCGGCTGCCTCCTGCACGCTCCCCACTGGGGACTGAGCCCACAACCCATGCACGTGCCCTGACCAGGAATGGAACCCGGGACCCTTCAGTCTGCTGGCTGACACTCTCTCTACCCACTGAGCCACACGGGCCAGGGCTGTTCTTATTTTAAACACGGCTCACCTGCGCGCATCCCCTGAGGGCACTTGAGCTTTGATGGACTTGAAAGTGAGCCTGCAGCCTGGCCCCGTGGCTGGGCTTTGTGGCTGCTCATCAGGAGATCAGCCTCCCCCTCCCCCACCCACGGCCCGCATCTGCCCTGCGCTGCGTCCACAGGGCTGGGGGGTCGAAGGGGTTGTGAGCAGAGATGGTTCCGAGCCGATTATCTGAGGTCTCTCCTCCGGGGTCTGGGGAACCCAGAGAGCCAGCGCGGAGGAAGCACGGAGCCCCTGAAGGTGAGCAGGGGCCAGGACAGCTGCCAGGTGACCAAGCCCTGAGGGCCACCAACACCAAGTGCCATAGACCCTGGGCTTTATGACAGAGGTTCACCCCCCCCCCCGCCCCCACCCCAGAGGCTGGGGTCCAGGACCAGGTGTGGGCAGGGCGGCTCCTCCCTGTGTCCCCACAGGGTCGTCCCTGTGTGTGTGTCTGTGTCCTCATCGCCTTTACTTGTAAGGACGCCGTCCCGTTGGGTCAGGGCCCGTTGCTGTGACCTCATTTTGCCTCAGTTCTCTCTCTGAACAGCCCCATTCTGAGGCCTGGGCTCAGGGCCTGAGCATGTGGTTATCACGGGAGGCACAGTGCACCCGGCCGCAGTTACCTTTGCTTCCCCTGAGCTTAGCACGCGGAGCTCCGAGGGGCCCGGAGGGGAGGAGGGTGGCCAGGGACAGCCGGGACCCTCGAGTTGAAGGCAGCTCCTACGGGGCTGAGACCCGCGGCTGGGAGGGAGGGGGGAGGCGCGGGCGGTGGTGATTGGCGCTTAATGAAGCTTCAGGCCTGGGTGTGGGCGCCGAGGCGCAGAGTGGTGAGGAGGCATCTGCCAGGACCCCGGCTGGCAAGGGCGGGGCGTGGAGTGAGACCTGTGGATGCTCAGAGAGGGGTGTGATGCCCGGGCCGGGCCCAGGGGGTGCGCAGGGAGAGAAGAGAGGCCCCGAGTCTGCAGTGAGGACGGGGCAGGTGAGAAGAGGCCTCAAGCTCGCCCTCAAACCGGCTGCTTTCTGGAGGGCGTTAGGTGCTGGGACACAGTGGGAGCAAAGTCCCTGTCCTGGTGAGATGCCGGGCGCCCTGTGGATCTGCACCAGGGAGGTCAGGGAGGACTGCATGGAGGAGGTGACCAGCCATGGTTCTGAAGGAGGAGTCGGCTGAGCAGGAGGTGGGATGGTGAGAGGGGGAAGGCTGAGGGAGAGGGAGAACCTGCAGCACTCTGGGCAGAGAAAGGACACGGCCATCCGTCAAGAAGCCTGGCTGGGAGACGTGAAGACAGCCCCGTTAATAAAGTCCCTCCCACATCGCACAAATCGCCCTTTACTTTAATAAAGCGCCTGTTTAATTTGTGGCTGCGTGAGGGCTCCTGGGAGCGTTTTAAACAGGCCATGAATTAGCACCGTTCTCCCGTGCGCCCCTTCGGGGTAGAGTGCAGCCGGCGTGCAGGCCTTTGAAAGCACGGCCGTTATTTAAATTTTACTTTATTATAATTTGTCAGAGGCAGCTGCGCCTCCCGAGGCTGACGTCAGGGCGTGAAGAGGGGGAGCGACTGGGGAGTGAGCTGGGCAGGGCCGAGCATCCCTGTGCCTGCTCCAGCGTAGCCTTCTCCTTCCTCAGCCTCCAGAGAGCCAGTTATTTATAGATCCGACAAGCGCCCGTTTCGCCCTCCCCCTCCCAGTCCCTGGGCCGCACGGGAGCTTCATGGAGGGCGGAGGGTGTGGGAGCCCAGGGAGCAAGGCACCCTGGCTCTGCCCTGGGACAGCAGGGCCTCTGTCTGCACATTCGGGTAGTGAGGGCCCGTGGATGCCGAGACGGCCAGGGCCGTGGCTGGTGGGGTGGCGCCTCCCCATGGCAGGTTCCCACAGGCAGCACCTGACCTGCTGGACGGCCGGGCTTGTAAACCACAGACTCACACACGCTCCCGGCCGCATGGTGGCTGTGGCCGGCGGGCAGCTGTGCTAGGGCTGCAGGAGCATCGTCTCCGGTTAAGCCACGATCGGGGCACCTCCCAGAACACAGGGCATGCTCTCCATCCGTGTCCCGACTGAGCCCCGTTTGCCCTTGAAACATTTCAGGGGGCCCTTGCGCGTGAGCTCTTGCCGGAGAGCTGGGAAATGGGAGCCGCGATGTTCTTTTGAGGTTGGAGAAGCTCCCTCTATGGTGCATTTCCGCGGCAGCCAGCTGCTGTGTTTGCACAGAAAGTGACAATCATTTAATTAGTTTCTTCTCACGCCAGCTTGAAGAGCTCAGAATAACAGCACTCTCCTCCTGTCCTTTTCCTGCAAAAGCAGAGAATTTCTTGCAACGCGGCGCTTGCCCCTGCTCCCGCGGCCGCCCAGACGTAAGCCGAGTTCAAATTGAAGCGAGGAGGAGCCCGGCGGGGCGGCCGCGGCTCGGTCCGGTCAACTCAGAGGGTGTGGATGGGGCGCCTGTGTGTTTCCGAAGTGTCGGTCGCAGGGATACCGTCTCCCAGGCCTCAGCCGAGGTGGCATTTGTCAGGGACCCCACTTCCTCTCCCAAGAAAGTTCTCGCATTTCCACGCGTGGAGCCCCGGACCCCGGCGGTAGCCACAGGGCCATTCGCGCCCAGTGCTGATCAAGCAGGCCCCGCGTCGCCGCAGTCAGTTCTGGAAACGGCCCTGCAAAGTGGAGGCGCTCCAGGCAGGGAACGCCCATTCCCGCGCCCTGGGCCGCCTGGGCCGCCCGATCCACCGGCCGAGGCTCCGCGTCCTGGTGCGGGTCCCTGCGCTCTGACCACGGACGAGGCTCTGCGTCCTGGTGCGGGTCCCTGCACTCGGAGCCCAGCGCGTTTTTTTGTAGCGTAAGGGATTTTTTTATACTTTTTCCTTTTTTTTTTTTTAGAATATATTTTTATTGATGTCAGAGAGGAAGGGAGGGGGAGAAACTTCAGTGATGAGAGAGAATCGCGGGTCGGCTGCCTCCTGCGCGCCCCACACTGGGGATCGAGCCCGCAACCGGGACCTGCGTCCTGACGGGGACTCGCACCAGGACCTCCTGGTTCACAGGTCGACGCTCAGCCCCTGAGCCACGCCGGCCGGGCTTTCTACCTTTTCTCTTTATTGTTCTTAATGGTGGGAAAGCACAAATAACATAGGTTTCCACAGTTCCGTGCCCAGGTCAGCGGCATTGGGCACGTTCGCACCGTCGCGCAGTGTCACCACTGCCATCTCCAGAACTTTCCATCATCCCAAACTGACACTGTCCCCATCACACACTCACTCTCATCCCCTCCGCCAGCCCCCCGCACCCACCGTCCACTCTCTGTCTTTACGAAGGTGACTCCTCCAGGGCCCGCACGCCAGCGGCATCCTCCAGGGCCTGCCCGCCGTGTCGGCTTATCTCACCGAGCAGAATGTCCTCAGGGCTCGTTCCAGCTGTGGCACGTGCCAGGTGTCCTTCCCGGGGGGCGAGATATGTGTTCATCCCTCCCTCCCTCCGCGGACACGTGGCTGCCCCGCCCCTCGCTGTTGTGAGCGATGCTGCGTGAGCCTCGATGCCCAACCACCTGTCGGGTCTCTGCGTTCCGTTCTGCAGGCTGTTTACCGGAGCAGATGGCCGGGCCTGTGGCGGCCGGGCCTGTGGCTGCCGGGCCTGTGACGGCCGGGCCTGTGGCTGCCGGGCCTGTGGCTGCCGGGCGTGTGGCGGCCGGGCGTGTGGTGGCCGGGCCTGTGACGGCCGGGCATGTGGCGGCCGGGCCTGTGACGGCCGGGCATGTGGCGGCTGGGCCTGTGACGGCCGGGCGTGTGGTGGCCGGGCCTGTGACGGCCGGGCATGTGGCGGCCGGGCCTGTGGCGGCCGGGCCTGTGGCTGCTGGGCCTGTGGCGGCCGGGCCTGTACTCACTTTCCGATGGGGCCTGAGGCCTTAGCCACAGCAGAACTCACTGTGTCCACCTTGAGTTTTGCCCGCTTGCCGGTGAGCTGCAGGCTTGCAAACCCCACAGAAACCCTCCGCCCGTGGGCTCGGAGAGGAATATCCAGGCGTTAAAGGGGGTCCTGGCCCAGCTGGTGTGGCTCCGAGGTTGAGCGTTGACCCGGAACAAAGAGGTCACCAGTTTGATCCCCAGTCAGGGCAGGCACATGCCTGGGATGCGGGCTGGATCCCCAGGAGGGGTGCGTGTAGGAGGCAGCCGATCCAGGATGTTTCTCTCTCATCGGTGCTTCCGTCTCTCTGTCCCTCTCCCTTCCCCGCTCTCTCAAAACCAGTAAGAACGTTAAGAGAAAAAGGTGGTCTCCCACCTCCCGAGGGCGCAGCGTGAGCCTGGACGAGGGCGCCACTGCTGTTTCTGTTTTCTTCTAACACCTGCATTCTGCCACGTGTGACCCAAGGGAGGGGCTGTTGTTCGGAGGCCAGGAACGCCGAAAAGCCAGAAACGGGTGGGCTGGTTGGGAGCCTGGCTGGTGGGGAGCCTGGCCGGTGGGGAGCCTGGCCGGTGGGGAGCCTGGCCGGTGGGGAGCCTGGCTGGTGGGGAGCCTGGCCAGTCGGGTGTCTGGCCGGTGGGGAGCCTGGCCAGTTGGGAGCCTGGCCGGTGGGGAGCCTGGCCGGTGGGGAGCCTGGCCGGTGGGGAGCCTGGCCGGTCGGGTGCCTGGCCGGTGGGGAGCCTGGCCGGTCGGGTGCCTGGCCGGTGGGGAGCCTGGCCGGTGGGGAGCCTGGCCGGTGGGGAGCCTGGCCGGTCGGGAGCCTGGCTGGTGGGGAGCCTGGCCGGTCGGGAGCCTGGCCGGTGGGGAGGCTGGCCCAGGGTGGAGGAGGAGGAAGTCACCAGGGCAGGGGCCTCCCGCCCAAGCCCCTGCCTTGCCTGAAGGTGGGCAGTTTGCCTCTCAAGTTCAAGCGCGTTGCCTCCTCCTGCTCTTAGGCACCGCTCCCCACTGGCTGCCCCGCTGACCAGGTCAGTGGTTGTTTTCACTCGGTAAAAGCAAAGCGCTCACTGAGCAGACCTGCTCGGCTCCGTTTATTTACATCCGAACCGCCTGCGCCCGTCGGCGCTCTTTCCCACTCGTCCTCCGGCTGTTGGTGGGTGGGGCTCCCGGGTGTTGATTTGGTTCCTGTGTCGGTCGGTTCTTTGTGGCGCGTGGTGGACCCGGCTCTGAGGACCCCCAACCTGGCCCGGGGGTGCTCAGCTCTCTCCGTGCCATAGAGCCCCCCCCCCCAAGGCGGGAGAAGCCCGCGGGACTGCGCCAGAATGCAGCCTTTATAATGAGCACAAAGTAAAGTACCTGGAGGACAGGGAGCCAGGCCTGTGGCGATGGAGTCATCCAGTTAGAAATGCATGGCGCCACTCACGCGCCAGGAGCCAGCGGCAGGCCGAGTCACGTGTGTAGAAATAACGGCAGTGCCAGGGGATGTGGCCGTGCGACAGGAGGGGAGACAGACAGACCCGGGGGGGTGGTTTCTCTTTCCCGACACCCGTCCCCGTCCCCCATGTCCTGTCTCCCTGAGCACCTCCGTGGTCCCCAAAGCCCCCGAGGGTGTGGAGTCCAGGAGGGTGGGGTGTTTGTCTGGTCTCTGCTGGCCCCGAGCCCTGTGCTTAGTAAGGTGCCCAGTAAACGTATCGGGGAGCCCTGTGGGAGGGGGTCCTGGTCCGAGGGGCTGTCGGAGCTCAGAGACCCTGCACCCTTCCTTTCCTGCAAGGACCTTGGAAAGACCAAGGCGGGGCCAGGAGATCCCGGACGGACGGTGGGTCGGACGGTGGGTCGGTGGGTGCCGGCTGGGGCTCCCAGTCCTGCTGCCTGCTCTTCGGAGCCCTTCCCGCCCATCGCGGAGGCGGGGCCCACGGTTCAGATGCTGCGGATCCGCCGTGGTGGCCAGGCAGCCAGGCTCGGTTTCCCTGCTCCCCTCCCGCAGCCGGGCCTCTGCAGGGCGTGCCTTCGAGGGCGCCGGGGCGCTCAGCGGTGAGAAACACCAGTTTCAGGGCGACGCAGAGGCGTTGAAAATGCAGCCCTGGCCCCAGCCTCACTTCACTTACAGACACAAAACTGCGCGGGAGCCGGCTCGGCTGAGCCTTCCCGGAGATAACCAGCCGCGGGGGGCTGAGCAGGGGCAGGCAGGTGTCTGGGGAGCGTCACTCCCTCCCTCTGTCTTCCTCCTCCCAGAGGAGCCCTCCCCACCCCCCCAACGAGCGTGGCCTTCGCCTGTGCCCTGTGCTCCGCGTGGCGAATGTCTTCACGGTCACACCAACACGTGGCCTGTAAGCGACGTGGCAGGAGCCGTGCTTCGAAGGCTGTGGCCGGGCGCTTGCAGCCTACCCTCACCCCGCACCCCCATGCCCTCCCGGGCCTGGGCTGAGCGCCTCCCGGGGCCCTGCTCACGTGCGGGGGTGCTGTGTCCGACGGGGCGAGATGGGGGGTTCCCCTGGGCTGCTCCTGGCCCTTCTGGGCCTCAGTTTCCTCAGCCCTGGAGGGCTCGCAGGCCCTGCCCTCCCCGCCCAGGTCAGGATGGAGCCAGGGAAGGTGCGGACCCAAGGGAGCTCAGCCTGTCCCCCAGGCACCAAACTCAAGGAATTGGGGGCGGGGGGAGGGGGTGCGGGGGGGGGAGGGCAGCTTCTCAGTCGGGAAGACTGCAGTCCCTGCCGGTCAGAAGTTGCTTTTCTTTCTTTTTTCTTAAATATACTTGTGTTGATCTCAGAGAGGAAGGGAGGGGCAGAGTTAGAAACATCACTGATGAGAGAGAATCATCATCCATCAGCTGCCTCCTGCACGCCCCACACCAGGGACTGAGCCTGCAACCCGGGCCCGTGCCCTGACCGGGAGCTGAACGGTGACCTCCTGGCTCAGAGGTCGGTTGACGCTCAACCCCTGAGCCACGCCGGCCGCCTTGCCCCTGGCTGACACGCGGGCACCACCCGGGAGTGTGGGGTCATCTCCAGTCCCGTGTTTACCGCGCTCCTGAGCTCACCCCGTGGTTTCAGAGAGGACCGGGTGCCGGGGCCCCTCATCTGGGAGCCCCTGAGTTCATGACGCCCACGGGGCTGGGCCCAGGCTTGTCGGCCCCCAGGACGGCTCCGAGAGGGGTTTGGAGTGGGCGCTTGTTCCTTCTGCATCAGATTGCCTGCCAGGAGCCTGGGGGGACCCTCCGCCCACTGGGAGGGGTGACGGGGTCGGGCAGGCCAGGGCGGGGGGAGCCAGGGCCCTCATGAGCTGGTGGTCAGGGAGGGAGTCCCAGAGGGGCAGGCATTTTCCCAAAGTCGGGGACCTTAGTAGGTGCTGTGTAGGGCTGCCGTGGGGCGCTCAGGGAGGGGACCCAGGCTGGCCCACAGTCCTCGGTGCTCACCCCCGGGTTCTCAATCCTCACCCCCCGGGTCCTCAATCCTCACCCCCCGGGTCCTCGGTGCTCACCCCCCCAAGTCCTCAGTGCTCACCCCTGGGTCCTCAATCCTCACCGCCAGGTCCTCAATCCTCACCCCCCGGGTCCTTGGTGCTCACCCCCGGGTCCTCGGTGCTCACCCCCGGGTCCTCGGTGCTCACCCCAGGCCCTCTTTGGCTGGGACCCACATGCTGCTCTGAGCCCGATGGTGGCTCTGCTGCTCACGGTGGCCTGCCTTCTCCCAGTCAAGTCCTCTCCTATAAAATAGGGTCCCCGGTGCCCACCTCATCACGCTGTCCTGGCTGTTAGGTGACACGATGCATTAAATGCCAGTCAGCGAGCCTGGCACCAGTGTGTATCACTCCCCTTATCCCAGGAAGGGGCCCCAGGGCCTGCCACCTGCCCACTACCATCCTCAGGAGACTAGGGCTTTCTGGGGAGCAGAGGTGGGGGGTCAGCCAGCTGCCAACCCTCAGTGTCCGCAGGCTCCTTTTGCTCCTGCTGCTCCTTGGGACGCCCGCAGTCGGGCCACAGACTCACCTGGGCGAGAAACCCCGTCTGCACTTTGCTCTCAGCCGTCAATCTGGCTTCGAGCCCCGGCCAACTGCAGCAGCAAAGCTGCCCTGAGCCTCCGCCTGGAGAAGCTGGGGACGGCACCCCGAGCCAGGGCCATGGTGCGGGAGGGGAGGGTGGTGTGACTGAGTGGGGTGCCCTGGCCGGGGCGGGCTCCCTGTGGTCTCCTTCATTCAGCCATGAAGCGAGTTTTGCATTTTTAAAAAATATTTTTATTCATTTCAGAGAGAGGAAGGGAGAGGGAGAGGGAATCATTGGTCGGCCGCTCCTGCACGCCCCCGAGCAGGGATGGGGCCCGCAACCCGGGCCTGTGCCCTGACCGGGAATCGAACCTCGACCTCCTGCTTCCTAGGTGGATGCTCAACCCCTGAGCCTCACAGGCGGGGGGTGAATGGAGGCTTCCCGCGCAGCCTTGGCTGGCAGCTCCAGGGCTGGAGCGGCTGGAGCAGGCTCCCGGGGGTTCTCTCTCTGACCCCGAGCCGCCAGGTCGGCAGGGAGCCCTGGGGGTGGGTTCCCTCTGCCAGGACCCGCCCCAGCCTGGCCGTCTGACAGGACTCGCAGGAGCAGGTGAGTCACAGACGGGCCTCTTCTCGCCCCGGGCAGGGCGCCAGCCTTGCTCACAGCTCACAGCCCCTGGCCAAGGACCGCTGTGGGGAGCAGTCTCCTTCAGCACGCCGCGGGCACTGCTGTGCGGGGGCGTCTCCAAGGAGCTGTCCCGCATGGACTCACAGGGTCGTGGAGTTCCCAGGCTGCTTAGCGGCCACCCCGTCCCCCTGGGGTTCCCTCCAGCGCCGGGAGGCTCACCCCCTTCCTCAGATAGCACTTTCCAGGGTGTCGGGTCTCTGCTGAGCACGGCGAGGTCAGCAGGGAGTGGTGTTTCCGGAAAGAAGACCGTGCCGCAGCCAGTGCCCGGGAGGGGCCACCGGGATGGACGGGAAGGAGGCCCATCTCTGCTGGTGGGGTTTCTGGGCTGCGAGTCTGTTCCGCTCACGTGCCTCCAGGAGCCGGGGGTGGCGCCGAGGAATGTGGAGGGGCCGCGTTGCTCCATCTGATGGCGGACACTGGCAAGCAGGGAGAGGAGAGGGTGCTTGCCTGGTCTGAGTGAGAGGTGAGCTCTGCCCCCAGCCCAGGGCTGCTCCACCCGATGGGCAGGCGCCTGCGCTGTAGCCCATCCCTAAGGCCACGCCTCCTGTCGTGGCTCCCGGGGCGACTGAAGACCACACAGATGCACCTCTTACAGCTCTGGGGGTCGGTGTCGCTGGCTAAGCAGTGTGGGGGTGGGGCAGGGCTGCTGGCTTCTGGAATCTCCAGTGGGGGCACGGGAGGGTCTGTCTCCTGGACTTTTCAGCTTCTGGAGGCGCCCACATTCCTTGGCTCTTGGCTGCATCGCCCAAGCTCTGCTCGCCGGCACAGGGCCTTCCCGCTGCAAGGCCCCTTCAGGGTGGTGCGTGCTCGGGCTGTGGGCACTGGGACGTGGGCATCTCTGGGGGGCAGTTGCCACCGTGCTGCCAGCCTCGCCTCTCACCAGCCTCCCCTGGGCCTTTGCACCGCAGCCCTGACCCCTGCTCTTGGCCCCGCCCTCCCCTTCTCGCTCTGGCCTGTGCACCTCAGGCCCCTCTGCTGGCCTGGAACCTTCCAGCCTCGCCTCCTACCTGCCGGCCTCCCTGCTCTTGCTCCCACTTTGCCAGCCTGCACACGTCTCCCCCAGGACAAGCACAGGTAGCCCCTTCGCCTGACGCCGGGCCTTCCTGTCTTTCCTTCTGTCTGGACCAGCATGGGGGTCCCATGGCACCGACAGCCTTTCCCACGAGCTCTAAATCCATGGGCTGTGACTGAAGGTGGAGGTTTTCACTCCACCTGGAGGCAAAATTGGGTGCAAATATTTGTGGAGCATCTGTGACTGGGAGGCGGTCCCCGGGGTGGGGCTGGGAGTGCGTGTGACTGCCAGGAGCCTGCGCCCTGTGCCTCGGCTGTCAGGTTCCTTGTTTTGTCGTGTGTGCGTCTGTGTGAGGACAACGGGTAAGTGAAGAAGGAAGAATACCCCTGTGTAAAGAATGGGCAGGAAGAGAAGCCGCAAAGAAGGCTCGGAGGGTGGGCAGTCCTGCCCATGGGGCCACGGGGCCACGGGGCCTTGAATGGATGCCTGTTGTCCCGGGCCGGCCGTGGTTGAGCGGTTTGGGGGCTGGTTGAGAGCCCGGGAGAAAGGAGAGCTATGCTGAGCGGTGGTCATGGTGACAGGCTCCCAGGCCCGCCCCCGCGCTGTTAGCTGAGTGACGCCAGCAGGTCACCCCCGTCTCGGGCCGCTTCCCCACGAGCCTGTGCGAGAATGGCCAGGTGGGCCGAGCTGCCGGCCGCCGGAGCTGGGAGGGCCCCGCGCGGAGCAGAAGTTCATCCTGGGGGCGTGTGAGCCTCGGACTTGGCTGGGACGGACGGTTGGATGAAACAGTAAAGCCCAACAAGGAGGGTCTGTGCTCCTAATTGCCCTTGGCCTCCCGGTCGGCCGGTGTCCCTCCCACGCGCTCTGTAAGCGGATCCGGATCTGGCGCTTTCTCTCCCTTGCTCCGGGACGGGCGCGGTGGCCCAAAGGAAACGACTTTCAAATGGGGCCTATTTTTACCGCCGTGGGGACCCCACTGTTCATTCCTGAGAAATCGCACGAGGCTTTTTACCCTGAACGTTTTTTTGGGGGGCTCAGCTCTCCATAGATGTTAACTATGGATATTAGCTTCGGCCTCCCCTCCACCCCCCCGAAATAATTGTCTCCCAGGAGACGGGGGGCGTTTGAAACGCTGTGCCCGCCGAACACAATGCACCTCCCTCCCCTGCGTCCCTGCTCGGTGCCCGGGAGGGAGGCGAGGCGAGGATGTAGGAGACTTGAGCCTGTGCTGAGTGTGACTGAAGGCTGGTTCCATCCTGTGTGCATTTGCAAGACTCTGAGGCCCGCGGGGACCTGATGTCGAGGGTCCAGGAAGCAGCCCTTTCACGTGGACACGCGTGCTAGGAGGAGCCGCGTCTCTAACCAGATGCACTCGCCACGTTCATGGCGGCAGACCCACCCCGGGCTCCCGCGCACTCGGGGTAGAATGCCAAGTCCCCCTGCGGCTGCCTTCTGCTGTGCCAGGCCACTCAGCTGCTGGGACCTGCTGGGCCCTCCTGCCTCAGAGCCTGTGTCCCCCAACTCCTTCTCACTTGGGGGGCTCCTCCACAAAGCCTCCCCGGTCACCTCCTTAGCTGTGGCCTCTGGTTCTCCACCCCTGCCTCCGGGTTATGTCCTTGATTACCTTCTGCAGTTTGCATCTGGTTTATCTTTTTGCCCATGATTCTGCGTGCGTGTGTGTGTGTGTCTGTCTGTCTGTCTCTGTCAGAAATGCTAATGATCCGAAGGCAAGGACAGTGTCAGACTGCAGGGCTACGTCGAGTTGGAGGTGTCGCATGTGACTGCCAGGTGCCAAAGTCCCAAAGACCCAGAGCAGTGGTCGGCAAACTCATTAGTCAACAGAGCCGCAGTTTGCCGACCACTGACCTAGGGTCCTCTAACTTGGCTTGGGCATCTCTGCTGCCGGAGGTGGGGCCCAGGGACCCTGGCATGACAGGCCTGGGCCCCAGGGGGTGGCTAACCTGCAGCCACCTCCGAGAACTGCGTGGTGGGCTGGGAATTGGGAGGGAATTGAGGAGTTCCCAGGGCAGACGCCCCGCCCCACCCACGGTGACACTCCGTGTCCACGTGAACTAAGAGTGTGCTGGGCTCTCATGGCTGAAGAAGCCAGAGGCTTGTGGGATGGATCCCAACTAGTTCCACCTAAGGGGGCTGTTTAGGACACTAGCCCTCTGGCCGCCCAGCACGGTGGCTCAGTGTCGCGGGAAGTGGGCTGAGGCTGTGGGAGCCGAGAGCCGGGTGCCCTGCGGCCAGGGGGTGGCAGCTCTGGAGGGGAAGCCACCCTGTGGCAGCCAGAGACCGAGGCTGCGGGACGGGAGGTGACCAGGCCACCCTCTCCCGGCTGCTGTTGGAGGGCGCGGCACTGGGTATGGGCCTGTCCGCGTCAGCTTGGCACCCTGACCCCAAGTCCAGGCGCGCCGCAGAAAGGAGCTGGCGGGTGAAGGCGCGGCCGGGAGAAAAGGACGAGACCAGTTTCCCGAATCCCTAAAGCCACGCAGGGCATGGGCGTGTCCCAGGCAGAGCAAGGCTCTGCTGCTCCTTCAGGTGGTTTTCTGGAAACGCCTTAGACCTTAGATTCCCCAAGCCCTGCGTTTGCCAAGATTCAGCAGAAACCCAGACTCATGCTCCGGTGGGGACGCCACCCACGCGCACTTTAGGCCTTGCAAGAAGAAAGCTCTCTCAGGAGGTGGGCTGTCTGGCTCGGGGTGGGGGGGTGGGGGACGGGGGGCCTGTGCCAAGGCTTGGCCCAGTGTTCGGGGGGGCCCCATGCCCCCGCCTGGAGGGGCCTCCCTGGGCTGCGTCCTGGATGCCGCTCGGTTCCCGGGCACCTTCCCAGGTGCACGCGTGGCCGCTGCGCAGCGGGGAGTGATTTAGGGTGTTTGTGTGACATTCCCAACAAGCTGTGTCAGCACGCTGCACGCTTACAGTCCTCGCATGCTTCCATGTTGCCAGAGAAAGTAAACGATTAATTAAGTGACTCCCACACAGTTTGGGGTAAAAAAGGGATGATTTTTCAAAACGAAGGCTTGCCCCTGTTTGTCAGAGGGGGAGGGGGGCGTGAATAGGCAGCAAGCTGGTTAATAGATCGTGATGGCTTCGCGGGCACAGGCCTCAGCGCGGTGCAAGCGCCCGATTACACATCTAATCTGAGGACTCGCCTGCATCCTGAGCTGCTCCCACCCTGGGGTTGACCAGATGTCCCCAAGTTCTCATGGGCCAGTCTCACCTTTTGTGATTTTTGCTTCTCCCCGAGTTGCTGACTGTGTCCTTGAGGTGTTCCCCCAAATGTTGGTGTGTATTGGCCCCCCGGGGGCACTTGTAAAGACAGAGGCTGGGACCCTCCTCGGGCATCCTCAGCGTCTGCCTTTGGAGCGAGCCCTGCGGGTGACGGCGCACGCCCCCACGGCAGAGCCTGTCCCGGGCCTGTGACCAGGGGAGTCGCGGGACTCTGTCCCCCTCAGCGACCTTCCCTTTCAAGCTGTTTGAGAGCGTGGTCTGAACTGGGGGTAGGTGTGCATCAGCCCAAGTCGCCTGCCACGGAGCGGACCACAGCTGTGGAGTGGCGTCAGGGGACCGGGGCCTCACCCAGCATGTGCCATGCACCAGGCATGGGGTGCAGAGAGAGGTGCCTTGTTGCGATGGGACCATGCGTGTGCTGGGCCCCGCGCTGGGAAGGGGCAGAGACGGGCACCCTGGCACCCTCTGTGGTCGGAAGCAGCGGACGGGGGACAGCTTCAGTCTGAGCTCCTGCACGTGGTGGCGGCTAGTCGGGGGCTGATGCTGGGCCCCTGGAGGATGCACAGATGCCACTCTCTTCATGAGGTTTCGGCTGCCTCCTGCACGCCTCCCACTGGGGATCGAGCCCACAACCCGGGCCTGTGTCCTGACTGGGAATTGAACTGTGACCTCCTGGTTCATAGGTGGATGCTTAACCTCTGTGCTCTGCTGGGCAGGCAGGGGCTGTTTTTAAAACCCTGGTGAGACATTGGGGTTGTGGTTGGTGAACCCCCAAAGCCCCCGTACAGGGGATGTGCACTGTGGCAGGTGCTGTGCACCCTGACTGTCTCCCGCCCCGGCCCTGGGAGGTGGCCGCCACTCACCTCGTTGGCTCTGAGGCCTGTGGAAGCCACGTGTCCGTGTCCGAGATCAGAAAGCCGCGGAGCAGAGTCTGCATTAGAACCCGGGGCATCTGACCCCAAGCCTGGCCGCTTGCCGCTCCCCCCCCCCCCCCCCCGTGACACCCCGGCAGAGGGTCCAGGCAGGAGGGACAGAGCCATGCTGACTGTGGCACATGCCCCATAGTGTGTGGTTGGTGCTGTCCTGTGTGCTGAAGGGTTAAGTCCTGGTGTGTGTGTGTGTGTGTGTGTGTGTGTGGGGGGGGGTGGCGGGCAGCCCCAGGGGGACTGTTTCAGGATTTATCCCTAACAGGCGGAGGGAGGGCGCAGGTGGGGCTCTGCAGACGCAAGCTGGGCCCTTCCCCCAGGCCCCTAATCCGGCGGCCATCTGTCCCCCTCACAGCCACCTCCTGCCTGACTCACGCAGGTGGGGGGGGGAGGGGGCGCGGGGGGACCCACTGGCTCTGTGGTAGGCGGGGGCCTTGCCAACCAAGAGTTCACGTCCAGGCCCTGCTCTGTTTGGGGGGTTGGGGGTACCACACCTGCTCCCATCACCGAGGACACACTCTGTGCCTTCACGGCTCAGGACTCACGGGGCTGAAAGCCGGCGAGGCGCACGGCCCGTGGACGGTGGTGGCTGTGATGAGCGTGTCCTCCCGGTTCACGTACGTGACTCGCCTGCCCGTGCACACACGCAGGACACGGGCTGGGCCTCCTGTGGGTGGAGGCGGGAGCTAGCACAGTACCTGCCCCCGGGTGAGCTCCCCGGGGCGCCCCCCAGAGCCTGGGCCTGTGGCTGGAGCTGGGACCCCTGAGCCGGTTTCCAGCGAGCCAGGGTGTGGCCTCCTTGCCACCCCACAGAGCCCAGGGGGCGGGGGGGGGCGGGTTTATCCTTCCATCATTTCCCCGCCCCGCAGGGCCCGGTCCCGAGCTCTTCATTAGCTTCCCTGCCAAGCCTGGTCGTGACCTCTAGCGTCCGCTCTGCTCCAACATTTCCGGCCGCCCTTGGCGACAGCGACGGCTCCGCGCGCCAGCTGCTGCCATTTCTGTGGAGGCCGCGTGCTGGGTGGACACCCGCCTACCCTCCATCCTACCGGGAGCAGTGTGGACCCCCCCTGTGGACGGGGACAGCGTGGGGCACCTCCCCTGTGGGCGGGGACAGCATGGGGCACCCCCCCATGGGCGGGGACAGCGTGGGGCACCCCCCCTGTGGGCGGGGACAGCATGGGGCATTCCCCCCCCCCCCGTGGGCGGGGACAGCATGGGGCACCCCACCTGTGGGCAGGCCCAGGGCGCTCAGTGTAATTCCACTTGTTGGGCACAGTCAGCTCCAGTGGGTGGCCAGGCACAGGGGCGGGGGGCCAGGGGGGCGGGGGGGATGGGAGGGAAGGTGAAGCCTGGGCAAAGCTCTGCACGTCCCCGTCGCGGGGGTGCTGTCCGGGGACCCTGCTGCTGCTGCTGCGCTGAGACCGGCTGGGGGGTGCCGTGCGGGGGCGATGGCCGTCACCCCACCCAGCTTGCTGCTCCGCCCGCGCCTGCGTGCTTCCTGGGCACGGGCCAGTCGTCTTGGTGACAGCCCCTCGGACAACACACCTGCCTCGTCCTGCGTGCAGAGGGGACGCGGAGGGGTCTGGGCCTGAGCCTGCAGGTCTGCAGAGCAGGAGGGCGCGTCGGAGCCCAGCAGTCCGAGGTCAGAGCGGAGAGCTTGGCCGCCCCTGGTGGAGGCGCACAGGCCAGACGCGGTGCCGTCCCGGGAGGTGTGAGAAGGCGCCAGGAGCTTGGCCTGCGGAGAGGGGGCCCCCAGGCACGAGGAGCCATGTGGGGAAGGTGTGGGGACGGGCTGGGAGGGACTGGATTTGCAGAAGCCACAGGGACCATGGTGACGCGGCCATCCCTTCTCTGTGGCTTCCCTGCGGAGGAGGGCGTGCTGCGAGCCCACCCGTGAGAACCACGTACCTGCGCACATGCACACGCACACACGCACACACGCACGTCTGTCCGCGCGGGGCAGGTGTGCAGTGAGAAACAGCAGAGAATGAAGTGACTGGAGATGGGGGTGCCTGGCATGTTGGGTGCGGTGGCCAGAGGAGCACTTGCTGTCAAGTGGGGGACCCAGACGCGGGCGGTGGGGAGGGGCAGACAGCAAGTGCTGAGGCCCTGAGTAGGGAGCGAGGGGTGTGAGCGCAGGGCCCTGGGGGGGTGTGTTCTCGGACCCTTGCCTCTGCCCCGAGCTGGCAAACCGGTCGTGGTGAGCAGTGCACCCGAGGCCTTACCCGGAACGCTGTCTCCGGTCTCGCGTCTCCTGGGCTGAGAAGCAGCTGCGAGTTTCCAGATGGAGGTCCCGGGCTTTGAGACCTGGGGCGAGGGGTCCCCGAGGTTCGGCGGGTCCTGATGCAGCTGGCCTCGGGGCCTTCGCTAGGTGGGGTGGTAGTTCTCGCTGCCACAGGAGGAGTTTGGGGCCTTGCGTGCAGCCGAGGGCGGAAACAGAAACGCGGGTTCTAGCGGCAGATGGGGGGCGATCTCCGTCTTGCTCCCCAGTGAATCCCGCTTCAACCAAATGGGCTGCAATAAAAATCGGTAACCTCTCCAAGTGCCCGGGGGAGCCCCATCCCAGGAGCCGTCACACCGCGCATCTTGTTATGGAGAGTAGGCCCCTCTGCCGGCCCCTCCCGTCCCGTCCCGTCCACGGAGCTCCTGTCCCGTGGCGACCACGACCCCGCTCACGAGAGGACCGCTCGCATCTGTCCTCCCGGGACGCACAGCCGGAGCCGCCGGAGGCCCGGCTGGGGTCTCCCTCGGGCGTCTGGTGCTCTCTGCCTTCCTTTACTTCATTTCAGCGCGTTTATTGAGGAGCTGCTGTGTGCCGGCCGTGCTGTTGTGAGGAGAGTGGGCACTGTGCCACACGCTGGAGGGTTCGTCCCCGCCAGTCCCTCGGAGCCTGTTGTCCCCGTAAAGGGCGAGCCCAGCCCTGGGGCGTGCAGGGGGGCAGTGGGTGGTGGGCCAGGACGCAGCGGAGTGCTGGCCGAGAGGCGCCTCGTGCTGCTTCCGTCACCCGCTGCCTTTCTCTTAAGAATCACACCTCGATCTTCCTGAAACGTGATTTTTGGGGTTTCCTCTGCTTCTAAATTAGAGCGTGAGCAAGGGGAAGAAGATTTTAAAGATGCTGATGGGCTGTGGCTGCACCCGGCACCTGCGGGGTGAGCCGGCTGATTTGGAAACAGCGCCCGCCTCACGGCCCTCAGAGGCAGACTCCCGTTCAGGCCCGTTCAGTCCCGGTGGGAATGGGGAGGCCACGCCCGCAGAGCAACGCGGCATTATCACAACCTGCCTGTGCAGTGAGCCGGTGCGCGCAGGAGCTTAAAGGATGTATTAATTTTGGATGCGGGTGCTTGGAAAAACAGGCTTCATTGGGAGAGGTGGTGGAGGCGGGAGGTTTTGTGTGGAGCGACCACCCCCACCCCCCGCCCCCCGGGTGCCACAGAAGGCTTTAGATTTGCCCGGGATGCTGCCGTCACGCAGTTTACCTTGTTATTAAAAGTTCTCTGCTGTGGATGAAATCAAATCTGGACTGAGTCGCTCCCTTTTAAAAAAATAGAGGCACATCACCACACTGCCCCTGACCTCCTGGGCCCTGGGTGGGAAAGCAGCTGAGCTCCCATGGAGGCGGCACGGCCCGCGGTTCTGTTGGCCACTGGGCGGCGCTGTCAGCCTGGAGCAGCTTGGTTGCTTGTGTGCATGTGTGTGCACATAGTGTGTGTGCACAGTGTGTGGGGAGGGGAAAGCTGGGCCTGGCGTGTCTCAGGGAGGAGCACATGTCTTCCCTGTGTGGGCGGAGTGGGGTGACTAGGACAGCGCCCTCTGCTGTCCGGGTGTGGTGGTGCATTTGAATCCGGCTCCTGCTGCCTCCTGCACCCTCCCTGGAGTGCGCGGCTCCGTCTCCCCAGCTCTGGCTGCACATGGCCTCCTTGGGTTGGAGCTGAGGAGGCCGGGCCCCTGGGTCCTCCCTGGCCAAGTCCCTGGTTTCCCCTCCACCCCCGCCGCCCGTCCCACGATTGCAGCGTCCTCCTCCCCGGCCTCCTCGTGGCGGGATGGGCAGCCCTCACTGCTGGAGCGCCGTGCACCGTGGGGTCCCTGGGGAGTTCTCCAGGGGAGACACAGCCCCCCACGGGGCCGGGGCAGGGTCCTTCTTGTCACCTCTCCAGGCCAGTGGCCCTTCCCCTCGATCTCAGGAGACTCTTGTCACCACGTCCTTCCTTCCTTCCTTCTCTGTGGGCCGTCTGTGCCCACACTCCGCCCAGCCTGCTGTGCCCACTTGCAGGGCCTGATGGGGACACATTGGCAGCTCCTGGGCATCTGCAGAGGGGACGTGGGACAGCGGCAGGGTCTGGGTGGGGCCATGGCCATGAGGTGCCCCAACCTCCTTTGCCAAGGACGCCCTCTGCCAAGAACAGCTGCCCGAGGAGGGACAGGCCTACCTGGGTCCCGCAGGGCCCATGACGAGCCCCCCAGTGACCCTCACAGAACCCGCTTCCCTCCCCCGCCTCCGCTCCTGATTGCCTGGAGGCCGTGGTTTGCCCTTTTGGATCTTCCTGACCCCACGTCCCCCGATGCAGGTGCCCAGGTCGCTGTCCTCCCGCGGGCTGGCCCTGTGTCTTTGCTGGCCGCAGCCCCTGACAGCGAAGGACTTGAGAGGACGCATCGGCTGTAGGAAGGGCTTCCCTGGGCCGGGCCAGCTTTGCTTGGTCACCGGGCAAGACGTGGTCGCCCAGCGGGCAGGGTGGCATGGCCGTCCCTTCGGGTGAGTGGGGAGCAGAGGCCTGAGAGACTCCTGGGGAGACCACACCTGTTCACCAAGGCCAGGAACTAGGAGAGCGACAGCCCTGCGTCTCCTCTGCCTGTGACGGTAACAGCCGATGCCGTCGTCCGACTGTTTGGGAAGATGGACGCCGCTCCTCAAACTGTCGACCCAAGGTCACCTCGTTGGGTCCCTCGTGGTGGTCGGGACGGCAGCTGTGGGGTCAGGCCAGGGTCTCCGCGTGGCGGGCGTGGTTCTGACCTCAGCTGCAGCCCCTCCGAAGGGCGCGGACTGGACAAGCAGTCGCTCCCGAGCCGCCAGGCGCTGGGCCTGGTTGTGATCCTGGTGCCGTGGGTGTGAGGTGGCACCGCGGGGGCTGGCCTGGGACCTCGCGGTGAGAGGAGAGCCCTGCCCGGACCCCCAGGTGCGCACTGGGCGGAGCCCCTCTGTCTGGGACGGGCTGGGCCCACAGCGGCTGCCGGTCCGCCTGCCCGCCTGCTCGGAGGAAGGATGGCGAGGCGATCGCGGAGAGCTGCCTTCTGGGCAGGCTTCCTCTCTGCAGTGTTTTCCCAGCAAATCGCCGCCGGGAGCCCGTCCTGGGGATCCGCCATTTGTTTGAGAGGCAACGCGGCGCCATCCGGGCTGCCAGCCGGAGCGAAGGGTAAACGCGAATTTGCTGGGAGCGCGGGCTGGAGTGCTGGTGATCAGCCATGATGACCTGCTCCGATTCTGCCAGCGCGCGCCTCCCTCTGGGTTCGCGAGGGCGAACGGCGGGCCGGAAGCGCTGGGCCTGCTCCGAGCTCCGCACCAAGGAGCTGGGTCTCCCAAACCCCGTCCTTCGGCGGCCTCACCTTCTCCGCGTGGACCCTCGTGGCCCTGCAGCGGGAGCGACAGGCCTGCTGGAGGAGGCAGTGAGCATGGCCACGCGTGGCCCGGCGGCCGGGCGCACAGACAGCCTGGGCAGGGGCGGGGCGGGAGCCGCTGGGTAAAGGGCAGGATGCCCGTTCACATTTCTGTTTCAAATAGGCAACAAGTAACGTTTTCGCGGTAAGGCGTCCCGTGTAGCGTTGGGGATGTGCCACACTGAAAAGTCACTGTGTGTTTGAACTTCACATCCAGGAATGGCCTGGGCGCACTTGCACGGAGACCGCCCCAGCCTCTGTTGTGTGTGAGACTCAGATGTAACCGCGGTTCCAGTGTTCGGGTTTGCTAAGTCCGCGACCTGCGCTCCGCAGCCCGGCCCGGGCTCCTTGCATATGACCCACCCTGTGCCCCTGCCCCCCTACCCCCCATTACCCTGCCCCCTGCCCCCCTGCCCCCTGCCCCCCTGCCCTCCTGACTCCTGTCCCCTGCCTTCCCGCCTCCCCACCTCCGTACATCCCCTGCCCCCGTCCCCCTTCTCCCCTGCCCCCTGCCCCCCTGCCTCCCTGCCCCCTGCCCCCCTGACCCCCATCCCCCGACCCCACCGGCTTCCTGTCCCCCCTTCTCCCCTGCCCCCCTGCCCCCTGCCATGGGGATGGCAGTTTCCTCTGGGCCTGCTTACTCCGCATGGCGGCTGGGCAGGAGGCAGTGTGGCTCACCCCATCTCTGAATGCCTCCCCTGGGCCCCCTTGCCCTCCATGAGCCCATCATCTCCCCCAGAATCCGAGCCAGCATGTGGGTGACCTGGTACCAGGCTTAGCTGTGAGTGTGTCTGTGCCCCTTGTCTTGTCACCCCACATCACTTAAC
This sequence comes from Corynorhinus townsendii, assembly GCA_026230045.1. Lineage (NCBI taxonomy): Eukaryota > Metazoa > Chordata > Mammalia > Chiroptera > Vespertilionidae > Corynorhinus > Corynorhinus townsendii. The sequence goes on along the minus strand of JAPDVU010000001.1, from coordinate 2,389,967 downwards.
CCAGGGCTCAGCGCCTGGAAAACGCTGGCCGCGGGGCACTCCCAGCCTGGCCGCACCGCAGCACCTGCCGGTGGTTCTGGGGGGCCCTGGCCCTCCGAGTGCGGGTCAGCTGGAGTCCGAAGCTGCACCCAGCCTGCTCCCCAGGGACTTCCTGTCCCTGGGAGTCCTGGCTGCAGCCACCAGCACCCCTACACTCCCCGGGGATTGCACTCTCGGCCGTCGGTCATCGTGTGGAATGCTCTGCTCCGGCCAACACGAGGGCTAGCTGAGCGGTAGCATTGGTGGGGGCTGCGTGTGGGAGGTGGGTCTTGGACTGGGCACCGACGGGGCTCGAGGGTGAGGAGACCCCACTCACCTTCCCCCTGCCGGGGCACTGAGGTTCGGAGGAAGGGGTCCCCCGGACGGGCCCCAGGTTTGGTGACGTGCTCTGTGCTCAGGAGTGGGCAGCAGTCCTGCCCGCGACTGTGACTGGTTGTGGTAAAGGATCCAGGACAAAGGGAGACAGTGCGAGGGGCAAAGTCCCAGACCAGACATGGGCTTCCAGGGTCCCGTCCAGTGGAGCCCACAGGGCACGTTCAGTTCCTCCCCATCTGATAGGACCACGGGGGCTGGTAGGACCACGGGGGCTGGTAGGACCACGGGGGTGGGTAGGATCACGGGGATGAGTAGGACCACGGGGGCGGGTAGGACCACGGGGGCGGGTAGGACCCTAGGGTGAGTAGGACCATGGGGGTGGGTAGGACCACAGGGCGGGTAGGACCCCAGGGTGAGTAGGACCCCGGGGTGAGTAGGACCACGGGTTGAGTAGGACCACGGGGGCGGGTAGGACCACGGGGGCGGGTAGGACCCCAGGGTGAGTAGGACCCCGGGGTGAGTAGGACCACAGGGCGGGTAGGACCCTAGGGTGAGTAGGACCATGGGGGTGGGTAGGACCACAGGGCGGGTAGGACCCTAGGGTGAGTAGGACCCCAGGGGCGGGTAGGACCCTAGGGTGAGTAGGACCCCGGGGTGAGTAGGACCACGGGGACCACACCTGTGAAGTGTGCATAAGGGACTCAGTGCCCAGGGTTCCTTGGCGCTGGTCGCGTGAGCACCCTCTGCCCGGCAGGTTCCAAACTCCAGCCTCCAGGAGGAAAGCGGGTGTGTCGGCATAATGCGCACCGTCTGCACAGACAGCTTAGGCCCGGGAGCTGCGATTATTGGTGCGGGTGAGGGAGCCCGCCCCCGTCCGAGTCCCCGACACTGGCAGGCAGGTGGGCCTCTGGGGGCCTGGCAGCTGCTGCCAACCCCGCCCCCACGGAGCCAGCTCCTGCTGCAGGTGCGCCCCGTTCACGGCACGCAGGCGGCGGCTGGCGGGATCTGCTGGGCTTTGGCGGGATCCGCCAGGCGGCGGGTGGGTGGCCCGCAGGCCAGGCCGGAGCAGGAGGGAAACACTGGCCTTCCTTTGTGCTGAGTCATCACCGCCCTGCCGGCTGAGCCGCCCCTGTTCCCGGCCTCTGTGCATCCCGGCTCCCTCCGCCATTCCCACAGGGAGGGGGAGGGGTGGCTCTGCCAGGCGGGCGGGGGCGGGGGCATTGCCCTCCAGCGCTGCCTCGCCCAGCTCCTGCCAAGCTCCGTGCTGGAGGCCGGAACGCCCAGCGTGGCCGTCACCCCGGCACCGCTGCGGACGCACCTCACTTGGAACGGTGTGGGGTGAGCGAGCGTCTAGACTCGGTGCTGACCCCGTGAGTCATCTCAGACCCCTCTGAGCCTCCTGCTCCAAGGCTGCCTGCCTGCCGGGGTGACGCGGTCCAGCAGAGCTGAGGTCAGCCCATCCCTGGCCAGGCGCCGCCTCTGCATCGTAAGTGCAGGTGCCCGCAGGCTGCCAGGCCCCTCTCCAGGGCGTGCGTTCTCAGGGCGAGTGCGGGCGGGGCCTTGGCACCTGGGCTCTCAGCACCCACGGGCCCATGGACCTCCTGGGAAGTCCGTGAGCGCTGGAGACGGCTGCTGGGGTGCTGCCCCTGCACCCTGCCCCACCCGCCCACCTCCCCAGACCCTTGTTTCAACAACTAGGGAAACCCCTTCTCAGCGATTAGGAAAAGGCCGTTGCAGCCCAACAGGTGCCTCCCAGCGGAGTGTTGTGCTGAGCGCCAGGGTTCCAGAACGTCCGTGAGGGAACCGTGCGCCTTAACATGCAAGTCAGCGCGGCCAGCGCGCCAGCCAGCCCTGGCCCTCCTGCGCCAGCTGGGTGGGAAGGGGAGGGAGGAGGCAGCCCAGGCCCTGGGAGCTCAGGCTCCTGTGGGTGACAGCACGGATGGCCCAGAGCCCTGTGCCCTGGAGAACCGAGGGTGTGTGGGGGGTGGGGGGTGGAGGGTGAGAGAGGGCCCGGCCGCTTCCCCTCCCCCCTCTGGAATTCTGCAGGAGCCTGGAAGCAGGCCCGCTGGTCCCAGTTGTCAGCGCACCAGGCCCTGGCGGCTGCACGCAGGGTCTCCTGGACTAGAAACGGGCAGCGCCATAGCGCCTCCCGGTGGGGCGGTGGGGAAGTGCTGGCAGCCCCTTGTCTTTGCACATCTGGGGGACTTGGCTGTTTGTTGTGAAACGAATGGGTTTCCTTCCTCGGAGCTCAGAAAGACTCAGCTCTGCTGTCAGCACACGCGGCCTCGGCCTGTTCCCGAGCTCAAGCCTCTGCGTCCTCGCTTCTAGGATGGGCCATGCTGGACGCCCCCACGCCCTGTGGCCTCTTTTCCTCATCGGAACCTGCATTCTGTGTCTAATCAGTAGATTCCAGGGTTCAAAGGTTAACGGTCCCACCCTGCCCACTGCCCTCTCCTGTCCCTCCTCACACTCTGACCACATACTTCTGGGCCCCTCCCGGGTGTGATTAGGAAGCAGACCTGCAGGCCCTGTCAGCTCAAAGCCCAGGGCTGGCCCCGGGGACGGGCTGTGCACACGGTGAGCGGTGAGGCCCGGCAGCCAGCGGTGAGGGCGGGCGGTGAGCCGTGAGGGCGGGCAGCGAGCGGTGAGGGCGGGCGGTGAGCCGTGAGGGCGGGCAGCGAGCGGTGAGGGCGGGCGGTGAGCCGTGAGGGTGGGCAGCGAGCGGTGAGGGCGGGCGGTGAGCGGTGAGTCTGGGCACCCGGGAGGGGGTGGGCCAGGGCTGGTCAGGGAGGGCGGTGAGCCTGTGGCTGCTCTGCGGAGCCCGGGCAGCACCTTGCCTGCCTGCGAGGGATGCCATGCGCGGTGTCACCTCGTCTCTCCGACGTGCGCACGTGGCCGCTGCACGCGTGGATGGTGACCGTCAGCACTCCTTCCCTGTGACCCCGCAGTCCCTTCCTGCCCGCGGTGCTGCCCACCTGCACCCGCCGCCTCCACAGACAGGACCCTCCCACCCTCCCTGGCTCTGCTCACTGCTTCCTCCTCCAGGGAGCCCGCTCTGATGCCCCCTCTCAGGGCTTCTCCCCAGGACAGACAGTGAGTGCCAAACTGGCAGCGGCGAGAACCGTGCTCGGGGAGCTGAGCTATCGGGAGGGGGGGTGGGGGACGGGGAGCAGCGGGCCCGTCTGGCCCGATTCGGTGTTTGCAGGTTCCCAGTTGGTCTCTGGGCTACTGTCCCTAGAGGTGGCGCCGCGCGGCCGCTCGCAGAGCAGGGCTGGGTTTCCCCGCGGAGTCCACGTGGCCGCAGAGAGCCGCACGCTGCATGCGGCGGCCGGTCTTTGATTTTCGTGGGTGTTGGGAGCTTTCACGTTCCTGGGGAACGAAATCCGCCATCCTTTCTGTGGAAACCGCAGAAGAGAAAATGACTGGAATGACTGAGCAGAGCCGCGTTGGTGCCAGACACTCCTCTGCGGCATGCGGGAACCATTCCTGGGGCACGCACAGCGTTGGCTTGGGCGGCCCCCCAAATGGCGCCATGAACAAAACGAGGAGCACGTCTGTTAGTCTTCACGGGCGCTTCCCGGGTATTTTCTTTGGAGGACCTGGGACGTGAGGACGCGGTTGGAAGCGGCGGGGGCGGGGCGGGGGGGAGGGGGGAGGCGGGCAGCCTTCTCTCCTTGCGGATGTAAAAGCTGAGGCCGGGAGCTGGGGGCCGGGGGTGCAGGGCAGCCGGGCCTGAAAGGCTGGGGGAGATCTGGCCTGGCCACCTGCGGCCACAGGTGGAGGCTAAGTCTCGCCTTGGCTGGCCCCAGTCTCCTTGTCTCCAGTCGGAGATGCAGTGATGTCGCCGGCAGCCCCCGGAGGGAGGGCTGCGCAGGGTCGGATCCGCTGGGCGGGCAGGCGCCCTGTAAGCCCTTCCCGGCCTTTTTCTCGTAATCAGAACCCAGGCCCAGGAGGGTGCGCTCTTGACCCCAAAGGCTCTGTCCCCCAGTCGCCTAAAAAGCCGCCCCCCCCCCCCCCCCGAGTGTGACAGGAAGAGGCCTTCTGAGGAAGGGGGCTGGGCAGGGGTGTCAGAAGGACTGGGCAGGGGCCCAGTGGGGAGGCCACGGCTCCATGAACGGGGTTGCCAGGCCTGAGCCCCAGTTCTGGCTCAGCTGCTCAGCCACTGAGCCTGCCCAGGGCCAGGAGGCTCACCTGTAAATCCGGGCAGTTGCACAGCCACACAGGTCCCGGGGTGGGGGTGGGGCGGGGGGCAGGGGAGAGGTGGGGCGTGGAGGAGGTCAGGCAGGGTGGAGTCGCTCTCCAGTGTTAGTGAGCTCCCAGCCCGCACCCCGCTTCTGGTCCACAGGGCGGTGCGGGCGGGCCGTGCAGCTGCAGGTGTGTGGCCTGGCTGTGTGACTTTGGGCAAGTTACCTAACCTCTCTGGGCCTTTGGTCTCTCCCTTGTGAGCAATGGGATGCTGTGCCGGTGTCTTAGGAGAAGCACAGCCTGCACCCGCAGCGCCGGCGGGAGGACGGCACTTCCCACGGGGGGCCGCGGCCACCTCACTGGCGGCGTCACCTGGGACGGACGCCTGGCTGGTTCTTGGTCTTCTCAGCCGAGAAGGGACGGGATTTGAGCAGTTGAATTTCAAAGGCTCCTGTCTTTTCTCTGCAGGTGTTCCGTCCTTTGTGGTATTTATGATACTTGAAGCCCTACGCTTTCATCAGCGGTTTCCCAAACACCTCCTCGCCGCGGGATGGGAGAATGTGGTCAGAGCAGTCTCCCACTCGTGGTCTGCGTGGGCGCGGCTGGGCGCTGTGGCAGGCCAGGGGTGCGGGTGGCGGGGGCGGGGGGCGGCCCTGAGAGCTGTGTCTGGGACTGGAGGGGAGGTGCCTCCGTGGAGTGTCGGATTCGGTGAGCAGGGCCGGATTGGGTGAGGCGTCTCAGGCCCTCCGTCTTCATTGTAAGTCCGTTTGGCGGGGTAGGTGGGAGGGTGCCCCAGATCCCTGTGGCTTCAAACAGTCACTTGTCGTCAGGCTCATGGTTGGATGGGTTGACGGGACCCACCTGCCTGGCTCCCGCTGGGCTGGGCGGCGGTCAGATGGTGGGGCTGGAGTCATCCGAAGGCTCGTGCGGGTGGGGACACGGGATGGCTTGGGCTGCCCCATGTCCCTGTCTCTGCACGTGGCCTCTTCGTGTGGCCTGGGCTTCCTCACATCATGGCGGTTTCAAAGGACCAAAGTGGCAGCTGCCGGCCTCCTGCGCCCTGGACCCAGACTCTGGCACGGGGACACGTCAGCTGTGTTCACTGACGGGGAAGTCACAGCGCCGCGCCAGGGCCAGCCCAGCTCCCAGGAGGGCACGCGGCTTGCACCTCTCGCTGGGACGAATGCCAGCGCTTATGGCTTTTTCATCTTCTACGGTCACGGTCATGAGGGCTTCCCGGCACCAGCTGCTCCGAGGGCCTCAGGGTGTCCTAGGAGAGAGGTCTGGTACATCCCCTTTCACAGACGGAGAGGTAGAGGTGCGGAGGGGGAGGAGCCCTCTCGGGGGTCACAGGGAGGATGTGGGGGAGCCAGACTCCAACCAGGCCTCCCTCCCCAGACGTGTGTGAGCGACAGCAGAATAGCTCCTGGGATCTGCAGACTTGAGGCTCATCGGCGGAGGTTTATTCTGCACGTCCCGCAGGCTCCCCGCTGCGCCCCCCCCACGGGGCGAGTCTCGCAGGCGGGGAGCGCAGGCCCCCTCGCCCCACACTGGCCCCATCTCCCGGGTGCCCTGGCTTTGGCGGCTTCTTTTCTGCAGGCCGCCCCATCATGATTGAAAAAGCAAACCCGTAGGCTCTCTAGCGGGAAGCATGCGGCTCTGGTGTGGTTCAGAGCCAGGGCCAATTCCAGAGACATTTCGTGGCGAGTATTAATAAAAACAACATGCGCTTGGGTGTGTTTCCATAGAGACTCCCCACGATTTATGTCCCCGAGACGTCTGGGGATCCCACGGAGTAATTACCTTCCAAACATCCCCGGGATTCGCAGCCTCCGAAGCAGGCAGGGCTTCCTCCGGTCCGCTCCATCGAGGCGAGGTGGCCGGGTCTTTCAGGGCTGGAGAGGCCGCCGGGGCGTCAGGGCCCAGAACATCAGGCCCTCGGCTGCCGCCTCTGCCGTCGGGGGTTTAAAACTGAGTCTGCCTGCCGAGCACCGCTCTGGCTTTGCCGCCCAGTGGTGGGCGCTCAGGCCTTCACTGAGCCGGGCAGTGACCGGGCCCTCAATGCAGACGGCTGCCTGAGCTGCCGGGGCACACGGGGGGAGGGCAGGGTCCCGAGAGCGGCCACCACAGGCCGCGAGGAACACTGGTGAGGACGCGGAGCACCGAAAGGCTGGGTGCCCTGGGGTAAGGCCGCGCTTCGGACCCCGGCTTCTTCAACTGAAAGATGGGGTGTCAGGGTCATAGCCTTCCATTTGCACGTGACAGAGCCCAGGCCAAACTGGAACAAAGCAAGAGGCGTCTCTGACTTTGTGGAATGGAAAACCCCAGGGGGAGCGCTAGCTTCAGGCACGGCTTGATCCAGGGTCTCCATGCATGTCTCCGGACCGCTGACCTTTGCTCCTGCTCTCTCTCTGGGCTCTGCCGAGGGAAGGAGTTGGTTCTGGAGGAATTTGTTCCGTGAGGAGTCGTCATAAATTTTCCTAGAGAATTGAACAAACATGTTTTTTTTGTTTTTTTAAAGAAGTAAATGCATTTATAGTAACAGAGTGGAGGGTGGTTTGGGGACTATTGTTGTCTCGGCCAGTCATAGGGCATGGGAGCTGGAGGGGGAGGGGATGTTGGAATGCAGTCTGACCCAGCACCGCGAGGGGACTTGGATGCCACGGCTCTGCAGAGCGGGGCCAGTGCTCAGAGCCCTCGGTGAGTGTGCGTGTGCGTGTGCGTGTGCGTGTGCGTGTGAGCACTATGGGGCAGGCCGTGCCCTGACTCGGGGCCTTGGCCTCCTGCTTGCCCAGGAGTTCCAATCCCAGCTCGCCTCAGGGCCCCGCAGGGCCACGCATGTCAGCAGACATCGAGTGTGTGACCCATACCGCCCTGTGTGGCCCAGATTCAGCCCCTGAGATGCCAGTGTGTGGCCTCTGGGCAGGAGCTCTCGGCTGTGGGGAGTGTCCAACCGTCCACCCATCCATCCATCCAACACCCACTCATGCACGGCTCCAGCTTGGTGCTGGGAGATTACAGAGCTGAGCTGGAAATGGGTCAGGCGCTCACTCCAGTCCCCACACAGACACGTGGCCACTGCGCGGCCGGGGAAAGAGCTGTGGCCGCTCAGCACGGGAGGGGCCACTCCCGCGGGCGAGGGAAGGCCTTCCTCTCAGGAATCCCGCAGAATGAGGACGGGGAGTGGGGGGTGGGGGGGGGGCAGGAGAGCAGACTGCAGTGGGAGAGTGTGGGGTCTCCTGGGGGGACAGAGTGTTTCTGGACTAAGGGTTCGTTGCCCGCGGGCATCAACGCCTGGTAAGACGCGGAAGCAGCTGGCGTGTTAGGACGTGGACACGCCAGGACGCAGGAGACTTGTGCCCAAGGCCTGGCTGCCGATGGGCCAGGGGAGGCTTGTGTGGGGAAGTCATCAGGGCGGTGACTAAGGGGGTGAGGGCCGTGGTCTGTGCTGACTGGTCATCACTAGGGTCGGGGTCAGTGTCGGGGTCAGGGTCCCGGTGTCAGCCATGTCGCTTCGTCCGGTTTCGCAGCTTCCCTGGGCCTGGAGCTGAAACCCGAGGGCCTCCAGGTCAGCTCTCGTGTGACCAGCACTGTCTCTGGGGCCAGCAGACCTAGGCTTCCTTCCCCAGGTTATTTGGTGCCACAGACCCCGTTGTCCTGAGGGGTTACGGCTTTAAGGAGCGGGCGTGCAGGGGAGCAGGAGGCGGGCGGGGTGGGTGCTGGGGGAGGCCAGTTGGAATTGAAGAACAGAACGGGAAAAGGCCGCGTGACGGGGATGAAGGTTCTGAGCGGCTGCAGGCGGGAGGTCGTGGGGGGGTGGGGGGTGACTGGGCCGGAGGGGGGTGGGGGGTGACTGGGGCCGGAGGGGGTGGGGGGTGACTGGGGCCGGAGGGGGGTGGGGGGTGGCTGGGGCCGGAGGGAGGTGGGGGGTGGCTGGGGCCGGAGGGAGGTGGGGGGTGGCTGGGGCCGGAGGGGGGTGGGGGGTGGCTGGGGCCGGAGGGAGGTGGGGGGTGGCTGGGGCCGGAGGGGGGTGGGGGGTGGCTGGGGCCGGAGGGGGTGGGGGGTGGCTGGGGCCGGAGGGGGTGGGGGATGGCTGGGGCCGGAGGGGTTGGGGGGTGGCTGGGGCCGGAGGGGGTGGGGGGTGGCTGGGGCCGGAGTGCATTCGCGGTGCCGGGCGGGGCTGCAGGCGGTGAGTGCTGAGCGGAGGGTTGGACCCCCGGCCAGGCTCCCCTCTTTCTCACGCAGGCCCCCGGCTGTGGAGCCGGGCCCCATGACAGGTCACTGGTTTGGGGCCCAGCGGGTCGGTGCTGGGTTGGGCTGGTCAGCCTGGGAGACTCACTCAGAAACACCCAGGCCACGCCCGGCCCGTGCGGCTCGGCGGCTGAGCGTCCGTCCGTCCATGAGCCAGGAGATCAGGGCTCGGTCCCCAGTGAGGGGCGTGCGGGAGGCAGCGATCAACGACTCCCTCATCGTGGATGTTTCTCTCTCCCTTCCTCTCTCTGAAATCAGGAAAGCATTGAAAAAGCAACAGCAGGACAGGAGGGGCAAAGCTCCGTGCAGACTTCCCAATAACTTACGTGGACAGCTCACCCCACAGAGGGCAGCTGGCCCCTCCTCAGGGGAGGCCGTGCTCCGAGATGTCCTCCATCGGGGCGCGGGGTGGCAGGGCGAAGACAGGAACCGTCCCGTGGAGAAACCGGGCACCACCACGACCTCCGGGGGACCCGGGTCCACATCACGTGACGGGTCATGTGACAGCAGGTGCCCTGGACCCGGGCGGTGAGAGGGCACCTCTGCGGCCTTCTCCCGAGAACCAGCACCTCAGTCTGGTCTGCGGGAAACATCCGAGGGTCCCACCGCGGGCCTTTGGCCGACACCTGAGCGCTCAGAGCCGAGGCTGAGGGCGCGAAGGAGGTGGAGTCCGAGGACGGGCCGCGGCCGGGCCCAGGGCCAGGACGGCCGGACAGGACGTGGCATGTGTGGGGGGAGCGGCCCTGGGCAGGAAGGGATCCTCAGGCATAAACGGTGAGCCCGCGTGACTGTGGGCCCGAGGGCACAGGGCAGCCTCGCTGGCTGGCAAGCTGCGGTCGCGGCCCCCACTGGGCTGCAGCGTTCGCGGGGAGCGGTGTCGCGCAGGCCCTCGGTGCGGCTGCCTCAGCCCTGCCCCCGGTCTACCCTGCTCTGGCAGGAAAGGTCCCTCAAGCACGCAGGTCAGCCCCTTCCCGCTTGGGCAGAGGCGCCCCCAACCCCACCATGAACCAGCCCTGGGGAGGCAGCTGGGTGTGGGCGTGGCTTCCCAGAATGCAAAGGTGGCTCCTGGGGATGCTCTACCCTCTTCCTCCCCTCCCCTCTCATCCTTCCCCTCTCCTTCCTCTCCTCTCCCTTCCCCTCCCCTCCCCTCTCATCCCCTTTCATCCTTCCGCTCCCCTCTCTTCCCTTCCCTCTCCTTTTCCCTCCCTGCTCCCCTTCCCCCTCCCTTCGCCCCCAGCCTCTCCCATAGATGCAGACAGGAGTCTCTCCTCTGTGTAGGTCAGCGAGGGGGTCGCATGGAGGGCTGTTTGTGGGTGCCACACTGGGTGGGACTGCCTCTGGCATCTGGTGGGTGGAGGCTGCTACCCATCCCACGATGCCCAGGCCTCTCAGAGAACTGTGCCAGTGTCCCGGGGCTCTGTCTGAGGGTGCCGGTTCGGTTCTGTTCGAGGAGGGTGCAGGCCGGCTGGGCCGAGATGGGCCTGCCTGAGGGCCCACATTCCGCGCCGGCAGCGGCGTCCTGCCCAGGCCCCGTGCTTGCACCCGGGAGAAGCTCGCCCGGCCCAGTGCGTGGTGCGCTGGGCCCTGCGGGGAGTCGACCGGCCCTTGCACACCGCCCTGGGGCAGGCGCTGGGACTCCCGTGCCCGCTGTACAGGCGGGAGGCTGCGGCACAGAGAGGGTAAGGAGCTTGCTCACGTCACACAGCCAGCAGGTGGCCGAACTGAGCTTGGAACCCAGGCCCTCTGGTCTGGAGGCCGTGGCTGTGCCCAGTGGGCCTTTCCCACAGGGACCCCGAGGTCTCTCTCAGGGCTCTCCACCTGCAGGGAGGCGGGGGGGGGGGCACGCTGGGGGAGGAAGCTGTGGGAGGGCCCTCCACCCCGCGCGGTGCTGTTCCCCACATGTCGCCCACGCTGTCCTTGGTGTTTGCGGCCGAGTGTGGGCGCCAGCTCCGGCCGCTGGTCCGTGGCCCGAGGCCGTGGCATCATGGAGGCAGCACGCACAGGCACTGCCATTAATTCGCGGCTCCGGGCGTTCCTGGGGATTGGAGCCGCTCAGCGGGACCTCTCAGCCCTGGGCGAGAGTGGGTTTTACATCACTGTAGGCAGGAGGTGGAGCAGGCCATTATCAGAACGTGCACATCACCGGCCTCTGTCCCTCCGGCCCTGCAGGTGGGCAGCCGTGTTCCCGCGCAGAGCGGCGGCCTCCCGGGTCCCTGAAGACGCTGTGGCCACGGCAGGACAGGCGCACCTGCGGGTGTGGGCGCGGCAGGCAGCTGGGTTTGGTGGGGCTTGCGCAGGGGCGGGGTGTGATGGGGAGGGGACCCGGGACCGGGCCAAGGGGGAGCATGGAAGAGGCAGCCATGCGGTGTGTGTGGATCTGTGCCTGGCCTGGGGTTCCTCCGAAGCGAGGCCCCTTGGACCCGCGCTGGGAGGGCCGTCAGGCGCCACCTCTGGCTGTGCCCAGCAGCCCCGTTAGTGCGCGCGTGTCTGCGCCTGCGTGGCCGGGCCGGGAGATGGCATTCATCGCGTGCAGGTCACGCCCCGAGAACTGATCCCCTGTCCCGCCTGACTCCCTCCTTCCCCCGAGTCCCAGGTGGATGACACCGCACAGAACCTCTCTTTAAACAGTCCCTCAAAAGCTCTCACTTGCAGTCGGTCCCCTGAGTGGTCAGCCGCACGTACTCTGCGTGAAATACATCCCGCTATTAAGGAGGCGGCAATTGGTTCTTCAATCGTGGCGGGTCGGGAACCAGGCCCCGCGGCAGGCGCCCGCGTCGCCGGGGTGAGAAACGAAAGGAAGAAGACACCCGCTGGCCCGGCCTTCGCCGCAGCGTCCCTGGAGGCCACCGAGGGCCAGCTGTGGCCAGGCCAGGACCCCCGGGCGCCGCCCCCCCTCGGCCCACCCGACCTTGTGAAGAAAGACATTGGTGCACCGGGCGCTGAGCTGCCATTCACTGGCCTTGTGCGGAGGGGAATTGGTTTGTGTAGGAAATGCGGGTTGCACTTAATTCCAGGGAAAAACCCCAATATTGAAAAATGCATTTTGTGTGCATGCCAAATAGATGAGCGAGGCATAGGGGCCCTGGGAGAGGAGAGGTGTGTGAGGAAATCGGTGTTGGAAAACCGTGTTAATGCGGTGGGACGGCCAGAATGAACGCTCTAAAGGGCCCCAGCAGAAATGCAGGGTCAGAGGCGTCGCCCCCTTCTCCGCCCAGCCAGTCTGTGCTCAGCATTCGGGGGGGTGTCACAAAGGCCACCTCCTCCAGGAAGCTCTCCTGATTTCCCCTCTCTTCCTGTTGAAACTCGTCAGCACTCTGCCGTTCTTCTTTGCAGAGTGGCAGGAGACGCTGCTGCTGCCTCCCTCCCTCTGCTCGGCTCACTCATCCCCCCACCCCTCCCCTGTGCACCGAGGGCCAGCCCTGTGCCCTGGCTGAGCCCTGGGGTAGAGGGGTAACATGGGTCCCCGCCTCTCAAACGTTCCGTGTGGTGTGGGGGACACAAGACAAGAAAGAAACGGACAGCTGGGATTCCCAGGTGCCTGCTGTTGGGATGGCTCATTAAGGAAATGAACCGGCCTCAGGCTGCCCGTGGGGGTGAGGGGGGCGTTCTCGGAGGAGGGGGCCGAGAGTGTGCGGAGCCCTGGGCACCCTGGCAGTGACCTCCAGGGCGCCCCTCAGGACCCGGAGCCACGGGAGCCACCGGGCTGTGGCTGACTGCGCCCCTTTGGTGGGTGGACTCGCCAGGTGCGTGCCAGCAGTGTGAGTCCAGGGCACAGCGTGGAGGCCGTCGGCTGTGCGGGGCGGGCGCGGGACGGGCTGCGCACAGAGCCGCGGAGGCCTCCTCCCGGGGTGCAGCACGTGCGTGTGGCTCTCCCTCAGGCGCCCTCAGCACATGTGGCTGGGTGTCCTGTGCGGCGGCCCGCTCCCCGTCCGTCCCCACAGGCCCCGCTGGCCTCGGGGTCTCTCTCCCGGGTCAGACTGCAGCCTGAGTGTGTTCTCCTCTCAGATGCCGCAACAAGGCACCGCACTCGGGACTTAAAGGAGAGGCTTCTGCTCACAGTTCACGAGGCTGGAGTCTGAGCTCGGGGTGCGGGCAGGGCCTGCACCCTCCGAGGCTCCGGGCCTCCGGGTGTCCCCGGCCTGTGGCCACTGCGCTGTCTCCCCAGCGTCCAGTCTCCCCTCTGTCTGCAATGGCCTTTCTGTCTCCTAAGGACACTTGCCAGGGATTTAGGCTCCACCCAGGCAGTGCAGGCTGCTGAGTCTCCGAGCCACATGGCAGAGACTTTTTCCAAATAAGGCTGCGTCCCAGGGACGGGTATGAGGTGTGGGCCCAGATGCTGGGGCTGCCGCTGCCCCTCAGGCCTCATCCCGCAGATACTCCCCGGGACCGTGAGCCAGGCCCGCGGGGTTTGCAGGGCCTAGAGGTGAGCCGAACCCGCTCCGTAGCACCAGCTTCTCTGGGCACTGGTGCTGGCAGGTTCCCCACCACTGAGTTTGAAAGGGTTGCTTGGTGACAGTGCCCCTCGCAGGTGACCTTCATGCGGGGGAACCTTGCAGGCCGCACGCCTCGGGGTCGGAGCCGGCGGTGCCGGCCTGTGGAGAAGGCGTGTTTCAGGGGGGACCCTCGTGGTCTGCGCGGCCTGAACGGGACCTGAGTCGTGGGTCTGGCTGGGGGCGCCCGAGAGCCAGCCTTGTCCTGCTGTCTGGTCCCCCGTGGGTGGCCGATGGCCTTGGAGGACCCCCGGGAGCTGAGTTGGTCACCTTTGTGGAAGGAGCTAGAAATCAGAGTGAGCTTGGTGCCCGCCCGTAGTAGCCGCCCAGCGGACCCTGCCGCCCCGTTCACAGGATGCTCTGGTTCTTCAAATAGCTTCGCTCGTCCACCTGACAGCTGCCAGGCACCCCTTCTCCCCCATCCGACAAGCACAGTGGCCGACTAATGGAAGGCATTGGAGCCAAAGGCAGACGGGCACGTCTCACCGAGTCATCCTTAGCAGTAACAGCGGCGACTCGCTGAGAGCCCGCGCCAGGCACGTCCCTGCTGCTCATCCCGGGCTGTGCCGTGAGGCCCGGTGCGTCCTCAGGCCTCCCCGTTGGGTGAGGGGGGACTGGCTGTGAGCCAAGGAAGCTGAGATGTGCAGGGAGCACCGAGGAAGTGCCATGCCAGCTCTGGGGCCGGGAAGGATCACGGAAGCCTCCCAGGAGGAGGTGATGGCGGACCCGTGGGTGGGAGCTGAAGGGAAATGGGGCTTTGTGAAGCGGTGGAGTTAGGGTCTCCAGAGACAGGTGCCCCTGGAGAGGAGGGGGCGGAGGTCTGAGACACAGGGCCACGGAGGGGAAGCCGTGAGCAGATGGAGGCAGAGCCTGGGGTGCCACTGCCAGGATTCCAGAGATTGCTGGGAGCCACGGGGAACGAGGAGAGGCCTGGGCGACCCCCTTACGGCCTCCCGAGGAGCCACACCTGGATTGCAGCCCGTGGCCCCAGTTTCAGACGTCGGGCCTCCAGAACGCAGGAAAGGACGCGTTTGTTGTCCTGAGCCCCGCTACGTGGCGATCGGCGCCCAGCCCCAGGAAGTGAGTGCCGTGTAGGTTTTCAGTCTCGTAGTCTAGCCAGACGCCCATGCCGCCAAGGACCCTGCCTGCTGGGGGGGGGGGGGCAGTGCACCCAGAACTCTACCTGCTGGCGGGGGGCAGCCATGGGCGGTGCACCGTGCGAGCTCTGATGCCAGAAATCACTGCCGTGCCCGGTGCGTTCCCTGTACAGGACGAGCTGAGCGGGAGCAGCCCTGGAAGCTGCTGTGCCCACCCCTCTGTGGTGCTACGTGGTGCCACATGGTCACAGTGCGGCCTGGCCTCTGTCCCCCAGTGCGGGACCCATGCTCCCCTCCCCCCGGACCCTGAGCTCCGTGGTCCTGCCCACTCCCTCGCAGGTTCCACCCCCACATCACGGCTGGGGCCTCGCTGCTGTTAGGAAATGGTTGCTGAGAGCGCTGAGCCTGCAATTAGGATGCGCCCGCCACCAAGCCCCTAAAACAAGATCCTTCTGGGTCCAGTGTCCTCGGAGCCGCTGTGGGAGGTGACGGCCAGAACAGGGATTCGGCTTCTTTCTGACGCGTTTCACCAAATGGGAAACGAGGAGGCAGAGATGTCAGGACGTGAGGACGTCAGGGGGAAATGGCTGTATTTTCCGAGTTAGAGTCACTCCCCTCACCCCCCACTGGGGAGTGAAGTCCATGGTTGGAAACCCAGCCCTTTGGCTCTGAGCTGGGCCCCGGCACTGAGAGGAATTGAAGGGCTGTGTATGATAACGATGTCCTCCCAGTATCACCCATCCATCCACCCATCCACCCACCCACCCACCCACCCACCCATCCATCCAGCCATCCATCCATCCATCCATCCACCCACCCATCCATCCATCCATCCATCCATCCATCCATCCATCCATCCATCTATTCACCCATCCATCCACCCATCCATCCACCCATCCATCCACCCATCCATCCACCCACCCATCCACCCATCCATCCATCCATCCATCCATCCATCCATCCACCCACCCATCCATCTATTCACCCATCCATCCATCCATCCATCCATCCATCCATCCATCCATCCATCTATTCACCCATCCATCCATCCATCCACCTATTCATCCATCCATCCACCCATCCATCCACCCACCCACCCACCCAGCCAGCCATCCACCCATCCATCCATCCATCCATCCATCCATCCATCTATTCACCCATCCATCCACCCATCCATCCACCCATCCATCCACCCACCCATCCATCCATCCATCCATCTATTCACCCATCCATCCACCCATCCATCCACCCACCCATCCATCCACCCATCCATCTATTCACCCATCCATCCACCCATCCATCCACCCACCCATCCATCCATCCATCCATCCACCCACCCATCCACCCATCCACCCACCCACCCACCCATCCACCCATCCATCCATCCACCCACCCACCCACCCATCCACTCACCTATCCACCCATCCATCCACCCATCCATCCACCCACCTATTCACCCATCCATCCATCCACCCATCCATCCATCTACCAACCCATCAGTTTATTCTTCATCCACGCCCACGCCTGACACTCTGGTGTGCACTGGGCAGGCATAGAAGAGTGAAGCATAGCTCTTGCTAAGGGAATAGGGGGTTTCCATGACGACAACAGGCCAAACCCCAAATGCGGAGGCTTTTGCAGGAAGCATGGCCATGGGCGGGGGTGCTCCTCCCGGCTGGCCTTCCTGCTCCTGCCCTGGCCCCTTTGGCCTCCTCTGCGCTCAGCAGCTGCGGGGAACCTGTGACGAGATCATCCTCTGCTTCCAAGACCTCACCTCTGTGCGGCGAGCCCAGAGTGGCTCCTAGCTCTCTCAGAGAAAGAGTCACGTGATCCTAGTGGACCACTAGACCCTACAGGATCCAGTGTTCATTTCCTTCGATCTTGTCTCCTGCTCCTCTTCCTCCCAACCCTCCTGGCCTCCTTACTGCTCCTTAAAAAAAAAAAAAAAAAAAAAAAAATCTATACATCCACATTTTATTGATTTCTTACAGAGAGGAAGGGAGAGGGATAGAGAGTTAGAAGCATCAATGAGAGAGAAACATCCATCAGCTGCCTCCTGCACACTTCCCACTGGGATGTGCCCGCAACCCAGGTACATGCCCTGGACCGGAATCAAACCTGGGACCTCTCAGTCCGCAGGCGGACGCTCTATCCACTGAGCCACACTGGTTAGGGCTCTTGTTTTTTTTTTTTACAAAGATATCAAAGCAGCATAAACATAAAATAAGCAAGAAAACAAGGTGGAGCTAAGGCCAGGCTCAGCACGTAAAAGGCTTGCTTCACCGCTGACGGCGGGCCGCAGTGGGGCCCCGCGCTTCCGAGCAGGTGGAGCGAAGAGGCAAAGGGGCCGATGCAGCAGCGCAGTGGTTCAGACGCCAGTGGCTGGCGGGGGGACCCGTCCTGGGGTCCATGCAGTGGCCAGTTTCGTTCTGTGACCTAGAACAGCTCAAATTGCACTTTGGGGGCTGAACCCACGTCCCCTGAGTGCCCAGGTCCCGGGGGGGCTCTCCCAGAGGCCCCGACAACCAGTTCCAGGGCGCTGCTCCCACCTGCGTGTCAGGAGGCAGGAGCCAGGGTCCAGTCCAACCTGGTTAAGGTTCCCACCTGTGCCTCAGTTTCCCTTTTGTGAAAGGCAGACCACGTGCCACTGCAGTGAGGACTGAAGGTTCCCCCAGCGCCTGGCCCCCCGGAACTGCCAGCAGCAGGCACCCGACCAGAGCTGCGTAACTGAGTTCAGGGGGGCCCAGCCGTGGGCCATTCGTCCCGCCTCCCGCAGAGCCTGGAGAGCCAGGACAGCGGAGTGAACACAGGCCCGCCACCCCCCCGCCCCGCACCCCAGGCGCACGTCCCCTCCCGCTGTGCCCTGGCCCCGTGTCGTGTCCCCGGATCTCGGGAACACGGCCCGCGGACGGAGGCGCAGGAGGCCGCCCAGCGGGGACCACGAGGCCGCTGGCGTCCTGTTTCCGTGCCGGTCTCCGGTGGCAGCGAGCGGTGGTCGCTCTTGAGGCGGGACTGCGGTTTTGGGGGAAATCAGTGTTTCTCGGGGGCACCGCCGCCCGTCCCTGCGTGTCAGCAGCGCTGGCTGGCGGCCGCACACCTCGCTCCTTTCTCTGTAGCCCCTCGTCTGGGGGTCGGGTCACTTCACTCAGGAAGGTCTGAACGCAGCGGCTGCGCACTGGAGCCTTTGTCTCTTTCTCCTGTCCCCTCCCCCTCCCCCTCCCCGCCCCCCCCCCCCCCACCCTCCTCCTCCATGCACAAGGGCTTTCTCGGGAGTGTCCCGGCCTCCGAGGGCTGTAGCTGGTTCTTGCCCCCTGGGGGACTTGTGGGCGCCATCGAGCCACTGTGTGGGCAGTGACATGAGCGCTGGGTGGCAGCCTGGCGGTCCCTGGCGAGGTGTTCTGTTGGGAACAGTTGTGCCAGATCACCACCGCCTGTCCCTTCCCTCCTGGCATGCTCCTCATGGACTCATCACCGGGTGGCCTGGAGGGTTCCGCTGTCCGCGGTGGGGGCTGGGCGCTCGCTGCCTCTTACTGCTTTTCAGTTGGAAGCGAACGTGGAGGGGCCACCCGGGGGCCCGGCTGTGGCTGGGCACGGTGTCCGCTCAGGGCGCCCACCGTGTGGGGCCCAGGCTCCCCACGGGAGGGTGCTGTGCCTGGAGCTCCAGCAGGAGGGACCCCACCTGGCGCTCCCACAGAACCTGGTTTCGCCGCTGGGCCCTGCCCGTGTCTCGGCTCCGGGACACCTCTGTGGCCCCGTGTCCAGGCCGCCCAGTGCCCGGAGCTGGAGTGGCTGCTGATGGGAGATGACACCGAGGCTGCTGCTGTGCCTGACTGTGGCCCGGGCCCCTCTCTTCACCGCCTTTAATTGCCGGCTCCCCGCGGCGCCAGCCGTTCCGGGGCGCGGAGCTTCGCCAGGGCGCGGGCGGCTGGAGGGCCTGCGGCCCTTTAGCAGGGAGGCCGCTCCTGCTGCTCGCCGCAGTGCCCGGTTTGAACGCGTAAGCCCCTGCGATGCCTCGTTAATTCTGAATGCAGAGGACTGGCAACCACAGAGTATAAATGAACTCGGCCCGTATCACTGGGTCGTTGGGTGCCCTAAACCACTTTGACTTAACGAGCGTGTGGCTGCATATTCTAGCGGTCACCAAGCGGCCTGCTCTGTTCTTAGCTCTCCCATCGCCACGGGGGGGGGGGGAGCGGGAAAAGCGGGGTCAAGGGCAGCAGTGCTGGCCTTAGCCCCTGACTGGAGGCCTCCTTGGCTTGTGGCGGCCACCTCTCTGCCCCCTCTGCATGTGGCCTTCCCCTCCTCTGTCTTCTTGGCGCGTCTCCTTTGAGGACGCTTGTCCGAGGGTGTGGGGCCCACTGGTGGTCCATGGTCTCCCCTCCGGATCCTCACGGAACGTCGTAACATCTGCAAAGACCCCTTGTCTGCCCGCGGTCACATGGCAGGGCCTGGGAATTGCGACGTGGACACCTTCTGCAGGGGCCCCACCCAGCCCCACGCGGCACGCCATCCCACACCCTCCCGCTCCGCGGAGGGCCGAGCCGGTGGTGGATTCCCCGCACAGAGCACCCCCCGCCCTCCAGCTTTCCGTGCACTTTGCATCCAGACCCCTGAGTCCGTGACAGCTGGGCACCGTGTGTGCCGTGGCATTGCCCCGGGCGGCCTCCTTCCCCGAGGGATTCTGGAGCCTTCTCTCCTTCGGGGTTTCCCTTTGCAGGAGACCCGGGCTGGGCGGCTCCTCCCGGCCCGCCGCTGGCCAGATAATTTTACAGTTTCACGTTCATCCAGTAGATCATTTGTCTTTTTTTTTTATTTTTTAAAGAAAGATCCTACAATGCAGGGATTGACTGCCTTTAATTTGACACTTGAGTGAGAGGGGAGCAGCTTCCTAGGAATGCAGAGGCTCGGGCCTGCAGCCTCCTGTAGGGCGGGTGGGAGAGGAGCCCAGCGGCTGGATCACGTTGGCGGTAAGGCCGCTTCCGCCGCGGTTCTTCAACGCGGTTTCTTGTTTGGAGGGCGGTGTTTAAATCGGCCGCAGAGAAGCGGGTGAGGCCAGCCCTGAGCCCTTCCTGCAGCGCGTCCAGTGCCCTGGCAGCCCGGAGGAGGCTCACGAGTCCGGCTCAGAGGGCAGGACCCCCGGAAAGCCATCCGGCTCCATCCACGCGTTCAGACCGCGGTCCCCGGGGCTCGGGTGCAGGCTCAGAAATTCAGAAACACAGCATCTGAGTTAATGAGTTCATCGGCAGAAAAGCTCGGTGGGGTCGCGGGGGTCGCCACCCACATTCTCAAGCACCGCCGCCTTGGGCCCAGGAGGCTCCTGCTCCGCCTGCACGCAGGGGTCTGGCAGGGGCCCGCCCAGGCTGCTGGCCGCCTTGTCCCGCTCCCTGGCAAGGCTCTGGTTGCTTTGGAGGCAGGGACGGGGTGAGGGGTCTGTCTCAGGCCGCTCAGGGTGCTGTCGCAAAATGCCGTAGCCTGGGGCCTCCACAGCAGACTCAGTGCTCCCAGCTCTGGAGGCTGAAGTTCAAGGTCAAGGTGCCGAGCTGCTGTTGCTGGGGAGGGCTTCGTTCCCGATGAGCAGCCAGCGGCTTCTCGCTGTGCGTTTGCGTGGTAGAGAGAGGTCTTTCTCTCTTCCTCTTACGAGGCCGCGGGCCTGTGGGCCCCACTCCAAGGACCTCCTTTAACCTGAATTACCTCCTGCGAGCACGGTGCGGGCTAGGTCTTCAACGTGTGCATTCTGGAGGGGACTCAGCGCAGTCCCTGGCAGCGCTGCTGGCGTGAGTCCTTCTTGCTTGAGGAGTCTGCTGTCCGGCCCGGGTGCCCCCTCCTTCAGGAAGCCCTCCCTTCTGGCCCCTGGGTGCCCTGTGCGGCCCTGGGTCATGGCCTCTGTTGACTTTATCCGTCAGTTAGTTCTTTGCCTCCTGGCACTCAAGTTAGACGTTGGGAGGCTGGTGATGGGAACACACCACCCTCCAGTGTGGGTGACCCAGCGCTGTCTCCGAGCCCGGACGCCCAGGGGTAGCTCGGCGGGTATTCTGAGAGATTCTGGCTGCTCTCAGGATTAGCAATTGAGCCCATCTGATTCTGTGGTTCACCATCCTCTCTGGGCCTTTGTCTCTCTGCCTGGAATGGCCTCCTTCCCTTCTCTTTGGCCCCCTGTTCTTGGGGTTCAGCCTGGTGTTTCCTCCTCCAGGAAGCCTTCCAGGGTGCTCTGCTCAAGCTCACTGCGTTACCATCAGTGCCTGCTGCACAGCCTGGCTCTCATCCCCGTTGCTGCTCAGTGGCTGCCACCGAGCGGTGCCCGGTAACATCTATTGATGGAATGAAGTGCCCCCCCCACCCCACCCCCCGCCGCCGTGCCTGGGACAGTCCCTGCCACCGAGTGGGCGCTCAGTTAATGTTTGATGAATTGGATTAATTGACGTCGGCAATGCAGAACCGCAGCCACTGCCAGAAACACGAGCTGCCGTTAATGAAGCCCCAGATCCGGACGTTAGGGAAACACCACGATTTAGGCAAAGGTCTCCATGCGGCCTCCGCGGGACTCCCTCCGGCTCGGGCGGGTCCGGGCTCCCTCCGCGGCAGCCCTGCAGGGTGGAAGCCAGGACTGCTGCGCTGGGGGCGGGAGACACACGGCACTTTGCAAAGAGAGAAGGAAGCTCCCGCCCCTCCCGGCCTCAGGTGCTGCCAGCCTGGCCGGGCCACTGTGCCCGCAAAGGACTCTCACACGGTTCTCATCACCACCGTCACCTCACCGGGAGCCGGCTGACTGCCACAGGGAGAAGGACAGTCCCCTCTGACTGCTAGGAAGGCGGCTGCCAGAGGAGGCCTGGCCCTCCTGGGAGCCTCGGGAGGGCACCCGGGGCGCCGGAGCTTGCTTTTGCCTCCTCCAGGGGCTCTGCGGGAGGGCCCAGGGGCTCATGGGCAGGTGGGGGACCCCGGGCGGGTGATGGCTGAGGTGGGTTGATTCCCGTATGGCCCAGCATCCCTGCCCGGGAGTTTTGGTTTCTGTTTCAGGATCTCTTCTTACAGGCCAGATTTCATGTTGCTGTAGTCTACTCCGAAGGAAATACGTGGAATAAAAACCTCTTACCTCCCCCCCCCCCCGCCCCCCGCCAAGTTTTCCTTCTAGAAGGGCCTGAGCCCTCGGGCGGGGTCCGCTCCCACTTTGTAAGGGGAAGAGGAAACACCCTGGGGAGCTTCAAGCTGGCGTTCTGCTGGGTTAGAGAGTAAACATTACTACGGATCTGGTGTGGAATGACAGGGCACTGAAACATTCATCTGGGTTTGGCTCTCCTTGCAGAGGGCCTAGAGCAGGGGTCGGCAGACCGCGGCGCGCGAGCCACATGCGGCTCTTCGGCCCCTTGAGTGTTCTAACGCCGCTTCTTCAAAATAGACTCGCCCAGGCCGAAAACCGACTTCTGCGCGTGGGCCACGAAGTTTCAGCCGCCCTGTACGTGCGCGCCCGCACGTGGCATTTTGTGGAAGAGCCACACTCAAGGGGGCCAAAGAGCCGCATGTGGCTCGCGCGCCGCGGTTTGCCGACCCCTGGCCTAGAGGATGGATTTGAACCTGATAATGACTAAGTGTTGTTTCTTTATTTGAAATGTATCTCTTAAAAATGTGACTGTATTGCCAATCTGAGGAATGTTAATTGCTTGTAACCTAAAAATTGAGGTTTCTAAGGGTTAAGAGTTCTGACCAATTGGAAAGAAAGGGGATCGTTTGGGCAATAGAAGGCAGGAGGCGTGGGGTGCATTGGGGAGGGAAAGGAAGTGAGCTCTGAAGCCGGTTTTTCTGAATGGGGAGGTCTGTGAAAGTTGTGGAAGAGAAATCTCCAAAGGAAAATTATAGGCAATCCGAATAATAAGCTTAATCATTAGATAAGTGAACCTAAACTAAGCGAATACAGACTGTGTTCAGTCCTTTTCCAGGCTGTTAAAAGGGAAGAAGTTTTCCCTGTATTTGCCTAGGAAGCAGAAGTTCTATAAACTCTTCAAATAAGGTTACATTGTGTTATTTCAATCAGGTGCTTGGTTACTTACTGATCTACCTGGTGGGAACTGACGTTTTGCTAGACTACGTTTGTGTTTAATGCCTTTTTGTCACTTTGGATGAATAACCTAATTCTGTTTCATAATAATAAGGATGGTATACACTGAGTGGCCAGATCCTTATGATCTCTGAATGCATAATAATCTGGCCACTCAGTGTGTGTGTGTGTGTGTGTGTGTGTGTTAGAGGCCCGGTGCATCAATTCGTACATGGGTGGGGTCCGGCCAGCCTGGCCAGCGGGGAGGGACATGGGCGGTTGGCCGGCCTGCCTGCTGGTCGAACTCCTGGTCGAGGGGACAATTTGCATATTAGCCTTTTATTATCTAGGATACACACTGAGTGGCCAGATTACTATGCGTTCGGAGATTGTAATCATCTGGCCACTCAGTGTATAATCTTTTGGTAAAATAAGTTTGACAACCTTCCCAGGGTTTAATTTTAAGAAATATTTTTTTGACCTAGAATTGGTTTTCGGTCATTCCAACAGGCCCTGGAATGCCTAAGGATTTGTTTTCTCTCCTTATGAAGGGAAATTTTATATTTTAGGCACATGGGAAGCTTTGCCAAATAAAGAAATAATTGTCGCGACCTGTGCGGCGGGGTTCAGGATCTGATGGAGGGGCCGACGCGCAAATGAAAATGCTATATAAGAAATACGAATTTAGAAGGCATTGGGTACTGGGGGCGGAGGGGACTCTTTTGTGAAGAGCACACTGACCTCTGGCTGGTCCGCTATTTATGTACTTGAATGCACATTTGCCCTTTAGCAATGCATACAGGCATATCAAAGGTAAAGTTTGGTAAACAGTAAAGGGAGTATCAGGTTAGGGAATTGCTGTGAGCCACACTATCTCAACAGACGAGGTGCTTAGCATCAGCCCTGCTAAGGCCCAAGGTCCATCGGCCTTCCGCATTCCTTGGTTGCACTCGCATGATAGTATCGGCAGTGGGTGGCTTCCCACAAATAGTAACTATATTCTATTTATACATGCAAAATAGATGTCAAAATATCCAGGAGTCTATACATTTATCTGGATTTATGGAAGTACTGGCGAGTCAAATCAGGAGAAACAAAAATTGATTATGGAACTGAATGAGTAGAAAGTAATTATACAGTTTTTGTACTTTTGTTGAAAGTATTGCTGATTTTTAACTTTTGTTTTTCAGACATAAGGAAACTTGTTTCTTTTCTTAAAGCAATTTGGTAAATTATCTATTTTTCTCCCTACCCGATCCCTCCAGAATTTGATAATTCTTAATGAGTGAGTCATGGCAGTATGTTTCTTTGCATGAATTCAATAAGACCAGTTTCCAATTGTGGTTTTATTAACCAAGACTTTGACTGGAATGTCATGTCTGAGACAGACATGCCCAGACGCTGGGTGTCACCAGAAAGCTGTAAGGAATGGAAACTGACCTTGAAGCCAACATGAGCACCTTGGAGAAATAGCCTGGTGCCTTGCTGGGTCAGCAGTGCACGGCGATCTTTCCAGGCGAGGAACGCAGGCTGCTCTCCTGAGAGAGGGCAAGGAAGGAACCTCAAGACATTCTGGGAACCTCAGGGACATGAGGAATTCACCGAAGTCTACAGGAATTGCAGGAAACCTGATGGCAGCTGGTGGCTCAGCTTCTTCACCCCGAGGGGCTAATTAAAGCTCAACCATCCAGCAAAGCAGATTTTTTAAAAAAGGAATATATGACCAATTGCTATTCTTATTGTGTTCATGCAAAACATCAGGCCAAGTTGAAACTAGACTTAATACATGCGGCAACAGACAGAGCCCATGAAGAGTGTGGGGTGTGGGGCAGGGTGGTCTGGGAGGCAGGGGGACTGGTGCAGGCAGATACAGGGCTGGGCCTTCCACAGAGCCAAGGCCTGTGGGGGCTGGGGGCCGACAATGCCAGGACTGGGTCCTGTGGAGGAACAGGGGCTGGGCCGGGTGCGGGGAGCAAGGAGGAGGAGGAGGCTGTGGAGGAGGAGGAGGAGGCTGGGACCAGGCGAGCACAGGGAGCGCCCGCTGAGTCCTGGGACTGAGCCCGCAGCCAATGGGGGCCATTCGCAATTTCTGGACAGAGGTGTCCGAGCCCCTGCAGATGTCACGGCTGTGAGCGCCTTGGGCCAGTTCGATTTCATTCCCCAGAACTTCGTGTACGGACACCCCGCACCTGCCTCCCGGTTACTGGCCCTCTGCAGCTCCTGCGGCGCGGCCTCTGGCGGCGGGACCCTGGTGAGCGGGTGCTGTTGTGGTTCAGTCGTTGAGCCATGGACCGTGTTTGCACGTAAACCCTGGGAGGGTCTCCCCCCATCCCCCCGGGATGGAGACCTGGATGTACCCCCGAGGCCTTCGGGGGGCAGGAGAAGACTTCAGGTCATCAGTGCGGCTTTGGCAGTGTTCAGGGAGCACCTGTGTCGGGGGGCATGTGTGTGAGGGGGCACCTGTGTCAGGGAGCACCTGTGTGAGGGGGCACCTGTGTGAGGGGGCACCTGTGTCAGTGGGCACCTGTGTCGGGGGGCACCTGTGTCGGGGGGCACCTGTGTTGGGGGGCATGTGTGTGAGGGGGCATGTGTGTCAGGGAGCACCTGTGTCGGGGGGCACCTGTGTCGGGGGGCATGTGTGTGAGGGGGCACCTGTGTCAGGGAGCACCTGTGTTGGGGGGCATGTGTGTGAGGGGGCACCTGTGTCAGGGAGCACCTGTGTCGGGGGGCATGTGTGTGAGGGGGCACCTGTGTCGGGGGGCATGTGTGTGAGGGGGCACCTGTGTCAGAGAGCATGTGTGAGGGGGCACCTGTGTCAGGGCACATGTGTGAGGGCACCTGTGTGAGGGCACCTGTGTCAGGGAGCACCTGTGTCAGGGCACATGTGAGGGCACATGTGTGAGGGCACCTGTGTGAGGGGGCACCTGTGTCAGGGAGCACCTGTGTCAGGGAGCACCTGTGTCAGGACACACCTGTTCAGTACTTCCAGCCTCTTCCCTCTCCCTTTTCTTCCTCCCCAACCCTTCTCCCTCCTCACCTCTCTCTTCCTTCCTCCTTGTTCTCACCCTTCCTCCCATCCCTCCCCTCTGCTCCTCCCCTCCTTCTCCCCTCCTCCACCCTCTCTCTCCCCTCAACCTTTCCCCTTCTTCTCCCTCTCCTTCCCCTCCCCCTTCCTCCTCCCCTCCTTCCCTTCCCCTCCTCCTCCTTCCCCCCCACCCCCCTTACCCCCCCCTTTCCCTGGAGACATCATTATGGCCACCACACAATGAGGCGATTGTGAAGCCAGCCCCGCTGCAGCCCAGGAACATGGCGGAGGCCTGATTTCCATGAATAATCAGACTCCCAGCGGGGACCCTGCAGGCAGCAACCTGAGCCTGGGCGGCCGCTGGGTGGTGTGCCCCGGGCCTTTGTCTGCGGGTGAAGAGCCCTGGCTGGGGCCTGCTGCCTGGGCAGTGGGGGGCAGACAGGGATGGGGCCAGGCCAGCCTGAGGCCTGGGGGTGGTGAGGAGGGGCCGAGCCCCAGCCCTCAGCGGGGACGCGGGTGGGAAGTGTGCGGGGGCTGGGCCGGACGCCCTCGTGTGAGGGTCTCCCTGCTTGGCGGCGAGCACGGGTCCCCCCTGAGCAGCCCGTCCTAGGCGTGGTTCTGTCGTCCTTGTGTATGGGGTGGCTGGGGGGCGTTGGACCATTCAAGCGAACACTTCCTGGGACCGAGCCTCAGTTTCCCCACCTGTCCCCATCCTCACACCTCCCTGCCGGGTGGGGGCGGGACGGCCGGGGTGATGGATGGTGGTGCCCGGCAGGGGCTCCTGTAGGTGCTCTAAGGTAGAGGGGACCCCCTCTGTGGGAGGGCAGGTCCCGGCTCACAGGCCACCGAGAGAAATGGGAACTCAGTGCTGACCCTGCAGCTGCAGTGACACCTGCTGGCCAGCCCCAGGCTGACCGTGTTGTCCAGAGCTCCTTGGGGGTGCTCCCTCCGACGCCCCATCTCCCCAGCCATCTAGGAACGCCCTGTGGACCCGTGTTCTCAGCCTCTAGGAGCCGCGTCTCTGTTCTTCCCAGGCAGACACTGCTTTCCTCTGCGATGGGGTCAGCGCTGAGCCTGACGTAGGGCGAGCGCACGTGTGTTGTTGGCGGGTCAGTGGGCCAAGATCGGACTTGGGGGCCGGCCTATTTGGGGGGACCTTGGAACACCGCGTGGCCCGCTCTTTGCCCTTGACTGCACTGATGGAGCACGGCTCTTGAACAGGGGAGCGGATCTCGCTGGGCCTCAGTTTGCCCGCCTGTGAAATGGGAACGAACGTCAGGGCCGCTCCGGCTGGGGCGGGCGAAGGCGCTGACGTTGGTTAGGTCGGGCCAGGCCCGCTCCTGCGGGTCCGCCGCAAACACGAGCCCACGCTCCAGAGAGGAGAGCCTGCCCGCTGTGCCGGCGAGGCCTGGGCGCCTCCTCGCGGTCCCCACGGGGTGCGGTCCCCACGCCCGCCTGGTGAGCAGGGCGCCTCTGGGTTGGCACAGGGAGCTGACCACCCAGGCGCCCAAGCTCCACTGTCTTCACCTTGAAGACTCGGCCCAGCTCCGTCCTCGGGCCTCGGGAGGGTGTCCGACACCAGGGCGTCAGCGGCCCCCCCCCCCTCCCCCCGGCCTCCACCCTGCCCCCAGGAGTTTTCATCCATGTCCCCCTTCCCTTCCTGGAGGCGGGGGCCCCGTCTGAGTCACCCCAGCAACCCCAGGGCCCGTCACGGGGGCCCCACGTGGTGCTCCGTGGCTGTGGGACCAGTGACCCCGGAGCTGGGCTGGAGGAGAAGCCAGCAGCCCTCCCTCTGTCCTGCCACGGGCCAGCAGCCCTTTCCCGGCATGAATGCCACCTTTGTGCTGGCCGGCCGGCCCTGCCCCTCCTGGCCTCTGGGCCTCCCCCTCCCTCCCCTCCCTCCCCGGGACCTGCTGCGGGGGCTCTGGCTGGGAGGGGAGCCCAACTCTGCTCCCGCTGCCCTGACGCGGGGCCCTGGGCGCAGGCCCTAGCGGGGTGGTGGGTGGGGTTGTGCTGAGTGACTCCAGGGCTCCCTGGCTCTGGGGTTCATGCCCGTTTTCCCAGGCCGCGCGGGCACCGGGGCTGATGGGCCATTAGAATTGGAGGTGCAGATGCGGAGCCAGGAGCTGTGGGGGGTGGGGGTGGGAGGGATTTGGACATCTCTGTGTGACTCAGAGCAGGGCTGGCCCCGGACTCAGGCCGTCGAAGGAAGTGCCCGGGGACTCAGGATGCTGCTTGGGGTCCTGCCTGCCCCCACCCTTCAGGCCTCGACCCTCTCAGAGGCCCAGACAGCATGGGGCCAGGAGGAACCCCTGAGCAGGCGTCGCCTTCCGGGCGCCTCCCCACACCTGGGCCCTGCCGTTCTGTGCCGAAGCCTGCGCCTGCTTTCAGGCCTGGGACACCTCCTTTCTGGGGCTCGCCTCCCAGAGGGGGTGTGGCCTGTGTGCCCCAAGCCCAAGGGCTGGCCCGAGGTCAGGACCTGGATGTGTCTGCTGGTGTCCGCAGGCCCATCATGGGACTGTGGGGAAGAGATGGCACTTGGGGGCCCCTTTTATACTCAGATTCAGGGCTCTGCCGTGTTTGGGGCGGGGGGCAGGGAGGCCCAGCTGGGGGGCAGGGTGCGGCTGTGACCTTGGACAGGGTGTCACAGGGTGAGGGGCAGGCTGGGCTCTCGGGGTCTAGTCGGCTTCTTGGATGCTTCACGTGAAGTGTGGGTGCAGTGGGACTTCCTGGGGCGGGTGGCCAGAGTCCCGGACAGAGGTCAGCACCCTGGCAGGACGCCCTGGCGGTTTGGGCGCTGGGCTCCTGGGGGACAGTGTGTCTCTCAGCCGCTGGCAGTCCCCAAGGTCGCAGGTCACTCTCGCTCCGATGGTGGAGAGGGCTGGCCGGTCTGACTCCAGCTTCACCGGCCCCCTGGCTGCGGGCGTCACGGGCGCGGGAGGAGGGAGGGACAGGGAGCCGGCCCCTGTCTTCGTTAGCTGAGGGACGGAGCAAATGGCTGGGAGCTGGAGATGCCTGGGCCTGGCCGAGTGGCACCCCCCTGCGTCCGGCACCTTCACACGTGGGCTTGTCCTCCTCTGGGGCAGGCCTGGGGAAGGTGATTAAACGCAGTCCGGCCTGAGGAGTTGTGCGACTGCAGGATCAGCCCGGCATTCACGGCGCGGGGCGGGGGGTTTGGAGGGGGGAGGGGAGCGGCTCACAAATGGGCCACCATGGCCCTGTCCCCCTCCCGTGACCCCAGCCCCAGCTCTGCACATGAAGCCCCAAATGGCGGGGGAGGGAGTAGACAAGAGAGCGGGAGGGATTGGCGGGGGGCGGGGGGGGGTGTGGGGGGGTGGGGGGTGGTGGTTAGGGAGGACCCAGTGGTTTGCAGGGATGAATAGGGGCGCCTTGCAGACAAAGGGGGTGGCGTCTCCCCTGGCAGCTGGGGGTCCCGCGAGGGGGGGGCCGCTGTGTCTGAGTGGGGAGTCAGAGACCCAGTGGACATGCCCAGCGAGGGCAGCCCAGGGCTCGGACCCAGCAGCTCCTGCTGCCCGTCCTCGTGGGAAGTCCCCATGCTCCCCCCTCAGCGAGCTCGTGCCCTGCGGTGTGGACGGACAGCAGGGCTCCCCACGGCGTCCCTCCCCCGAGACCTTCTGGCCCGAACGTCACAGGGCAGCGGGGGGACGCCTTTCCCTCCCGCTTCAGACCAGGCCCCGAACTCATGTCCACAAAGGGGTCCTCCCGATGTTTGCAGCACCCCCTGGCCCCGGGCGCAGTTTCTGCAATGTTATCGACTGTCTTCCCCGTGCCGCGTTCCCTGCCCCACTGCTCCCCAGCCCCGTGCCATGTGCTCCCTGTCCCCCTGCTCCCCGTCCCCCGTGCTCCCTGCCCCCATGCCAAGCTCCCCGTCCCTCATGCTCCCCAGCCCCCGTGCTCCCCACCCCATGCTCCCCACCCCCATGCTCCCCGCCCCCATGCCGTGCTCCCCATCCCCTGTGCTCCCTGTCCCCGTGCTGCACTCCCCGTCCCTGTGCCATGTGCTCCCTGCCCCCGTGCTCCCCTTCCCCCATGCTCCCCGCCCCCATGCTATGTGCTCCCTGTGCCATGTGCTCCCCATCCCTGTGCTCCCCATCCTTGTGCTGTGCTCCCCGTCCCCATGCCATGTGGTCCCCGTCCCCCATGCCGCGCTCCCCGTCCCCGTGCTGCGCTCCCCATCCTGAGACTGCTCTGTAAGTACCCACCTGTGCTTCCCAGTCCCTTCATCTTTCCCACGCAGCCTGCCAGCCCCCCTCCCACCCGCAGCCATCAGTCAGTTCTCTACCTCTGAGCCTGCTTCTGTTTGTCGGTTCAGTTGTTTCGTTTTGTAGAGCCCACATGCCGGTGGAATCACGTGCTGTTCGTCTTTCTCCGACCGGCTTATGTCGCTCAGCACGGTGGCCGCTAGGGCCACGATGGGGTCACAAACGGCGAGGTTCCTTTTTCGCGGCGGAGTCATATTCCACTGCACACGCACCACCTCTTCTCTGTCCAATCGAAAGGGACTTTTTGCTTTTTGTCTTTTTTTAATCCTCACCCGAGGATATTTTCCCATTGGTTTTTAGAGAGAGTGGGAGACAGAGGGAAAGACACATCGATGGGTTGCCTCCTGCATGCACCCCAACCAGGGCCTGAGCCGGGGAGGAGCCTGCAGCCGAGGTACGTGCCCTTGACCACAGTCGAACCCGGGACCCTCCAGTCCGCAGGCCGACGCTCTATCCGCGGAGCCGCGCTGGCCGGCTCAGATGAGACTTTTTGAAGGAAGAGTTTATTTCGGTGTTCGGGGTGTGTGTGTGTGTGTGTGGGGGGGGGGCTCCGTTCCCCACAAACTCTGTTGGGAGCTGAGGTTTAAGCTCGGAAGTGTGGGTATCTCACAGCCGGCGCTGGCCATAGCTGGGGCAGGCCCGCACCCCGTCCTCCCCGCGCCGCAGCAGGTGGCTGCTGCTTTCTTGTGCATGTACATGGCCCAGAGCTGGCGGCCTCCATCGGTGGTTCAGGGCCCCAGCTCCGTCCATCCGCAGGGCCTGGGTGAGAGGGGAGGGGAGGCGGGCACAATCCCCGGGGCGCATCCGCGGGCAGGCCCATGTTCCATCGTCCAGACCTCAGCTACCCCCGAGCTCCCGACGCAGCCTCACTAGCAACTGTACACCGTGCGTGGGGGACGGGCCTCCGGCGGGCGCCGGCTGCTCCTGCTGCCCCCTCCCCAGAACCCCCACTAACCCGAACTTCTGATTCCAGGTGGGGAAGGACTGGGGCCAGGGAGCCGCAGGGAGCTCGGCCGCGGGACAAGAGCGCGGAGGGAGGACAGGCTCTGTGGGCTGCGATGCGGAGCTGTCTCCCCACCTTCCTGTGTTCACACCCTACCCCACCTTCCTGTGTTCACACCCTACCCCCCAGCCCCTCAGAATGCGACCGACCTTGGAGGGTCTCGCTGTCCTGGGCGGGGCCTCCTGAGACGGGGTCCCTAAAGAGGGGATGTAGCTGGAATGAGGTCCCTGGGGTGGCCCTGACCCAGTGTGACTGCTGTCCTTATAAGAAGAGATTAGGACACAGACACGCACATGTGAGCACACGGGGAGGAGACACATGTCTGGGCGCCAGGGCGGGGCCTCGGAGGAACCAGCCCCGCCCAACCCTGACCTTGGACTCTGGCCTCCAGGACGGGGAGGATACCAAAGTCAACTTGAGGCCGCTGCCTGTGTGATGCTTCAGCCCCAGCAGGGCTGATGCCGCCCCCACAGGGGGACTGCTCCTGGGATGGCGGGGGAGGGGGCCTGGGAGGAAGTTAAGGGGGAGGCGCCTGGTCAGATTTGTCCTTCAGGAGGGTCCCTTGGGCAGCGGTGAGGGTCTCTATCCTTGTAGGGTGCTGAGATGGGGGAGGGGGAAGCTGACGGCATACAGGCAGGGAGCAGGGGCCCTGGTGGGAGCTGGGGCACAGTGCCTCGGGGGCTGGGCTGGGCTGTGTGCCCAGGGCCGTGGACGCCGGGGTGGAGGAGGATGCCAGGGAGGCTGGCTGGGTGTTTGGGGCGGAGGGGGAGGGAGGCCTCTTGAATGAGGCCGCAGCGCTGGCTTCTGGACCCGTTGTGGGGCTCTGAGGGGGAACGTGCCAGAAGCAGGGGAAGGGGTGAGGGGAGGACCAGGGTGGCTCGGTCCTGTGCGGTCTAGGGAGCAGGGATAGGCGTGACACTGCGTTCCATTTGGAGGGTGACATGGTTTGGGTCAGAGTGGAGGGCTGTGGGGGGTTTGGCACCGTTGCCTGAGAAACACCCTGAGGACACTGGGGAGAGCTGGGGAAGGGCTCCAGGTCTGGGGTGCACGGGGGTGGCCCTCAGTTCCCACAGTGCATCCTGGGAAGGGGTCAGCTGTGCTCTGTGCCGGCCCAGGGCCAGCCGGGCCATTCCTGCCACCAGATCTCTGTTCAGGGCGCCTTGAGGGGCTGCTCAGAGGGAGTGGGCAGAGCAGCGAGCAAAAGGCCGCGAGGACGGTGGGCAGGAGTGTGGAGGGGCCCCTAAGACGGGGGGAGAGGCCTGGGCTGGGGACCTCCCCAAAGCCCGGCACCTAAAGTTCATTTCTTGACAAAGGAGCGTCTGACCAGCCGGCCCCCCAGACTGTGGTGCCTGAGAGTCTGAAGGTCACCCTGTCCAGTTCCTGGGCTCCTGGAGACAGTCCTGTGCTTGGGGGGCCTGTGTGTTTTGGGGAGACTGAGGCTGAGGAAGGATTCGGGGCCTGACCAGAGATCCCCCAGGAAGGGCAGGGGCGGCTGAGTCTGAGGCCGGGTCAGCCCTGCAGCGCCTCCTGCCCTCCCCTCCCCAGCGCTCTCGGATCCAGACAAAGACAGCGCTGTGCCCGGAAGGGCGCTAAAGGCCCCGGGATGGGATTCCGGAAGATTCCATGCATGACCCTCCTCTCCTTCACTTCCGGGCTGCCTGGGAGTTCTTCCCGTAACGAATTCATCCGGAAAAGAAGAAAAGCAGCCTAATGGGCACCACTTCCTGCGCATCCTCAGACAGCTCCCCGCAGACCCAGGCGGGCGGCGCCCTCACGCTGTGGGTGAGGAACTGGAGGCGGAGAGTGCCCACCGGCCACAGCCTCGGAGGCCTGCCCCCAGGCCCGCTGCCCCTGCCCAGCCCTCCCCTCTGCCCGGGGCTGGGCACTGTCTGCATTTCCCTGGCGGAGGGGTGCTGACAGCTGTTCTATGAAGTGGGGGAGGGGAGCAGCTCTCCTGGCCCTGTGCAGGGCAGTGGGTGTGGGGGTATGTGCATGCGTGTGCATATGCATGTGTGGGTGTGTTCATGTGTGCGCACACGTGTGCACCTGCGCGCACATGTATTCATGTATGTGTGTATGCGCGCAGGTGCACATGTGTATGTGTGCTGTGGGGTCTTTGTTCACAAGCCATCATGGCTCCCCAGTCCTGTTCACGCAGCTGTGCAGTCAGGGCAGGGGCCCTGCTCCACGTTGGGGCGTCAGGGAATCTCCCCTCTGGCCCCTCCCGCCCACTCCCACCCGGTGCCTCTGGCCCTGCAGGCTTCCTGTCTAAAACTCACTGGGCTCAGCGATCCCCGCCTGGGGGGAAGGCAAATGCCTGGTTGGGCTCCTTCTGGTGGGACCCCCACACCCCTCACCTTCCTTCCCCCCACCCCCACCCCCATCCCTGCCTCTGGGCCAGCCTCTCCGGGACCTGGCTCTCTGTCCCGCATGCTCGGTGCTGCCCTTGCTCCCCTGTGCGCTGGAGCGGCCCCTCGGGTGCCGGGAGCAGCGTCCGGCCGCCTGCTACCGGAGCATGGCCGGCTGGTGACTGAGGAGGCGAAGCCGCTGGGGGTACACGGAGCCGCACCAGCGACCGCGAGGGCCGGAGGCATTCTGTTCCTACAGGGCCACTCCGGCCCCGGCTGGTCCCTTCCTCGTGCCTCCCAGCCCCGCTCCCCCTCCTCCTCTCTCTGCTCTTCCCTCTTCCCAGGCTGCGCAGAGTACACACACACATGCACACGCGCACGCACACGCACCTGCACCGCCAAGGCCTCCCGTCCCCCCAGGCCCGCTTTGTTCACCCACATTGTTTCCTCCTTCTTCGTACTGTTCTCACCTGGGGCTCCCTCCTTATGGAGCTTTTCTGGAGGAGCCCCGGTGTCCCCGGGTGGGGTGGTGCCCCCTGTACCCCCCCCCCCCCAATCCGGACTGCACGCTGGATGGTGGGCGTCCAGGTCAGCGCCCCGCCCACCCGGGGGCCGCTGACGGCCCCATCAGGGCCTGAAGCCGCGCGTGGGCCCTGGTGCGTGGCCCCGGCCGCCCTAGGACTGCGCCCTCCTCTCCGCGTCTCCGCCTGTGAATGTGGCAGCAGCCCAGAGAGGCAGGTGACTCCCCGGGGCCCAGCTAATTGGAGCCGCCGGGGTGATGGATGGCCTTCAGGG
The DNA here is from genome assembly GCA_026230045.1 of Corynorhinus townsendii. NCBI lineage: Eukaryota > Metazoa > Chordata > Mammalia > Chiroptera > Vespertilionidae > Corynorhinus > Corynorhinus townsendii. The sequence goes on along the minus strand of JAPDVU010000001.1, from coordinate 2,356,107 downwards.
CTGTGACTTCTGGGCTTGTTTCCTAGCAACGGGGACCGGGGATTCAGGGCACTTTCTATGCACCCGAGGACCATGAGGGGCTTTGAACCTCCTGGCAGCCGAAGGCCGCCTCCTCCTCGTGCGATGCGGGCGGCCGAGCCGGGCGAGCAGAGGCGCGGAGGTGGTGCCCTCTCTGCTCTGCCTCGGCATCGGCCGCAGGGCCGTGGGGACCGAAGTTCGCTCACTCCGGGTTCCAACATGTCTCATCTCCGCTCTGCTCTGGGTTGGGTCTGGGGAGGCAGAGAGTCCGCCCAGCCCTTGTGTGGCTCAGTCCGGGGAGGGGGCTGCGGCACTGGCCGTGATGGGCGCTTCTCCGGTGAGCACTGCCCTCGCCCGTGGCTAGGGGGCTCCGGGCACTCTCTGCGCCGTGTTAAGAAGTGGCGGGGTTTGAATCTGAGACAAATGGATTTTCCCCTCAATGAACTAGCGAAGGCTTCGTCGGGAGGGCTTAAGGAGGCCTCGATTTGGGGGACTGAGAGCTGGGGAGAAAGGCGTTTGAGGGACGAGGGCAGGAGGTGGGAGGGCGGAGGGGACTCAGCAGGAAGTGCTGGCAGTTATGCGGACACCCCTGGCCGGGCCTCTGACATTTACCCTCCTGGACAACTCATGGAGGCAGGTAGTCTTGTCATCCCATTATAGAGATGAGGAAACTGAGTCACAGAGGGGCCAAGCCAGGTGTCCGAGGCCACCGCTGCTAAGTGGGCCTGGAGGCTCTCGTGCATCCGTCGGTGGCCTGTCCCTCTTCTCCCGCTGCTGGACGGACAGTGTGGCAGTGCGCTTGCTGTGTACGGGCATTTGGTGGTTTCTCTCCCGTTTGGGCGGTTACGAGGCCAGCTGCGGGGCATGGGTCCCGGTGGGGTCGCGCGCCTTCATTTCTCCCCGGTCGCTGCCGCGGACTGGGACGGCTGAACCGTGCTGAACTTTTGAAACGGCCGAACCGGACCAGTTTCCGTTTCCACCAGCGAGGAAAGCGGGGGAGCACTCCGGTCCCCAACCCCGCCAGCACCGGGCTCGGCTCTCTACCTCAGCCCCCCCCCCCCGCCTCCCCCCCCCCCCCGCGCGTGTGCGTCCCCGGAGATGCGCGGGTGCCGGGGATGCGCGGCTCTTGCTGTGCCTCTGTCTGCCCGTCTGTCTTCCCTGCGAAGTGTCTGTCTACCAGGCCCGCTGCCAGCGCCTGAGCTGCGGCGTCTGGGGCCCCCCAGAACAGATACGAGGACGCGGTCGGCCATGCTGTCCTTTTCTTTCCTTCTCTGCGGTGTCTTTGCAGCGCAGGCGGGTTACCTGTGGCGAAAGACGGGTCGGTTCTCTTTGAGGCGTGGGCCTTTGCCCTCACGCTCGGGCTCTGACCGGGACGCAGCTGGACACGCGAGAAATGCCCGCGCTGGCCTATTGACTCGGGTCCCCTTGACCTGGGCGGCCTGAGGATGTCCCCTGGGCTGGGAAGCGTGACCCTCAGTGCCCCGCCCCCCTCTCTCGGCCCCTCTGTTCTCACTGTCCTGCTGTCTCCCCTCCCCTGCCTCAGAGTCCCTGCTCTGTGCCTGTCCCAGGGGGTAGCGAGACCCGGTCTTCTTCCAGGGTCCTGGCCCAGCTCGGTCACCGGGGCCGGAGCTCGCCCCCTGGCTGCGCTGGGGAGGTGTGTGCGGAGCCAGTCTCTGCAGAGACGGTCGCCATCCCTCACCAGGGGCCACATGCCCCTGGCCAGACTGGGGCTTCCCGCTCCCCGGCACCTGCCTCAGTCCTCACAGCAGGGTTCATGGAGCTGTGCTCGTGGACGGGGTCCTGAGCCCCCCCCCGCCCCCCCTCCGCCCTCAAGCCTCAGCCCATTTGGGGGAGTCGGGAACCTTCCTGTCTGCGGGGCTGCGGAAGGTCAGCCAGAGGCTGCGGGCGATCCCCCGCGGCTCACAGCCAGCAGAGCTCCCAGTGCGGCTCAGCCATCGCCAGTGACGGATATGTGAGCAGCTCCCGCCTCCGCCAGGAGCCTCCCCTCCAGATGTCCTGGAAATTTCCAGATGTGCTGGGACCCGGCGGACATGGAGGCCGCGCTCCGTGATCCCACATGACTCTTGGAAGGAGGCCGGGAGCTCTGAGCTCGGGAAATCTTTACAGGCGGCGGGCAGGAGGGAATGAGCTCACCGCTGTCGGCCGCCTGTTTCCACACGAGCGTCCAGAACGCACCAGGCGGTGTGTGTCCGCCGGGTGTGCTGGGCAGCTAGATGACAGCGTCTGTCCAGGGAAGCTGTGTGTGTGGGAAGAGCACCATGGAGTTTGGGGTCGGCCTGAATGGGGGCAGACAGTGTCCCCCAAAATTCATGTCCCCCCGGAGCCTGTGACTGGACTCATTTAGAAGCATGGGATTGAGATGGGATTGGTGGAGAGGAGGTGGTGCTGGAGCCGGGCTCAGGGCAACGCCTGGTGGCCTCCTAGAGGAGGCAGATGTGGACACAGATGCAGGGAGAGGCCGACTGAAGACGGAGGCAGAGACCAGAGTGATGTGGCCACAAGCCAAGGGCTGCCCGCAGCCCCAGGGCGCTGGGAGAGGCAGGCGGAGCCCCCCCGCGCCTCCAGAGGGAGCGCGGCCCTGCCGGCACCTTGATTCTGGACTCTGGCTCCCAGAACTGTGTTTTGGTACGACAGCCTCAGGAAACCAGGACGGCCCACAGCCAGGTGTGCAGCAGCCGCTCTTGGCCGCGGGTCCCTGCGTGGTGCTTTCTGTTTCCAAAGTGGGGACCATTTCGACTCCGTGCGGAAGCCGTAAGAGTCCATGACCTCACTCGGACAAGCGCGGAGTCGGCGTGCAGCCGGCACTGGGAGGCCTCCCCTCGGACTTTCCTGAGTTCGTGGGGGTGAGGATGGTCCGACTGCACGAACAGACATCCTCCTGTGTGCCAGGCACTCTGCCGACCACCTGGGGCGCGTTGGGGCAAGGTTTGCACCCCGCTTGGCTTGGCCACAGTCCGGGCGGAAGCCCAGGCCCCTGAGCCAGCTGCTGTGCTGACCGGGCCTTGTCCTGCGGCGTGAGGTGTGTTCTGTGTACCGGGCATCATCCAGGGCCGGCGAGGCCCCCTGTGGATCTACAGGCCTCTGGGCTGAGCCAGAGGCAGCGAGCAGTGACCCCCCAGCACCGCCTCCCAGGCTGCTGCGGGGGCCAGGCCACCCTTTATTTGTGAATCCCTACTGTGCGCAGGGCCCCGACTGTGGGAGGGCGGGCAGGATGGTCAATTTCACTCATGCCAAGGAGCCCCTTTGACGACGGATTCAATTTCCGATGCACTGACTGAGCACTGCTGCGTGGGAGACCGTGGGGACATCAAGATGACAGATTCAGATCAGTGCTCTGTGCCACCATCTGCGGGAACATAAGGGCAGTGAAGACGCAGCCCCTCCTGCTCCTTCCCAGCAGGGCGAGGCGGCACAGGAGGTGGCAGGGCGCAGCCAGGCTGCCTGCTTTCCGTGGCATAAGAGGCGCCAGGGATGAGGAGGAGGAGCGGAGATGCTGGGGTGCACCTGGGGTGGAGGTTGGGGAGAGGGTGTCCCAGGCGGAGGGACAGCTGGGTGAGGACAAGGAGGAAGGAGGAGGGGGTTGAGCCTTGGTGACAGATGAAAGACCCCCTTGGCCCAGGCCGGGGTCCTCGGAGGGCAGCAGAGACACTGGCCTGGACTTGGTCTCCTTCCCAGACACTTGCGTGGGCTTTTCTGAGTTTTGAGTGTCCCCGTCACGGGCTCTGCTGCCTCCAGTGTCCCTGGACATTCACACGGTCCTGGAAAGGTGTTTCCGATGACAGACCTGCTCCAGGGCCTTCAGTGCTCCCGGCGCTGTGGGATGAGTCCAAGCCCCATCCTGTCTCCGACGTCTCCCCCAGCCCCTCCCAGGCACCCGGTTCCCTCGGCCATTCCCCACACGCCTGCCTTGACTCTGTTCCCTTAGCCTGGCCGGCTTTCTCTTCCTCCTCAGTCCAGCAAACCCAGCAGGTCTTCCCAGCCTCAGCTCTGGCCTTGCTGCCTCTGCGGGGCGTCCTGGGCCCGCCCACACAGCTGGGTCCTCTCCCCGTGTCCCCAGCGATGAGTCCACACGCCTCTCTATGCACCCATCACCCGGGCCAGCTGTTGGTCTCTGACTTCTCACCTGCTCCACCAACCTGGACTTCTGCTATGTGTGTGTCCCCACAAATTCATGCTGACAAACCGTGATGGATGGTGCCCCACCCCCAATGTGAGGGCGTGAGGAGGTGCAGCCCAGATGGCACCTCTCCCAGGAGCCTTTCCTTCCTTCAGTGAGAAGGTCTCCCACCTGATGGCCCTTGGCTCCGCATCTCCCTGTTCCCTCAGCTGCTCCGTCCTCTGCTCCAGGTGTTCATGTCCATGGCTTCTTTCCCCAACAGCTTGCTGCAGGCTTTGTTCCACCACGCCACTGTTTTCTCCAGCACTGGGCAGGGAGCTATACCAGGAGTCCATCCACCCACCCATCCACCCACCCATCCATCCACCCACCCACCCATCCAACTACCCATCCACCCATCCATCACCCATCCACCCACCCATCCATCCATCCATCAATCCATCCACCCACCCACCCATCTATCCACTTACCCATCCATCCATCCACCCATCCATCCATCCACCCACCCATCCACCCATCCATCCATCCATCCATCCATCCATCCATCCATCCATCCACCCACCCACCCATCCATCCACCCATCCACCCACCCACCCATCCATCCACCCACCCATCCATCCACCCACCCATCCACCCACCCATCCACCCACCCATCCATCACCCATCCACCCACCCATCCATCCATCAATCCATCCACCCACCCACCCATCTATCCACTTACCCATCCATCCATCCACCCACCCATCCACCCACCTATTGACCCACCCACCCATCCACCCACCCACCCATCCCCCCACCCATCCATCCCCCCACCCATCTATCCTTTTATTCTTCCACCTTTCCTCCCATTTTTCTTTCCTTCATTCTCCCATTCACCCAAACAACACATATTTGCTGAGTATCTCCAGTGCTCAGTGTCTGGGATGCAGGTAAAGCTACAGAAAGGACCTCCCAGGAAGCTTTTGTTGAGCACCTGCCATGTGGCAGTGCAGCCCAGCCCCAAGCACAGAGGGTCTGGGGTAAACATGTGGCTGTGAACGAGAGGCCTAGGACAGTGCCTAGTAATTGCTCTTGAAGAAGTGGCCTCATCAATACGTGAAACATGAGCCTGTACAAGTTTTTTGACCTTCCTGAGCCTTTGCATGCATTAAATGAGATAACAGATAGAAAGTGTTTAGCTTAGAACATGGTGACTCTTATTATCAGCCGTGAAGGATGATAGGGTCAGTCATGGGAAAGCGCTGAAAGATTCTGTTCATACAAGAAGTAAATGGGGCAGATGGCACGATACTGTATATAGAGGACCCTAAAGATTCCACCAAAAAACTGCTGGAACTGAGAAATGAGTTCAGTAACATAGCAGGATATGAAACAAATATCCGGAAATCATTTGCATTTGTATCACCAATAATGAACTATCAGAAAGGGAACCTAAGAAAACAATAATTCCATTTGTAATGGAATAAAGAAGCAAATACCTAGGAACGAATTTAACCAAGGCTGTCAAAGGCCTTGGAAAAATATAGGACACTGAAGGAAAAAGGGAAGAAGACACAGAAAGCGGAAGCATGGGCCGTGTTCACGGATAGGAAGAATTAGCCTCATTAGAATGTCCGTACTGCCCAGAGCAACCTACAGATTAAACAAAACTCCCATCAAGATTCCAACAGCACATTTCACGGAACTAAAAGCAAATATCCCAGATATTTATATGGAACCAAAAGACCCAGAATAGCCACAACAATCTGGAGAAAGAAGAACAAAGTTGGAGGAGTCACACTACCTGAGGTTAAACCAGCCCAGTGGTCGGCAAACTCATTAGTCCGCAGAGCCAAATATCAACAGGACAACAACTGAAATTTCTTTGGAGAGCCAACTTGTTTAAACTTAAACTTCTTCTAACGCCACTTCTTCAAGTGGGCGGTATTTTGTGGAAGAGCCACCCACAAGGGACCAAAGAGCCGCATGTGGCTCGGGACCGCAGTTTGCCGACCACGGAACTAGCCTACAAGGCCATTGGAATCCAAACAGCCTGGTACTGGCACAAGAACAGACACATAGATCAATGGCACAGAACAGAGAGCCCAGAAAGAAACCTACGCCTTTATGGTCAACTAACATTTGACCAAGGAGGCAAGAACAGACAATGGGCTAAAGATGGTCTCTTCGATAAATGTGTTGGGAACATTGGACAGGTACGTACAAAAAAATGAAACCAGATCACCTTCTTACACCGCACACAAGAATGAACTCAAAGTGGAGTAAAGACTTAAATGTTAGACTTGGAACCATAAAAATCCTAGAGGTAAAAAGTCTTGGAAATAGTAACGTTTCTTTTCTGATATATCCCTTCGGGCAAGGGAAACAAAGTAAAAAATGAACGAATGGGACTACATCAAACTGAAAATTTTCTGCACAGCAAGGGAGACCATCAACAAAATAGAAAGACAGCTCACCGAAGGGGAGGACATATTTGCCAATGACACATCTGATAAGGGGTTACTATCCAAAATTTATAAAGAACTTACAAAACTCAATACCAAAAAAAGAAATTAGACAATCCAATAAAAAAAAAAAAAAAATGGGCAAAGGACCTGAATAGACGCTTCTCCAAGGAGGACCTGCAGAGGCCGAGAGGCATACGAGAAGACGCTCACCGTCTCTGCGGGCCCCGCTTTGTCCCGCGCTTCCCCGCAGCCTGGCTGCCCTGCCTCTGGCGTGGGCAGCCTCCGTGAGCGTGGGGTGCCTCTTGGGGCCTGTCTCCCCAGCACACTGTAGGATTGCTTCCAGGGCGGAGGGTTAGGCCCTCGGGTGCCTGAATTTCCTGTCTTGAGCCAGCAGGGAGGCGGTGAAATGCGGGTGTACGAATCCTCTCCCGGGTCCCAGGGGCGTGCTCGCAGGCGAGAAGGGTCGGCCGATTCGAGTCTGCAGACACCTGGGAACCGGCGGGGGTCCCGGGACCAGTCAGTCAGTGCTGAGCGAGGGCCCAGGTGTGTGATGAGAACGTGGGTGAGGAGAAGGGCCTCCATGTCTGTTTATTTTTATTTTTTATTGTTGACATTATTACAGATGTCCCCCATTCCCCTCCCATCCCCCCCTGCACCCAGACCCCACCTTCCCCTCCCTCTGGCCCTCAGCACATGGTGGTCTGCGTCTTGGCCTTTGCATATATGTTCTCTGGCTGTTCTCTTCACCTTCTTTCATCCCGTCCACCCCTCCCGCCTCCCTTCTGACATGGGTCAGTCGCCGCCTGGTTTTGAGCTGAACGCTGCAGGTGGCCGCTCTGGGCAGCCGCGCCTGGGAGCCCTCTGGCCTTAAGGACAGCGTGTGTGGCCACCTGGAAGTGGCAGGTGGAATGCACTAACCCTGACTCACAGCTGGTCTCAGGCACCTCTGGGCGGAGGGGCCGGTGCTGGTGGGGAGGGGTCTCTGGCACCTGTGTGTGCCGCACCGGCCCACCAGCCCAGCCCAGCCGACTCGCTGCCGGCAGCCCAGCCCCGAGCACAGAGGGTCTGGGGTAAACACGGGCTGTACACAAAAGGCTGAGGACAGTGCCTAGTAATTGCTCTTGAAGAATTGGCCTCAGCCGGGCCTGGGTCATACCTCGCAGTTTGCAGACACGCAGGGCTGCACACGGCTCGCCTGTGCGGGCTCATTAAGGCCGGCGTGTTGAGCTCAGGTGAAAGGGCACGCCGTCCAGAATTTGTGTGTGTGCAGAGCTCAGAGCCCAGTTCGGCACAAACACCCGGTGAATCCAGATAGCTGGGGACCAGCCATGTTCAGCAAGTGTGGTGGAGCACCTACATGGCCAGGTGGGCTAGGCTCTGGCCACTGCGGTGTGCCACCAGGAAACCCTGCCCTCAGGAGCTGGTGTCCTGGGGGAGGCAGGCGGGCACCAGGTAAGCACAGTAAATGCCTACAGTTGTGTGTTGCTTAACAATTGGGATCTGTCCTGAGAAACGCGTCCTTGGGCAAATTTGTCCTCCTGTGAACCTCAGAGTGACACAAACCTGGATGGCACAGCCCCCCGCACACCTGGGCTGCATGGCACGGCCCCCCGCACACCTGGGCTGCATGGCACGGCCCCCCGCACACCTGGGCTGCATGGCACGGCCCCCCGCACACCTGGGCTGCATGGCACGGCCCCCCGCACACCTGGGCTGGATGGTACTGGAAAAACTGAGAGAAACCAGCTGGTGAGGCATGAGTCACTGTAACAGTGACTGTCAGGAGAGGGTGAAAGGTGGCCAGGGGGTCAGTAGGAATCAGAGATCAGGATGGAAACATATAGACACACGGGGTTGTCATGGCAACATGGTTTGGCTGAGGTGTGTTGGAGCAGTGCCAGATTAAGAAGCTTTGTGCTACTCATTCCAGAAAGAGGCCGGGAGAGGGTGTGGAACTGAGGACTCCCTACGTTGACTGTAGAAATTGGCTTTTGGTCCCATTGGCCCTGTCAGGCACAGAGGGCTCTCTCTGGCATTGAACTGATAGAAAAAAACAAGATTCATCTGTGCTTTCTGTCATTCCAACCTGAAAATCTTTCCCAAGTGCAGGCAGGCTGCTCCCCAGGACGCAGAGAGCTTTCACTAAGGTGGCTGGCTGAACCCCTGTCACCACTCCTGTGGCCCTGTGTCCTCACTCAGGACCCAGGTCGTCCACGGAGGACGGACAGCCCTGTGCTCTGAGGGCCTCGAGCTGGGTCCGGGGGCTGGGCACTGGGCACTGACACAGGCCAGTGGCTGACGACTGGGCCGTAACCTGTGCCCTCAGAATCGAGGCGCGGTGAGCGGGAGGGAACCTATTGCCCAGCCCCAGAGACGCTGCTGCCGTCGGAGGAAAATTCCTCCCGAACCACACATCCTTCCATTTCCTCCGGCCGTTCGGCTCGGTCGCAGTCCTCGGGACCCCCTTCGTGTCCGCAGCCGCCATGGCCGAGACGGCGCCCGAGCGGCTGTCGCTTGCTACGGAAGTGCCGCGTGCCCGCTCCGCGGGCGCAGGTGTTAAGCTCTGGCCACGGAGCCCCTCTGCCCCCTGGCGTGCTTCCCGCCGGGCCCCTGAGGCAGGACTTGCCTCCTGTGCGGTGCCCCCTGGGACGTGGGCGACACCATGGCTTTTGACAAACGTGTGTGGCCCTGTCCACACCACGGTCACCCAGACCCGGAGCAGTTCTGTCCCCACCCGCCTTCCCCTGTCCTCTGTGGTCACTTCTCCACGGTAGCCCTGACGGCGGCTGACGGGGCGTGTTGCCTCGTCCCGAAGGCCCCGGCGTGACTGCCTGTCTGACCACCGCGTGTGGCGTGGCCTCCGCGCCTGGCTTCTGTCCCTCGGCCCCGGGACTCGAGGTGCCCGCGTGCGTAGAGCATCGGCGCCTGTTCCTGTCGAGGGCGCGGCCGTTGGCTGTCGTGGCTTTTCCATTCGCCGTGTGCGTTGTTTATAGTCTTCTCTTAAACACGTCTTGTCATTTTCGACGGATTCCCAGGCATTGTCGCGGACTGGAGGGACATGCGCTGACCCCTGGACCCCGGCCTGCACCCTGCTCTCTCCGGCTGCTCCTGGAGGGGTCGGTCCTCCTCGTTACCAGCTGAGCGGGGTCTGGGTTTTAGTGTTTAAGTTGGCCCCTCTGACTTGTCTCATCTTGTCTGGCTTCGTGCCTTCCCCATCGCTTAAAAAGCATGAAACGTCGAGTAAAAATCTGGCATCCTGGCTTCCCTGGGACAATCGAAGTTGTGGTAACGCTGGATTATTGCATGTCCGTGCCCAGCTTCGTCGCAGGCCACCCCCACTCCCTAATGCCTCACCCACGCTGCTGCCTCCTTTATCTTCCCGTTTCTCACACACGGTTGCGTTGGGGGTGTCAGACCCTGAAGGATAGTCAGCGTACTCTTTCTAGAAAGATAGGGAAATATACACATCACTTACAAGTAGATTCCCACCCCACCGGTGAGAACCCGGGCCGTCACCGGAGTTTCTGCGGGAGGTTTTAAGAAACCCCCCCGGGGAACCCTTCTTTCCACACCCGTGGCGCTGCGCTCCGGGAAGCCCCACCTTCCCCATGCCCTCGGGCCACTCGGTGCTTCCGTGCATGGGTGGTCGTGTGCCCTCTGCCGTCCAGAGCGGGGGCGTAGGGAGGGCACTGGTTCCAGAGAAGAGAGGACTTCTGACTGGAGCCTGGAAACCATGGCCACGGGGCGGGCTGGGCTCTCGCCTCCACCGAGGGGTGGGGTCACCTGCGGGGAGGAGGAGTCACCTGTGACCGTTGGTTTGGAGGACATGGCTCCCTGAGCCAGCTGCCGACGGCTCCTCCCGGGGGTTTAGAAACAAACCCAGCCGGCGTCTGGGTGGGCCTGTGTGGGGGCAGCAGGGTGGGGCCTGTAACTTGGTGATGTTGGTTGTGAACTCCTGGAGACTGGCCTGGGTCGCTGTCTCTTGCCTGTGGCAGGTGGGGAAGGGACAGGCGGACGCGCTGGAGGGATGGGAGCCCCCCCGCTGCGCGTGCCGTCTGCCTCACTCAGCTCCCGGCTTCGTGCAAAGAAAGTGCTGGTACTGACAGTCCTTACCCAGAGTGCGCACAGCAGTCCCTGCTCCCACGGGCGACACGCCAGCAGGGGACACAGACAGCAGGAAACGCAGGTCCGTGCAGAGGTAACTCGGGTGGACGTAAGTGCCCCAGAGGCCGAGGACCAGAGCTTCCTTCCTGCCACCCGGCCCTGCCCCCCCGGGTCTCGGCGTTGGGGTCGGTGCCGGCCCAGCTCCCCACCGCTCCCCACCGCGCCGGGGGCTTCACCCGGAGGCCTGTGTCTGGCTCATCTCTGCTCTGCCAGGGTCCCAGGTTGTGCCTCGTGGGCTCGCTCATGCATGTGTTTGAATGACTAACATGGAAAGGACCTTGGGAATGGGGGAATGGGGACACGGGGCCGGGTGCCCGGGAGGCAGGGACAGCCACGCCCGGGCTGCTCGGCTGGCCCTCGCAGCTTCAGAGCCGGTGCCCACGGTCCCCCCGCCTCCGTGCCCCTGTGCCCCATCCCTCTGGCCAGCACTGCCTCCCCCTCAGGCATGAGAACAAGGGCTTCTGTGTCCTTGGCCGGACCCCAGGACTGCCCCCCCCCCCCCCCCCCCCGTCCAGATCCCTGTGCTCTGAGGGGTGCTGCCTCTCTGGTCCAGCAAACCCCGGAGGGAGGAGTTAGCCTCCCCATTCCACAGAGCAGGAAACTGAGTCCAGGGCAGGAAGCCGGGTCCAGGGCCCCTCGGCTGTGGGGCCCCACCATGCTGCTCCACCACCCCGGCCTGCCCTGTCTCGTCCACTCCCCCTCCAGGCACCGCTACAGTCACAGCTGGCAGCTGCGTGGGGCCTGGAGCCCACAGGGATGACACTGATGTCCTGCTCACTCTCTTGTCACCCCTCCCCCCCAGCCTGGGCAGGAGGGAGGCTGTGGGCTGTCCCCTGGTCCTGGTCAGAGGCCAGCTGAGCTTCCGAGGTCCAGCGTCGTGGGCAGGAAGCGCCGGCCTGCGGAGGTGGGAGGTCAGGGCAGCCCGGGACAGGGAGGGGCTGGCGTGGGGCCAGCACCCCCTGGTGAAGGGCCCCATTCATGGGCCGCTGCCCCGGCCTGCCCCTGTCTCCTGGGTCCCGCCGCTGAGGGGCCTCTGGCCTCTGTCCCGCTCACAGCTGCTTGGCCAGTGTTTGCGGGCCTGTGTCACCTTGACATGGAGCCAGCAGCCCCCATGCTGCGCTGGCAGGTCACTGAGCTGGCGGCCTGCGGAGCCAGGTGCTGACACACTTCCTGGGGCTGCGGGACCCCGTGCCCCAACTGGGGGCCCAGGACAGCAAATTCCATTCTCTCCTGGTTCCAGAGGCCACAGCCTGAGACGCGGGTGCTGGTGGAGGCGGGTGCTGGTGGAGGCGGGTGTCCGTAGCCCGCACACCCTCTGACATCCTAGGGGCGAACCCTCCGGCCCCCTCCGCTCCTGCTGTCCGGCCTCTGTGGCTGTCATGTCTTGTGGCTGCGTCACAGCCCGGGTATCTGTGTCCCGATCCCCTCCTCTTTCCCTGTGAGACACAGCCATTGTGCTTAGGGCCCACCATAACCTAGAGCAGTGGTCGGCAAACTCCTTAGTCCACAGAGCCACATAGCAACAGGACAACGATTGAAATTTCTTTGGAGAGCCACATTTTTTAAACTTAAACTTCTTCTGACACCACTTCTTCACAATGGACGCGCCCAGGCCGTGGTATTTTGTGGAGGAGCCACACTCAAGGGGCCAAAGAGCCCCATGTGGCTCGCGAGCCGCCGTTTGCCGACCACGGACCTAGATGGTCACATCTCACTTGACCACATCTGCCAAGACTCTTATTTCTGAATAAGGCCGTGGTCTGAGGTCTGCGTAGGTGTGAACACTGGGGGCCTCTAGTCAATACACTCGGGTCCCCACTGTCACTCAGCATCCGGCCCCGCCCAGCCAGCCCCATCCTGCTGCCTGACCAGCGCCTTCTTCCCCCACTCCCGCCTCTGCCCGCGCTCCGGGGACACTTCTCCCCTCTGGGCCACGGGTCCTTCCCGCCGTCCATGTCCACGCGCAGTGAGCGTCCCCTGTGGAGCCTCTTCTTTCCCTGTTGCCAGGGCTCCCCGCGGGAACCCCATCCTCACGCTGGCCTGTGAACCAGAAACGCTCGCTGGCCTGCTCGGGCTGTGTCCACACGGCCCTTTGGAAGTGTCCCCGGGGTCCTCTTGTCCCCTGGACCACGGCTCCTCAGGCTGGGCCTCCACGTGACATCCTCAGTCAGGTCCTCGCTTCCCCATCCTCAGAAGGGCGCTGGGTCACCCCAGGCTTTGGGTGCGTCTTCACCCTGGAGTCCTCATGGTCCCCGGAGGGTGTCACCATTCCCACTTTGCCGATGAAGAAACCAAGGCTCAGAGGGGGCGTCACTGCCCAGCGGGGTTGAGGCTGAGTTGACGCTGAATCTGTTCAGGTCCATTCGGTCAGTGGGCCTGGTGGGCTGCCCTGGGCCAGCCCAAGGCAGAGAGGCTCATTCCTTCATTCAATTCACTCACTCACTCACTCATTCATTCATTCACTCACTCACTCACTCACTCATTCACTCATTCACTCACTCATTCACTCATTCATTCACTCACTCACTCACTCCTTCATTCATTCACTCACTCATTCACTCACTCATTCACTCATTCACTCACTCACTCACTCATTCACTCACTCATTCACTCATTCACTCACTCACTCCTTCATTCATTCACTCACTCACTCACTCATTCACTCATTCACTCACTCACTCACTCATTGACTCACTCATTGACTCACTCATTCACTCACTCACTCACTCACTCATTCACTCACTCACTCACTCACTCATTCACTCACTCACTCACTCATTGACTCACTCATTCACTCACTCATTCACTCATTCACTCACTCACTCATTGACTCACTCATTGACTCACTCATTCACTCACTCACTCACTCACTCATTGACTCACTCACTCACTCACTCACTCACTCATTCACTCACTCACTCACTCACTCACTCACTCATTGACTCACTCATTCACTCACTCATTCACTCACTCACTCACGCACTCATTTGTCTAGAACTCATTTCTCGAGCCCCTTCCCTTGCTGTGCATGAAGGCCCTGGGGCAGCAGGCAGCCCGACCCGCCCGCAGGACAGGACACAGTGGAGCTGTCATTCCAGCACACTGTGCCCGCCGGGCCTATACCGGGTCTCTCTTCTCCTACTTGGCTGCGTGCCTCAGCATTTAAATTCCAACTGAGAATTTAGAAGTGAAATAGAATTTGGAAGTGAAAGTAAAAGCCGCTGTGGAGCACCCCATGCTCTGCCCTCAGCTCACACCCTGCCCCCCACCCCCGGATGCCCCCTCCCCCTCTCCTAGAGCTGGTTCCCGTGCTCCTGCTGCCGAGGAAGCAGACCCGGAGGGATGAAGGGTCCGGAGGCTCCTGGCCCGCCCACAGCCAGCTGCTTCTCCCACCACGTTTGTCCCACACACAGGGACTCAGAGGGGACAGCGGATGCAAGGCCAGGGCCTTGGGGGCCTCCCTGTAAAAGATGGGGACCTTGAGGCCCAGAGGGGGGCCACGAGGTGCCCGGGCCCCGCATGCCCCCACCCTGTCCCTGGGCCTGAGCCAGGGGCCCCGAGCCCCCCACCCCCATGTCCGCCCTTCCCGGAGACCAGCTCAGCCCCCTCTCAGCGCAGCGCCCAGGCCCCCGCGGGGCTCCGGGCAGTGATTCCAAACCATCTGAAAGCAATCAGGAGGCGGGGGGGGGGGCGGGGGGCGGGGTACCTTGCCCGCGGAGCTGGAGCTGCTCAGTGTTCCTTTCTGTCAAAACATTTCTCCTCGCTGCGGGCTGCGGAGGGGCCCGGGGGCTGCGCTGCTCCAGCCTCGGGTGCCCCGGGGCCGCTCTGCCAGGGGATGTGGGAAGGCAGGACGGCCCGTCTCCCCGCCCCGCACCCCCCTTTGCTCAGGCCCCTTACAGCTCGGGACCTGATGGGGCCCAGCTCCAGCGCCCTCTGGGGCTCCGCTGTCTGCACTGAGGCTGGAGTCCCCCATCGTCTTCCTCACAGCCCCCACCCGACCCCACTGCCCAGGGTGAGGCTTGAGGCACAGACTCGAGGGAGGTCCTCCCTCAGGGCGGCGCCTGTGAGCAAGGGCCTCCTCATCCCTTGCACCCTCACTCTCCTCACCCCAGTCCCCGTCCCCTGACCCTGCAGCCACCCGGGTTCCTCTCCCGGGACCCCTCCTCCCAGGCCCCTCACCAGTCGCACTCCTGCCCTGGTTCCAGCTGCACCAGACGCTCCTGCCCCTGAGTCTCGGATTTTGTTTAGTGTCTGTCAGACTCTCGGGTCTGTGAGCTGAGGGTCAGCCTCGGCTGTCATGTTTATTGCTGTGTCCCCAGACCGGGCACGGGGCCTGGCCCCCCACTGCAGGCCTGTGAGCGAATGAGCTTATAACCTGGCAGGTGCTCAGGACCTCTGTGTCGGATGGGTACCATGGGTGGCGGGTGGGTGGATGGTGGCAGGTGGGTGGTGGCGGGTGGGTGGTGGAGGGTGGGTGGTGGAGGGTGGGTGGATGATGGAGGGTGGGTGGATGATGGAGGGTGGGTGGTGGAGGGTGGGTGGATGGTGGCGGGTGGATGGTGGAGGGTGGATGGTGGAGGGATGGTGGATGGTGGAGGGTGGGTGGTGGAGGGTGGGTGGGTGGTGGTGGGTGGATGGTGCCTGGCGAGGCGGGATCTCCAGGCCTGGCTCTCAGCAGACCTCTCCCTCGCGCACCCCGCCTTCCTGGCCGTCTCAGCCCCCCCACTCTCGGGCGCCCGTCCACCCATTTCCCGTACAAGGAGGCTGAGGCTCAGCGCGGTGGGAGGGCTTGTCCAGGTCCCCAGCTGGGGTGGGGCGCGGGGCTCTCCTGCGAGCAGCAGGGATGCTGGGTGGTGTGGGCCCAGGAGGCTGGGAGGCCAGGCTGGGCCTGAGCAGGGCCTCCAGCCGCACGTCTCGGCTCTGCCCCCTGGTGGCTGGGTTGGGAGCTCGCCTGGCTCCTCACTTGTAACTAGTGGATGCTAACTTCTCCCCAGCTGTGCTCACCTGGAGCCTCGGGCAGATGGCAGTTGCTGGGCTCAGCTTTCACGGCCCCGCCCACCTTGGGGTGAATTCCCTGCTCCGTTGGCTGAAGGGAGAGCACGGTGTGTCTAGCAGGTGGTTGAGTGACTCTCAGCTCTGAGCCCACCTCCTCTGACCTCTGTGCCAGGGTCAGAGCCCCGACCTCCCTGCTCTTCTGTCAGCACCGGGCGGGAGGGGCTGCAGGCCTTGGCCGGGCCCAGGGGACCCAGTGAGCAGGCGGATGATGGGCTCTCGTCTCCGAGCTGGTGGGGTGTCTCGGGCCTGAGGACTTCGCCCCAGGTCTCTGTGGGGTCACCAGAGGGAGCTTGAGCCAGCTGCGCCCAGATGCGGTCCTGAAACCCAAGTGTCTGTGGCCTCCAGAGTCCGCAGAACTTTAAGCTTTGGGCTCAGGGCCGGGCTGGCCGAGCCAGAAAGAGCAGGGAGCGGGGGACAGACGGCCCTCGGCCCGTCGCCAAGCTGAGCCCCTGCTTCCGCCTGAGACGTGGGCGTCACCACCTCGAGGCCCAGCAGGGCGTGGGGATTTAAGGAGACCATGTGTCCGAGGGCTGGGCATAGCCAGGAGCTGAGTAAATGCCCGTGCCTGAGAAGGGGCAGGCTGCCTTAGTTTGACAAGATCCAATCCTTCTCACCGGAAACCCTGCTGGGCCTCCCCCCCGGCCTGAGGCCCCTGTGGGCAGACATCCCCCCTGAATCGCCGAACGTTGAGGCGGCAGTGTTGGTGCGTTCCTTCGCTCACAGGCCTGCAGGGGAGAGGGCCGCTGTAGGGCCGCATCCCGGCCGCCTGGAGTGTGCAGTCCGGGGGCAGAGAGAGGCCCTGAGCAGACCAGCGCGCGGGGAGCTGGTGGCAATAGCGGGAGGGGACAACACGAGGAAGGAGAGGGCCTGGAGAGGGCCGGGAGCCGCACAGGGAAGGAGAGGGCGGGGAGAGGGGCAGGAGCCGCACAGGGAAGGAGGCGGGGAGGGGCGGGAGCCGCACAGGGAATGCTTTCTTGAACCTGATAGGTGACAGAAGTTCAGGCAAAGTCGGGAGGGGGAGCTGCAAGTGCAGAGGCCCCGTGGCGGGAGGAGACGGGGCTTGGTGGTGGGACGGCAGGGGGTCAGGTGCTGGCCAGGTGGGAGGTAGGCAGGCCGTCCAGCTAGGTAAGGGGTCTGGACCCGAGGACGGCGGGGAGCCCCTGAGGGCCTTACACCTGGATGGGTGGAGCCAGCTTGGCACCTGGGCTGGTGGGAATGGTTGCCGGGTCTGAAACCTGATAAGGAGACCAGGGGTCCCACCGTGAATAGTGGCGCCCACACCTCCCGGCGGGGTTCGCGTGGCCGCCGTGAGCTGGCCCTGCCGCCTTCCCGCCGGTCATCTGGGGTCTTGGAGCTTCAGGAGTGAGCGTCTTCTCTCCACTGTCTGCATTGCACATGCTGTCCCCGCTGCAGACACCCTTCCCTCGCCTGTGAGCGCTCCTGGCTTCAGGCTGCTGGGTCCCTGCAGGTGCTCTGCAGCTGCCTTTGCACTCCCATCCCCTTGTGACTGGTCCCTGTGGGGTTTGAGGCTCACTGGCTAAGGCCCAGAGCCTGGCACCCGGCAGATGCGCCAAGCATGTAGGTTGAATGAATGAATGAATGAGCGAATGAAGGAATGAGTGAGGAATGAATGAGTGAATGAATGAAAATAATGCTCAATAGCATGCTGGGATGTCTAACCCCTGCTGTGCAGAGCTCACAGCCCCTCCCGCTGGTGGGAAACAGGCCCTGGGCCGCCAGCAGGCCTGAGGTGGGGCTGGACTCGGGGCTCTAGGACCCCCCGGTCCACCCCTCTTTCTGTAGCACACTCTGCTGCTGTCCCCATCCCTGAGCGAGCACATAAAATGTTAATGCCCTCATTTGTTCTTTAAAAATTAATTTAAAAATATTTTATGTGCTGCCTCAATCACAGTTGGAAACCATTTAATTAATCCCAAGTGGCAGGGCAGCAGACAGCTGCGTAATTGGCTCCCCTCCCTCCAGCCTGTCTGGGAGCTGCTGCTCGGGCGGGAGGCCCTGAGCGGAGCCAGGCACCGTGTCTGCAGCACCTGCGGAGGCTGTGGCTCTGCGGGGCCGCCGCTGCCACTTGGGGCCCGAGCCGTTTGTCTCCACGGAGAGCATGCTTTCTGCGGGGCGCAGCCTGACAGCTTCATTACGGCAAAGGGGGCTGGGAGGACGCGGTTCTAGGCCTGTAACCAAGAGGCATTGCTCCTCCTCACTCCTGAGCCTTGTCCCTGGACGGTCGTGGCCCTCGTGCCCGCTGCACTGCCCGAGCCGCTGGGACAAACCTTGCCTGCAGGCCACAGCCGTGAGCAGCAAGGGAAGCAGGAGGAGCAAGGAACAGTCCCTCGGGGTGCTGGAGCCGGGGAATGAAGTGTCCCCCCTGAAGTTTCATATAAAATTAGGTGCCTGCGCCGGGCAGTCACTGGCCGCTGATGCGGCAGTAATGATACCGGTCGCTCACCCTCTGGCGGTGAGGGGAGACGTCCTGTCTGACACCTTTGGTTGTAAAGTCCGTTTGCTGAGGCGGAAGGAAGAGGCGGTCACCTCCAAGGTGGTGGCCCCTGTTCCCTGGGCCCAGCCAAGGTCTTACCCCCTGAGGCCCGTGGGGCGTCGGGACCAGGGGACGTGGGGCGGACACTGGGCGATTAGGACGAAGGGCGGGGGGTGGGGGCGGCAGGATAACGCTTAACAGCCCCCGTGCGCAGCCCCTCGGTGCACATTTCCCTGCCGAGGGTCTGGCCCAGCTGAGCCGACGGTGCCGTGCTCTCCGGAGCCCCGAGGGCCGCCCCGCGGGTGGCGGAGGGTCAGACGCGGCAGCTCCTGGGCCGGGCGGGGTGATGCTATGAAAGCGCCGTAGACGCGCACCCTGGCTCAGGGTCCGGGCTCAGCTCTGGCGTGTCCCTCGTTCGGCTGTGACACCAGATGAAGCAGGTGGTGTGTCTGGGCCTCGACCTCCTCGCCTGTGAGACAGGTGTCACAGTCCCGCCTCTTGGAGCCGACAGGTGTGACCCTCGTGGCCGCGCAGCCCTGCGCCCGCCCGGGAAGGTGTTGGTGCCTCGGTCTCTCCGCTGCCGAGTGACACCTCCCCCCGGCAGGCAGCACAGGCCCGGGGCGCGGCTCTGCTGCGGCTGCAAAGCCCGCCTGCCTCAGTTTCCCCATCTGGAGAGGAGGGGTTTCATGATAGTGCCTCCCTACCCGGGCGTCTGCAGGGGTCAGTGCGTTGGCTACACGACCTGGGAGACGGACGGGAACGGACTGCCGGCACCGACCAGGCGCCGCCTCGTCATTGGCCCCCAGGGGCAGGCGGCGCTTATGAGACGGAGTTTTGTGGGTTCCCTGACGGGTCCCAGGCACGGGGCCGGGGCGTGGCAGCGCCAGCACCCTCCCGTGGCCTCCGCGTGTCTTTCCAGGGCTGGAGGACCAGCGCGCCTCAGGCGGCCGCTCACAGCGTGCGTTCCCGGGGCCGCGGGTGAAGCCGCCCCTGAGGGTGGGGGAGTGGTTTGGGCCCGGGCTCCTGTCACCCCTTGGCCTGCGGTGCCTGGGGCCTGTCGTCTGAGGTCTCTGTGAACCGTCTCTACTGAATTCCGAGTCATCAGGCCCTCAGAGCAGACACTGAGTATCCACCAGTGGACATAGGACGAGGGCCCCTTGGGGGGGGGGGGCGGGCCTCGTGTATCCCATGGAATCTTCCAGAAACGAGGAGAAACCTGGTGACTCCTGGCCTTTGCTGCCCCTGATGGCAGGAGGTCAGATGGAGGGTCAGGGTCACGAGCAGTTCTGTACAGCGGCAGCCTGTCCAGAGTCACCTGGGCCGGCAGGACAGCTCTGGCCTGGGGCTGGGACCACAAGGAAGGGGGGACGGCTGAGACTGGGACTCCCCCCAACGCTCCTTGCACCAGCAGAGGGCAGAGCAGGTGGGTGCTCCCTGCCCCCAGGGACAGCAGGGGCGTGGGCAGTGAGGGGCAGGACCGGGCCTCTGACCCGCGAACCCTTCCAGATGGTGGCAGAGGAGAGTGAGCTGAGCTTTTAAAGCCACTGTCGAGTGTAAAACCCGGGAGCAGGTAGTTCCGGGACAGCAGGAGAACTCTGACTCAGCAGTCCCCTGGTGGTCCGTGAGGTCCGAAAGGTTGGTGACGGCTGCTCGAACTCGTCTCTGTGTTTAGAGTACGCGTGTGTTGCCGGAAGGGGCTGCGGGAGCTTCACCAATACCCCCATCAATGGACGCCAGCCCCGACGACAGGTCGTGACTTGGGGGTCTCCTGCCTTCCCACCCAGTGCCCTGTCCAGGTGATTTGAGGGGAGTAGCTGCGTGCGTACCCCAGCAAAGCCGCTAGCCAGCCGCGTGACCTTCGGCAAGCCGAGACCTGTCCAAACCTCAGTTTCCCACCAATGAGAGGCGGCGACCCTAAACCCCCTGATCCTAGTGTCTCCTTGGTGCTTAAGGCCTTCCCATGATGGCCTGTGCTCTAGGGTGGAGCCCAGGTGCACTGGCAAAGCCACAGACCGTGGCGATGGGCAGCCAGCGGCAGGCCCGCCCTCCCCCGCAGGCCCGCCTCCCCCGCCGCTCTCCCCGGCTCAGGCTGCAACGTCGGGAGTGTCCCCATGTCCTCCTCCTCAGTGCGGTGGGTCTCCTGCTTGGGCCACTTTCTTCCTCCTCTGCCATCTTTTCTCTGGCTAATTCCTTCTCTCTCTCTCTCTCTCTCTCTCTCTCTCTCTCTCTTTTTCACAGTCAGTCTAGCTAAAGAGGTACTATTTCCCTTGATTTTCTCAAGGAAGCAACTTTCAGTTTTGTTGATTTTCCTCCAGTTTTTCCGTCGTGTTTTATTTATTTCTGTCCTGATCTTTATCTCCTCCCTTACACGCACTTTAGGTTTGATTTGCTCTTCTTTTTCGAGCTTACCGAAGTGGAGCGTCAGAGGATGGATTTCAGACTTTTTCTTTCTAACGTACGCATTCAGAGCCACGCATTGCCCTCTTCACACTGCGTTAGCTGCATCTCATGCAGCATGAGACGCTGTGTTTCGTTTTCAATCCGTTCAGGATCTGTTGTGATCTGCCTTTCGCCTTCTCCTTGAGCCATGGGTTATTTGGAAATGTGTTTACTTTCCACGTATTTGAAGGTTTCCCAAGAGTCTTTCTGTTGTGTCTTCTCACTCGGCTCTGTTGTGGCCAGAGAAGTTCTTCTGTGCGGCTTTTCAGAGCTTCTTTATTTACGGAGACCCGTCCCGCAGCCCGGCCTGCGACCTGTCCCGAGACGGCGCCCTGTGCCCCGGGAGAGAATGTGATTCCTGCTGAGGTTGGGCTGAGGGTTCTGTACCTTTAATCTGGTCAGCTTGGCAGGTCAGGTGGCCGGGCCCTCTGTATCCTTACTGTTCTTATTTCTACTTGTTCTAACCATGATCAAGGGTAGGGTGTTGACATCTCCAGCTGTAACTGTGGTGGTATCTCTTCTCCTTCCAGTCCCGCCAGTTTTGCTTTATGTCTTTTGGGGCCGTGTTGGTAGGTGCGTACACATCTGTACTTGTTACAGCTTCTTCACGGATTGACTTCTTCCCCCCACTCGGCCTCACCGAAATGCCCTTTCCCTGGGAGGCCTTCCCAGGCCTCGGACGGCGCTGATTTCCCTGGACTTGCACTCCTACGACGGCTTGTATTTTGCCCATCGTAACATTCATCCAACTGTAGTATCATGGCTTGAAAATTGCATGTATGGGCTGTGCCTTGTGCCAGCTGCCATGGACGTGCTGGTGAATTAGAATAATAAAACAACAACACCTACTATGTGCCAGGCATTCTGCTGGGCCTTTTACACACATGTTTCGATCTCACAACAACCCAATAGGTAGGGATTCCCATAGCCCTTTGCAGATGGGGTACTCAAGGTTCAGGGGGGCTCAGCCGTTTGCCCAGGGTCACAGAGCACTTACTAGGTGTACCGGTTAATGATGACGGATTTTGTAATCAAAGAAAACACAATAATTTCAAGAGAAACATCAAACGTGCTTTATTCAAAGTAATGTCCGTCGCTAGCTACACATTTCCCCCACCTTTCAGGTAACCATTCAGAGACCCAATGTTCCACTTCTTCGTACATTTTGAAGTGCTGCTCAGAACGTGCGTGTGCCATCGATCGGAACAAGTGGTCATCTGAAGGAGCGAGGGCTGGTGAATACGGCGGGTGGGTGAATACTTCCCAGGCAAGATCTTTTAACGTGAATGTAGCTGGTTTTGAAGTGTGTGATGGTGCGTCACCATGAAGCAAAATTACTTAGCCGTGTCTTCTGGCACATTCTGGTTGTTTCACGATCAAAGCATGAAACTGTCGGTAGCGATCAGTAGTAACGGTTTCACCTGGTTTTAGAAGCTCATAATGCACCACACCTTCCTGATCCCACCAAATGCAGAGCACTGTCTTCTTTCTGAAGCGATTTGGCCTTGCAGTCGATATTGATGGTTGACCTGGATCAACCCATGATTTTGTGCGTTTGGGATTCTCAAAATAAATCCACTTTTCACCGCCAGTCACAATTTGAAGCAAAAAAGCCTTTCTTTTGTGCCGTGGAAGCAGCATTTTACTGATGACTTTTCTGTTTTCCATTTGTCTTTCGTTCCGTTGATGGGGCACCATTTTCCTTCCTTTAAAATCCTTCCCATTGCTTGTAAGCTATTGGAAATTGTTTGCTGAGCAACATGTAATCTTTCTGCAAGTTGTTTGTTTTGAGTTTGACACACATTTTCATCCAATAATGCTTGTAATTGTTGGTCTTCAAACTTTTGGTTGACCTGGACACCTTTTGTCTTTCACATAGAAATCATCACTTTCAAAGCGTTTAAACCAGCGTTCACAAGTATCTTGAGATGGAGCATGCTCACCATAAGCTTACCGAAGTACACGATAAATTTTTCTTCAAAATAAAGTAATGAATTAAAACTTCCCGCCAATGCTCTTTTTTTTGGCATGAAATTTGACATTTTTAAGCGTAAAAATATCTATGATGTTAACACCTTCAGAAAATTTGGCATATGAAGTTTGGAAGCTTGTTGTCAATACAACCCGAGCGGTTCCGGATGCCACGGGTATCCCCCTACCCCTCCTCCCCGGGAGCGGAGGAGCGCCACTCGGGTCTGTGGTCCGTGTGGACACTTAGCCCCCAGACCAGAGCACCACGTGTTTAAGCCACAGCCTCTGACGTGGAGATGAAAAATCACGTGGGAACTCCATCTGAAGGCCCATGAACCTTGTAGGATCTGTAATGTCACGTATGCGAGGGTTTCCCCTCCGTCATGCCTTACAGCTGTCCGCCCCAATAGGATCACACAATTAATGAGGTTAGCCACGCTGTAAATTTCAGCTCGTTATTGCCGTGTCTGCGCTAATAGGCCTGCGACCGACGCCCGCCACGGCGCTGGCCGAAAAGGACCGCGTGGGGGCTCGCAGGGAGGGAACCGCCGAGGCGGCCACGTGTGGATGCGCGGAGGGAGGCTGGTTTCTGTCGCTGTCCGATGGTTTGCCAAGATCAGCCGTGAAGATGGAGTGAGGGAGCCCTGTGTGCGGCTGCGGGGCTGAGGAGCCCACGGGCGATGAGCCGAGGTGGGGATGGCCCCGCTCCCCCTTTCGGGATTTCGGGAGAAGTTACCCATCGTTAACCGCGGGGGATCCCCGCTTTCCCTGGACCAGGCCTCAGGGCTGGCGTGGGGGGTGGAAATGGCACGGCGCCTGGCCGTCCCTGCTTCGGGCGGTCCCAGTCCGGCCTTCCCGATGTTTGACCGAACTTGGGAGAGCGTGTGTCCTAGCAGGAGGCCAGCGGCTGGCGGGGGCTCCTTGGGAAAGCCTGGACGTGTCAGATCCATGCTAAACCCGCGGAGCCGGTGGCAGCGAGGGGCCAGGGAGGCAGCGCCGCTCTCCCTGGTGACCGCCCCCAGCCGTGCTCACAGGTCTTCCCCGTCCCGCACCCCCTCTGTCACCCCCGGGGCCTCCAGCTCCGTGTGGCCGCGCCTCCATTTTCTAGGCGAAAACGCGGTTCTAGCCTGGCTTTGTGCCGTTACCAGCGGGAGTCAGGGCCCCCTGTCTGTGTTCTTCGCTGCCCGCTCCACTGTGGCCTTGCAATGACCTTCAGCCCCTGTGCAGCCCCGCCCCGGGGCCAGAGGACAGGCCGTGGGCCTGGTCAGGGAGCCCCCACCACCTGCTGGCAGCCTGGTCTTAGGAGCTGGGCACCATGTGACCGTGAGCACCAGGAGACAGCGTGGGCACCCTGATCTGTAAACACCAGCCTCGACATCTCCAGATGGACCGTGGGCGGCCCCTGCCTGGCCCGGCATGCCGCCCCATCCCTGCCACCTCTTGTCCCGGTGTCTGCGGGCCTTGGACAGGGCTGGGCAGAGAGAGGGGGAGCCAGCCCTGGGGGAGGGGAGGGAGCCAGAGGGCACCTCCTGACTGGAGGGCACACGCTGAGGATCTCACCCGCGATACAGCCAGACCCGATTCCTATGCCGGTGCCCTCCACGGGGCGTCGAGGGCATTTCCACGAAGCAGAGAGGGTGGAACACGCACCCATCGCGTGGGGCACGGCGCCCGACGTGGTTGAAAAGCAGGGAGCGAGCGAGGGGAGGCCCCCCGGGGCGGGGTCCCACGGCACGTGGCACAGGCTCGGTGTGGACGCTGAGCTCCAGAGCAGGGGAGAACCAGACCGACCCCACGACGGCGAGGCATTGGGTCACTGTCTCTACGCGAGAGGGCGTTTGTGGCGATGCGGCCCGTGGACCTTACGGTGTGTACCGTGTGCGCTGGCTTTTAGCAGTGTTTCGTTTACCCCGATCTTTCGTTGTTTCCAAACAAGATCACGTGACAGGAAAGCACATCTCACGGACAACAGCTCATCTGTCCTGTTTATTGGGCCAGCGATGGGGTTTTCATTTCCTCGCACAGTTCTGGAATTGTGGAAGGAACCTTGGGCTCATTTGGAGGAACCCCGAGGTGGGGCCCTGGAACCTCTTCCCTTCCCCCGTCCCCCCCCAAATCTGACTCCCCCCTTCACACCCCTCTGGGTTCACGGGGTCCCCAGCCCTCCCCCAGCCTCAGGACACATCCCTCTGGGATTGGTAGTCTTTAGCACATCTCTGCACAGATAACTCTGCTGCACAATCTGTATCAGTCAGGAGAGGCTTGCTGCGTAACAGAAGTCCCCCCCTCCCCATGAATGGCTTAACACTGTAGACGTTTATTCTGTTGTTCACGCATCAGCCCCACCAGGGGTCCCTGTGGGCGGATCTCCCGCAGGCGTGACCCAGGCACCCAGGTGCCTGCACCTTGCGGTGCTGCGGGCTCCTTAGGCCTTCGCTTCCCGGCCTGGGTGGGAAGGGGTGCACAGGGCCGGGAGGTTCGTCACAACGGGTGAATGGGCGGCGCTCAGTGCTGGAAATCTGAACTCCAAAGCCTTTGAAAACCACCTTCCTGTCCTCTGCCCCGGAAGCCAGTAAAACTGGGGTGCGGGCTGGCGCCAGCCTGAACCCCACTCCTCCCTCCCTGGGCCCCGGGCTGGCTGCTGCAGTTGCTGGCCCAGTGGGTGCACCTGTGCGCCCTCTGTCCGTGACCCTGGGTGCTCTCTGTCCCCTGCTCTTGGACGTCCCCAGCTGAGTGTCTCCGCCTGCCCGCCCCTGGGGTTTGGGGAGGTGCCGGCTGACTCTGCCTTCAGCGCTCCGCCGTTGCCATTTATTTGAGAAATCGAATGAAAATGTCACACATGACCATTCAGGCATGACTGTTCCTGATCCCGGGTGTGACATGGGGAGTGACTAGGAGGGCGGGGCAGGCTCCAGGCTCCTGTGTCCTGAGACTTCATCCCGGACTTCAGCCGGCAGGAGCCGCTGCCCGGCTTGGTTGCCGCGCGCCTGGCTCGCACCACACTCTCGGGCGGGGCAGTTGGCAGATGACCCGAACTGAGGCGCTGCGGTTACACACGGAAAGTGTCAGCAATCGCTGATCTGCCCGGTGCTAACTGGGTGACAATTTTGTCCTTGCAGGGTGCCAGCCTGGGGAGCCGGGGAAGATTAGATGAGCGGATGTGAGCTCCGTGGGGAAACAGAGAGAAATCGGAATCCTGTCCTGATTTGGAAGGAGGGAGGGAGGGAGGGAGGGGTGCAGTTCCTTTGCTCAGGGGCCACCGGGCGGGGGGCGGGGGGTGCTGGCATTGTTTGCCCCAACACAGCTGCCTACTGATAATACTTGTGCACCCCTCTTCCTCCGGGGGACAGCGAGCAGGCTGGGTTCGGAGCAGGTCAGAGAAAATCCGATGGCGGGTCTCACTGACCGGGGCGGGGTCTCCTCTGAGGAAAGAAAGGGCCCAGAGGCGGAGTTTTCGGGACGACGTGCAGGGCGTGCGCGGCGGTAGCGTGGGGAGGAGGCTGGTGGGGAGGAGGGGTCCCCGATGGCCATGCGTGGGGCACCGGCGGCGCACCAAGCCCAAAGGATTGATCTCTAATCCTTACTGTAGCCCCTGGGCTCGTGTGAGCATGACCCTCACCCCATTTTGCAGATGAGGACCTGGAGGCTTAGGGGGTGACCTTGCCCAGGTTGTGACCCTGGGGGCTGGCACTTCCGCTGTGTGGTTGGCATTCTCCCCGTCCCGCAGGAGAGGGGACGGAGACGCCGAGGGGGACGGCGTGGCCAGGTCACCCTGGCAAGGTCCTCCGCGGCTGTGCCCACCTCCCAGGAGGCTGACTCTCAGGCTGGCTTTAAACTGTTTGCTTTTACGCACTCGGCCTTTGCACCCGTCCGCGCGGACTCGCCCGGTGAGGGCTCCCGCGCTCGCCAAGTTGCAGAGGGAGGCCTCAGCGTGACCCTCCGCGGCGGCGGGAGAGCCTGGAGACGGTGGGATTCGCTTTCCGACAGTGAACTTCGGGGAAGCACCCGGGTTTTCTTCCTGGCTCGAGAGACGGTCAGTTTCTGTCCTGTGCCGGGCAGGAGGGAAGGGGCTCGTGAGCGGAGTTACGAGTTCACGCGTGTACAGGTTCACGCGTGTTCTTGAGGATGGGGTGTACGTCTGTTGGGTCCTTACCCCGTTTCTCGTTCCTTCATCTGAGACCAGGAAACGCTGGGTCTCCTCGCTTTTCTCCTCGTTCCTGCTTCGTGCGCGTCGGCGCGGTGTTGCCTGGTGATGGAATAGTCGTGGCCGTGCCCCCCGTGCGCCACCCCGTGAGCGTCACGCGTTTACCGAGGGCCCGCCTCGTGCCGGACGCGGGCTTGGTGCTTGCTGGGAAATGCATGAAAGGGCACAGACTACAACGCAGTGGGCACGTGTCCGCCCTGGGGCCGCTGTCAGGATCCTGCATGGCCGGTGGCCGCAGGAGCGGGGGACCCGCTGAGGGGCGGTGGCTCTCCCAGCCCAGGAGCGGGCAGTGCAGGGCGGGCCCAGGGCCTGCGGGCTCATGGGCGCGGGGACCCCACAGGGTCAGGCACCAGCGGTCTGGGACCACGCGTCCACCTGGGAGCGAGGGCCTGGCCGGGCGGGACTTGGCCTTGGGTTCCGGAAGTCTCTTCGCCGTCCCCACGGGGTAACTTCGTGGTGTGCCAGGACGTGAAGGTGTCGGCAGGGTGGGCTTCCTCCCAGGCTGTGCGGGGACCTGTTCTGGCCCCTGTGCTTGGCGTGCATTTTAGGGAGCGCGGAAGGGAGAGAGAGAGAGAGAGGGAGGGAGAAAGGGAGAGAGAGAGAGAGAGAGAGAGAGAGAGAGAGAGAGAGAGGTTGGTTGATCGGTTGCCTCCTGTACATACCCTGCTGGGGGATTGAACCCACAACCTAGGTATGTGCCCTGACTGGGAATCAAACCTGAAACTCTTGTGTGTGTGCATGTGCGTGTGTGTGTGTGCATGTGCGTGTGTGTGTGCGTGTGTGCGTGTGTGTGTGTGTGTGTGTGTGTGTGTGTGTGTACGAGACGATGCTCCCCCCGCTGAGCCCCTGGCCGGCACCTGGACCACTTTGTAGGACGAGTCAGATCCATCAGAGCCCACCTGCTGCAGCACGACCTCCTCGTAGCCAGTTGGACCCACACAACCCTGCTCCAAGGCAGGCCCCCCCGAGGGCCCGGGGGGCAGGCCGGCGGCGTGCGAACGGGGGCGGGACACCGTTCCACCCACCGTACAGGGCGGGCAGAAGCGGGCGTACAGCAGTGAGTACGCGAGACAGCGTGCATTCCTGGGTGAGCAGTTACTAGTTACTGTGTTACTTTCCATCCGAACAGCCGTACACCTGCTGCTGCCCGCCCTGTGGTCACAGCCTTCAGGCGGCCGGGGCCGTGGCTTCCGAGTCTGGACTTAGGCTCACGTGGGCGTGACCTGAGCTGCCGCTGCCCCATCCGGTCGCCTTGCCGCGGCCGCCCCTGCCTCCAGGCACCCCGCTAGGGCACTGCTGACAGCACTGGCTCTGAGAGCCGACAGAGGCGCACCCAGCCGACCCCCGTCACAGCTGGGCGACCTCCAGCTGGTCACGGCACCTCCCGGCGGGTGTTGCCTGGCTGCTTGCCGTAACCTCCCCTCACGGGCACGGGACACGGGCTGCGTTCATTGGCCATCCTTGTTGCCCT
Organism: Corynorhinus townsendii; assembly: GCA_026230045.1. Classification (NCBI taxonomy): domain Eukaryota; kingdom Metazoa; phylum Chordata; class Mammalia; order Chiroptera; family Vespertilionidae; genus Corynorhinus; species Corynorhinus townsendii. The sequence continues at coordinate 2,327,706 of JAPDVU010000001.1, read as the reverse complement.
GAGCAACTGTGTCCAGTCCCCGGGGTGGGCCACGCTCAGACCCAAGGACCCCCCCGGCCCCCTCCCAATAGTCCCCTCTGGCCAATCCACGTGGGAAGCGGCTCGGCCCCATAGCCCGCGGGCAGCTGTGGGCACACACAGCCAGGGCCTGAGCGCCGGGCGTTTGCTTTTAGGAAGAGCCGCTCAGGACATGTGCTCAGGGCGCTGCTACTGGTGTAACTGGCGGTGGGTGAGCAGGGGCCATGGCAGCGTCTAAAAACAGCCAGGCCGGTCTTCCCTCTGCCGTCCGTCCAGGGCCCCTCGCGCTCCCAGGGACCCGTGCGGGGGTCCAACAGCCGGCAGGACGCGCGGTCTGTCCGCGGCCTTTGCCGACTGCTCTCAGAGCATCATTCTGTGGGAATGAGTTTATTTCCCCCCGAGTGGGTTCCACGCGATGCTGTGGGCATTGGTGTGGCCGGGATGATGGCCAGGTCAACTGGACTGAGAAAAACAGCCCTTCAGCCTGGAGACGGCAGTCGGCCACCCCGGGGCCAGCCTCGGCCAGGGGCTGCCTCCCTCCCACGTGGCTCCTCTGCAGGAGGTGACAGGGGGACCGGCCGGGGCCGAGCAGGGAGCAGGGGAGCGTCTGCCCTGCTAGAGAGCCCGGACAGCAGCCGGCGATAGCGGTGATGACGGCAGCCGTGGTAACTCACCCTGTAACCGCCAGTGCCAAACACTCGCAGGCGTTTTAATGAATCCTCCCGGTATTTCATTATTTGAACGAACGCCCCGCGCGCTGGCTAATTATCTTTTTACTGCTCCTGCCATCGATCTAACATGAAACACCATTGATCTGCCCGCTGTTTGCCGACAGGGTACGGGTCTCTTTTTCTCCCTGAGCCGATGACATCCGCATAAAGCTTGTTGTTGCTGTGACATCATTCCCATTTCACGGAGAAGGAGACGGAGGCCCCGAGAGGCGAGGTGACACGGCCCGAATGTCACAGCGGGAGGGTGGCTGGCCCTGGGGTCATCGTGGTCCTCTGTCCCCCGAGGCTGGCGGCTCCCCAGTCCTGGCTTCCCCCTCCTCCTCCTGCCCCCTGCCCTGTGGTTCCCCCGGGTCCAGCCCGCCTCCGTGCTCTTGGCGGCTCTGTGCAGCATTTCCGTCAGCCTTTTCCAGGAGCCCCCCTGCCCCCCGCCCGCGTCCTCCCCGTCGCAGCGTCATTATTTCACTGGACAGAAGACGCTGTGTGGAGGACTTCCCGAGGCCTCATTGCACCGCCTCGGTGCCCAGCGGGCGTGAAGACGATGCTCGCGGATGCGCTGCCTCGTGGAGAGGCCGCGAGCACAGGCCCTGGGAGCGAGCTGTGTCTCGGGCTGCTCCCCGCGAATGTCACCTTCACCCGGAAGCGTGACTGGGTGTTGGCACGGCTGCCCTTTGAAAGCGAAGGCTCACGGCTCTTGTCCAATTAGCAGCACCTCCCGGAGCGGGGCCTCAGCCGGCCTTGGTGCAGCCGCGGGATGGGGGCGGGGGGGGGGGGCCGAGGAGCCAGGCTGGGCCATGTGTGAGCAGCATCGCCCTCTCTCCCTCTGTTGTTATGATCCCGGGAGTCAGCGATCATGAATAGCAGGACTTTGTGAAGTAAAAATAGACCCCGCTGGCTTGACTCCGGAACAGCAGGAGACAGACCCACGCGGAGCGGGGCGGGGGCGCTGGGGCCGCGGGGTGCCGGGCCGCCATGGCCGGCTAAGGCTTTTATGAAGCTGACCTTCACACAAAGGCGGAGGAAGGGAAGGAAGCGAGGCCGCAGGGCGGATGCTAATGACCGGCATCTCGCTTTCATGCTCAGGCTGACAGCCTCCAGGGCCCTCCAGGCGCCGAGGGGCACGTGGCATGTCTGATGGCAGCACCAAAGGGCAGGCCTGGGGCAGAGCCGGGGTGGGCGGGCTCCCGGCTTCCCTTGGGGCTGACCTCCTGACCCGCCCGATGGGCTCTGTGACCGTGGGCTGGAGTGGCAGGGCAGAGGGAACAGCCTGTGCCAAGACGGGGGCTGTGAGCGAACGAGAGGTGAGATGCGGTTAGAGGTGAAACAAGCTCACGTCCCAGATGCGGGCCGGCCGCTGGGTGCCTGTCCCCGCCGAATGCTCGTCGCAGCCGGGCGGGCGTAGTAAACGGGTGTCCTCCAGGCTGGGGCCCTCACACACCGTGTCCACGTCCCTCACACCTCTTCCCACGGATCACCTCACCTGGCAGCCGGGCGACCTGAGGCCCTGGCCCCCCGCCCTGGGAGAGCTGCCGTTGGCTTTCTTACTTTACCGGGCTTTTCACGGTGGGTGGGCGCTCCCTGAGCCGGTGCTGTGGACACAGCCCAGTGGACCGGCCCCCGGGCTTCGGGGCAAACTGTCTGTTCCGGGGCCATGACCCAGGCCCAGGAAGAGGGCCCTGGCCTGGGGAGCTGTGGCTGCAGGTAGATGCCACCCTCACCCACAGCAGGGTGCAGGCACTGCCACGGCTGCTCTCTGCTGGCACCCACTGCCGAGCCGTACCCTCCGCGCCCTGGCCTGGCCTCCGGGGCTGTGCCCCAAGAGCCCCACTGTAACCTCAAGCTCAGGGCCCTTCCTGAAGTTCTCCTACAACACGGCGTGCTCCTCAGAAGGCAGTTCTCTCCCCCCCACCCCTTGGCCTGCCGGTGGGTGCGTGAAGATGGGTGTGGGTCAGGCAAATCTGAGAGCAAATGCTGACTCTGGCACTAAGTAAGGTTGTGACCTTGAGAAAGACACCCAGTCTCTGGGACTCAGTTCCTCCATCCATGAAATGGGAATAATAACAATATCCACTACCTCACAGGGTTGTTTGTGAGGAGTAAGTGGGACAAAGCATTTACAGCACTTAATATAATGGTGCAAAGAGCTCAATAAATGTTAGTGGTCACTATCAGGCTGACAGAGTCCATGGCCCACCACCATCATCACCAATACCAATGCCAACACCATCATCATTATCACCACCACTACCATCATCACCACCACCATCACTATCACTATCACCATCACCACCATCATCACCATAATCACTACCACGACCACCACCACCATCGCCATCATCATCATCACCACTACCATCATCATCATCATAAACATCGTCATAATTACCACCAACACCACCACTACTGTCATCATCACCATCACCATAATCACCACCACCACCATCACTGTCACCATAATCACCACACCACCATCATCACCACCACCACCATCATCACTGTCACCATAATAACCACCACCACCATCATCACCATAATCACCACCACCACCACCATCACCATCACTATCATCATCATCACCACCACTACCATCATCATAAACATCACCATAATCACCACCAATACCAACATCACCACTACCGTCACCACCACTACCACTACCATCATCACCACCACCACCACCATCACCATCGCTATCACCATCACCACCACCATCACTATCACCACCATCACCATAATCACTACCACCACCATCACCACCACCATCACCATCACCATCATCAACACCACTACCATCATCACCATCACCACCATCATAAACATCAGCATAATCACCACCATCAACATCACCATCATTATAACCACCACCACCATCACCATAATCACCACCACCACCATTGTCACCACCACTGTCACCACCCCCACACCACCACCATCACTGTCACCATCACCACCTATCCTATCTAATTAAAACAGAATATGCAAATCGACTGTCATGCCATGACAAAGATGGTGGTGCCCACAGCCAATAAGGAGGGGATATGCAAATTGACGTGACAAAGATGGCGGCGGCTGGGCTGGAATGCTTGTGGCAGTTGTTCCGCCCTGCCCCGGCCACTCCGGGCCTCTGGGCAGTGCGCGCGCACACAGGCGTGGAGCGGCCGGGGTGGGGCGGGACACCTGCTATGAGGGGTGTGGGGGGTGGAGGGAGCTACAGGAGGGCGGCAGGGCCTGAGCGAAGGTGGAAGGTGACTCCAGCTGGAGCGAAAGCGGAAGGCGGCAGCCAGAGCGAAGGCCCGGGTCCCGGGTGCCGGAGGGAAGCCGGTGCCGGCAGCCAGGGGAAGGAAGGCCTACTCTTGCACAGATGTTGGTGCACTGGCCTCTAGTGTAACTTACAAAGCCTGTGCGCAGGCTGGGGCTTAGGATCCGGTCTTGTGAGCAGTAGGTGCCTCATACACCCTGGCTGGCCTGGGGCTGACCGAGTTCATTTGGGGCATCTTTCTTTGCACGTGCAGTGTTCTGAGTTGTCTTCAGTGACATCCTGTTCTCGCTGCTCACACTGTGATAAAAGCAGCGTGTCTGGCATGTCCTCTCTGGGCTGGGCCAGAGGCCATAAATCATGCCTTATCAGCAGGGCGTGCGAGGGTGGGGGCGGCCACTGGGGGCGTCCACACTGCAGGGTGCCCCATTTCCCAGGCCGATGGGCCTCTCCTGTCAGGGCCGTGCACAGGGATTTAGCAGTCAGGGCGAGGGAAGGGATTCTCGGGAAATAACATCTCTCTCCCCTTGAGGTGGTTTTCGCTTAATCCCCTCTACAAAACAGAACGGAAGGTAGAGGTGGCGAAATAGCACTGACTTGCGCACCTACTGTGTGCCAGGCCCTGTTGGGGGGACTGCATGTACCTTGACTCCTTGGCCCCGAAGGCACCGCTGAGGCGAGCGTCCTTCTCTCCATGTCACAGACGAGAGCCTTGGGGCTCAGGGCCGGGACCTGCTGTCAGCATGTCAGTGACGGGAGCGGGTGTAGAGCACCCACAGTGGCAGCTCTGACCGCCCACTGCCTTCGCGGTCTGTGTGGGGGGGTGTGGGAGCGCCAGGAGCCAGGCCCGGCCTAAGCCCGGCTCTGGCTCGGCTGGCTGGCTGCGTGACCTCGCCGCGCCCCGAGATCTCCTCGCGTCGGCTCACACATAACTCGGTCACACAGTGGTGGGAGCTGTCACTGGGCTGTCACAGCAGGGCGAGGGCGAGGGCGCCAGGCAGGCAGGGCTTGGCCAGCTGTGCTAAGAGCGGGGCCCTGCGGCAGGGGGAGGCAGGAGGCGGCCCAGCTGTCCCCAGAGACCCGGAGGGCTGTCGTGGGCCAGCTGGGCCGGGGGGGGGGGGGGAGCCTCCCACTGAGTGACCCTCAGCAGAGTGGAGGGAAGGGGAGGGTGTGGGGTTAAGAGTGGGCGGGGCTTGGTGTGACTTGGACCTGGGGTTGTTAGGGAGGGACACGTGTCAGAGGACCCCGGGTTCTGTTGGGGGCACCTGGATGGATGGGGTGCAGCCTGAGATGGGGGCCTGGGCAGGGCTGGATTGGCGCATCTGGTGTTGCCAGGGGTTCTGTTTGGAAAATGGGGGTCACTGACCAGCACATGTTCTCAAAGCCCAGGACCCCGTCTTCAGGAGCATCTCAAACAGCCCCGCGTACAAAACAGATAGGCAGGGTCCCCCGGCCCTCCCCACGGCCCACAGCCGCTCAAGGGTGAGGGCGGAGCCCCAGCCCCCCGGGGTGGAGATCGGGAATCCCTGCGTGTGTGGGCAGCTGTGCCCACTGGAGCCCGAGGCACCTGCTGGTTATCCGTCCGGAGCCCTGCTGCACCGATGATGGTCAGTGACCCGGGGGCCATGGCTAGGACTCCCCAGGAGAGAAACCTGTCACCTTCGTCACCGTGTCAGATAGACTCACAGCCTCCGCCTGCCTGCCGTCGTCAGACACACAGTCTGCCGGGCAGCGCTTTGTCCTGGGCAGGTACACGCAGTGGGCGCCCCCTTGGTGGTTGTCACAGTGACAGTCATCAGCACCGGCAGGTGCAGGGACAAGGGGGAGGCTCCCAGGCGCCTGCACCTCGGCCTCCTGCTGGGAGACCTCCATCCCTCTGTGGGGGAGGAAGGAGAGGTGGAGCCTTCATCTGGTTCTTCCTCCCCTCCCCTCCCCTCTCCTCCCTTGCCCTCCCCTCCCCTGCCTCCCCTGCCCTCCCCTGCCCTCCCCTGCCCTCCCCTCCCCTCCCCTCCCCTGCTCTTCCCTCCCCTCCCCTGCCCTTCCCTCCCCTCCCCTGCCCTCCCCTGCCCTCCCCTCCCCTCCCCTCTCCTCCCTTGCCCTCCCCTCCCCTGCCTCCCCTCCCCTTCCCTGCCCTCCCCTGCCCTCCCCTCCCCTTCCCTGCCCTCCCCTCCCCTCCCCTGCCCTCCCCTCCCCTTCCCTGCCCTCCCCTGCCCTCCCCCGCTCTCCCCTCCCCTCCCCTGCCCTCCCCTCCCCACCCTCCCCATCTCTGGGACACTCTGCCTCTCCTCAGCATCTGTCTCTGCAGGGGGCTGTGTGCTGGGCCTTGTTGCTTGCCCACCTTCCCTGAGACGGTCAGCTCCCCGGGCAGGGTCCGTCTGACTTGTGCGCCGCTGTGTTCACGCAGAGCCGGGTGCGTGGCGGGCGCTCGGGATGTACTAGCAGTTGCTTGGAGGGAAGTGTACCTTCGCTCACTGCTCATTGGCGCTCTCAGGCACATACCGAGACGCCTCGGCCGGGCAGCCGTGTGGTGGAGTCCTCAAACCCTTTCTCTCACTGAGGGAACTGCAGCCTGGGGAGACGGGGGAGGAGGTGGCTCAAGTCCGTGGGCAGGTCAGTGGCAGAGGCTGGCCCCGGTGGGAGGGGAGGAGTTAAAGTCCCAGAGCGACCTTACAGGGATGGATCCAGCTTGTGCATCAAGGTTCCCAAACCAGGTGCTCAGAAGCAGGCGACATGCCCTTTCCCAGCAGCAGCAGCGGGTGTTCGAAGTGCCCCGGGGTCTCCGTGGAGTATGAGCTCCTCCCAAGGGAACCAAGTGACATGGCCCCAGCCGTGGCATGACCCTCAGGATGCATGAACGGAAGTATAGGGCCTATGGCAAAGGAGGGGGGACGTCTGTGGGACTTTGCAATGACCCGGTCACGCTCTGGATGCTGTTCAGTGAGGCCCCCTGTTACGAGGGGTGGTGACCGACTTCGGTGCGTCCAGCACCCAGTGGTCAGCGTGGAGGACTGGCACCTCCGCAAACACGGCCGCGAGCACAGAGCAGGACTCGACAGCCGGACTTGAGTTTCTGCTCTGCGACTGACTAGCTGTGTGACCTCGGACCAGTTCCTTGACCTCTCTGATCCTCAAATTGCTCACCTGTAAAATGGGACGATCTTTGCTCAGAGTTGTTGGGAAGAATTCAGTCGCCTCTGCTGAGCCGGCTAGCACGGCAGCAGTGGGCAGGAAGCTGTAGGCAACGCGGTTGCCGGCGACCCCTCGCTCCGGGGAAGGTTGCCAGGCTGAGTGCCTGCGAGGTGCTGACAGGCCCGGTGCCCTCTGCTCAGGGCTCCGCCGTGGCTGCGACACTCGCTAGGAAATTGCTTATTACGGGGCCATGAAGTGTGCACTGAGTTCATGCAGATGATTTTTAAATGAATTTGGGGGAATGGGAAAACAAAAGGAGACAATTTAGAAAGCAGATTCTCCAAGCATGATGACGGCCTTGGCAGGGCCCCAAACCTCACCCCAATTCCCAGCTCTGGATGCAAGCTGGGGACACCCACCGCCTCCTCCCAGGCCGCCCCCGCGTGTCAGCTGGGTTTCAGCGTGGCCTCTGAGTGGCCGAGCTTCCTGTGGCCCTACATCCTGGGCTCTGGGCCGCGGGAGGACAGGGGGGGATGGGAGAGCAGCCTAAACATCGGGAGCCGTCTTTCTACAAAGGGCTCCCCGCAGTCACTCTGCGTGTGGGACCCGGAAACGGTGTCCCCTGTGCACACGTTCGGGAGGGGCGTGCAGGGGCCCTGCTCCAAAGCAGGGGTCTGGCCTCGGGGCAGGTTTCACACCCACTGCACGGCCCAGCCTGCTCACCCTGTGCCTGCTCCCCTAGGGAGGCTGCCCATGAGGCCCCCCTCGGTTTTAAGGATGAGCCACAGCATGCACCCACGTGGCTTAAAAAGTGTCACTCTTGGTCCCAGGAAGCAGCTTTTAGGAAGAAACTGGCTGAAAGCAAGTGAACCCCGAGTCTGAGCTGCCGTTTCTTCTTCTATGGAGTTGAGATCCTCCCCCTCCTCCTGTTCCTCCTCCTCCCCCTCCTCCTCCTCCTGCTCCTCCTCCTACTGCTCTTCCTCTTCCTCCTCCTCCTTTTCCTCCTCCTCCTCTTCCTTCTCCTCCTCCTCCTCCTCCTCCTCTTCCTCCGCCTCCTGCTCCTCCTCCTCCTGCTGCTCCTCCTCTTCTTCTTCCCCCTCCCACTCCCCCTCCTCCTCCTCCTCCTCCTCCCCTCCTCCTCCTCCTTCTCCTCCTCCTCCTCCTCCCCTCCTCCTCCTCCTCATCCTCCTCCTCCTCCTCCCCCTCCTCCTCCTCCTCCTCCCCTCCTCCTTCTCCTCATCCTCCTCCTCCTCCTCCCCCTCCTCCTCATCGTCCTCGCCTCCTCCTCCTCCTCCTCCCACTCCTCCTCCTCCTCCTCCTCCTCCTCCTCCCACTCCTCCTCCTCCCCTCCTCCTCCTCCTCCTCCTCCTCCTCCCACTCCTCCTCCTCCCCTCCTCCTCCTCCTCCTCCTCCTCCTCCCACTCCTCCTCCTCCCCTCCTCCTCCTCCTCCTCCCACTCCTCCTCCTCCTCTTCCTGCTCCTCCTCCTCCTCCTCCAAGGTGCTGGGCTAGTGTGTGGAGCCGCGGTCCCCGTGTCAGCAGGTCATCCCCACATGGTGTGTGCTGTGCCCACCTGTGCTGGCTACCCAGGACAGTCAGGCCGGACCCTCCTTGCAGATCATCCCCAGGCAGGGCTGGGACACAGTGCCCAGAGCAGCCACAAGCTTCCCTGGGGGCCGCCAGCTTCTCATGAGCTGGGCCGCCAGACCCTGACCGCCTGCCAGAGCCTGAGGAGCACTGGGATTTCCGCAGGTTTTCCTTCTGTTTAGATGCTTGGGCCTGGCGGGGGGGTGGGTGGCGAGCGTTGGGCCCTGAGATGCCTGCTTTAGGCCGCAGGTTGGCGGGGGGTGGGGTGAGGGGTGGGGGGAGGGGGCAGGAGAAGTTTGTGTTGAGAGGCAGCCGTCCATCTGGGAGCTCCATGACAGTTCCCGGTAATTAGGCGTAACGAGGCTGAGAACAGAATTAACACCTCGAGGAAAACTGTTTAAAATGAGAGTCCTTGGCAGCTCGGCTGATTAATTTTTTATTGAAAGATTATACATCAGCACTATCAAAGGAAATGAGCGCGCCCATCATCCCCACGTGCCGTTTCCTCTTGCGCACCAGCCTGCAGTGCCAACGTGGCCGACCGAGCGGGGGCTGCGTCCCGGTTTCCGCGGCACCCCAGCCGCTGCCCGCCCGCACCCCGGCCTGCGATTCCCCTGGGTGAACAGACGGGGTCCCGTGTCTGTCCGTGCAGCCCCTCCGTCTGGGCCCTGGCTGCCTGCCTTCCCTCTCGCTCTTCTGCAAGGCGAGTGCCTGCCCCTGTGCGAAATGACCTGTCACTTCTTCCGGTCACCTCCTGTGCCTGGTGCTTGCCTCCTTGCCCGCCCGCCTGGCGCCGTCCCCATCTCGTGTCCGCTGGTGTCTCGCCCCCAGGCGCTGCCCTGAGCTGGTCGGCGGGGTGGGGGCTGTGGGCTCCGCTGGGCCTTTTGGTGCGGGGAGCCCCGCTCTGAGGCCGCTCCAGTGCCGGGTCCGCGGCGGGTGTGTGCGGAGTCGGGCAGGCCCGTCATCTGAGGCCCACGGTGCCTGATCATCCGGCCGCAGTTCTGATGAGATTTGCAGGTGTCATGCCACGTGTGTGCCAACTGCAGACTCCGAGGGCACAGCCCATGCTGTGTTTACAGACTGTCTGTCCCCACAGGGTGGGTAGGTGCCGACCAGACAGGCCTCCAAGCCCCGTCCCCGCAGGCTGCCTGTGCCGGGGGGTCTGCCTGTGCCCGGTGGGCTGCCTGTGCCCCGTGGGCTGCCTGTGCCGGGGGGGCCGCCTGTCCCTGTGGGCTGCCTGTCCCGTGGGCTGCCTGTGCCGGGTGGGCTACCTGTACCGGGGGGGCTGCCTGTCCCGTGGGCTGCCTGTGCCGGGTGGGCTGCCTGTCCCGTGGGCTGCCTGTGCCGGGTGGGCTGCCTGTGCCGGGTGGGCTGCCTGTGCCGGTTGGGCTGCCTGTGCCGGGTGGGCTGCCTGTCCCGTGGGCTGCCTGTGCCGGGGGGGCTGCCTGTCCCGTGGGCTGCCTGTGCTGGGGGAGCTGCCTGTGCCAGGGGGGCCGCCTGTCCCTGTGGGCTGCCTGTCCCGTGGGCTGCCTGTGCCGGGTGGGCTGCCTGTGCCGGGGGGGCTGCCTGTGCTGGGGGAGCTGCCTGTGCCGGGTGGGCTGCCTGTGCCTGGCGTGGAGAGCCCGTCCCTCACGGTTCCAGCCTGGAGCGCATCTAAAGAGGCTCCACTCTGTCCTCCTTGAGAACCTCAGGACACTTCCCTGGTTTCCATGGCGATGTCAGCTTCCCATTCAGCTGCTCCCGAGGGATGATGAATTCATCATTTCACACTTAGGTCTTGCACTCCTCCTTGTTCTGCCTGCACACTCGGGTGTCTTGGTGACTCTGTTTACTTACCATCTGATGGGAAGACGAGTTGAGGGGGGCCTGGTTGCTTCCTCCTCCCCGAGGCCAGGGGCTGCGGCTTCACGGAGGAGCCCTGCTCCCTCGGAGGCCGGGGGCGGCGATTTGGAATCCCCGGGAGCACCGTGGCCGGGGCTGCGGATATAATGACTTGGAGATGAGCTGAGCCGCCCGGGGCTCTGCCTCCACACAGGCCCCGGGGACACGGGGTGGGGGGTGCTGTCAGCTCGCTGTGGGTCCTGGTCCCGGCTCCTCACGGAGCAGCCGCACAAGCCGAGGGGGTGTCTGAGCTGCGTCCTCGTCGTTAAATAAAGTCTACCCTGCAGGGCGCACAGCAAGCGGGGTGGCCACAAGAGCCGGTCACATAGGCAGCTGCCTGTGGGGTTCATCGCCCCGTTTTCTCTTAAGGCGTCACCTGGCACCTCGCGGGGGTTTCTCAGCTTGGCCGTGGCGACGTTTGTTCTTGTGGGGACGCCCTGTGCCCCGTAGGCTGTCTGGTAGCACCCTGGCCTCTTCCCAATACTGGCAGTAACCCCTCAACATTGCCAAATACCCGCCCCCCCGCGCCCCCCCCTCGTCTGAGAACCACTGCCCTGGCCTCTGGGTCCCTCCTGGAGGGCTGTCTGGGCAGCGTCTGCCCACGGTGGCTGCCTGGCTTCTCCTGCTACCGTGCAGACTCCCCTCCTGCACGCCGGCCATGTGCGCGCTAAGTGGTCATCAGCGTGGCTGTCATTCCTGGGAAGACGAGCAGGTGCCCAGGCCTCTGCAGAAACACGTGCTCACTGTCCTCAGAGTGGGGTGACAGGGGCGTAGGATGTGTGTGTGTGTGTGTGCGTGTGCGTGTGTGTGTGTGTGTGTGTGTGTGTGTGTGTGTAACTTTCTAAGCAGATTGTTTCCAAAGCAGCTGCCCCTCTAGCCATCTGTCCCCCGAGCTGGGTGCATTTCAGCTGCCCCTCCTCCTCGCCAGCGCGTGGTACTGTCACCTCCACACGTGAGCCCCTAAGAAGTGCGTGGTGGTAGCGTGTGATTGAGGGCACATTTCTCTGGCTCATGCCATGCGCGTCTTCCCAGGCGCTGACGTGCCATGCCTACTTTTTCGTGGGTAAAGGGGATGTTCCGTTGTGTGGGCCGTTTTTATTGGCCCGTTTGCCTTGGTATTGCAGAATTTTTAGGGTTTCTATGTCCTGGGTTCGAATCCTTTGCCAGATGTGTGTTTTGCAAACATTTCCTCCCAGGCTGCGGCTTACCTTTCCCACTTCTCAACGTTGTCATTGGGGCAAAAGTTTTTTATATCAGTGAAGCCTAATTCATCCATATATGTAGACTCGAGGCCTGGTGCATGGAAATTCATGCACTGGAGGGGGGGGGGTCCCCTCAGCCTGGCCTGCCCGCCTCTCACAGTCCGGGAGCCCTCAGGGGCGGAAAGTGATCCAGCAATCAGGGGAAGGCGATGCCCCCATCACACCTCTGCTGCTGCCACTGCCAGCAGCGCAAGCCTCGGCCGGCCCTGGTTCCCTGAGCCTCGGGCGGCCCTGGGTGGCTGAGGGGCTGAGGGGACTGGGCGCTGCCATCTTGTGGCTGTGGGTGCCACCATCTTTGAGGGCGTGGCAGTCAGTTAGCATATTCCCTCCTTATTAGCTGTGGGTGCTGCCATCTTTGCGATGGTATGAGGGTTAATTAGCACATTCCCTCTTTATTAGGTAGGATATTTTTGGTCCATGCTTTTATGTCTTACCGAAGAGCCTTTGACCAAACCAAAGCCACTGAGGTGTCTCCCCTGTCTTGTGCGTTTTAGGGTGTGTGTTGAGGTCTGGGACCCGTTTTGAGTTGATGTCTGCCTGTGGTGCAGGCATGGCTTCAAATGCTGACAAGCAGATGTGTCAGCCCAGCCCCGAACTGGGGACAGTGATGGGTGACGGGTCACGCCTCCTGCCCACGGTCTGACTCCCGGGGGAGGGAAGGCTCACACAGCCACAGGGCCGTGGTCTCAGCGGGACCTGTGCCGCCGGCCTCGCCTCTGAACGCCCAGGCCACGTGTGGGGGGTGCTCGCGTGGTCCTGCCGGATGTGCGCGTCGCGGGCTCCCGTCGCTGCTCCCTGCAGGCAGGGCTGTCCTCCAGGCCTTTCTCTCTGTGAGCTCGGTGGACATGCTGTTTTAGCCCTGACGTGAGGGCGGCAGCGGCTCCTTCCCCCGGGCGGGCGGGCGGGCGGGCGCCCCGCACCACAGCTGGGGATGACAGCCAGGCTGGCCCAGAAGTTCCCATGTGGAGCCAGATTTGACAGGTCTGTCCTAGACCATGTCACCCCTGTGAAGGCAGCGAAGGCAGCGGGAGGTACAATTCAGTCACATGTTCAGGTCCCTGCAGAACTGTCCCCGTCCTCATCCTGGGAGGAGGATACAGCGGCTGTCCCTCCCCCCGCAACCCCCCACCCCCGGAGGGCTCGTCCTCAGATTCCAGGGGGGAGAGCTTGCTTTGTGTGTCCAGGAACCAGGACTCCCCTCCAGGCAAGCTCCCTGCCCATCCCCCTCTCGTGGCCTGAGATGCGTTTCTTCTCTGCTTTTAGCTAGAATGCCTCAGTGGTTGGCAAACTCCTTAGTCAGCAGAGCCACATAGCAACAGCACAACGGTTGACATTTCTTTGGAGAGCCAATTTTTTTAAACTTAAACTTCTTCTAACGCCACTTCTTCAACATAGACTCGCGCAGGCCGTGGTATTTTGTGGAAGAGCCACACTCAAGGGGCCAAAGAGCCGCGGTTTGCCGACCACAGCCTTAGACTAAGCGGAAATACTCAGAGACGCCAGGGTCATGTGTCTTTATTTGAAAAATGAAACCAGTTGGATTGGTGACCGTGACCTTGAATGGAACGAACATCTCTGGTGAAATACTGGGTCGCTTCTCACCTGGCTAAGCTTTATTATTGGGGGGTCTATTCAGACAAGTCGAGCACGTCTGTGGGGTGCCTTCCCTTCCCCGCTGCTGGGAGAACCCCTGTGTGCCAGGCCTTGCCCGGGGCACCCCAGGCCGTGGCCTGTGTCCACTGCCCCCCGCAGGCCCGCTCCCCACGTCGACGTCAGTGGCGGCTGGGAATGAGCCGAGCGGCCTGCCCGCCAGGTTCGTGCGGTCTGCCACGGCTCAGTGAGAGGGTCACGTCCCTCCTGCCCCAGGCTCCACCGTGGACGCAGGCTTTTTACTGACCTTGGCCGAGGCAGGCAGGCAGAGCGGGGAGCCTCGGATCAGATCCGCTCGATGCTCCCTATCATCCATCTGGTTCGGTCGGCGTGTCAGTCACCCACACGTAAGGCAGGGGCGTGCGGCCAGCACGGGATTCCGTTGCCCTCTGACCCTGCGCCGGGGAGGGTGACTGAGGGGCTGGGCGGGGGGCAGGCAGATTCGAGAACGAGCCGTCTCTCGCGGGGATTGCTTGGAAAATGAGGGTTCTTTCAGAAACCACACGTGGGCCGTAGTTCAGTCCTTTGCCGATGGGTTTGGAGCCAGTTCAGTGGGAGCTGGGCCGCCTGAGCCCTGGCCAGGGGAGGGGGAGGTCAGGTGACGGCCGGGGGGCCACGGGGAGCAGACGCAGCCCCTGTGGTCCCCCAGGCAGGGAGACAGGTTCAGCCAAACCTGAGGAGGGGCTGTGGCCGGTGGGGAGCTCCCCGTCACATGAGGTGTGCAAGCCCCAAGGCCCGCTGGCTGGGAGGCTGCGAGTGCAGTGACGCGGGAACGAGAAGCACAGGTATTAGTCTCCCCGCCAAGCCGCCTTCTGGCCACGGGAGGCGGGTGCCATTGGGCCCCATTTGACGGGTGGGATGCCCGAGGCCGGAGAGATGGCGACGGGCCGCGCCGGCTTCCCGCATGGGCAGAACCCGTTTCTACGCGGCGGCCGGGGCCTCTCTGGAAGCAGGCCTCCCTGTTTGCAGGGTTCACGCAGAGGCCTCCGCAGCAGCCCGTGCTCCTTTAGGCCGCGGCGCTTAGGGGACGCGTGCTTTTAGGAACCACCCGATGTCATTTCAAAACGCCTGCTTCCGGTGCTCAAGACTCTCAAGTGGCGCTTTGCCTCTCCGGGGCCTGGTCCCCCTCCCGGTCTGTGGCTGCACTCTGCCCTGCTGCGGCCCAGCCCCGCCGGGGCGGGATGGGGGGCGGGGTGGCGGCAGACATCTGCCATCACAGGTCCCACGCCTCGTATTTCTCAGACGAGGCCACTTCCAGAGCCGCGTGAGCACTCGCGTGCCCGGGAGGCCGTCTCTGCAGGTGTCAAGGGGACAGTCTCCCTCGGGTTCACGATCTCAAGGCCGGCAGGGTCGTGGCTGCCCGTGTGTCCGAAAGCCCAGGTAAGGGCCCACGAGGCCGCGGTCCCTGTGCTCAGAGGCACACGCCATACCAGCCAGGGGTTTGGGCTCCGCGTGAGCCTCCCCCAAGCCCGCTCGGCGAGGAGGGCCGCTCACCGCATGCTGGCTCTCCCCGAGCCCCACAGCGTTGGGGCTTTACAGAATGGCATCCTCCCGGGTGGGCCGTGCTCTTAGCCTGGTTTTGCTCGGAAGCTGCAGTTGCTGGCAGCTCTCCACGGTCTCACCCGCACTTCCTGTCGTGGGAGTCGCGTTTGCGAGGGAGTGAGCTCCCCGTCGCTGGATTCCTGGCTCATTGCCGGGAGGAAGCTGGGAGGGGGCGGTTTCTGCAGTCAGGGAAGCTGGGGTTTTCTAAGGTGCGGGATTCTGCAGCTGGGCGGATCCAGGACAGGAGCTGAGTGGCGGGTGGCGGGGTCGTGGTCCTCAGGACCTCACTGCCAGGGAGGGGTCTGAGGTGGACACTCCTGTGGCTTTTGCTCCGGGGAGGGCAGCGCCGTCCTCCTCACCTGCATTTGGGCCACGTTACCAGCTGCACAGTGAGGTCCCGTGTGACAGCTCCAGGCTGTCTCCAGGCTTCACGGCCCGGCGAGGCCCCAAGACCAGGTGCCTCCTGAGAGGCCCACACCGGTCAGGACCCCGGGAGTGTGGAGTTGATTTTCCGCTCGGCCCCCAGGGAACGGGAAGGGCTTACTGGCGCAGAGACTGGCCCGCGAACCCTAAAATGGGCAGGAGATTGTGCTGCTAGGCCTGTGTGACCCTGAGATTCGCAGCAGCGTCCCCTACAGGGCAGTGCCAAAGCCACTGCGCGGCAGGGGGGAGGGAGGGAGTCCCGACCACCTGCATTGGAGAGCCAGGAGCCAGAGGGTGTGGGGGACTGGCCGCAGGCCCATCCAGAGTGGGGAGCGGCGGGGGACTGCGGGGTCCATGGCTCTGGCAGACACAGGCTCCACGCCAGGGCCCACAAGGCATTTAGGGACCCACAAAATTGTTTTAATTTCCTTTAAGATCAGGAGAAAAATAAATTTCTAGGTCAAGGAAACAATTTGGTATATAATAGGAATACATTCTTCACTCTACCAATGCAACCCTAAGATATCATCATTAATATTTTTATGGAGGAAGTGGCCCAGGAAAGCCCTGAGGCCCCTCCCCCCCGGAAGTCGGTTTGCACCCCAAATGGCTAAGGGGATGGGTCCAGACACAGGAACAGGAACTCTGTCCTTTTCTCCGGCCCTTGGGGGACGAGGAAGCGGTCTGTGTGACCCTGAGCTCAGTGGGCCCCCCAGGCCTCTTCCCGAGCCAGCGTGTGACCCAGGCCTCTGCTTTCCCGGCAGCCCTGAGACTGGCCTTCGGGGTGCCGGCTGGCCAGTCTGACCCAGGGACGCGGCTCAGAGCTGCTGTGGCCCAGACCTCGGCCTCCCCACAGCCCCCCTCTCTCTTCACCTGCCTCGTCTTTGTCCCCAGCTCCTCTGTGCTGATGTGACAGCCTCGTTTCCGAAGAGGAATTCTTGGAAGACACGAGCATACAGTTCTGTGGCTGCGGACGGGCGGGGAGGGCCCTGGAGCCTGGGCAGGGGGGTGGGGCGGGTTCCGGTTGAAAACCGGGATGAGCCATTCCAGGAGGTCCCGGGCACTTCGGATGCTGCCTGTCGTGTGGCAGGGACCACGTCAGTTTATCCATCACCGTCACTGCCGTGACCAGCTCCGATGAGACCCGTTTCCCCAGGGGAAAGGACCTTGCCACTTCATTAATAACTGACTTGCGGTGCCTGTTAAAAAGGCACGATGGTGGAATTAGAATGCCGTCAGGTGGTGAGACATGGAGAGTCCATGCTGTTTCCCCAGGCCAGCTGGCAGGGGGGGGGAGCCTGCCCTCACCCACCTATTAAAGCCACGCTCTCCCTGAACAGACTCGCTGTGAACGTGCCGCTCGCCACAGGCCACCGGCGCTCCCGCGGCGGGCTGCAGACGGCTGCCCGGGATTTCTGGGCCCTCGCGGAGCTCGGCGCCCACTCTCTGTTTTTAAACACTGGGTTTCGTGCCCCTGAGAGGCGCCTGATGGACTGAGGGGCTGGGCTGTCCCCTGTCTCAGCCCAGGGCGGGGCCCCAGAATTTCCTGTGGTGGAACCTGGGGAGGGAGTAAGTGGGGTGCTCTGGGGAGCCTCCCACCCTCTTCTGAGTCCGGCCAGCTCAGAGTGCATGGGCGTGGGGGCAGTGTCCAGGGCACCTGCTGGTGGAGTCGGGCAGCCCCGGTGGGGACCCAGGCCTGCCAGTTCCCAGCTGTGTCACCGCCAGCTGGCTGAGCCTCGCGTCCTCATCCGGAAGATGGGCGCATGCGGGCGGCAGTGTCCTGGGGCCGCCCTGAGGCATCGTCACCAGCAGAGCGGTTAAACCACAGACACCGATCCCCTCCAGTTCTGCAGCCACAAGTCCACGGTCACGGCGGCAGCCTGGTTCCCTCTGAGGCCGCGAGGGCGAGGCTCTCCCAGGCCTGTCCCCCATCTCTGGTGCGTGGGCGGCTTGTGGACGGCCGTCTTCTCCCTGGGCTTCGCGCTGCCCTCCCTTCCCGTTTGTGAGGACACCAGTCCTTGGATCATGGAATGGACTCGCTTCGATTTCCCTAGTTTTAAACAAGGCCCAGGCCCCCGGGGTCAGGACCGACTCACCTTCTTGGGGCACATGAGTCAGCCCATGACAGGAGGACCCAGGTGGGCACGTGCGGCGGGAGGTGTGCGGTGGGGTCCCGCTCGGCGCCGGGCGTGTCCAGGAGTCAGCCGGTGTGCGCGGTGGCCTGGAGGCCGTATCCGTCAATCGTTCTCATGGAGCCTGTTGGCTGCCTGAGGGCTCTCAGAGGACGGGGACAGACGGCCACGCCGCCATCTGCATGGGGACTGGGAAGCACCCTGGAGAGCTGGGCTCCTGAACGGGCGGCGGGGAGGGTGCTACCCTCCAGCCCTGCAGCCCCACCGCAGACGGGGAACCCCAAGGCTGAGGAAAGCCATCGGTGCGCATGTCCAGTGCTGGCCCAGGGAGTGGGGGGCGGGGCCGGTGCTGGGGTCTGTCGGAGGGGTGGCAGCTTCGGGGGGGGGGCGGCCATTGGGCTCCTATGGAGGCTGCAGCACGGGGAGGGAGCTTGCTCACAGTGGGAAGCACACTTCTCCTGATGGGGAACTGCCAGCCGGGGAGGGCGTGGCCCTGTGGGCACTGAGGGATGCCATCTGGGGCCAGCGTGGCTCAGAGCCTGTGCATGCAGGGCAGCTGTGCCTGTGCCCCGCAGCCATTGGCTGAGAGATGGAGGGGAGGGGCCGTTATTGGTCGAGCCCTCCTCAGTGCCAGGCAGGTGCCAGGCGCTCCACACATGCTAGCACACGTCATCCTCCCGGCCGCTCGGGGACGGTAGCCCCCTCCTCCAGGGTTGCAGATGAAGAGGCGATGCCAGAGCGAGAAGGGTGCCCAGAGGCAGCGATGATTAAAAACCATGATTCTGTGTGGTGTCCCTCCCTTCCCCGCACCGAGGAAGATCAGGAAACCGGGGCGCATGGAGCTCGAAGGTCTGACCCCAAACCCAGCTCAGAGGAGCCCCTCAGGCCACCAGCTGTGGAGTCAGGGGCACTGGCCAGGGCTCCCCAGCACTGACCCCAGTTGGGCAGCTCCTAGTCTCTTCCTGGGGCAAGCAGGCCCCCCCGGTCCCCAAATGCTCATCAGCTCAGTGGGTGAAGGTGGCGCCACGCTGTCCTCCTGCGTGAAGAGAGGGTGCGTCCTCTCCACGGAAGAGGGTGACTGTGAACGGGAGCCAGCGCAGACGCCTCTGGCTTTGTTGCCTTCGTCCCCGGGATGCAGCTCCGGACGTAAACCGAGGCCAGTTCCTGCCCCGAAGGGCTCGTCATCCGCTGGTGAAGCGGCTCTATGAGCTCTGGGGGAGGGGACAGATTCTGGAGGACGGGGACAGGGCCTGGGGAGGGGAGGGGACACTGAACCCAGGGGCGGTGTCTTGGAGGCTTCCTGGAGGCGGTGTCCGTTAGACTGGGGTCTGAGAGTTGAGTAGGAAGTAGCGTGGGGTTGGGGGCGGGGTCCCAGGTGAGGAGTAGCTTTGCGAGGCCTGGAGTGGCTGGAGCTCAGAAGGGAGGGGGGCCATGAGGGGGATTGCCACGCAGCGCGAGCGGGAGGGGCACGGTCCCACTCAGTGACCGGCCGTGGCAGAATTAGGCCATGTGGGCACAAGTCGGTGCCAAGTGAGGGGAGGAGTCCCCAGGCCCAGGTGTGCCAGCGGAGGGAGCCTGACGCGGTGCCTGACCAGGACGGGGTTGAGGATTTCACTGCTGATGGACCTGGGGTCCCTTCCAGCTGTCACTCTGGCTCCTCAAAGCCCCCCGGGCGCGGCGGGGCTGCCGAGTAGGAATCAGCAGGTTCAAAAGGCTCTTGTGTCCCACGTCCGGCCTGTCCTCGGCCTCGGCCTTCAGAGCACGCGGCCTCCCGGGCGGGCCTCGCGCTGCGGGGCTGGCGGAGGGAACCGCTGTGTTCCCAGCGGGAGGGCCCGCGCTGAGCGTGGTTTTTAATCATGGCTGCCTCTGAAACGCTCGCCGTCCCCTCGGTGCCGTCCCCTCGGTGCCGTCCCTCCTCACATCTCCGGCTCTCATCGCCAGCACGCGGGCGGCAGCCACGCTGAGCGGAGACATGTCTGCTCCCGGGACGGAGCCAAGCGGCGGTGGCGGTGCGGTGACCCCACATGAGCCAGGCTGAGGGCTGCTCTGGGGACCAGGGGTGCTCCCACCGTACCTCCCGGGTTCCCATAGCAACGGGAGTGTTAGGAGGGGCCGTGGGGGCACGGAGTGAAAGGAGAGTTGACGGGCAGGGAAATGCAGCGGCTGGCAGGTACCCGGGAGCGGCTGTGGCCCCCAGGCGAATCCTCCTGTCCTCGCGGCTCGTGCGTTTGTTTTGAAGAACTCGGGGTGCTCTCAAACACGCACGTTTTCATTCTTATAAACAGCAGCGCTTTGTGCGCAGGCCTGCGTGACAACTGCTGTTAGGCAGGGCCCAGGGTGGGGGAATGGTTTTAACAACAATGAAGAGTGTGTGTGCGTGCTCTGTGTGTGTGTGCGCGCACGTGCGTGTCGTGTGCTGCATGTGTGTGCACGCGCCCTGCGTGTGCGCATGTGCATGTGTGCGCGCTGCGTGTGCGTGCTCTATGTGTGTACATGTGTATGTGCTACATGTGCATGTGTGCTCTGTGCGTGCGTGCGTGCACATGCGTGTCGTGTGCTGCATGTGTGTGCACGCGCCCTGCGTGTGCTTCGTGTACATGCCGTGTGCGTGCGTGTGGGCATGTGCATGTGTGTGCTTTGTGGGTGTGTGCTGCGTGTGCGTGTATGTGTTCTATGTGCGTGCATGTGTATGTGCTACATGTGCATGTGTGCTCTGTGTGTGCACGTGCCTGTGTATGTGCGTGCATGCATGTGCGCACGCTCTGTGTGTGCTGCGTGTGTGTGCACATGCATGTGTATGTGTGCGCACTGTGGTGACCTCTGGCCTGGCCCCGGCCAACGGGCTGTCTGGCTTGCCCTCCCTAACCCGCTGTCCTGGTCTCTGCCCCAGCACCGCCGTTTGGGGAGAGTCCTGACATCCGCCTGCTGGGCCTGCGCTGGGCTTGGGGGCAGCCCCTGCAGTAGCAGCGGCTGGTGTCCGGGGATTCTCCAAGGTGCCGGGGGGCCGAGCCCCAGCTTCGGAAGCCTGGCCAGGTGCATCCTGTACTCACTCTGGGACTACTGCCTTGGCGGGCCCTTTGACCTCAGTGGGCCCTTTGACCTCAGCTGGAGGTTGTCCAGGGCTGGGTGTGAATTGTTCCCGCTGAGTGGCAGCTACTGGGCAACCTCATAGCTCAGGATGTCTTTTGAAGGACAGGAGTGAGGGGTCCGGGCCCTCATCAGCTCCTGTCTGTGCCCCGTGTGCAGGCGGCTGAGCCTGGGGATGCTGGCTGGAGGGCGGGGGGAGGGCAGCCGATACCCGCGACCCCAGTCCTGGGGGGGGGGGGGTCACTGCATCCTTCCCTGAGAACCTGGACACCCACTGATTTCTGCCTCTTCCTGTTGCCACCACAGGTGATCTTGATCCTGACCAAGTACTACCACGCCGACGCAGAGAAGGTGCTGGAAAGTTCTCTGTGGCGGTAAGTCAGCCCGAGGGGGTCCTTTCTCCTGGCGTCTCTGAGGGGTGCAGCCCGGCGTGCGGGCCGCCTGTCTTCCACTTGAAAAGGCGAATGGGAGGAGCTGGAAGCAAAGGAGGCGCGTGGCCAGTGGGCGCGCAGCCTGCGGGGCCGGCAGCTCCGAACTGCGCTGTCCTCTCGGTTCTTCCTGCTTCTCCCCTCCTCGCCCTCTGGAGGCCGGCTTCGCGGTGGGAACCCAGGTCGGGTGCAGCTCCCTGGGCTCCGAGCTCCGGGCGCAGCTCCTGGGGTCCCGCCACCCGCCGATGGCCTCACTGTCGGCGGCTTCCTTTCCTCCAGGCTCCGCCGAAAGGCTTGGCAAATGGAGACCCAGGCCGCGGGAGATCTCTATTGGTGAGACGCGACTGTGGTCCCAGCGTTAGGCGGGCCTTCGACGCTTCGGCGAGGCGGCCCGAGGGGAACGCGCCGGGAGGTTAGCGCCCTCAGTTTACATCTGCTCCCCGAGGCGCCCGAGGGGCGGCGGGCGCCCAGGCCCCGCTGTGGCTTCAAGGGCTCAGGATGCGCAGGTTCTTGCTGGGGCCGCGGGATGCCGGGGAAGTCACTGAAAGGCCGCCTGGAGCCGGGCCCGTGCTGCTGGGTCAGGAACGGCGCTGGGTAAGGCCGCGAGCTTGCTCCCCGGGGACGCGTGAGGCCGAGATGGGGATGAGCTGCTCACGCAGCCCTGAGATTGCCCACGCCCGCGGCCAAGCGCCTCCCACCAGCTCCGCAGCGTGGCCGGCCTCCGGGCCCGCCTGCCTGTCCTCCGGTCCTTCCAGCCTCAGGATGGATCCTAGAGAGAGGACAGATGGCTCCCTCCCACCCCCATTACTTTATGTCCTGGTTGATTTTCATTGAGCCTTGAAGCAGCTCGCCCACCAGGAGAGGCGGGAGGGACGCTCTTGGATGGCCCCTCCGGTGGTGGGTCCAGCGGTTTGTTGTTGGGACGGGAGTGGACACGTGTGAGCACCACGGTTCCAGCGCATTCTGTTCTCCTGGCTGCTCTGTGAGGCTGTGTTCCCCGCTCGGTGTCAGGGGAGACGCCTGGGGAGAAGCCCCTCTTTTTAAAAAAATAGGTGTTTCTTTTATTCATTTCAGAGAGGAAGGGAGAGGGAGTGAGAGAAACATCCATGATGAGAGAGAATCATGGACCGGCTGCCTCCTGCATGCCTCCCACTGGGGATCGAGCCCGCAGCCCGGGCCTGTGCCCTGACCGGGCATACACCGTGACCTCCTGGGTCAGAGGTCGACGCTCAATCACTGAGCCCCGCCGGCCGGGCACGGGGGGGGGCCCTCTTGGAGGTGGGTGGTCCGAGGATGGGTCCCCTTGGCTGCAGAGTGGACAGAGACCCTGGCGTCTTGTCTGCCCCCGAGTGGATCCTGAGCCCCTTGCTCGCCCCCCTCCTGTGTGTTGGCGTCTGAAGAGGGGCCGAGGCGTCCAGAAGGCCGGGTCCGGCAGCTCCTCCGGCAGCGAGACGGGAAGTGAGCGGACCTGGAATGCTGCTGGAATGGCGCACGGTCCTTCCTGGTGTGACCTGTGCCTACACGGATGGGGTTGGGTGTAGTTAGACTCGGCTGCGGGTTCTCGTGGGAGCTGGGGGTGGGGGGTGGGGAGTGGGGACAGACCTGGCCAGCCGCGTGGCCTGGGGACCTGGACTCCTTGTTTATGGGCTTCTGGGCTCAGGATTCAGCAGCAGCAGGTTGGGGGAGCCTAACCCTGACCCTGACCCTGACCCTAGCGGGGCTCCTTCTCCCCCCGAGAGCCTCAGTCTCCCCCCCGCACACCCCCCCCCCCCCCCCCGCGTGGGAGGCCGGGAGGCCTGAGAGAGAGAACATGTGACATGTCCTTGGAACAGCGCTCTGTCTAAATTTAGCTCTGCGCCGAGCAAATCAACAGATTCTGATTTCCCATGTTCCTCTCTCATCAGCGTCTCCATACGCAGCGGCTTCCTCTCCTTTATTAGCAATGCTTGCAGAAGCATCACTCATTTCCAGAAAGTTCCCCCACCACCCCACCCGGCGGGTGCAGTGACTCTTCATTTATCTTATCTTTTCCCCCCTCTAATCCTCACCGGAGGACATGTTTTTATTGATTTTTAGAGAGAGGAAGGGAGAGAGAGAGAGAGAGAGAGAGGAACATCAATATCGACAGTTTGCATCCCGTACTTGCCCTGACCAGGAATCGAACCCACAACCTTTGGTGCACGGGACGGTGCTCCACCCACCTGAGCCGCCCGTCCAGGGCCGTCTTGCCTTCTTGCTGCTGCCAGGCCTGTGTCGTGAGACCCAGCTCAGCCTCCGTGTTCTTCTTCCCCCGATACGGAGAATGTCTGCATCACCCTTCTCTTCCCACCGTATTGTGGCCCCTGGAGCCGGCTCATCCGAATGCTTAGCTCTGCTGTCGCCATAAGAAACGCAGGCGTGTGGCTCGCCTTCTCCCTCGGTCCCTGGGCTGAGCCCGGGGGGTCTGACAGCGCCGCGTGCGGGGGGCAGATTTATGGTGGCCCTTGCAGACCGCCTGGCTTTTCAGGAGGAAAGCAGGCCTCGCCTGGGGCAGCGCCCGCCTCCGGCTGCCTGCGGGGCTGCGGGGCCTGACCGCTCGACAGTAACCTCAGGGCCAGACGGGCTGCGGCGTGGCTCTCACCCGCACCCCTGGCTCCCGGGCCCAGTGCGGGCGCGCAGCCCGTGTTCATTACTCGTCACGCGTCCTCTGGTGACCGCTCTCTGCTCGGCCCCACTCTCCGGGGACCCGCGGGAAGTGTTTCGAAGGGGAAGACCGCCATTGGTCTCTGCTGGGGATGCCCCCCTTGCCCCGTCTGCTGTTTCAGGCCCTGTGGGGGGCGGCCAGCCTGGGGGGCGGTGTGGGGGCCAGGAGCGCAGAGCTGGCCCCGAGGCCGTGAGATGAGCCAGTGGGGCCCGGGAGCAGCCTGAGCCAGAGAGGAAGTGGGCGCTGGCCCACCTGTACATGGTGCAGCCCTGGGACTGTGACTGCCCACCGGGGGGCACAGTGCCCAGCAGGTAATCGAAGTGTGGCCCCCCGCCCTCCCCCAGTGACTTGGGGTCATGGGATTAGTTGGGGCCAGTGGTTGGAGCCTGGGGATAATGTGGAATGAAGGCCTCCTGCGTTCCATGCCTGGCTGTGAGGATGTTAATTTCTTTTCTTCTGTTTGGGAGCTCCATCTCTTAAAGATACAGAAGCACAGAGTCTGACCAGGCCCAGCTCCCTCCCCCCGCCCCACCCCTGCACCAGCACCTGCCCAGGAGTCGCCCTGCCCTGAAATTGGTGTAGGTCATTCCCAAGTATGCGTGTGTGTTAAATACACGTGCGTGTCTGTCCACAGTCAGTATGTTCTGCTGTTCGGCGTGTGTTAGAAATGGACAAAAATGGCGTCATGCTGCCCTTTGAAGCCGATTTCCCCTCCCGTCGTGTGTGCGGTGATTCATCTGTGGGGTGTGCCTCCGCTGGCTGACTTAGGCCCCCTCCGCGGTGGGAGCCTGCGGATCCTCCTCCCAGGGCTCTGCTCTCCCATCAGGGCTCGGGGGGTGTCCAGGGTGTGTCCCCAGCTTCCCTTTCTCTCTGGCCACCAGTCTGTCTGCGGTGAGTCCTGCTCCAGGTCTCGGCATCTCCAGACTTAAGTGTGTGCACCTACATGGACGAGAGTGTAGTTCAATGTTATTTCATTTTTTAAAAAAATATTTTTATTGATTTCAGAGAGGGAGAGAAACATCACTGATGAGAGAGAATCACGGACCGGCTGCCTCCTGCACGCCCCACACTGGGGATCGAGCCCGCAACCCGGGCCTGTGCCCTGACCGGGAATCGCACCGTGACCTCCTGGTTCACAGGTCCACGCTCAGCCCCAGGCCCTGCTGGCCGGGCCCTCTCTCTGAACGTGTGGAACTTCAGCGGCCGGTGTTATGAATGGAGCTGCTGTAAGGAAGCATCGAGGCCTCCGCTGTGGAGGTGGTGACAGCCGGGCGTCCCCCCAGCTCCCAGGCCCCGTGCGGGGACGGACTGTGCTGTGCGCGGAGGTTTCACCCGCGGGTGCGCCGTGGTCAAGGCGGCAGCGCTGTTGACAGTGCCAGGTGCTCACAGCCACGGCGTTGGGCGGAAATGGGAGATTCCTTGCCCTTTGCTAGGCGCGCCCAGGAAGAGGGGTTTAGAGAGGCCGAGGCGGCAGGGGACGCCGACCGGCCAGCGCAGCGCAGCTCTGGGCTCCCCTGCGGCTCTGCGCCTGGTGGTGGATCGTGGTTTCCGCTCTGGCTCCCCAGCTCGCCGCTTGGCCACCTCTCGGGCCTCATCTGCACCCGGAGCCAGACGCAGACGTGCAGGTCGTGTAAAAGGCCGGCTCGGTGGGGTCAGGGGTCCGCGTCCCTCCTCAGCCCGTGACCTTGAAATGTCCCGTCGGCTTTTCTCTGGCTGCGTGCTCCGTGCCAGCGCCTCACTCTGTTTGCTTTAGCATCGCCATGGAGACCCGAGTGTGATTTAAATAGGACTCGGAGCAGATAGGGAGTGAGAGAGGTGCCGACTCACATGCTTTCAGGGTTGGAGCCTATCTAATAAGGAACTCAGTTTAAAACAACAGATGGATGAGGTCAGGATCCCGGCTTGGAGGTGCCTGTGAAGTGCGTTGGGACAAGATCTCGGAGGGTTTGTTCTGGGTTTAGCTTTCCGACCCTTTGCAGGGGGTCTGGTTTCTCCGGCGGCGATGACACCAGCGCAGCCACGCAGGGGGCCCTGGACAGGTGCTCCCAGCAGGGCTCCCACCACCGCTCGTCCCGCTGCTTTATTTCTCGGGGACCGTCTCCTTCTCGGGCCTGCGCTTAGCCCTGCCCATCTCCTCGGTCCTCCGCACCCTTCAGGGCTCTCCCTCTAAGGTTCTCCGTCCTCCCACTCCATCCGGTAAGGGACCTCCCCTGGAGCCTCTGCACCCCAGCCCCAGGCCTCAAGGACTCCTCCCTGCTTCCCAGGTCCCCCCGTTCCCCATCTCCACTGTGCTCAGGTGTCTGCTCGCCTGGGAGCCCTTCTGTTGGGGTCCAGCCCTTCTCGGGGCTCTCCCACCAGGTCCGCGCCTGTCTCCTCTGGGTGCTGGGGCGGGGGTCTCCTGTGTTTCTAGGCAGAAGTGAGCCAGGGGGTTACTGAGCAAACGGAAACCACGAAGTGCCGCTCGTGGGTCAGTGGTAACAAGGACGCGGCCTAGCGGGAGCTGCGTGACGCCCTTGCCCATCTATAGGGTCCTCGATAGGGTGCTGCTGAATCCCTCCCAGGGAGTTCCCCCTGGACAGCACCTCACGGGAGGCGTTACAGTGCGTGGCCATCGTAGCCATGCTGTGAGCTATAAAACACACGGGTACAAAAGCCACGCGTGTTAGCCCCGTTAAGGCCGGAGATGAGTATTCTCACGAGTCTGTTTAGGATGCCAACAGAGACACCTTTTATACATTTTAAATACAGCTTCACTGATTTCAGAGAGCAGAGGGAGCGGGAGAGGGAGAGAGACACATCACTGATGAGAATCATGGATCGGCTGCCTCTTGCTCGATCCTCCTGGGGATCGAGCCCACAACCAGGCATGTGCCCTGGACTGGAATCGAACCCGGGACCCCTCAGTCCGCAGGCGTCAGCTCTGTCCACTGAGCCACGCCGGCCGGGGCGTGTGTGACACATTTTGACCCCCGCGTCGGTGTTACGCAGGAAACGTCGTATCCCGCTCCCGCGTGCTTTCGCCGCGCCGTTTCATGGGCGTGCGGTGCGCGCAGCCGGGGAGGAGGCGTTGTTTATTGAGCCAGATGCTCTCGCTCAGGCCTGTGCCCCTGCCACCGTGGCGCGTGGAGAGAGGTCAGGGACGCACGCCCCGAGCCCAGTCACTGACCAGCGGCTTCCCGACGTCCTGCGGCGTGCCCGGCAGTGTTCTCGGCACCGAGGGTTCGGAGTGGACAGAGCCCGGGCGCTTGCCTTTCACCATCATGCCAACCGGGAGAGGACAGGGTCCTGGCACGGGGCACGGCTGAGCGCGGGGATGTGGTGCCAGGCCTCCCCAGGGCACGTTGGGACAGGGTCCCAAAAGTGGGACCGTGGAAATGGGTTCTGAAGGATGCGTAGGAGTTCACCAGGCAGAGAAGGGCAGTGGAGCAGGGGAAGGGAAGCCCCGGGTAAAGAGCCAGGCTGGAGCTGGGTGCATTCTTTTCTCTCTCTCTCTCTCTCTCTCTCTCTCTCTCTCTCTCTCTCTTTTGCTGTAACAAATTACCATAAACGTCGTGCCTTAAACAGCAGAGGGTTATTCTCATGCAGTTCAGGAGGGCGGAGTCCTGTGTGGGTCCCACTGGCCGAAACCCGGGTGCTCACGGGCTGCATCCCTCCCCCGCCTCCCCGCCTCTGGGGCCGCTGCCTTCCTTGGCTCCAGCCGTCCTCACCTGCACAGCCCACAGGGCCGACTCGCTGACCCTCTTCTTTTCCCTCCTCTTTTTCTGACCAGAGCTTGGGACGGTTCCGGTTCTCCCCTTTTTAAAAAAAAAAATGTTTTTACTGATTTCAGAGAGGAAGGAAGAGGGAGAGAGAGAGAGAAACACCAACGAGAGAAAATCATGGATCAGCTGCCTCCTGCACGCCCCACCCTGGGGGTCAAGCCCGCAACCCGGACATGTGCCCCAAATGGGAGTCAGAGGTCGACGCTCAACCACTGAGCCACACCAGCCGGCAGGTTCTCCCGTCTGAGGGCCCCTGTGGTCCGACCGGTTCCTTCGGGTGATCCAGGATGATGCCCCCAGCTCAGAGTTCTTAATTTAGTCCCATCAGCTAAACCCCTTTGGCCATAGGGTGATGTGAGCCCGAGCTGCAGGCTGTAGGTGTGAACGTGTTAGGGAACTGTTGGGGCATGAAGGCATCCGGAGATGGTGGCCCCGAGGCTGTCTCTGTGTCACTGGTCACGTGAAGTCCTGACTGGGACACTGAGGCTGGCCGGAGATGTTGGGTCCCAGTTTCAGCTCACCGCATTCTGTAAACACCTCTGGAGCATCCTAGCCCTTTGTTGGGTCGTAGGCCTGGCCAGGAACGGGACACCAACGCTGTTAGAGAGGAAGCGACTGATGGGGGACCAATCTCTCGGGCTGAGGATCCCACAGGAGAGGGTGCGTGGGCATTTCAGAGGAGGCGATGTCTGAACTGGGCTTTGGAGGGTGAATAGGAGTTTTCCGGGCAGATGGGCAGGGGAAAGGCATTCTAGACAGAGGAGGTATTATGTGCAGAGACAGAGGCATGCACAGGCCTGGCGGGGGAGGGCCTAAGAAGCTGGGGGGGGGGCTGACCTGGGAAGCGAGCCAGGGCAGTGGGAGACTGCTGGCCAGTCCAGGGGGTGTGGGGCCAAGGGCTCTGTGCTCCAGCCCCGGAGGATGCGCTGTGTCCTGCAGGTGGTGGGGAGCCGTACGTTAGCGCCATCACATGGCTGCAGCCTCGGAGGGGCAGGAGGGTGCATCCTTAATGGGCAGGGAGCCACGGTTAGGCCGCTGGCAGAGTGCAGAGTCCCGTTCCTTGTGTCTGCCGTGGGGCTTCGCTGCTGTGGAACAGCAGTGCGGGGCTCGGAAGGCGCCCCGCCTGCAGAGGGGAGCTGCCTGTGCGGGAGGCCGGTGGCGTCTGCGCAGCAGGGGCCGGCGTGCAGCTGCCTTCATGCTGCGGCTGCCGTTCGCTGTGGGGGTAGAGTCTGGCGACGGTTGGCGCTCGGGAGGTCACAGGCACCGATTCTGCCACGCGTCCCAGCTCTGCCGTCGAAGTGACTAGGCCGGCCACTAGCTTTCCGGAGCCCGTTTGCCCACCTGTGAAATGGGTCTGTGTCCGCCCCGATCTCTGCTGGGAGAGGTGGCGGACACGGGGTGGGGCAGGCGCACTTTGGAGGAACCCCCCCTTCTAGGGCGTGACCCTTGACCTCCATCACCGCTCCTGACCTCTGTTCCCCGTGGTCGCTGCCCTCAGGCCATGGCCAGTCCTGGGGCGTCCGAGAGGGAACAGCCCTAGCCAACCTAACGAGGAGGGAGCCCCGGGCCGGCCTTGGGTGGAGGGTCAGCGGCGGCCAGGGTGCGGGGGCGCGTGGAAAGGGCGAGGGCGGCCCCGAGGGGCTGTGGGGCCCAGCGGACAGCACCGGACAGAGCGGCGGCTGAGCCGTCCTGGAGGAGGCAGGGCCTCGGGGCTGGTTTCACGCTCACATTTGTGCAGCCCCCTCTGCTCCATGGGATGCCCGGGCAGTGCCCTCGCCTCTCAGCCACTCTGCGCCCTTGCACTCCCTCCCTGCAGCACGGCCCCTCCCCTGCCCCCTGCACCCCCAGCCTTTGCTCCTGTTCAACCCCTCCTGACCCCCTCCCCCTCCCCCCACCCACACACACCAGGCTCTGTCCGTCGAATGCCGCCTCCTCAGCCAGCACCCCGCGGCCTGCCTCAGGTCGCCCTCCCCGGAGATGTAGTTACATCCGTGTTTTCTCGCTCAGGATTTAAACGCATTATTTGTGATAACATCGTCTTAGTGACGTTTTCATTCAAACACTGGTACTATTTCTTCCTGGGGCTGGCCCGCCTGCCCCACTGGGCGGCAGCCTCCTTGCCCAGGTGGTTGGCCCTTGGGACCCAGTGCCTGGGACAGTGCCTGGCACAGGGGAGGGAGGTCCACCAGGGAGTTGAAAGCAGAGAGACGGGGCTTTTTCTTTGTCTGGTCTGGGAGCTGCTCAGGGTGCGGACAGGCCAGCGCCCACGCTTGCCCAGCGCCTGGCATGCGTTTAGCAGAGTCAGTGCCAGGGAGGCCCCAGCTGCCCACCGTTACCTCAGGGCATCAGGCTTCCTCCCGCTGTTGAATTCTGGAGCTTGGGGGCTGAGTTGTGCTGGGAAGCGCTCGACAACTGGTGCTCCGGGAACAACAACAAAACAGCACACCCACCTGGTCTCTGGTGCCCGCCCCGTCCATGGTGTACAGTCCCCCAGCGAGGCCCAGTCAGTCTTTCAGAGGGTAGTCCCTGAAAGCGGGGAGGAGTTGTGCGCCCTTGGCCCAGCTGGCTGGTGTGAGCGGTGTGAGCAGGTGCAAGAGGTATGAGCAGGTGTAAACTAGTGTGAGCTGTGTGAGGGGTGTGAGCAGGTGTAAACTAGTGTGAGCCAGTGTGAGCAGGTGTGAGGGGTGTGAGCAGGTGTAAACTAGTGTGAGCCGGTGTGAGCAGGTGTGAGGGGTGTGAGCAGGTGTAAACTAGTGTGAGCCGGTGTGAGCAGGTGTGAGGGGTGTGAGCAGGTATAAACTAGTGTGAGCCAGTTTGAGCAGGTGTGAGGGGTGTGAGCAGGTGTAAACTAGTGTGAGCCGGTGTGAGCAGGTGTGAGGGGTGTGAGCAGGTGTAAACTAGTGTGAGCCGGTGTGAGCAGGTGTGAGGGGTGTGAGCAGGTGTAAACTAGTGTGAGCTGGTGTGAGCAGGTGTGAGCTGATGTGAGCTGGTGTGAACTGGTGAGTGCGTGTGACCCTGACTCTGGCTCCTCTTCTGAACAATGGGATAGTAACCGCATCTCCCTCCAGAAAACCCTCTGACAGCAGAGCTCTGTCTGTAGCGAGGAGATCCTGGCCTGCGCACAGGGGGCCCTGAGGTCTGCTCTGTCTCCCAGCATGGCCTGGAGCCCTGCCTCTTGGCTGTAGACCAGGGCCGACGCAGCTGACCTGGCGGGGAGACACAGCCTCTGACGAGGCGGGGAGCTGAGGCTCGGGGAGCCCAGCAGCGTGCCTGGATTGCGGGTGCATGGTAGCAGCCCCTCCTCCAGGCTGGCCCCCACTCCCTGTGGTGGCAGGAATGCCTCCCAGGAGGGTCCCAGCAGGGAGCAGGTGTGGGATGTGCAGGGAAGGCCGGGGGGAGTCCCGTCACCGCACATCAGCTCCCCTGTGGAAGGCCCGGCCCCTGTGAGTCCAGCAGCACTGCCGTCCGCGTGGAGGCCCGCACCCCCGGCTCCCTGCCCGCCACACCTGGAAGGGGGCGCCCCCTTCCTGCGGAGCTGGCAGGGGCACTGTTTCTCCCTGTGGGTGTAGAATCAGCAGGAGTGGGGGGCAGCCCCACCCTTCCCCTGACCTTGAGGGGAGAGTGGGGGGGTGCGTGGGCAGGTGCAGGCGGAGCCCCACGTAGGGCAGGATTCCAAGGGCTGCGTGTGACCCTCCCTGCTGCCTCCATCCGGCCACATTCCAGATTCTGTTAAATGCAAACCACCCACAGCCAGCCCTGCTCCACCTGCGTGCCCATCCGCGCTGCTGGGGGGTGGCCGTTGGCTGTGGAGCCCTCGGGCCTGGACGGTCTGGCTGTGGGCAACGCGCACACCTTCTCTCCTTCCCGCGGATGTGGGTGACAGCTAATAGGCAGCCTTGGGAGGGCCTTGCTCCCTCCTGTCCTGAGGCTTCCTCATCCGGCCGCCGAGGCAGGCCGACCTGAGGAGCTGGTCTGGGAGGGGTGAAACCTCCCGGGTCACTCCTGCTGCCCGAAATGAGCGGCTTCCTGATACCCAGGCCCCTCCCGATCGCGACACCGTGCTGGAGCCACTCCAGCCCCCCCTGGGCTGGGCTTCGGAGCCGGCAGGTGGCTGGCGGGAGGCGGGAACTTGCTTTCTTTGCAGCGGGAGACCCGCGCCGGCCTGTCCTCGGGCCCCGCGGCTGGTTTACCAAGCGCTTCCAAAGCCAGGAGCTGTGCTTGGGGCTGCGGGGCCATTTCTCAGGTGAGAAGACGGAGGCAGAGGACAGAGAAGGAACGGCTGTCTGGCCCCCCTTCGCTGGCTGCGGTGGATTAAGATTCCACAAAGTGTCTCTGCAGACGAGCGTGTGTGCACGGCGCTCGCCCACGGCTCACCCTGAGCCTGAGGGTTTGGGGAAGAGGGTGACATCGTGAGCGCCCAGCCGAGGAGGCGCTGCCGGGTCCCTTCGCCTGGTGGACAGCTCCGTGGGGACCTCGCAGGGCTCCCTGAGGCCGGGTGTCCCGGGGCCCCGGCGTCCCTGCCTGCCCCTCTCGTGGCCTCCGCATCAGCTCATGTTCCTGCCCCGGCTTCTGACCTAAAAGGAATTTGATGAGACGATAAGCAGCCGAGAGTGGCTAAGGGGCTGCTGCGGGGGGAGGGGAGCCAGCTGTGTCCGCCCCCCCCCCCCCCGGAGCCCCTGGGTGTTGACTAAGAGGGAACCCCGGAACGACGGACGGAGGTCTGGCGGGTGGACGGATTTTAAAAGGCCCCTCCCTGCCGCTGGCCTCCCGGAACGCGCCCGTCGCCAGGGGCCAAGGACCCCGCCCTTCCGGAGGCGGCGGCCCCTTTCGGAATTTTAGGAATGAGAACCCTGAGGCCCGGGTCGGTCACGGGTGGTGGACTCGGAACTTGAACGCCATCCAGCCTCCTGGGTACGTGGGTGAGAGGGTCCGACACGCAGGGCTAGCCTCTTGGCTCCATCAGCTGCTGGCTGTGTGACCTTGGGCCCGTTACTGAGCCTCTCTGGTCTGTTTGTGATCTGTGAGGTGGGATGCTAATGGCATCTTTCTCCTGGTGGCTGTGGAGGGCGAGGAATGAGGTCCGGCCGAGTTCTTGGGCAGTGCCCGCTGGGGCACGTGGGAAGCCCTCCGTAGGCGGCCATTGGTCACTGTCCTCGGAGGACAAGCACACGGGGCGCATTGGCTGAGCTTACCCTCAGTGGTCGCTGGCTCCCGGTCTTGGTGGGGTGGACAGAGGGAAGGGGCATGTGGGGATCCCACCACCCGCCCAGCACAGGGAGCTTGGTCTGGGAAGGTGGTGAGCTCAGGGCTGGAGGGTCCTGGACGGTGTCTCATCGCTACATGGATGGGTCACCGGGGAGATGTGGTGGCACCTCCGGCCTCTCACAAGGCCAGCCATGCGCGACTAGTGACAGCCGAGGAGACTGACCCGTCACACGACTGTCCACAGGTGTCCCCCCCACCAGGTCAGAGGAGCGGCTGCATCCTGTCTCTCATGGAGAGGGGACACCACTGGCGGATGGACAGCCTCTGGGCCAGCCCTGGGGAGCGTGGGCCAGCCCTGGGGACTGTGAGCCAGCCCTGAGACCCTGGTTTGCACACAGCCCCCCAGTTTGCAAGCCCTCGAATCCCCAGACACCTGTGGGATTGGATGCAGAGCTGCCATCCATGGCCACATCTGGACCCTCGGGTTGGGGGCAGCGTGGCCCGCAGCCCTTGGCAGTCCTCACAGGGCTGCCCCGCCCCCGGTCCAGCCACCGTGAACCAGCACCGAGGAGCCCAGAAACTCAGGCCCAGCTCACCTGTGTCCTGTTACTAAGGGCTCAGGTGTAGCCTCTCGGCTGGGCTGGGCACCTCTCCTCTTGTTCCACAGGGTTTGTCTGAAGGCAGCTGCTAGGCGTCACCCGGCCAGGCCTCAGGGACACACAAAGGCCTGAGCCCCTGTGTGGGCTTGTGAGACAGCGGGGTCTCCCCTGTGCTGTCCCCAGGGGTTAGGGGGGCAAAGGAGACCGATGAGGATACAGCACTGGAGAGAAATATGGGGTGGCTAAACCAGTCCAGGAGGGCTTCCCGCAGGAGGGGACATTGGGAGGCAGAGAGGGCGACTGCTGGGCCTGGGGAGCAGGCCTGCCGGGGAATGAGGACACGGCAGGCGGCGTTTGGAGATGCTCCGTTTATTTATTCCACGCTTGCACAGCCAGATTCTCCGGGGGACCTGGGCCAGGTTTTGGGGGGCCCGGCAGACGGACGGGTGTGGTCCCTGGGGGAGAAACTCTCCCTGAGTTGTGTCACCATCCCCACAAGACGTGTCTGATCACCCTGTTCTACGGACTGGGAAACGGAGGCTCCGACGGGTGCAGAGATTTGCTCACCAGCGAAAGGCTCCCCAGCCCCGAAGCCACTCCAGACCCGGCACATTTTCCTCTCCTCATGGGGCAGCGCAGGCTTCCCCGCTGCCCGGGACCAGGGTGTCGGGATGTCAGGGGCTCTGTGTGGGCTGAGGCTGGGGGAAGACCTGTGAGCCCGGCACCCCTGGGAGATGCAGAGTCCCAGCCTCCTCCCCAGAAAGGCCCACAGACACACCTCACACACCTTCGGGACCACCCCCAAGGACCCCGGGATGGGACGAGAAGTGCTGGCCTGAGCGAGTGGGGGTGGCTGTGGAGGAGACACAGCCCCGCCCCCAGCTGTTGGACAAGAGGGGGGGGGCCCTTCCTGTGATGGCCCCTCTGCCCCGCCCTCTCCCCTGCCTCCGCGCACCCAGCCGGGCTCACAGCTGGGCGTTCATCAGCAGAGTACGGAGGGGGCACCACAGGCCATGACAGGCCCCGCTGGCAGCCCATCACAGTGGTGGAGGCTGAGGGGCAGGTGGCCGGGGTGGGGCCAGGCCCGACAGCTTGTTCCGGTCGGGGGGAGACTTACAAGGGCAGAGCCACGGGCATTGTCGTTAGGATGGGGATCGGCGCCTCAGCCCTGCCCCTCAGCAGCCCCCCGCTCCGAGCCTCCGTTCTCTGCTGTGAAACGGGAGTGGGGACCCCGCGGGGTTCAGGGTGAGGAGGGCCTCCTCGGGGGGCACTCGGGCTCTCCGGTGTTGAAGGGCGTCACTTTCCACATGAAGCGCTGGCAGTGCTCCAGGGCGTCGCACATCTGGGCGGCCTCCGGGCTGGCGCACCAGAAGCTGGGGCCCAGGACGCACTGGTCGGTGCCCAGCAGCGGGGCCCGGGGGGCGTGGCAGGCGCCCACCTTGGCGCACAGGACGGCGGGGTCCATCATCTCCGAGAGCGTGGCGAAGAGCACGGGCTCGTACTCGTCCACGAAGCGGTTGCACTGGATCATGTAGGGCAGCGGCAGGATGCGGCAGCCGCCCTTGAAGGCCTGCAGGATGCCGCGCTTGGTGCTTTTGCGCTCCAGGTTGCGGGAGGACACGCCCAGCAGCCGCTTGCAGCCGTTGCACAGGCTGCCCTGGTTGTCCCTGTCCAGCAGGGGCGGCAGGAGCGTGGCGCGGGGCCCGTGGAGTGCCCGGGCACGCCGCCGCCGGCCGCCGCTGCAGAGTCGGATGGCCTTGCACACCTTCTCGGGGGGGACTCTGGTCACGAACTGCACCAGGGAGGGGCTGTAGGCGTCCACCATGGTGACACACTGCTGGACGATGGAGGCGGGCATCACGGAGCACACACGCTCCAGCGCCTGGCTGATGAGGACCTCGGTGCTGTTGGAGTCCAGCCACTGGTCCAGCTCCTGGATCACCTGCAGGCACACCTCGCAGGTCAGGCTGGCCTGCATCTGCACCTCCATCTTCTTCCCCGTGGGCAGCGGCTCCAGCAAGGGGACCGCGAGCTCGGCTGGCCCCTGCAGTGCCTCGCAGAAGCCGCCCTTCTCACAGGTCTCCTCGGGCAGGACCAGCTTCAGCATGTGCTCCCCGGGGCCGAGGAACTGCTGGATGTAGTCCCGGCAGATGAGAGCCAGGCCGGGCCCCAGGGACTTGCACTGCTCCCGCGTGACCATGTCGGCCAGCGCAGACACGTTGGAGCCCACCGCGTCTTGGAGCCGGGTGACCAGCTGGACGCAGTCCTGGCACACGGGGTCCTCAGGGATCGGCGGGAGGTGGAAGCTGAGCGGCCCGTTGGCCATGAATGGGGCCACCAGCTCGGATGTGTCCTCCTCGGAGAGTGGCCCTGGGGTGGCCGGGAGGCTCTGCAGTGGCTGGCAAAGGGTGAGCGCAGTGCACACCTGTGGGGGGGCGCTCCCCGGGGGCCCCCTGAGCATGCTGAGCATGGCCGAGCGGTGGGCGTCCACCATCTCCTTGCATTTGGCCGAAGAGTCCTGGCTGGGAAGCCACTCGCAGGCCTTCGTCACCAAAGCCAGGACGTCGGCATCTGTGGTGTTAGGGTTCGCGCCGTTGCCGGCAGCAGCCACCACATCCAGGCAGACGTCACAGGGCAAGGTCCTGGCGCTGGGCTTGCTCCAGACGGCGCTCCGGCAGTGCCCCAGGGCCCCGCACCTGACTGCGGCCTGCAGGTCGCGGCACCAGGCGGCAGAGCCCTGAGTGCACTCCAGGGAGCCCTGCACGGGGCTGGCCAGGGTGGCCCCCAGGAGGCTGGGCAGGAGGAGCAGGGCAGGGTGCATGCTGCTCAGTGACTCAGTGGGTGGCTCCAGTGTGCCCAGCACCCGGGCTGCTGCTATAAACCGGCCCCGCCCCTGGACAGCTGTTCCGGGGCCCCGCCCTCCGGGCCGCCTCCTGCGCAGCCTGAGTCCGCCCAGGCTTCCCCACACAGGCCTCCCTGCAGAGCCCTCCGCCTGGCACACCCGGGAGGCCCTCCTTCCCCTGGGCACACTGGGATTTGTCTGTCGGAAACGGCTTGTATTTTGAATGGAGCGTACTCAAAGCGCCCGTCCTGGGGCCCTCCCCCGCCCCGGCCCTCCTCCCTGCCACCCCCCCCACCCAGGCTGCAGCAGCCAGGGCTCAGGCCTGTCCTGACCTGCTGGCTGGGAGCTGGGGCATTTCTGCCCCTCTGGGAGGTGTATAAAGGCAGCCCCTCCTTTCTCTGCTAGAACGTTAAATGATGTCAGTGACTGGCCAATGACCCCAGCTGCTGTCCGCCACATCTGGCCTGGCATGGGTGTGGCCGGCTCTGCGTGGCCGCGCCCCTGTGCTGTGTGGTCCTGTAGGGCCTCGGGCTTCCTCCGTGGCTGGGGCGCGCAGCCACCTCCGCGGCAAGTCAGTTTCTGCTGGAACCTGGCCAGCTGCGGGCTGGGCCTCAGTGGGCTAAGAGTGTGGGCTGACAGTCCGCCTGGCCGGCAGGCTGTGTCATTCCCGCGTCCTTTGTCGCGTTCCTTTCTTCGTGTTTACGAAAGAGTTCTCGGGCCAGAGAGTCAGTGCCCGCAGGCACACAGGTGTCCCGACTGGGTCCTGTTTATTAACGAGAATTCCAGAGCCAGGCTGCCGCCCTGATCCTGTGGCTCGCTCTCCACCAGGGGCCCCGCCAGGGCCCGGCGGGGGCGCTGCCCTGGGCCGCCAGAGTCCCTGGTGGGGGTGAGCCCCTGGCGCAGTGCCCTGGCTCGGATTCCGGGCCCCCAGTGTGCATGGGAGCACCCAGCTATGTGGGTTGGCGCCCAGGCCTGAGGTGCGGCTGCCCCGTGGAGGAATGTGGACAGGGCTGGCCCGCGGACCTCCTCCCTGTCGGTTGGGAACATGGATGGGGAACAGGATTTCGGAGCACCTCACACCAAGTCCAGGATGGCGGTTCCTTTGGCCCGGAGGTGGGGCCAGCCTCGGGAGGAAGTGTGCCTGGGCTCTCAGCTGCCGGTGGCAGCTGGGGGCTTTCCTGCCACCAGGGTGGCGCTGGAGATGTGGGCACCGTATCTAGCTGGGCCTGCGCAGGCGGGTGTTGGTTCATGTCACCAGGCTTTGTATGTGCCAGCCCTTCGTCCAGTGTGTCTCCTGATGCTGTGGATCTGCTGGGGTCCTCCAGGGACAGTGGGCACAGGGCCCTGCTCTCTGGTGTGGAAGGTGGTGCCAGGCAGCTGGTCCCTCACAGCCCAGCCCCATGGTGCTGCCAGGCTCCTGCCACCACGGATGCCATCATCGCTAGAGGCCGGGATGTCTCCTCATTTACATGTATCTATATGTATATGTCTATCTATCTACCTATATATGTATACATATACATACATACATGTACATATATACACTTATATACGCGCATATATATACATACATACACACATATATATATTTCAGAGAGGAAGGGAGAGGGCGAGAGAGACAGAGACATCAGTGATGACAGAGAATCTTTGATCAGCTGCCTCTGCACACCTCCTACTGGGGATCGAGCCCACAACCCCGGCATGTGTCCTGACCGGGGATTGACCTGTGACCTCCCGGTGCATAGGTCAGTGCTTAACCACTGAGCCACGCTGGCCAGCCTCCTCATCTTTGCATCCCTCCGGCCTAGTACCCACAAGTGAAATACTGAGTTTGTCTTTCATTTTTAAAAAGTATATAGGCGCCTTTTTCTTTTGGACTTCCTCATTTTCACTTTTTATTGGAATATTGCATGGAAGAGGCACAAATTTTAAGTGTTCAGCTCAGCGTGGGTCCACAACCTGAGCAGGCCCTGGATCTGGACGGAATGGCGCCAATTCCCAGCAGCCCCGGGCACTGCCCATCACCCCAAGTCCCGCCCCTGCCCAGATCCCCAAGTATTTGGTGTCTGGCTTCCTGGATGCAACGCCAGGTCCTTGAGACTCGGCTGCACTGCGGCTCATTTTCCGTAGAACTCCATTGGGTGATGGCACCCCGTGTATTCCCGTGCTTCCCTCCATGGGCGTGGGAGTCGTTTCCAGTTGGGGCAGCAGGGACCTGCCCACGTGGGGAGCACCCGCATTCCTGTCTCCGCTGGGATTTTTTCAGGAGCGGAAACGCCAGGTCAGCTGCAGGGCACTGATACCCCCAGGGCGGCCCTCGGCCTTTGCGAGCCCCCACTGCCACACAGTGACTGTTTTGCTTTATTTTCATACTAAGGGGCCTGGTGCACTAAATTCGTGCACAGTGCGGGGGGGGGGGAGGGTGGGGTCCCCCTCAGCCTGGCCTGCACCCTCTCCAATCTGGGATCCCTCTCACAATCCAGAACCACTGGCTCCTAAGTGCTCACCTGCCTGCTTGCCTGATGCCCCTAACTGCTCCCCTGCTGGCCTGATGGCCCTCACTGCTCTCCTGGCTGTCTGATGCCCCTAACTGCTCTCCTGGCTGTCTGATGCCCCTAACTGCTCCCCTGCTGGCCTGATGCCCCTAACTGCTCCCCTGCCGGCCTGATGCCCCTAACTGCCTATCTGCACTCCCCTCTGGGCTTGATCCCCCTAACTGCCCATCTGCTCTCCCTTCCTCCCCATGCTTTCAGACCCTGGCACAGGAGTGCTGAGAGCTCTCTGCTGAAGCTCCACCCCCGTCCTGATGGCCCCCCTCCCTCTGGGCCGGGTGGCGCTGTGGGCCTGCGTGTGCCTCTGCGGGGGAGGCCGCCCCCGGCAGCAGCCTCATGTCCTGATGGTGCAAGTCCCTGCCCACCAGCTCCTGTGTGCACACTGCCCGTTGCATGGTCGTGACTGGGACACCATGAGGACCAATTAGCTTATTACCTCTTTATATAGAGATAGATAGTTTACAACTTAGAGCAGTTGAACATGGGTCAGGGACCCCTGGGCCACCTTGCCTCAGCCGCACTGGCCCACTTGCTTTGTGGTCCCGGTCGCCTCCCTCCGTCCCCGTCCATCCATCCGCACATGTGTAGATCCCTGACACGGGCTCCCGCCCGGGAGAGCTGGCTGGAGACACGGTCCCTCCTCCCAGTCTCCGAGGGACCAGGACACCTTCACATCACCCCATGCACCTGTCATTTGGGGAATAGTGACGGTGATGTAGCACTACTGTCTGCCCCAAGGCCCAGGTGCCTTCACGCTGGGTGGTATTCTGGGTGGGACCCCAGCACCATCTGCTGTCCACAGCAGCCCCCAGGGTGGGGCATTCACACCGCTGCTCAGCCCATTCTAGGCGGCGCCACGTCGTGCACAGGATGTATGTCTGTGGGTGGCACCCCGGAGGGCCTGCTGAGCAGACGCCCCCAAAGATTTTGCTAACGTGTGGCCCCAGGGGCTGTCACCCCAGGGCATCACCCCAGGTTGCTCTGGTCTCATCCCTGCAGAAAATGCCAGACACGCATGACAGGTGTCCGTCTGCCACCCACCGCCCAACCCGTGGCAGCATTGGCTGTGCTTTTACAAGCTCCGTCTAAGGATGTTATCTGGAAGGGCCTTCCTCTTCCTTCCCGGGGACAGGCAAGCCTGGGCCGTGTGGGGAGGCGGGAGGAGGAGGCTTGGAGGGGACCCCGGTCTGGAGCCGGTGGGGGAGGAGAGCGGAGGAGGCGGCAGCTGCTGAGCGCGTCAGGAAGGCCCGAGGTGCAGGGGAAGGCGCTGGCCCGGGGCGCAGCGGGGACATCTAGTTCCAGCCCCGCCCAGCGGGCTTGCGGCCTGTGCTCGGGAATGTCTGCCCACGGACAGCTCTGCCCACCCCAGGCTCCTCTCTCCTCTCACCCTTCTCCTGGGGACACTCCTGTCCCCTGCCCAGGACCCACCTGCCCTCAGGGCCACGTTGGGGCCCAAGGCTGGGGTTCACACCGCCACGCATTTCACACGTTTGCGTGGCCTCAGGGGTTCGCTGGGGGCTCAGTGAGGGCGGACATTCCTGTGCAGGGGACGGAGCGTGAACGTGTGCGTGCCAAGTGACCGTTCTAATGTCTGGAAATGCGCCCTCTGGAGTAAAGGGCAGCGGGAGAAGGGGGGAGGTGGGCGCCGGGAGGTGGGTGCTGGGAGCTGGGCTGGGAGGTGGCCTTGGGAGATGGGCGCCGGTAGCTGGGCTGGGAGGTGGGTGCTGGGAGGTGGGCGCCAGGAGCTGGGCTGGGAGGTGGGCCCCAGGAGGTGGCCCTGGGAGTTGAGAGGTGGGCCCCGGGAGGTGGGCTCCGGGAGCTGGGCCGGGAGCTGGGCTGGGAGCTGGGCTGGGAGCTGGACCGGTAGCTGGGCCAGGAGGTGGGCGCCGGGAGCTGGGCCGGGAGCTGGGTGGCCTCTGCAGCGCCTCTAGGAAGGTGCCGTGAGCACAGTGCTTGGTGAAATGAATTCGCAGGAGGAGCCCTAGGAGGGCACATGGCAGGACGAAGGCCCCTGGGTGGGCAAGTGCTGCCCTTTGCATGGAGCCCAGGAGGAGGGAGCCGCAGCAGCTGTGGGGTGAGGCGGGCTGTCCCCTGAGCTGCTGAGTCCCCTCGAGGAGTCACTGATGCTTCTGAGGAGGGGGACGTGGGATTTACCCACGTCTGTGCAGCCTGGCAGAGGGCACCCCAATGAGGGGCCTGGCAGCTGGCACCCAGGTGAGGGGCCTGGCAGATGGCACCCAGGTGAAGGGCCTGGCAGATGGCACCCAGGTGAAGGGCCTGGCAGAGGGCACCCAGGTGAGGGGCCTGACAGAGGGCACCCAGGTGAAGGGCCTGGCAGAGGGCACCCAGGTGAAGGGCCTGGCAGAGGGTACCCAGGTGAGGGGCCTGGCAGAGGGCACCCAGGTGAGGGGCCTGGCAGAGGGCACCCAGGTGAGGGGCCAGGCAGAGGGCACCCCGGTGAGGGGCCTGGCAGAGGGCACCCAGGTGAGGGGCCTGGCAGAGGGTACCCAGGTGAGGGGCCTGGAGAGAGGGCAGCCCGAGGCCAGGGCCAGGGGAGCCCCGGGGAGGCCGGGCTGGGCCCCACAGTCAGGCCTGGGTCCGCAGCACAGAGCCGAGGGTGGCCTGGCAGAGCTGGGCGGGGCCTGGCAGAGCTGGGCAGGGTGTGGAGGCAGCAGCACGAGATGAGGGGCCAGGGAGCTGAGTGG
Source organism: Corynorhinus townsendii (assembly GCA_026230045.1). Classification (NCBI taxonomy): domain Eukaryota; kingdom Metazoa; phylum Chordata; class Mammalia; order Chiroptera; family Vespertilionidae; genus Corynorhinus; species Corynorhinus townsendii. The sequence goes on along the minus strand of JAPDVU010000001.1, from coordinate 2,286,237 downwards.
GAGGCCGTGACTCATGCCAGAAGGTGGGAGCACGTGGGCGAGCCGGCATAGTTTGGGGCAGGAGCGGGTGGGGGTTCCTGAGCGGGGCTGGGTGGGGGGATGCTGGCAGCCACACAGCTCTTCCCATTGTGAGGTGGGGTTGGCCTTCCCACCCAGCCCCGATGGCGCCTCGGCCGCATGTCCACCCTCCTCCTGGCCCCCTCCCTCCCCTCACGCTGAGTCACGTGCTCCGTGGGATGGAGGGCAGCCTGGCAGGAGCCCAAGCCTCAGGGCGATGGGAACAGGACTGTCACCTCACAGGCGAGCGCCCTGCGGTGCAGATGGGGCCCTCCGGCCCCTGGCCCCACGGCACCTCACTCCCGCTGAACCCGACGCCGCACTGGAACCGGCTGGCCTGGAGGTCCACCGTGAGGACTCGGTTTCCCCCTAACGACAGGGAAGAGAGCTGCCCCGCTCCGCAGCCGGGAGGCCAGAGCCTGGGCGCAGGGCGCAGGGTGCAGGGAGGCCCGAGCCTGGCAGGTCCTGGCCTCACGTGGATTCTGGGGGGACAGCCTGTCCTGCCCTCCGGGGCTGGCTCCCCTCCAGCCCCTCCCGCCCTCACCATGCGGCCCTTCCCTGCGCTGTGTGACTCTGCATCCACTGTCCCTCTCTTATAGGGACATGAGTCATTGGGCCAGGCCCGCCCGGGCCAGGTGACTTCACCTTCCCGGTTACACCTACTTCCTGTTTTCAAACAAGGTCCCATCCCCGGTGCCCGGGTCAGCGCCACCAAGCTTTCAGGGGGCACGGCTCCCTCCACCCACAGCCTCAGGGTCCTGGGCACCATGACCTTGACCTTATAAATGCTGCCTGTGGGTGAGATCAACCTTGGCTTTGGACGGCCCGGAGGTGGAGAGGCCCCTTCGTGGGCAACATCTGGGGTCGGGAAGGCACCTGGGCGTTGGCGGGGCACCTGTGTCCCGCCGCTGGATGCTGTCTGTGAAGCGCTGAGCACGCGGCCAGTCTCGAGTGGAGCATGGCTCTGAGCTCAGGGTCAGGGGTCGGGGGCTTCGAAAGGCAGACCCATTTCCTAGTCCCAACGACCCAGCCCCTGGGGAGGCGCGGAGTCTCGCAGCCGCGGTGGCCCCAGCTCCAAGGCCCATCTCATCACCGTGTCGCTGCAGAGCCCGGGCGGGTGGGGAGGGACCGAGACCAGCGGGGCCAGGCGTGGCTGCATGGACACAGGTGTGGGGCTGTGAGGGCCAGGCCGTGGTGGGCACACGCATCTCTAGCATCTGGGACCGTCCCTCCTGATCTCAGGGTGCCAACCTTGTTGGAGGGTCTCCCGTGTGCCCAGCGCCCTGGCACCAGCCTGTGCGGCCCCGTCCTGAGCTCCAGGTCCCTCCCCGCACCTTTGAGAGCCGGAGCAGGTACCTTCCCACAGACACTTTCCCAGGCGGGCAGTGCTGGGTGTGCCACTCCCGGCCATCAACATAACCAGGCCTGTTGGCCCACCCACCGGGAGGGTGCCCTAGGAAAGCACCGGTGTCAGCGGCAGCCTCACCTGCAGGCCAGGCTGTCCCCTCCCCGCAGGCACCGGGAGCAGCAGTGTGTGGGCAGCGCGCTCCTTGTGCGGTTGGAAGAGGGGACTGGGGACCCTAAGCGCCACGGCTTGCTCCTCGTTTATGTGGCTCCTGCACAGATGGAGCGGTTCTTACCGAGCGCCGGCCGTGTGCTGAGCACTGCTGTGGGTGCGGAGTATTGGAGGGAATGAAACACAGAACCCCCAGGTCCCGGGATGAGTGCAGGAGGCAGGAGCGAAACAACAAAGATAGCAAGTGGTGTGAAATGGAGGGGGATGAGGAAGGGGCATAGTAGGTGTGGGGTGGGGTCAGGAGTGGGCGTGGGGGGGGCGGGCGGGAAGCAGGGAGAGCATCAGGAAGCGCTGAGGCTGCTGTGAGGACGGGTGAGAGGTGACAGGCGAGGGGCTGAGTGGCAGCGGTGGGTGGCGGGCCTGGGCTCTGCGTCTGTGTGAAGCTAGAGCTGACAGGATGTGCCCCCGGTTGGGAGGAGGAGTGTGGGAGGAGGCGGGACAGGCCAGGTGTCGGACCTGAGAGGGGGGAGGCTGCGGGGGAGGGAGGCCGGGCGGGCAGACCTGTTGGGCTGCTGTTGTGACATCAGGTGAGAGCAGATGCCTGATCTGGGATGTGGCTCTGAGGATGGAGAAAGGACACGGAGGACCGGCCATCGCCCTGGGTGGCCTAAGAGGACAGGGCAGGGGGCGGAGGGAAGCCAGGCTTGCGTGATGGGGTGGCCAGGCGGAGGGGTGGGGTGGAGGAGGGGAAGCCCAGGCCAGGGCATGGGCAGGCTGGTGCCCTCTGAGGCTGAGAGACTGTCCCAGGCCTCTCTCCCGGCTGCCGGGGTTGCCTGGCATCTACGCCTGGTAGACACATCACCTCATCTCTGCCTGCATCTCCCATCACGTTCTCCCCGTGTGTCTGCGTCCAAGTGTCCCCTTTAAGAAGGACACAGTCCCCTTGGATCGGGGCCTGCCCTGCTCTAGAGTGACCTCCTCTTAGCTAATCACCTGCAACCACCCCACTCCCCAGTCAGGCCGCGTTCCGCGGTCCTGGGGCCGGGCATCAGCGTGTGAATTGGGGGGCACGTGTGACCTGTCGCCGCTGTCCTCACCGGGTGTCTGTGAAGATGGAGGGTGTGCCCGGGGAGGCCGTGGGGCTGGTCCGATGCACTTGGAGTGTGGGCCGTTTCCCAGGGGGCCCGCTCGGTTTGGCAGACCTGGCCGCCTGCCCTTTCTGAGGACGGCGGGCCGCTGGGGCGCCAGGGGCCCGTTCCCCCCCACCTCCTCGGGCACGCACAGAGGGGCTCTGGTCTGAGAGCCTCTGACTCCCCGCTGGCCACCACCACAGCCTCGTCCTCATGACCGGGGCCCAGCCTGGGGGAAGGCTGCCTCTCACCATCACAGCTGCTACTAACACCCGCCAGCCGGCCGCCACCCACAGGCCTGTGGAGGGTGTACGTGCCAGGGCCGTGCCCAGGCTGCCCAGGGTGCCCACGTGTCCTTCTCCTCACAGGCTCAGGACAGGAACCCCCGCTCGGCTGGGGACACCGTAACAGTGACACTGCGGTAGGAAACAATCCCGTCTCCAGAAACAGTGTAACCGGCCCGTGGCCCGGGGGTCAGACAGATGTTACTGTCATGCAGATGTGTTAGGGACTGCGGACGGGAGTGAAACATTACAGACCCGGGGAGCCCCCCCTGTGTGCCCTCCGCGCACACGGATGTGTTCCACGCGCCATGTCTACATGGGTTCCCCACATCTGCCGTGGCCACGAACAAAGGAACCGGTGCCGGGTGCCTTCAGACCACACCGGCGGGGCGGGGCCGGCGCTCCCTCACTCGGAGTCCTGCCTAAGGAACGGGCCCTGTGGAGAGGGGTGCCACTCTCTGGGTGCCCCGCGGCTTAGGGTTCCTTCGGAGGGACGCTGTGTGTTTTGTTCCCCCGTCTCTCTGCTGTTACAGCAAGAATCCCAGCCAGTTCCCGCGCAAGGCGGGACACCGAATGTCGTAGGCGTGGCCCTGGTCGGGGCCTGGCAGCTCCTGAGCCACAGGTGTGCCCAGGGGCGCCCCAGCCTGTGCCAGCCGGGCGGACAGAATGGTTGGCTTCAAGTATGCAGGGGAAGAGTTGCTTCCTCCCCGCTCCCGCCCCCTCCCTCTCCTGCTTCCCTCCAGACCCTCGCATTAGCCCCGGGTAGAATTCACACAGACTGGCCAGGGTGCAAATCTCTGTCTTGCCACCAGCTTTGGGGTGACCCGGGGCACCTTTCCACATGGCATGGTGCCCCCGTCTCCTGTAAGATGGGGGGTAGGGGGTGTAATGCCCACTTGGCAGGTTGCTGTGACCCGAGTTTTGCTCCAATAGGTGATGCACGCAGACGGTGTTCAGCCAATACTGGGCCTTGTCATCGGTTCATTGGCTCATCGATCGAGTCGCTAAGCTTGGTAGTCATGTGGGTGGGCTGGCAGCGCTAGGCCCCCTGGAGCCTTCCCCACGTCCTCACCCGCCCCTCCCGCCCCTTCCCAGCTGGGCCTGGAGCCGAGCTTCTCAGAGGTAGATTCCGAGTTGGCTCCAGCCGTCCGCCTGGAAAATCGCTCTGGTTTTCCAGGAATCCCCGGGCTCCCGGCATCAGCCAGACGTTCAGCCACACCCAGGGTCCCCGGGGAGCCCCCCTCCCCGCCAGAGGGGCGGTCATGAGGAAGGCACAGGGGCCAGGTGGGGAGGGGCGGGAACAGGGGAACATCTGGAAATTCTTGATCCTTGAAATTAGTTTAGCAAATACCATTACTCCCCCTCCTTCCCTCTCCCACAACCCAGAGAAGGGGCCCAGGGAGGGGGGCGGGGGCAGCCTGGTCTCCTGTTTGCCGTGGGGTTTCTCGGTGAGGGAGGCCCCTGTGGATGCTGCGGGCGGGGCCTGCAGTGCCCCGACCTCAGACCTGGCTGCCCCGCCCTGGACCTCAGCTTCCTCATCGTGGGGCGATTTGGTGGGAGGGTCTTTTCTGGCCCCCGAGGGCCGGTGACCCTGGTGGACCGGGTGTCACACTGATGGCTGAGCTCCCTGCAGGGCAGACACTGGAGAACCGGGAGGCTTCACCTGCCTGCTCCCCTGTCCTCTCCCCCATCCTCTCCCGGAGCCCTGGCTCAGCCGCGCTCGGCCTCGGGACCATCTTCAGGCAAGACCCGCTCCTGCCACGCTTGTTCTGGCCACCGGCCCTACACACCCAGGCCCCTCCCCACACATCAGGCACCAGCCTGGAGGCCCCTCCCCCCAGCTGTGAGTTCTGTGCTTGCAGATCCAACCTGTGGCAGCCTCGTCCACAACATATGTGCCCCAGGCATCGGGGACCTCCCGTCTGTGTCCAGCACCTGGAGGGGCCTGGCGTGCGGGAGGTGCTCATCAGCCAACAGTGAGTGAGTGAGTGAGTGAATGAGTGAGTGAATGAGTAAGTGAATGAGTGAATGAGTGAGTGAGTGAGTGAGTGAATGAGTGAGTGAGTGAGTGAGTGAATGAGTGAGTGAGTGAATGAGTGAATGAGTGAGTGAATGAGTAAGTGAATGAGGGAATGAGTGAGTGAGTGAGTGAGTGAGTGAATGAGTGACGGAATGAATGAGTGAGTGAGTGAATGAGTGAGTGAGTGAGTGAATGAATGAGTGACGGAATGAATGAGTGAGTGAGTGAATGAGTGAGTGAGTGAGTGAGTGAGGGAATGAGTGAGTGAGTGAATGAGTGAGCGAATGAGTGAGTGAATGAGTGAGTGAGTAAGTGAATGAGTGAGTGAGTGAGTGAGTGAGTGAATGAGTGAGTGAGTGAATGAGTGAGTGAGTGAGTGAATGAATGAGTGACGGAATGAATGAGTGAGTGAGTGAATGAGTGAGTGAGTGAGTGAGTGAGGGAATGAGTGAGTGAGTGAATGAGTGAGCGAATGAGTGAGTGAATGAGTGAGTGAGTGAGTGAATGAGTGAGTGAGTGAGTGAGTGAGGGAATGAGTGAGTGAGTGAATGAGTGAGCGAATGAGTGAGTGAATGAGTGAGTGAGTGAATGAATGAGTGAGTGAGGGAATGAGTGAGTAAGTGAATGAGTGAATGAGTGAGGGAATAAGTGAGTGAATGAGTGAGTGAGTGAGTGAATGAATGAGTAACGGAATGAGTGAGTGAGTGAGTGAATGAGTGAATGAGTGAATGAGGGAATGAGTGAGTGAATGAGTGAATGAGTGAGTGAATGAATGAGTGAATGAGTGAGTGAGTGAGGGAATGAGTGAGTGACGGAATGAGTGAGTGAGTGAATGAGTGAGTGAGTGAGTGAGTGAATGAGTGAGTGAGTGAATGAGTGAGTGAAGGAATGAGTGAGTGAATGAGGGAATGAGTGAGTGAAAGAATGAGGAAATGAGTGATTGAGTGAATGACTGGATGAGCGAATGAAGAAATGAATGTGAGGAAATGAGTGAGTGAATGAATGAAGTGGGGCAGGGCCCAGACCTAGGTCTTCAGCAGAAGAGGCAGCCAGGCCTGGACGTGGGAGGCCCCACCACAAACCAGCTGGGAGCCCTGATCCCATCCACTGCTGGAGCTGTGCCTCAGTTTCCCCATTCAGGAAAGGGAAGTGGTTTCCAGGTTCTACCCACTCAGTCTTTTATATCTGCAGGGTCCTCCTGTGCTGGTCCCATGTGGATACCCACCTCCCAGGCTATCTGTCTGCACCCCTGCAGGCCAGTGAGGGGACCCCGCCCTCAGCACACAGATGCCCCCGGGCAGAGTAGGTGCTGTGAGTGCCCAGAGCCGGGCAGTTCTGTGCTCGGGGCGGCTGAGTGTGGGCAGGCTGGGTCAGGAAGAGGCAGGAGGCACCTGGGGAGCTTGGCCTCTGTCACCCAGGCAGTGGGAGCCCCTTGCTCGCCTGGATCCCCGCCTCACATCTTGGAGCCCGGCCTGGGTCCCCGCAAGTGCACTCGGAAAGGACACAGCCAGGCCCGGGGCCATGGCCCAGCCTCGTGGGGAGGGGATGACAGCTGTGCCCCTGCGGCCCTCAGCCAGGGAGCCATGTGCCCCAGCTCACAGCCCGCTGACAGATGTGGGCCTGGGGCTGTGTGTGAGGGGGAGGTAGGGGGCGGGGGGGGGGGAGGGACTCCCTGCTGGGATTGTGCCAAAGGCATTTCCCTTTTGTGTCCGCCTGACTTGCTCAGCTTTGTGGCCTCTGGGGAGAGACCAGGGCGAAGGGGAAAGGGACCGTGCTGAGGCTTTGGTTTTGCCTGACACGTCGGCTGCTGCGGGACTCTGCCCGCGCGCATCCAGGTCCCCTCCGCCTGCAGCCATGGCCCCAGAGCCCTGGAAGGGACCCCCTCAGCCAGTTCCTCCAGGAGGGAGACTGGCAGACTCCCCCAGGGTCCGCTGTGGCCAGATGGGCTCCTTTGTCCTTTAAGCCTTCCCCGGCCCAACAGCTCCTCCACACTCGGCTCTCCCCTCCGCGTGGGGGACCCGACGCGGCTCAGGGCTGGTGGGCCCTGGCCACACATCAGCCTAGTGACAGCCGGGGTGCAAACTGCCATCGGTCTGGCTCAGGCGAGGGGCCGGCTCAGGGGGCTGTTTACAGTGTGAGACGGCTGTGCTTCCTCTGAGGGCTCCTGGGTGCCATCGAGCAGCAGACGCAGCGGCTCTGCCTCCAAAGCAAACAGAGGAGAGAGGAGATGCTCCGGCTGAGCCGAGCGGAGCGCGCAGCCACCGCGCCAGGCGCCAGGCTTCTCAGCCAGCCCACGCGGTTTGGGAAAGAATCACACGTGATCACGTAGGGTGAACCCAGCCGGCTCGAGCCAGCAAATGCAGAAATGAGAAACACATGGGCAGGGAAGTCAGGCCGACGCAGTGGCGTGGGGGCTGTGGCGGCCAGAGGCGTGGGGCTGTGGCGGCCAGAGGTGTGGGGCTGTGGCGGTCAGAGGCGTGGGGCTGTGGCGGCCAGAGGTGTGGGGCTGTGGCGGTCAGAGGCGTGGGGCTGTGGCGGCCAGTGGCGTGGGGCTGTGGCGGCCAGAGGCGTGGGGGCTGTGGCGGCCAGAGGCGTGGGGGCTGTGGCGGCCAGTGGCGTGGGGCTGTGGCGGCCAGAGGTGTGGGGGCTGTGGCGGCCGTGGGGGCTGTGGCGGCCAGAGGTGTGGGGCTATAGTGTGGGGGCTGTGGCGGCCAGTGGCGTGGGGCTGTGGCGGCCAGTGGCGTGGGGGCTGTGGCGGCCAGTGGCGTGGGGCTGTGGCGGCCAGTGGCGTGGGGGCTGTGGCGGCCAGAGGTGTGGGGGCTGTGGCGGCCAGAGGTGTGGGGCTATAGTGTGGGGGCTGTGGCGGCCAGTGGCGTGGGGCTGTGGCGGCCAGAGGTGTGGGGGCTGTGGCGGCCAGAGGTGTGGGGCTATAGTGTGGGGGCTGTGGCGGCCAGTGGCGTGGGGCTGTGGCGGCCAGAGGTGTGGGTTTATAGTGTGGGGCTGTGGCGGCCAGTGGCGTGGGGGCTGTGGCGGCCAGTGGCGTGGGGGCTGTGGCAACCAGCGCTGAGTCCCTGCAGGGCAGCATCCAGGCTGGACTCTCCAGTGCCCTGCGGAACCCACAGGATCAGAGGTAGACCTGGGCGCTGCGTTCTGCCCCGCACCCAGCTGTGTGTTCTTCGGCAGCTTTCCCGTTCGCTCTGGGCCTCAGTTTCCTCACCCACTGAAGTGGGAGCGGCAGCGCTCACCCAGAGCATCGCTGAGGTGACGTGTTGTTCCAAGTCCTGGCCCCAGGAGTGAAGGGTCCCCTCCCGACACTTGCGCCAAGCCCAACCCTGCGCGCTCACCGCTCCCCTTGGAAATGAACCATTGCCCCACGGCCACTGGCTCAGCACCCCAGCTGGGCAGGTCTGGCAGACCATGGAAATCAGCCACCTCATTGTGCAGAGGGGGGGCAGGCTCAGGAGGGAGGGCGTGGCCTCGCCTCTGTCATCCGGGCGCATGGGCCCAGGCTCTTGCACGCACACGAGCCCCTTGCCCTTCACGCTCAGCTTCCTTACTGCCCCTGAGCTTCGGGACCACCCTGAACGGGCTCCGGACCGATGGGCACTGTCCTGTGTGCCCGGAGAAACGGAGGCCCAGAGCGTGGGTGCTGTACGCAGGTCACAGAATCAGGCCTTCATGAAGTTCACAATGTTGATATTTGATTGCAAGACTGAGGTCATAGCAGCTGGCACACAACATCCTCAGCATCTGTGGCTCTCTTTACCGTTCTTCAGCATGTTATATCAGCTCCACTGTCATCGTCATCATTGACATCAACACCACCACCATCACCACCACCACCACCACCACCACCATCACCACCATCACCATCACCACCACCATCACCACCATCACCACCACCACCACCATCACCATCACCACCACCACCACCACCACCACCACCATCATCACCACCACCACCACCATCACCACCACCACCACCACCATCACCACCACCACCATCACCACCACCATCACCACCACCACCACCACCACCACCACCACCGCCATCATCATCACTACCATCATTACCACCACAATCACCACCATCACACCATCATCATCACTACCATTATCACCACCACTATCATCACCACCATCACTGCCATCACCATCATCATCATTATACTAGTATCATCACCACCACCACCATCACCATCACCACCACTGTCATCATTATACTAGTATCACCATCACCATCACTATCACCATGATCATTGTCATAGCAGTCTCCATTTATTGAGCACTCACTGTGCTGATTCTTTCCTGTGAATCTTTCATTTAATACTCACAAAGAAGCCCTTTGATATTTGATTATAAGGCAGCTGGCATAGCAGCTGGGACATCACATCCACAGTAGCTATTGGCACATAGCAGGTCCTCAGTATCTGTGGCCTCCTTTACCATTCTCCAGCATGTTATACCACCACCACCAGCATCACCAGCATCATCCCCATCCCCACCACCACTGTGTCATCATCCCCATCGCCACTGTGTCATCATCCCCATCCTCACTATTCATCATCCCCATCACCACTGTGTCATCATCCCCATCACCACTGTGTCATCATCCCAATCACCACTGTGTCATCATCCCCATCACCACTGTGTCATCATCCCCATCGCCACTGTGTCATCATCCCCATCCTCACTATTCATCATCCCCATCACCACTGTGTCATCATCCCCATCACCACTGTGTCATCATCCCCATCACCACTGTGTCATCATCCGCATCACCACTGTGTCCTCATCCCCATCACCACTGTGTCCTCATCCCCATCACCACTGTGTCCTCATCCCCATCACCACTGTGTCATCATCCCCATCACCACTGTGTCATCATCCCCATCACCACTATTCATCATCCCCATCGCCACTGTGTCATCATCCCCATCGCCACTGTGTCATCATCCCCATCGCCACTGTGTCATCATCCCCATCGCCACTGTGTCATCATCCCCATCGCCACTGTGTCATCATCCCCATCGCCACTGTGTCATCATCCCCATCGCCACTGTGTCATCATCCCCATCGCCACTGTGTCATCATCCCCATCGCCACTGTGTCATCATCCCCATCGCCACTGTGTCATCATCCCCATCGCCACTGTGTCATCATCCCCATCGCCACTGTGTCATCATCCCCATCGCCACTGTGTCATCATCCCCATCGCCAGTATTCATCATCCCCATCGCCACTGTGTCATCATCCCCATCGCCACTGTGTCATCATCCCCATCGCCACTGTGTCATCATCCCCATCGCCACTGTGTCATCATCCCCATCGCCACTGTGTCATCATCCCCATCGCCACTGTGTCATCATCCCCATCGCCACTGTGTCATCATCCCCATCGCCACTGTGTCATCATCCCCATCGCCACTGTGTCATCATCCCCATCGCCACTATTCATCATCCCCATCGCCACTATTCATCATCCCCATCGCCACTGTGTCATCATCCCCATCGCCACTATTCATCATCCCCATCGCCACTATTCATCATCCCCATCACCACTATTCATCATCCCCATCACCACTGTGTCATCATCCCCATCACCACTGTGTCATCATCCCCATCGCCACTATTCATCATCCCCATCGCCACTATTCATCATCCCCATCGCCACTGTGTCATCATCCCCATCGCCACTGTGTCATCATCCCCATCGCCACTGTGTCATCATCCCCATCGCCACTGTGTCATCATCCCCATCGCCACTGTGTCATCATCCCCATCGCCACTGTGTCATCATCCCAATCGCCACTGTGTCATCATCCCCATCGCCACTGTGTCATCATCCCCATCGCCACTATTCATCATCCCCATCGCCACTATTCATCATCCCCATCGCCACTGTGTCATCATCCCCATCGCCACTATTCATCATCCCCATCGCCACTGTGTCATCATCCCCATCGCCACTGTGTCATCATCCCCATCGCCACTGTGTCATCATCCCCATCGCCACTATTCATCATCCCCATCGCCACTGTGTCATCATCCCCATCGCCACTATTCATCATCCCCATCGCCACTGTGTCATCATCCCCATCGCCACTGTGTCATCATCCCCATCGCCACTGTGTCATCATCCCCATCGCCACTATTCATCATCCCCATCGCCACTGTGTCATCATCCCCATCGCCACTGTGTCATCATCCCCATCGCCACTGTGTCATCATCCCCATCGCCACTGTGTCATCATCCCCATCGCCACTGTGTCATCATCCCCATCGCCACTGTGTCATCATCCCCATCGCCACTGTGTCATCATCCCCATCGCCACTATTCATCATCCCCATCGCCACTATTCATCATCCCCATCGCCACTGTGTCATCATCCCCATCGCCACTATTCATCATCCCCATCGCCACTGTGTCATCATCCCCATCGCCACTATTCATCATCCCCATCGCCACTGTGTCATCATCCCCATCGCCACTGTGTCATCATCCCCATCGCCACTATTCATCATCCCCATCGCCACTATTCATCATCCCCATCACCACTATTCATCATCCCCATCGCCACTGTGTCATCATCCCCATCGCCACTGTGTCATCATCCCCATCGCCACTGTGTCATCATCCCCATCGCCACTGTGTCATCATCCCCATCGCCACTGTGTCATCATCCCCATCGCCAGTATTCATCATCCCCATCGCCACTGTGTCATCATCCCCATCGCCACTGTGTCATCATCCCCATCGCCACTGTGTCATCATCCCCATCGCCACTGTGTCATCATCCCCATCGCCACTATTCATCATCCCCATCGCCACTGTGTCATCATCCCCATCACCACTGTGTCATCATCCCCATCACCACTGTGTCATCATCCCCATCACCACTGTGTCATCATCCCCATCGCCACTATTCATCATCCCCATCGCCACTGTGTCATCATCCCCATCGCCACTGTGTCATCATCCCCATCGCCACTGTGTCATCATCCCCATCGCCACTGTGTCATCATCCCCATCGCCACTGTGTCATCATCCCCATCGCCACTGTGTCATCATCCCCATCGCCACTATTCATCATCCCCATCGCCACTGTGTCATCATCCCCATCGCCACTATTCATCATCCCCATCGCCACTATTCATCATCCCCATCGCCACTGTGTCATCATCCCCATCGCCACTATTCATCATCCCCATCGCCACTGTGTCATCATCCCCATCGCCACTGTGTCATCATCCCCATCGCCACTGTGTCATCATCCCCATCGCCACTATTCATCATCCCCATCGCCACTGTGTCATCATCCCCATCGCCACTGTGTCATCATCCCCATCGCCACTGTGTCATCATCCCCATCGCCACTATTCATCATCCCCATCACCACTATTCATCATCCCCATCACCACTATTCATCATCCCCATCACCACTATTCATCATCCCCATCACCACTGTGTCATCATCCCCATCACCACTGTGTCATCATCCCCATCACCACTGTGTCATCATCCCCATCGCCACTGTGTCATCATCCCCATCGCCACTGTGTCATCATCCCCATCGCCACTGTGTCATCATCCCCATCGCCACTGTGTCATCATCCCCATCGCCACTGTGTCATCATCCCCATCGCCACTATTCATCATCCCCATCACCACTATTCATCATCCCCATCACCACTATTCATCATCCCCATCACCACTATGTCATCATCCCCATCACCACCACCAGCACCGCTCACGTCATCATCGTCAGCATCATCACAAAGGATGTATTTGAAGTGCATTCTACTTTACTGTGTTCTCTCCATCTTACAGAGGAGGACACTGAGGAGCAGAGAAGGCCACGCGCTGGTTAGAGGGGGGACTGGGTCTGAGGGGAGAGCCTGCAGTCTTGACCACAGCTGGCTTGCCCTCCCTTTGCACAGGCTCATCTCTTCAGATTCATTCATCCATTAGCCCATTCATTCACTTGCTCACTCCGCAGCCTTCGCACTGGCCAGGAGCTGGGCTGAGCACCGGGCGTCAGCTCTCCAGCAGTCCCCGACGGGGCGGGCGGTGAGGCTGGAGGCCAGCCTAGATCCTGAGAATCTTGGAGCTTATGTGGGTGGCCGTTGGTGGGCTGGAGGGGGTTGTGTGAGATGAGGAGGGGGGTGAGGAAGCTGACAAGCAATGCCTGAACCTGCTGAGCCTGGGGACTGGTGTAACCACACGTCGGCCAGGACAAGAGAAGGGCCAGGGCCTAAATCAATGAGGGGTCAGTCACTAGCAAAGAGCTCTTGGAGGAGGGTGACCTTGAGCTGTCCTTGAAAGTGCGGAGGCGGGGGGGGGGCAGGGGAGGGGAGGAGGCTGGGACTTGAGGCAGGAGAGAAGAGCACAGGCCAGCGAAGGGGTTGGGTTTGTTCCCTTGCAGCTCAGGGCTCTGTGGTGTTCTGGGCGCCCTCCCTGGTTGTCCACCCTGCCACCCCCACAGGACCCAGAAGCCCCACGAAGGCAGCCCTGTGTCCGCCCTTTTCCTGTGTCCGTGGTGCCTGCCCGGGGCCTGGCAGAGCTGTCAGGAGGGGAGGGGGCTGAGTCCCCGACACAGAGGGAGCACGCCCAGGCTCGGGGGCCTGACAGGCGCAGGTCAGCTCTGAGGTCACGCAGAGAAGTGTGGTGCACCTCCCCTGAGTGTTCCAGAAGGTTCTTTGTGAAGAACCTTCAGTTGCGGGAAGGGAGGGAGGAGCCAGAGCAGGAGGGCCCGCTGGGTGCCCACATCACTGCCCATCTGTGCATCCTCAGGTCATAAGCCCTCCCAGGGGACGGCAGAGAACCAGAGAATGTCCCTCCTCCTGGTGCTCTGAGAAGGGAGGGGTCTGAGAAGTGAGAGGCCTGCTCAGGCTGCCCAGGGGGAGGCGGAGGGGGGAGGGGGAAAGGAGGAGGAGCACCACCTGGGTCAGCCCCAGGGCCGCCAGGAATTAGAACTTTCTGAAAAGCTGCCCTCCTCCCCTGTCCTCCCCGACCCCCCTCAGGGCGGTGAGCCAGGGCCAGGCTGTAAAATTAGCAACTTCATTTTGCTTGTCAGGAAATCCATTGAGGGAAAAATGTGTTTCAAGGGGTTCGTTTTTCTTGCAAACCAGCGGGAGGCAAATAAAGGGCAAGGCCGGCTGCAGGCAGCAAGGAGCGTTCTAAATTTATAACAGGGATTCATTATTCTTGGCCACGTGTGAAAAGGCCAAAGCCACAGGGAGGAAGTGGGCGTGAGTGGAAGGGCTGTGGCTGGAGGGGGGCTTCCAGGGAGCCGGGGGAAGGGAGAGGACCTGCTGATCTGGGGTGGGGAGCCAGGGGCCCACGCCCTCATCCTGTTCCCTGGCTGTGAACGCGGCCCTGCTCTGTGGGAGGCACGGGCCGCCTCTCCAGGTAAGGCCGGCTCTGTGCCCCAGGGCCCAGGGCCCGCTCAGCTGTTTGTGCAGTCACCTGCACATAGTAGGGCGGCACAGTAAAACCCAGTAGGGGCTCTTACTGTGAGAATGTGACCTAATTTATTCTTAACGGCGATGCTGTGGGCGGAGATGGGCATTCTGCAGGAGAGGACCCTGAGGGTCAGGGTGGAGCAGAGGGTCAGTGGCATCACGTGGCTGGTGGTACGTGGCTGTGCACTGCCCTCCCTGCCAAACGTGCCAACCCTGGGCCCAGGGCAAGGCAGCGGGCTCCTCTGCACCTGGTGTCCCATCCACCACTGACGTTTTCGTTGGCTTTGCCTGGAGACGGAGGGAACCTGGAGGTGTAGGGATTTCTCTTCCTCGCTCGCTCTCTGCAGGTGCGTCTGGACTGGGGCGGTGCTCCCCCGCGGCGACACCGTTCAGTTTCTCAGGGTAACTGCGCACCTGTGCAGGGCGAGGATCTTCCTCATTTCCGCTGTGATGACATTGGAGGGACCGTCACCCCCAATCCCAGGAGCGAGGCGTGGGCTCCAGCAGCCGGCATGGTGTCCGAGGAGCTGGGATTGAGCTCTCCGTGGGTGGATAGGAGACGGACATTGGCCCAGGGACACTGAGTGTGGCCTGGATCCGCCCCTGGCGAGGCTGCCCGTAGTGGCTGGGGCTGCCGCGCTCCCATTTCCCAGGAAGCACCTCAGGAGGGTGGGGTGGCCTCGAGGTTGTCTCTGGCTCTCGGGACCTGTGTGTTCATCAAAGTAGGGAATGTGTGAGGGTAGAACCAGAGCGGCTCACTAGGAAGAAAGTTTTTGGGAGGCCGGAGCCTGGCCTCACAGGCCTCCGGGCACTATGCCCGCGAGCACTGCTGTCTGAGAGTGACTGCGTCCTGGCGGGGAAGAGGAGGCTGTGGTCATAGTGGCCCCCAGGGCTGACGATTCTGAGCTGGGTAGCGATCTCTGTTCTCTAAGGGATACTCTGTGGAATGCGAGAGAAAGTCACTGAAAGAGGAGAGGGGAAGTTCGGGGCATGAACCACATGGCTAAAACCGCTTACTAAGGGGGGTCGCTGTGGGCCCGATCGGTGTGCCTGTGGGCCGCCGCCGGGCAGCCTGTGTGTCCCCGTCTTGTCCCGGCCCCACGAAAACCTCGTTCCTCCCCATGACGCCCACTGTCAGGCCTGTCTCCCTCTGGCCGTGACAGCTTGAGGACAGGAGCATGCAGGAGGTGCACAGAATGGAGGTGACCTGCCGAAGGCTGCGCAGCCGGAAGTGGGAAAGCTGGAATTTAAAGCCAGATCTCGTGACCCGCCTCCGGATGTGGCCTTTGTGCTGCCCGGGGAGATGGGGGCCGGCCTCCGCTCCACGCGCTCCTGCTGCTCGCCCCACGCCCCGCCGCCAGCCTCGGCGTCCCCGGAGGAAAGGGTAGTGCCAGACCACCAGGGTGTCAGGGACCCGTGGGAACGCGACCTATTTCAATGCTCTATTTCACTCCTGAAAAGAATCCAGCGACGCCTTTATCTCTCGGGGCATTTATTGGACAGATTCCACCCGAATGCATGTTTCAAAAGGAAACAGCTGAGCAGAGAGGCCCTATCAGTGAGGGCCTCCTGGCTCTGAGCTCCCAGGCATCTGTGTGTATGAGCCCCAACTCATCTGGGCCGCTGGGGGACTCAAACAAGAATTCACTGGAAACCAGCTGTCTCTGCCATCCCTTCAGAAGCCCCGAATGGAGAATCCTGACTCCGTAGAGCAGGGACAAGCCAAGCTCACTCGGGGAAACCCTGCACGTGTGCATGTCACCGTGGAGCTCCTGGCCTGTTGAAAGAAAGCGGTGAGGCCACCTGCGTAGAAGCAAAGTCACAGAGCTTTTAGGTACAAATGATGTCATCTCCTAGAAATGCAGGCTTGGCCGTGACCTTGGTTCACATGTAGTCCACACAGATCCTTCTGCCCCAGGCACCTGGAGGCCAGGTAGAGGGGAAATACGGCGGGAGCTGGAGCGGGAGCTGGAGCTGGATACAGATGATGATGGGATGGATGCCGCTGGAGGAGGAGGTGCAGCCGGAGGTGGACGTGCAGGGAGATGCCGCTGGAGGAGGAGGTGGAGGGAGATGCAGCTGGAGGTGGAGGTGGAGATGGAGGTGGAGATGGAGGGAGAACCAGCTGGAGGAGGAGGTGCAGCCGGAGGTGGAGATGCAGGGAGATGCCGCTGGAGGAGGAGGTGCACATGGAGGAGGAGATGGAGGGAGATGCAGCTGGAGGAGGAGGTGCACATGGAGGAGGAGATGCAGGGAGATGCAGCTGGAGGAGGAGGTGCACATGGAGGAGGAGATGGAGGGAGATGCAGCTGGAGGAGGAGGTGCACATGGAGGAGGAGATGCAGGGAGATGCAGCTGGAGGAGGAGGTGCAGCCGGAGGTGGAGATGGAGGGAGAACCAGCTGGAGGTGGAGGTGGAGATGGAGGTGGAGATGGAGGTGGAGATGGAGGTGGAGATGGAGGAAGAACCAGCTGGAGGTGGAGATGCAGGGAGATGCCGCTGGAGGAGGAGGTGCAGCCGGAGGAGGAGATGGAGGGAGAACCAGCTGGAGGTGGAGATGGTGGTGGAGTTGCTAACAGATACAGATGGACCTCCCGGGACTGAGGGAGGTGGGTACAGATTGAGACACAGGGAGAAGGACAGACACAGGGGCTTGGAGATGGAGGTGGAGGTGGTCGCAGCTATAGGTTCAGGTAGAGACGACGTGGGCTCCTCAGTGACGAGCTCAGAAGGACGTCCACGCAGTGTGCATTGAGCTGAGCAGACGGGCCTGGCCCGGGGTCTCTGGACACCAACCTCCATATTTCTCACTTGGAGCTGCACCAAGGGCTGCAGTCTGGAGCCCGGCGTAAGCAGCTTCTTGGTTGGTCGTGGTGGTGGGGGGGAAGGGGTGGTACTGATGCCCTGGAAGAGAAAGACTTCCCTCTGCCAGCCCGCCCCCCCCCCCCCCAGCCCCGACTGGGAACCCTGTGGAACCACCTGTCCTCAGGCCTGGGGCCAAGAGGAGGGGCTGGTGCTGGTATAGCCCCCACCCCTGGCCTTGAAGCCTCACAGGCCTCCCCCCTGGTCCTGCCTAGGCCATCTCACTGCTCTCCAAGGCCAGGGGTGGGGTGGCGGCCACGGTGCAGAGCAGCCTCTGGCGTGGCGGACAGCCTGCGTTCTGGCCCGCGCTCAGCCTTGGACAGGGGGTGGTGGTGGGGTGACGTGGGGGACCTGGTTCCTGCTCCAGGGTCTTTCCTGCCAGTGCCCGCGTCCGTCCACAGAATTCACACCCAGGACCTCTCCTGGAAGAACCCGAGATGACCACCCAGTGCTTCGGGCACTCGGCTCAGCACTCCTCTCGTCCACGTGGCCTTGTTGGGGGCAGAGCGTGGCCGACATGAGCTGCACTAAGTATCTGCTGGGCGCTAGCTCCTCTGATCGGTGTCAGTTCCTTCCATCTTTATAATAACCCTCCGGCATTGTTCATCTTCTAACCGGACGCCGCGCTCAGAGCAGCGAACTGCGGCATCGCTGTTACCCGGGCTGTGCGCCCCAGGATGTGACGTGCAGTCCCCGGCCCACGCTCTCAGGGTGCACGCTTGCTCACTGCTCCCTTGTCCCCGTCGTGAATTCCCTAATTAGTCTGAACCGGGCCCTGTCACTTATGTAGCAGTATTGCTTGAATTTGTACTATTTCCGCCGCAACTTGCAGGCTTCCTGCCCGGGTGTAGCCTGGCCCGACCCGACCGGCAGGGACTGTGGGGCCCAGTGGTGAGTGGTGAGCAGGGGAGCCCAGCTCTGATGGCCATGGAGCTGGCTTCTCCGACAAAACGCGCACGGCTCCTCCCAGGACTGCCCAGTGAGGGCCGGCTGTGGTCCCATTTCTCAGATGGGGAAAGCGAAGCCCCCGGAGGACCAGGATCAGCCAGCAGGAAGAAAGGGCGTGGCCGATGGGGAAGCTGTGAGGGTGGGGAGAGGAAATGGTGGGGGCGGGGGAGGCTGTCCTCGCCCTGCTGACAGCCACCCGCAACCTCGGGCTTTACAGGGGAGGTGCACATGGCTCAGCCTGCCCACCCGGATGGGCTCTGCCCCAGGGGCCCAGGGACAGGCGTCTGGAGCCAGCGTCTGGGGAGCGAGATCCGATCCCCCCCAACCCCCATCCCATAGTCACTCTTCCAAACCACAGACCCCGGGAGGCAGCTGCTGGCCTGCGGCGGGGACCTCGGAATTACATCTCTCCCAGAATGCTCCTTTCTTTTCTTTTCTTGTTTTAATTCGCCGTGACGAGCTAATCCTGGTTTATCTTCTCTCTCACCCTTGACTGGAGTTTAATCCAATGGGCGGTAACGCGCTGCCGCTGGCCTGTGAACGCCGAGTCTGGTTCCTCATTAGCATGGATGTGCTGCGATGGAAAGCGTGCAGATGGCGTGGGAAGCGGCTTTCAGGCGGCCTCTGAGCGGTTTGTCCGCGGCCCCGGATCGAAACCACCATGGATGCAAAGGCCCTCCATTCCCGTGGGCTGCAGGGCCCCGCCGTGGTGTGGGGGTGACGGGAGGGGTTGGACAGACGGAAGGGGCCGAGGCTCCCGCTGCAGGAGGCCCTCAGACAGGGTGGGTGGCCCTGCCCGCCCCAGCTGTCAGCAGTTCGTGTGTGTGTGTGTGTGTGTGTGTGTGTGTGTGTGTGTCTTCCTGCCCACTTCCCCTAGGAAGGCCCCGTGTCCTGACACCTAGTCATCAAGTTGGCAGAAGGGCTGCGGTGGGAATCTGAGGGGCCCTGGAATCGGAGGTGTTGTACAGGCAGGCCTGGGCGTGGAGTCCCACCCCAGGGCCTTTGCACGTGCTGTTCTCTCTCCAGGATACCTACAGGGACTGACCTCCTCCTCCCCCTCGCCCATACATTCCAGTCTTTGTTCCAATGTCACCTTACTTGGGAGAGCATCCTGGGCCAGTCTTCCTGAAAGAGCGCCCCCAACTCGCTGCTCCCGTTCTTTCATTCCCAGTGCGTGGCGCTATGGGACCTTACCCACTTGTCTGTTCATTCCTGTCGGACCGCCCACCAGGGTATCAGCTCCTGGGGACCAGGCGCTCTGCAACCTGGTGACCCAGCAGGAGGGGCCAGGCCAGAACCAGGTCTCTCCTGCCCTGTGGCTGAGGGGAGATGGCCACACGTGGTCCCGGGTCTTTGTGTCATGGACGTCTGCTCTTGGGATGATCTTGGGGAAAAAGGGAACGGGGAGGATGAAGGGGATGAGTGAATGAGAGAAGGGGTCACCCAGGAAGTGGGAGACATGTGGAGAGAGACACAGACAGACAGACCAAGAGGCACGGACAGAGAGAAGCCCTCAGAGACATAGGCACGGAGGAGGGAGACGTGGGGATGCCGGCCCAGAGAGAACCCGAGGCCGCTGCAGACAGAGGGGCTCTGCGAACCGGTTCTGCGGAGGCCGCCCAGGGAAGGGAAGGGCAGGGCGCTGGGGCCAGAGGCAGGGCCAACTGGGGGGAGCGGGGGGCTGGGGTGGCCATTTCTTCGCTGGGAAATGGGGCCCCTCTCTCTCGGGTGCTCTGTCTCGCATTCCCGCCAGCTGTCTGCCGCTCCCCAGAAAAGGCAGACAAGCTGGCCTGGCCCGGGTCCAGCTGCGAATCTGTTCTCAGGGAAACCTCCTCCTCGGGAGGAAACCAGCTGCCGTCACCCTGGGCCCGGGTCCCACCTGCCCTCCTTCCGCGGGCCCTGGGGGGGGGGGGCACTGCTGTTGGCACGCGACACCTCCCTCCTGGGCAGCCCATGGGCACCCAATCCCCGGCTCATCCTCGGCTCCCTGCGAAGGACACCGCAGGGGTATGCTAGTGTTTCTAAAGAGCAAAGCTGAGTCACTTTCTGGAACCAGCCCAGGATCAGGGCCTGGGCTCTGGGAGACACAGCGATGACGGCAGCATTAGGCGTGAGCAGCTGTCCGGGCAGTGCGGTTATGGGAGAGCATCTTAGCTCACTTGGCCACTCGGTCACTCATCAAACATCTCCCGTGCTCCTAGAGGTCAGAGCCTCCCCAAGGTCCATCTGCACCCCCATCTCAAAGCCCAGACCAGGGCCAGGAACATAGCAGGTACCCAGTGATGTGCGGTGTGGGAGTTAGATGGATGGGAGCGGGGAGGGAGCGACAAAGGACAGGGAGATGGTGGATGGGTGGGTGGATGGGTGGGTGGGTGGGTGGGTGGATGGATGGGTGGATGGATGGGTGGATGGGTGGATGGATGGGTGGATAGGTGGGTGGGGGTGTAGGTGGATGGGTGGGTGGATGGATGGGTGGGTGGGTGGATGGGTGGGTGGATGGATGGGTGGGTGGGTGGGTGGATGGGTGGGTGGATGGGTGGGTGGGTGTGTGAATGGGTGGGTGGGTGGGTAGGGGTGTGGGTGGATGGATGGGTGGCTGGGTGAATGGACAGTCATTGAGGAAAGCAGATGGGAAGAGTCCCTAGAGGGCTCGGGGTGTCCAACGGAAAGCAAACTCAGAATACCCCAGGGCACCACTTCCGGTCGGCAGCACGGACCCCCCTGGAGTGGACCCTCTGTACAACCCAGCCCTCTGACTCTCTCTGTACCACCATGTTAATACGCACCCCTGGCTCTCCAAGGGCAGGACCTGAGAGTCTGCTCCTCCCTCCTGGCCCACCCGGGCCCCGTCCTCTCCTCCCTCACCCACGTCGCGCCGTGGCAGGAAAGGCCCGGCCCCTACGCAGGCGCTGTCCTCCGGCGCCCTGCAGCGTGGGGACCCGCATCTCTGTGAGGTCAGAGCGTGGCAGTGGGAGCTTCCCTCCAACCCCAGAGCCTGCCCGCGGGCACTGCCACTTGGCGGCCAGGGGCCTCGGCTGAGCCACTTGGACTCGCACAGCCCGCTCCCGGGGACAGGCCAGCAGGCCGCCGCCGAGATGGAGGCTGTGGGGGAAGCCCAGGTGCAGGTCCCCGGTCGGGAGGTACTTGGGGGACCACAGTCGGCCTTCTCGCAGGCAGAGGGGAAGGCGCCGGGAGACCTCAGACCTGGTGCCCGCCTCCCCACCTTCCCGCTGTGGCGCCCGAGCCAGTGACTTCCCTCCCTGGGCCTCGGTGCTCTAGTCTCTAAAGTGGGACCTTGTGTGGGTACAGGGAGGGGGAGCACATTGAGAGTGGGGTGTGCGGTAAGGCACAGATTTCGTGATTTTAAAAACGCTTTTGGCCCGACCGGCATCGCTCAGTGGTTGAGTGTCGACCTAGGAGCCAGGAGGTCACAGTCTGATTCCCGCTCGGGGCACGTGCCTGGGTTGTGGGCTCGATCCCCGGTGCGGGGAGTGCAGGAGGCAGCCGGCCGATGGTTTTCTCCCACCATTGCTGTTCCTCTCTCCCTCTCCCTTCCTCTCTGAAAGCAATACAAACGTGTGTATTTTTAAAGCGGACGTTCTTGCTGAGGATGAGTGGGAGGCCCAGCCACGGCCTCCTGGCCAAGGGCTGGCAGGGGCGAGCCCCACCGCTGAGATGGCATCGCTGGCGGGGGCTTGGCTCTGGGAGCGGGTGTGGACAAGGGTCCCATCCTCCCTCCACAGCCCCGCCAGGACCCCTGACCCCAGAGGCTGGCCCGAGCCGGGCACTGCTGGCATCGTCTGGCATGGGGAGGCTGGCCCACAGCCAGGGTGCTGGGGAGCTCAAGGGAGACACAGGTCCTGCTAATGGGATGAGGTTCCCAGGCCCTGTGACCCCCGCACGTGGCTAGGCCAGCGCTCTGCCGTGCCCCCTCCCCGCCCCCGGCCCCTCAGACTGTGGCCAGAGCCATCAATTCTGCGAGCCTGTGAAATGCTGCGCCTTCTCGGGCGAAATTGCTCAACTCATAATTTGCAAGCGCTTAAAGGCATCTTGTTATTATTTAACTGTCACATGGGATCCTTAAGAGCCGGAGAAATATGTCCTGCCCACTTCCACCTCCTTTGGTTTCCTGGCCCGGAGAGCGAAGCGTGTTCCGTTATTACGGGCGCCGAGGGTGGGGCGGAGGGATGGGCCGCGCAAAAGGACCGAAGGACCGCAAGAGGGAGGGGAGGCAGCCAGCTCCTCCAAGGGTTTCCTGGCATTGGTTGCCGCTGTGGAGATGGTCTGGGCGTCATTCATTGGCTTCCGCAAACTTTCCCCCCTGCTCAGGCCAGGAGCAGGAGGCACGGAGGTGGGCCTGGTCTTGTAGCTTCAGTGTCGTGGGCCAGGGGACAGAGCACAGGCCGCAAGCTGTCACTGGTGTCCGAGGCTGGGCCTGCCCAGACCAGGCCACACCTGTGCCCCAGGCTGCGGTGGGGAGGGGAAGCCTTTCAGTGGGTGGAGCAGGGTCTCCCTCCGGAGGGTCAGGGGGTGGAGGGGGAAGGTGGGGGGGAGGGGGGTGTGTGGAAACTTGACCCTGGCTCACACCTGGGGAGTAAGGCAATGGGGCCTTAGGACCGGTGGGTGCTGCAGCCTCCTGGGGAGAGGGTGACTGGACCTGCTGTCCTCCTCAGAGCCGCCCGTGTGGTGTTGGGCAGCAGTGCGCACAGTAGGGAGAAGCAAGCAGAATAAGGGCATGGAGCGCCTGGCAGAGCAGCCTGGCACTGCTGGCGTCGTGCGGTGACACCTGCGCAGAGCGCAGACGGCGCAGACGGCAGGAGCAGGCTGTCCTGTGGGTGCCTGGGAGGAGAACCGGTGCAGAGGCCCTGAGGTGGGGCGCCACACAGGTCACCTTTCCTGTCACATGGCCAGCCTGAGAGCCTGCTGTTAGCTTATCCACCCGGCTGGCCCGGCCGCGGGCAACAGGCACGCTTAGCAGGCAGGACCTCTCAGGGCTTAGAGGTGACTGTCCCGGAGTCCATTGAAATGTGGAGGGTAGGGCCACCCAGACCGCTGCTGAGTTACCTCCTTGCTGCGCAGTCACCAAACACCCCCCCCCCCCCGCTTCCGGGAGGGGAGAGGTGGGAGCGGGGAGGGGAGAGGTGGGAGCGGGGAGGGGGGGGACTGGCTGCATCCCCGCCGGTGATGTTCTGGGCGGCCCAGCCTGGTCACCTCAGTTAACGCCCTGACGGCCCTGGTGGATGGTGTGTTCCCACTGTACGAAGGGACACCTGAGGGCTAGTCGCTGAGTGAGCAGCTCAAGGTGCACAGCCTCTGGTGTCATCCTATCACTGGGCACTCCCATGGCTCGCCCCGCGCTGGGCCTAGGCCCCGCCTGGAGTGGGCCACAGGGCTCGCAGGGCCGGCCTGCCTGCCTGCTGTGCAGCTTGCCTCGGCCAACACCCTCTCCCAGAGCGCCCGGGGCAGCAGGCTCCGCGGGGCTGGCGGGCGGGCACGGTGCTGGCTCCTTTGCAAGCTGGGACAGGTGCTGGGTGCCATCTGTCCTGCTGACACCCAGGGGCTGCCCCGCAGACAACGGGCTAGACACGAGCCTTTTGGTTGGGTGGTTTGTACTCTCCGCGGACCTGGCACATTGAGAAGCCTCAGGTGCTGCAGGTGTGAGCAGCTCAGCTCTGTTTCGTGTTCTCGAGCGCAGGCCAGAGGCGGGTGATGGCAGCTTCTGTCCTGCCGCTGTCTGCCCGAGGCCAGTGGGGCAGCCTGGGTAGAAACACTCGCCGTGGGTCAGGGACCTCAGTCAGAGTCACCCCTCAGTCGCTGGGCTGCTGTGTGACCTCAGACACATGGCTGCTCCTCTCTGGGCCTGTGTCCAATTTGTGGGTGGAGGCCAGGCGTCTCGAGCCTGGGCCTGGGTGCCCCTAGCTCTCACCTGGGCCTGGGTGCCGAGAGCGCACGCGGGCATCGGCGATGCCTGCGGCCGTGTCTGGGGGAGAACTGCCGTGGAGGACGGTTTGGAAATGGAGCTGTGTGGGTCACTGGCTTCACTATTCAGTTTTATCATCGAACCAACCTTTGTTTTGTCCATGAACTTCTCGTCCTCGACACGCGTCAGTTGACCAGATGTCCCCGATTTCACGACGCAGAGCGTGTCTCGGGTCTTTCCTGGGATGGGGACGGTGCTCATTGTGGCTTAGTTCCTGCCTCGTTTCTGCGCTTGGCCTTGACACGTATTCCTCCCGACACGTAAAGATGGGATTCCCTTCCCGCCCGCCCAGCTCTCCCGTCCTGGCGCGAAGGTCTCCTTACATCTGTCCTCCTTCTTCGAAGCGGTTCGGCGCAGCGTTCGCACGCCTGGCGCAGCAGAAGCCTCGGTAGCCCACAGACCCTCAGAGAAGCGTTGCGGCTCTCGGCTCTCTACTCGGGGAACTGGCGGATACGCACGTGGCCCTGGGCGCCGGGACCCCCGGGGAATCCAGGCGGACTCTCATGTTTAAAACAGAAGACTCTCGTGTCAGAGTCTCTTGGCTCTAAGAGCACGTTTTGAAAAAGCCAGGTGGACGCGTGGAGCTGGCGGAGGCGCCGGGCCTGGGACCTCACCCTGGGAGGTCTGCGGGGCGGGCCGGGACGCACCGAAGTAACGGAAACCATGAGAACGGTGGTCGTGCCGAGGGGGGCGGGGGTGGGGGGAGGGGGGGAGGCCCGGGGCTCGTAGTCGCGATAAGCTGGGGGAGAGTGGGTTTCCAGTGCACAGCGCTCTGTCTCCCTCTTCCCGTGCAGCTGTTTCCTGATAGTATCGTTCCGCTATTCTAGACGATTCCAAGGTGAGGCTGGGCTGGCCTTGCGGGAAGGGACTGTTACTGTTTGTGGACTATTAGACGTCAGGAGTTTCCCTAGGGCTCCATTCCAGGCCTAACCTGGCCCCGTCCCCACATGGCTTTGATGCCGAGCCTGGCCTCTCTGACTTTGTAGCTTACCTGCCCCCTCCCCTCCCCTCTCCCCCACCCCCCAGCCAAGGCTTCTTCTTGTCCCCCCACCTCCCACTGGAATTCTAGCCACTCCCTCCGCCCGCCCTTCTGCCTGCCTGGAGGTGGCGGCTGGGCTGGGCTGGGCTGGAAAGCCCCTCAGAGCTTGGCATGGTCTCAGGAGTCAGCTTGTTACTCCTCCTCTTCCCGGAGGGTGCTTCCTATCTGCAGAGCCGGCCTGGCTGGGGGCGGAGGGGGTCCGGCCCCTCCTGTCGGTGTGCCTCACCCTGGGAGCACGCGGGCCCTTGGGGGCGCTGACCCGCTCATAGGAAGTGCTGTGTGTGCTGTGTGTGCTGTGTGAGGGCCCCCCGTTTGAGGAGTCCCACCGCCTCCCCGATGTCTCCACACCCACCGGGCTCAGGGTCTCCGGGGCCTTGCCTCCACCTGGGCATAAACCTAGCCTGGGCGCTCCAGCCCCCATCAGCCCCCAGGTGGCATCCCGGCTGGCACGTGTTCCGGGGGCCCGGCCCAGCCGCCTGTCTCCCTCGGTCTCCACGCCCATAAATGCAGGCCCGGCAGGAGCCGCCTGCTGGACCTCAGACCCTGCTCCCGGGGAGAGAGGAGACCCTCCATCATCGGGCGTCTGGCCCGTCCCCCGTCACCCCGGGTCGGCGGCAGAATCACCGCACGTTCTGCAGAGCGGGGTGCTCATCCCAGGCGCCCCTCAAACCCCGGCCCACGGGAGAGGCAGAGCCGGCGCCAAACCGCCAGTCTAGGCTCGTTTCTCGGAATGAACCTTCCTGCAGACACCTGCCAGACTCACTCACCCACCCAAACTGATTGGAGAAACAGGTGGCCTGGGAGTAACGAGGGAAATAAGTGAGGGGAGGGGGGCCCCCCGGGAAACGCGGCCTGGGCAGCGCTGTCCCCGAGAGGACAGGTAGCAGGCAGGGATGCGCTGGGTGAGGGTGGGGGAGACAGCCTTCCTACTGATGGGCCCCAGGGACCCCTGATCTCGGCCCTCTGCTGCCCGCGGGGGGAAACCGGTGCCCAAACCTGGCGTGTGACCAGGGAGACCTGGCAATCATAGCAGTGTGGGGTGTGGGCCCGGACCCCTGGTCCCAGCTCAGGCCAGAGTGACTGCCCGGTGCCCTGAGGGAGCCAGTCTCTCCCGCTGCCCAGGATGGGGGGCTACAGGGCAGGGGCGGGGCCCACGGGGCGTGCGCTGTGGACTCAGTACAGCTGGCTCCAAGGGGCCAGTCGCTGATGGCGGTGTCCTGTTCCCCTAGGTCGTCGGACTTCGGGACGACCTACACCAAGCTCGCCATCCAGCCTGGCTTCACCACCGTCATCGACAGCTTCTTCATCTGCCCCGCCAACAAGAGGAAGGTAGGTGTTTGCGGCACTCTGCACAGCCGGTCCTGCCGGGGGCCCTCACCCTGGCCGCCCGCACAGCCGGTCCTGCTGGGGCCCTGGCCGCCCGCACAGCCGGTCCTGCTGGGGGCCCTGGCCGCCCGCACAGCCGGTCCTGCCGGGGACCCTGGCCGCCCGCACAGCCGGTCCTGCTGGGGGCCCTGGCTGCCCGCATAGCCGGTCCTGCCGGGGGCCCTCACCCTGGCCGCCCGCACAGCTGGTCCTGCCGGGGCCCTGGCCGCCCGCACAGCCGGTCCTGCCGGGGCCCTGGCCACCCGCACAGCCGGTCCTGCCGGGGACCCTCACCCTGGCCACCCGCACAGCTGGTCCTGCTGGGGCCCTGGCCGCCCGCACAGCCGGTCCTGCCGGGGCCCTGGCCGCCTGCTGCCCTCGCCACCCACCGCACTGTCCGCCTCTCCAGCGCCGCCCGCCCAGGTCCGCCTTCATCCGTCACACTGAGGGGCTTTAAGTGACCAGCGAGCGGGGCCTTGGGAAAGGCTCTGTGTGCCGGTCGGTGCCTTGGTCTTCTCGGCCCGGGAGGCAGCCCCTGGACGAAGCGACACGGAGGGTGGGCACTGCCAGGGCAGGAGGCGCTCGGCGGGTCTGAGTCCTCACAGGCAGGACACGCAGCCCGCTCGGCTCAGGCTGCTCTGTTGACTGGGTTTCGATGCGGCTTCGATTTTCCCGCCGAGCTTTGCATCTGTGTGTGGTCTGAGTGTGTCTCCCCGTTTGGCCGTCTGCTGGCCGTGTCAGTTCCAGGCCGCCCCTCCCGCCAGGTTCCTGAGGAGACCCTTGGGTAGATCCCCGATGATGCCCAGGGGACTCACAGCAATGTAATGCGGAGCAGCCGTGGGGGCACAGGGGGTCCTGACTTCTGGGGTGGGAAGCCAGAGCCCGCGCTTCCTCACGGGCGGCCGGCCCGGCGGCTCACAGGTGCTCTGACAGTATCTGCGAGAGGGCGGGTGCCTAAGGGTCCCAAGGTCGTGCTCGACACCAGCACCCGCCACTCAGCAGGGGTGGCCAGGCCCTCCTGTGCACCGGGCTGGTGCTTGCTGCTGGGAGGGAGGGCCATCCAATCTTGTGGCTCTCCAGTGTGGGATAAGCACCTACTATGTGCCAGGATCCTGGCTGGGCACCGGGGAGCGTGGGTGAATTAGACAAGCAGTTTTAACCTTCCGGAACCTTTAGGGTCTGGAGGAGTCCTGACACTGAGCTCTCTGCTGGGTGTTTGTGGGGGAAAGAGAAGAGGAGCCCACATTGGCCTACAGGGCGGCTTCCTCCCCGGCGAATCAGGGCTGGGAGAAGGGGGGGGGGGCCCTTATTTGCGGGTCACCTGCGGCAGCGTGCCAGCAGCCTGCCTCCCCGTTGTGGGAAATGGATAGGTTTTGCAGCAAGATGCAAATACAATTAGGATTCCATTTAAGCAACAATTACAGGCCAGGCAGCACTTTATAGCATCTTAAGAGACCACTTTGCAACCTGTCTCACAAAACAAATCCCCTTTTATTTTTGTCTCGCCGGCATGTAATCAGAGCTCTGGGCCCTGGTGCCCACGGCACGGTGTCACCCCGGTGCCCAGAGTATGTGCCCCCTGGCGCCTGTGGCTCAGTGTCTGCTTGGTGCCCATGGCACGGTGTCCCCCTGGTGCCCAGAGAACGTGCCCCCGGCGCCTGCGGCACAGTGTCTGCCTGGTGCCCGTGGCACGGTGTCCGTGCGTTGTCATGCACAACCCGAGGCCCCGGGCCTGGCAGTCCCGGACCTGCCCCCGGCCTCCCTGCTGCCCGCGCATCCCCCCGGGCGCTGGCCAAGTGCTCTCTGATTTGGCTGTGAGAACAGGGTGTGGGGAGAGCAGGCGCTGCCCGGGGGAGCTGGCCCGGCACGGGGTTGCTGTCAGGTGTCATGTCTTTTGTTAAAAATTCATGTGAATTTCCATTTTACTCCATGATGTATCAGTGTTGGTGTGAATACTAGTCTCTCTCTCTGTCTCTCTCTCTCTCACACACACACACTCTACAAAGTCTTGTGGAAGGACCCAGGAGAATGCTCCTGCTTTAAGATGCAGCCCCCAGCCCGGCCCCCAGCCCGGCCCCCAGCACGGCCCCCAGCCCAGCCCCCAGCACGGCCCCTCCAGCCGCCTCGCTCGCGAACCTCAGGGTCAGCACAGGTCTCCATCCGTTCACCTCGTTATTCCTTCTGCTCGCTCACCTGGACGTCTGCCTGCAGACCTCGCCTCCGAGAAGCCCAGGGTCCCAGAGCAAACGTCTGCTTCCCCCTGACGAGGGGAGTCCACCTCGGGGAGCCCTTTAAAGCCGGGGGGGGGCCTCAGGGCCATCTCCACCTGGGAGAACACAGTGTCCGTGTGTCAGAGCCGCGTGTCCCTCTGTCTGATGGGACGGGGGCGTGGTGGGGAGACCGGGGCTGGGAGGCTGAGGCCGAGGCTCCAGGGCCGCCTCCCATGTCTGAGCCGGCCTGTCTGTGGGGCCTGGTCCCGCTGAGCCTTGGGGGGACGGCAGCGGGCCTTTGGGCTGTTCTGTCGCCTCGTTACCTCCAACATGCTGCGGGGGGGGCGGGGGGGGGGGAGGATAATGTCCCCGCCCCCAAAGGCGCCCACATCCTAATCCCCAGAACCTGTGAGTGTTATTACTGCCAAAAGCCAACAGGGACTGTGGCGATGGAGGCGGGGCCACGAGCCACGGAATGCGGGCGCCTCTGGAAGCTGGACAGGATTCTCCTGAGCTTCCAGAAGGAGCCAGCCCGTCGCTGGCATGGATTTTAGCCCCGGAAGGCTCATGTCAGACTTCCGCTTCCAGAGCTGCGAGATAGCTGGAGTCGTGCGAAGCCGCTGCGCCTGGCGGCTCGGCACAGCAGCCACCGGAAACGTGCACGTGCTCAGAGCATGAGCTGTCACCTCCCTGGCCTTGCAGGGACTGCCTGGGCACTGCCAGTGGGGAGAGAGACTGGCCACAAGGCTCCTAACCAGTGCCACCTCCCTCTGTCCCTTCTCCATGGGCCTTGAGGGTCTGAATTTCATGCGCTGGGCCTCTAGTATATTTATATAAAAATAAAAGCACAATAGAGTTGGCTTTCCAAGGAAAACAAAGTGATTGCCATTCTTCAGGGAAGAGAACTCGGTGTCACCTGTTGGCCTCTCTGGGCACACGCACCCCCTCCCTACCCAGCTGGAAGGATGCTTCATAGACAGGACCCCCAGGCCAGAGCTCCGGGGCCGTCCTCCAGCCCTTGCCCGCACTCACCCTTCGCACCACCGCTAAAAATCAGGCCCTCCGAGCGTCCTGCCGGCATGAGTCTCACAGACGACAGACCAGAGAGCAGGTGGTCCTGACACGGGAGGGGCGGGGCGTGCGTGCTGGGCCAGGAGGCGGCCCGGAACCTGGTGGAAGGTGTGGGTTCCCGGCTCCCTCACCCCAGACCTGTGCCTTCTCTCAGGCAGCGGTGACCTCGAGGCGGCCGGAAGCTGAGCTGTGGATCGGCTGACTTCCTTGTTATTTAGAGGAATGACGGGGGCCTCCCGGGCTGGGTCCTGGGTTGCGAAAGGATACCGCGATTAGGAATATGAATGAACTGTAATACACAAACGATCCTGCCGCGTAATTAGCCGGTGAGAGAGAGAATTACACAGTGATTGTGCTCTAACCGGCAGGGCTGCTGCGCCTCGGGCGGAGGTGTCAGATCGGCCGCAGCGCAGTGAGCGAGCCCCACGCGGCCATAAGTACACACCTAAGGACCCGGGGGCCAGGAACCCCGGTCTTGTGATGGGAGGGCAATTAAGTCTCATATAGATTAGCCTTTTCCTGTCCTCCAAGGGCCAGCCATGGTGTGGGTGGCAGGAGGAAGGTGAGGAGAGGGGGTGTGGGCACGGGAGGAAGATAAGGAGAGGGGGTGTGGGTGCAGGAGGAGGTGAGGAGAGGGGGTGTGGGTGCAGGAGGAGGTGAGGAGAGGGGGTGTGGGTGCAGGAGGAGGTGAGGAGAGGGGGTGTGGGTGCAGGAGGAGGTGAGGAGAGGGGGTGTGGGTGCAGGAGGAGGTGAGGAGAGGGGAGTGGTAACACCATATCCCCAGAGAAGGGAGGAGTGGGAGGGAGCTGGGGCAGTAAGAACACGCATAAGACGGTGGAAATTTTGGAGACGTGCTAGGGGCATCGCAGGAGTGAGAGAACAGAATGGACCGGGAGAAATGGATCCATGATGGGGCGGATGGACTGGGATGCTCTCAGGAATGAAGGGCTCTAGACAAAAGGATGGTGACAGGGAGGAGGGGCCAGGCAGGAAGGAGCCAGGGCCGCCTGAACCGCGGGCTCTTGGAGCAGGGCGCAGTCGGTTGGTCCCCCCCGAGAGCCGTCAGGGACGGGGGAGCAGGCGCGTCCTGGGGAGAAGCCTTCCGAAGCCTGCGGCTCCCGTCCCGACCATGTTCTTTAACGATGAGGAAGAGGGACATTATTGACAGAGACACGGACCAGGCCTCTAGGGACCTGCTGTCAGTGTGGGCCGGACGTGGACCCACGCCGCTTCGCGAAGATGAAGCAGGAGGCGAGGTGTGACCTCGTCGGAAGGAAGGGCTCCTCGCCGGGAGGAAGGTGAGCTTCTGCTGCGCAGGGCCGGGAACTGTTGCTCACCCACGCCCGTGGGTGCCGAGGGCACTGCCCGTGACGGCGGGGATGCAGGGCGCTGAGTCAGGTGCCACATGGAGATCTGAGGCTGCAGGAGCCCCGAGGAAGGAGACCTCTCAGGGGAGCACTGAGCGGGCCTGGGGCAGGAGCCGGGCAAAGGCGTGGTGGCCTACACTGTCCCAATGTGAGGCCTGTGTGGGCACAGGGGCTTGGTGCCTGGGCAGCCATGGGGCTGAGGCTCAGGTGAAAATGCACAGCCATCCTAGCGGCCACTGGCTGCCCGGGACCCGCTGGCCGCCCGGGACCCGCTGGCCACCCGGGACCCGCTGGCCACCCGGGACCCACTGGCCACCCGGGACCCGCTGGCCGCCCGGGACCCACTGGCCGCCCGGGATCTGCTGGCCGCCCGGGATCAGCTGGCCACCCGGGACCCACTGGCCACCCGGGATCCGCTGGCCACCCGGGACCCACTGGCTGCTGGCCGCCTGGGATCAGCTGGCGCCCGGGATCCGCTTGCCGCTCGGGACCCGCTCACACCCGGGATCCACTGGCCACCCTGGACCCACTGGCCACCTGGGATCCGCTGGCCGTCCGGGACCCGCTAGCCGCTCGGGACCCGCTGGCCGCCCGGGACCCGCTGGCTGCCCGGGACCCACTGGCCGCCTGGGATCTGCTGGCCACCCGGGATCCGCTGGCCACCCGGGATCCGCTGGCCACCCGGGACCCGCTGGCCGCCCGGGACCCGCTGGCCGCCCGGGACCCGCTGGCCGCCCGGAACCCTCCGCTCAGGCTGGCAGCGCACAGGACCGTGGGAGGAGCATGCTCCTGCCTGCATCGTGTTCAGGCCTCCCCTGGAAACCGGAGTTTGGATCTCAAACCCACACGTGACCTGCAAGGACCCCTTCGGGGTAAACATGCCCTGTACGAGAGTGATGGTAATTGCACGAGACAGATCATTCCAGAACCTCCGGCTGTGTGTGTGCCTCGCTGTTAAACTGTCTTGTTTTAATGGCCACTTTCCCAAAGCAGTGAGCCGCCATCCCTCCGAAATTGTCCACAAATGACAGCGCAGCAGCATTCCGGTGGCACTTTCTGCCAGGGGCCGTTCCCAAAGACACACGCAGCCACGACCCTCTGCCCGCGGCACCCAGAGGGAACCCGCCGGCGCCCCCACCCACCGCCGGTGCGGACAGTGCGCGCAGGATGTGAAACCGGCCAGTCTCTCCACCCACCAACACCAGCGGGGGGAGCCGCATTTCACCCCTCACCGTGCAGGCCTTTAATGCTGGAGAAGGAGCGAGCACGCAGACGCCACCCACGCTCACTCCCCTCGGGCAAGTGGCAAGAATGAAGCCTTGCCACCCTGGGGTGGGAGGAGTGCCCCCAGCCACATGCGGGTGTAGCTGGAAAAGTCACTCGAGCCCTAGCTGGCGGCTCAGTTGGTTGGAGCATCGTCCCCAAAGGTTGCGGGTTCAATCCCTGGTCAGGCACATGCCTAGGTTGTGGGTTTAATTCCCCGCAGGGCACAGACGGGAGGCAGCCATAGATGTTTCTCTCTCACATTGGTGCTCCTGTCTCTCTCTCTCTCTTCCTTCTTCTCTCTCTAAAATCAATAAAAACATGTCCTCAGGTGAGGATTACATAATAAATAAGCAAACAAATAAGAAATAAGTGAGTGAAAAGCAAAGGCACTCCAGGTGAGGGTCATGGGAGTGTAAGTGGCGCTTGAGCTCACATCTGAAGGTCTGCAGCACATAGGTAAGAACGGGGGAGGGAACCGCTGGTGCAAAGGCCCTGAGGCCGAGAGGCCGGGGAAAGGCCAGCAGGTGGCGGGAAGCGAGGCAGAGCCGTCTGGGGAAACTGCTAAAAGGGACTAGATGAGAAAGGTGCTAGCACAGCATTGCCCACCAGTAAAGGACGTTTCTGAAGTGGCTGAGGGTCCTGGAAGCAGGCTGCATGTCACACACTAACATCTTAGCAGCCATTGGCTCCTAAGAGAGTGACTCATGGAGAAGACCAAGACCCAGGCCTAGGTGGTGGACACAACGCTAAGCCTGGTGCTCACAAGAGGAGGAGTGTAGGTGAGTTTAAGAACCTGTAGCATGCAACTAGGCTCCAGGATTTGCGTCCACCCATCACCCATCCACCCATCCACCATCCATACACCCACCCATCCATCATCCATCAACCATCTATCCACTCATTCACCCACTCATCCACCCACCCACCCACCCATCATCCATCCATACACCCACCCACCCACCCATCACCCATCCATACACCCACCCACCCACCCATCATCCATCCATACACCCACCCACCCACCCACCCATCACCCATCCATACACCCACCCACCCACCCATCATCCATCCATACACCCACCCACCCACCCATCACCCATCCATACACCCACCCACCCACCCATCACCCATCCATACACCCACCCACCCACCCATCACCCATCCATACACCCACCCACCCACCCACCCATCACCCATCCATACACCCACCCACCCACCCATCACCCATCCATACACCCACCCACCCACCCATCATCCATCCATACACCCACCCACCCACCCACCCATCACCCATCCATACACCCACCCATCACCCATCCATACACCCACCCACCCACCCATCACCCATCCATACACCCACCCACCCACCCATCATCCATCCATACACCCACCCACCCATCACCCATCCATACACCCACCCACCCACCCATCATCCATCCATACACCCACCCACCCACCCATCACCCATCCATACACCCACCCACCCACCCATCACCCATCCATACACCCACCCACCCACCCATCATCCATCCATACACCCACCCACCCACCCACCCATCACCCATCCATACACCCACCCACCCACCCATCATCCATCCATACACCCACCCACCCACCCATCACCCATCCATACACCCACCCACCCACCCATCATCCATCCATACACCCACCCACCCACCCATCACCCATCCATACACCCACCCACCCACCCATCATCCATCCATACACCCACCCACCCATCCATCATGCATCAACCATCTATCCACTCATTCACCCACCCATCCACCCACCCACCCACCCATCATCCAACCACTCATCCACCCACCCACCCATCATCCATCAACCATCTATCCACTCATTCACCCACCCACCCATCCATCCACCCATCCATCATCCATCAACCATCTATCCACTCATTCACCCACTCATCCACCCACCCACCCACCCATCATCCAACCACTCATCCACCCACCCATCCATCATCCATCAACCATCTATCCACTCATTCACCCACTCATCCACCCACCCACCAACCCATCATCCAACCACTCATCCACCCACCCATCCATCATCCATCAACCATCTATCCACTCATTCACCCACTCATCCACCCACCCACCCACCCATCATCCAACCACTCATCCACCCACCCATCCATCATCCATCAACCATCTATCCACTCATTCACCAACCCACTCATCCATCATCCATCCACTCATCCACCTACCCACCCACCCATCCATCATCCAACCACTCATCCACTCATCCATCCATCATCCATCCATCCATTCATCTACCTACCCACCCACCCCTCCATCCATCATTCATCCGCTCATCCACCTACCCATCCATCCATCCATCCATCCATCATCTATCCATCCATTCATCCACTAACCCATCTATCATCCATTCATCCACTTACCCATCCACCTATCCTTCCATCCATTCATCCCTCCACTCATCTTCCCTCCCTCCCTCCCTCCCTCCCTCCCTCCCTCCCTCCCTCCCTCCCTCCCTCCCTCCTTCCTCTCCCTCCCTCCCTTCTCTCCCTTTCTTCCTTCCCTTCACCCCTTCACCTGTGCCAGGCATTCTGCGCAGTGGGGAGATGTGTGCCAACATCACGTACAAGAGGGCAGTTGTCCCAATGCAAAGGCCTCTTGTGGGGCACAGAGAAGGGGCAGTTGAACCTGCCTTGCCTGGAGGGGAAAGGGGGTGGGTGGGAGGCTTCCAGAGAAGGGCAGCCCACCAGGACTGTGAAGAATCAGCAGGAGGCTGAGGAGGGAAAGGTGCTCATGCCTGTGGAGGAACCTGCTGTGGGAAGGCCCAGAGGTGGGAAGGCCAGCCTGGGTCTGGCTCTCCGTGGCGGGCGGGTGGGGTGAGCAGGGGGTGACATTAGCCTATCGATTACCCGTAAATAACCTGGTGCTGCTGACATGCTGGCAGACACTCGCAGCTGTGTGTACATTAAACCCATGTGCAGCCTCACAGTCGCTGAATTCACTCACTCCGTCCAACCCATCAATCCTCCGATCGATCGTGCTTCACAGAAGTGCCTGCGGTCTTTCCGTCCTCCATCCTCTCAGGGGCCCCAGGTTCACCGCCCAGCGTGAGGGGTGGGCGGGGTGCGGCGGGGTGCAGCGCGCACCTCCGAGCCTCGGCGACCTCATCTGTTGGCTGGGTTGATGTGCTGCCCTGGCCCCTGGCTCTCGCGCACGCGGCGGCTGACGTGGGGGTGAGAACGGGGCCAGGGCCCTCCGTGGGCCGCAGGCTGCCGTGTCCCAGTGCTGCGGGCTCCCCGTGATGACACTGGAGAGGAGGTAGCGGAGATGAGCCCCGGAGAGCGGAGGCTGGGCGCTGGGTGAGCTGGGCCGGGCTGTTGTCCTGGGCGTAATCATTTGTTCATCGGCCAGTGTTCCTGCCCGTTTCCTGCGTCCAGCGCCTTGGCAAAGGGCGTCCTCCTGGTCTGAGCCACCCGCGCACCTCGCTGTGCCGCCCCTCTGGGAGCCCCACGGGGGGCCGGGCTCAGGAGCTGGAGCTGAGACTGGGCCGGGCAGTGCCTTCCCTGCTGAGGACGGTCCCTGGGAGCACGGGGCTGCCTTGCCGACAGCAGCAGCTCCTGTCCGCCACCTTCTGGGCGCTGTGCGTGCCTTAGCGCACGTCTCGGCCAACACCTGTTGGCAGGCAAGGAAAGCGAGGCTCAGAGGGACGGGGACACACCTACAGACACAGCGAAGATGGAGCTGGTCCTGCCGCTGGGACGCTGTTCCTTCCTGTGCATTTGCTCTGTGGGCAGCTCTGCGGGGAGGGGGTCTCTGGGGCACTCTGCCTGCGACCCTCACCCTCCCAGGCCGGGCTCCCTCCACCCGGAAGGGGCTCTCCCCTCTCCTCTGGGAACTCGGTTCTGTCCTCGGTGCTCAGCCTGTGTTCCTCCCCCCCGCCCCCAGGGCTGTGGTCCCTGCGCCCACCAGTGTTCCGCCACCCCGGCTCCCTGTACAGGGTCCCCTCCTGCAGCCCATGAGCTCAGCACAGACTCACAGTTCTCTGACCTGGGAGTAGCCCCGCCTCTGGGAAGCTGCATTGAGTGGATGGCCTGGCAGACACCCCTGGCCACTCCAGGGGACCAGCAGTGACATGGGCACCTTGACAGGGGCAGACGGAAGGCAGGACACGCCCAGAGGGTGCCAGAGCCCTGGCGGCTGGGGAGTCACACGGGGCTTCGTGGAGGCCGGGCCCTGAGCACCGGGATGGGCGCCCTGGGACAGGCAGGACCTGAGGACCACACCAGGGAGGCCGGGCTGGCCGGTCACCACCAGCAGGGATGCTCCAGCTGCCTGAGCAATGGCGCTGGTGGGGCTGAGGGACCAGGGGGTGGCACAGGACCAGGGGCCTGGGTCCAAGCCCGCTGTGGGATCTCAGCAGGTCCCCAGCCCTCCCTTGTGCCTCAGTTTCCTCATCTGTAACATGAGAGGGACGGTCCTGTGAATGAGCGGCCCCACAGGGCACAGCCCCGCGGACAGACCCACTGACCACCCACCAAACCCGTCGGCGTCATCAGCGTCACCGGGGAGGAGGCCGTGCTGAGGCAGGGAGGCCACTGCGACGCCATGGCGGGAATGCGGGGACCTGGGAGGGCCCCACAAATGCTCTCATGCTTGCAGCGTGGAAGTGCCGGAACATGCCGGCCGCCTCTAATTACCTTCATCCGACTGTTTGCTGTTTCGCTGGTGTCTGTCCGAGTGACAGCTTCTTCCTGCCCCCACCTGGCACAGCCAGGTTCCAAGGCTGGTAAAGAAGCGACGAGGGCCCTGGCACAGCCTGGCCGCCCACACTCCACCCCGAAGCCCTCAGGCTGCCCCCCCCCGCTCAGCTCACGGCTCCGTAAGCGCCGCAGAGGGAGAGGCAGCGCGCGGCGTTCCATTCCGCTCTGGGTGTCTGTCCTTTCGCGATTGTGTAACGAGCCCCACTAACACGGCGCTAACCCCTGGGTGCTAGACGCTGTTCCCTACCGACAGGCTGGTGTGGCCCCAGCGCAGCTTCCACAGCCAGGGAGCTGACGTGTGCCCCGTGGCGTGGCCGTGGCCTTCTAGCCGTGCCCTGGCTGGGCAGGCTGTGGCTGGGACCTGGTCTCGGGTCTCTGCAGCTGGGGTCGCTGTGCTGGATGGTCACGGACTGGGCCTGCTTCCCTGGGTGCTTGGAGGGTGAGCGGAGGTGACACATGTCGGTCACACAGTGACCGTTAGAGTGAGTACTGCAGTATCGTGTCTTAGGAAAGAGAGGCCAATGCTTGCACTAATGATGAGAAAATGCCCCAAATTCCTGGCGTGATCTGGCTCCGGCTGCTGCTGGACGGGGCTGGCGGCACCAGCCGCTCGCGTGTCCCTGCTCCTGGTCCCAGAGATGACCTTCGAAGTGGCCGCTCGCTGCCTCTGCGGGACCTAGCGCCCGGCAGCCTTTCGGGACGAAGTCCCTCCTCTGCTGCCCCTCCCGTGTCACCGTGTCACCATGTCACCGTGATGGCTTATTCATTAGCTGTCGCCAGCTCGGTTGTGTGCTCGAGCGTGGGGCGGGCGGAGCGGCTGACATTTCCAGACTCCGTGGGGACTCCGCTGGCATAGGTCGCATTTGTTTGCCTGACAGGATCGATGGGACATGATTTGAAATAAATCGCTTCTGGGCCAGCCCCAAGATAGGCGCGCCCAGCCTCCTCCCAGGCTGACGGGGGAGGGAGAGGCGTGCCCTGCCCTTGGGCTAAAGGATGCAGGCTGCTCCTCACCAGATGGGGATGATGCCGGTGATGGAGATAACAGTGTTGTCATGCTGTGATGCTGTGATGACGACGAGGAAGAAAAGGATGAAGATGATGGTGGAGGTGATGGTGATGACGCTGGTGAAGATAATGAAGATGAGGGATGGTGATGGTGTTGGTGATAGTGATGATGTTGGTAAAGATAAGGTGAAGGATGGTGATGGTGATGACGCTGGTGAAGATAATGAAGATGAGGGATGGTGATGGTGCTGGTAATGATGGTGATGATGTTGGTAAAGATAAGATGAGGGATGGTGATGGTGCTGGTGATGATGGTGATGATGTTGGTAAAGATAAGGTGAGGGACGGTGATGGTGATGATGCTGGTAAAGATAAGGTGAAGGATGGCGATGGTGATGGTGATGATGTTGGTAAAGCTAAGGTGAGGGATGGTGATGGTGATGGTGATGGTGGTGATGATGCTGGTGAAGATAATGAAGATGAGGGATGGGGATGGTGATGGTGATGATGTTGGTAAAGATAAGGTGAGGGATGGTGATGGTGATGATGCTGGTGGAGATAATGAAGATGAGGGATGGTGATGGTGATGGTGATGGTGGTGATGATGCTGGTGAAGATAATGAAGATGAGGGATGGGGATGGTGATGGTGATGATGTTGGTAAAGATAAGGTGAGGGATGGTGATGGTGATGGTGATGATGGTGATGATGCTGGTGGAGATAATGAAGATGAGGGATGGGGATGGTGATGGTGATAATGGTGATGACAATGACGGTTGTTTGATTTCAGCAAAGGGGTAAAGGTGGTGCGAGTTTCCCACTCTGCCCGTCTCCCCTGCTGCTCATATCTTCCACTCACAGGGCACACTTGCCACAAGTCAGCAGCCGCCCTGCTGCGTTGTTACCCAAGCTCCCAGGTGTTGCTAATGTCTGCATCCTGTTCTGGGTCCCACCCTGGACACCACGTCCATGTCATCATCCCGCCTCCTTGGGCCGGTCTAGAGTGACAGTGCCTCAGACCCTTCTGGCTTAGGAGATCTTGACCTTTAAGCATCCCTGTCAGGTATCCTATATAATAAAAGGCTCTTATGCAAATAGACCGAACAGCAGAACAACCGGTTGCTATGACACGCACTGACCACCAGGGGGCAGACATTCAACATAGGAGCTGCCCCCTGGCGGTCAGTGCGCTCCCACAGGGGGAGCGCCGCTCAGCCAGAAGCCAGGCTCATGGCTTGCGAGCGCAGCGGAGGTTGCGGGAGCCTCTCCCTGAGGCAGTGCTAAGGAGCAGTGACCCCGGCTTCTGGCTGAGCGGTGCTCCCACAGGGAGCTCCTGCGGGAAGCGGGCTTAAGCCAGCAGGCCAACATCCCCGAGAGGGTGCAGGCTGGGCTGAGGGGACCCCCCCCCCCCCAGTGCATGAATGTCGTGCACTGGGCCTCTCACTTTTCATAAGGTCCCTCGGTAAGGATTCGTCTGGTGTTTTCCTGGACTCTGGGTGTTTGGGAGGAAGACTGTGAGGTCAAGTGCCCTTCCCGTGACATCGCATCAAGGTTACTTCCCATCAGCACGACCCGGCACTGCTGGTGTTGACCTTGAGCTGCTGGTGTTGACCTTGAGCACCTGGCTGAGGGGAGGTGGTCAGGTGTCTCCCTGGCACCGTGCCTCTTTTTTGTTTTTTTCTCCTTTTCCTCTCTCTTCTCGCACTGTCATCTTTGGAAGGAAGTCGCCACGGGCAGCCCACGCCGAAGAGAGTGGGGTGGGGGGGTGCCCCCTCCCCAAGGGCCGCACACCTGGTTTAGAGCTCTTCTTCATCCGACACCCAGGCCTCTCCCCGTGTATTTATTATGCACCTTCACTTACACGAGGACGGACTCATGCATATTTCATCGTCTGGGTTGTAAGCCAATACTCCTGTATTGACTTTACCGCTCAGACTGCGCCCGCTCCGGCCACGGGGAGCTCTCAGGAGTCCGTGTCCCTTTGACATGCCTGTCGCTGGGATGTCTTAGCACCGCCTTTCTCCCTGCGCTACAGGACGCTCCCCGCCCACCTCATGTACCTGCTGCCCCCGTTCCAGAAAAAGCCATTTCCCCAAGGAGTCCTGGTTCTTCTTTCTGAACAACATGGGGTACCAAGGCCAGCATGCAGGGCGGCCCCGCAACTGTCCCCGCCACGCCGAGGCCCTCCCTCCTCAGCTCGGCCGCAGTGGCTCGTCACCTGTCGCGGCGCGCCTGGGCCAAAAGTAGGCGCGGAAAGCCCCCAGCGTTGAGCGTACCGAGGAGCGAGGTCCACCGCTCCGCACGTGTCCGTATCCGCACAGCAAAGCAGTCGCTCGAGAATACACACGATTGAAGGGACAGCATCCCTGTGTGCAGGTGCGGCGTGTGATACGCCTGTGACGTGTCCACACATCTACGTTATAGACACGTCATACCGTTCGTCAAACGTGTGTGTCCGGCACACACGCATGATGCGCCCCCTTCTGTAGAGATGTTGAGGCTCTTCCTGGTCGCTGTGACTTTCTGGAGCCCGGCCCGTGAGCTCCGGGCTGTGGTCTAAGGAAGCAGGTGGCCCACTGGGGACCGAGGCTCGGAAATTGCCAGGTGCCATGTAACTGCTCTCGGCTCAAGTCCGTGGTCCTCGCTGAGCCGGGTGGATGCCGCGGCTCCTGCACCTCCTGTCCCCTCCCTGATGGGTGCGGCTGTTAGATAGTCAGCAATCTGCTTGCAGGCCATGGGCCCTGTTTGCGGGTCGTGGCCCCTGTTTGCAGGTCGTGGGGTCTGTTCGAGGGCCATGGGCCCTGTTTGGGGGCTGTGGAGTCTGTTTGCGGGCTGTAGGGTCTGTTCGGGGGCCGTGGGGTCTGTTCGGGGGCTGTGGGGTCTGTCCATGGGCTGTGGGGTCTGTTTGCAGGTCGTGGGGTCTGTTCGGGGGCCGTGGGGTCTGTTCGGGGGCTATGGGGTCTGTTCGGGGGCCATGGGGTCTGTCCACGGGCTGTGGGGTCTGTCCACGGGCTGTGGGGTCTGTCCACGGGCTGTGGGGTCTGTCCATGGGCTGTGGGGTCTGTTTGCGGGTCGTGGGGTCTGTTCGGGGGCCGTGGGGTCTGTTCGGGGGCTATGGGGTCTGTTCGGGGGCCATGGGGTCTGTCCACGGGCTGTGGGGTCTGTCCACGGGCTGTGGGGTCTGTCCACGGGCTGTGGGGTCTGTCCATGGGCTGTGGGGTCTGTTTGCGGGTCGTGGGGTCTGTTCGGGGGCCGTGGGGTCTGTCCGCGGGCCGTGGGGTCTGTCCGCGGGCCGTGGGGTCTGTCCGCGGGCCGTGGGGTCTGTCCGCGGGCTGTGGGGTCTGTCCGCGGGCCGTGGGGTCTGTTCGTGGGCCGTGGGCTCTATTCAGGGGCTGTGGGCTCTGTTCTCTGGGCAGGGATGGCAAACGGCCTACTTCCAGGCGGGAAGGGGCAGCCTCTGCTGCTGAGACCAGCCCGCAACAGCCGGCCCTGGCCCTGCTGCTGATCACCTCCTTCAGGGCGTTCTTGACCAGCAGGTGTGGGGGAGCAGGAGATTCATTACAGTGGGCTTTGATGACCGAGGGGCTGGGGGGGCGGAGGTGAGGAGCTTGGCCTGCCCACTGTTTGGCCCCATTTATGGGCCCGTAAAGTAGCGGCTGGTGGCGCCCGGGACAGGCCTTGCAAGGGAGTTCTGGGACTCGGACCCCTGACGCCCACTGTGGAGACTGCTCCCACGCCCGCTGTCACCATCACGCCTGGCCCCCTCCTCCACTCCCTCGCTCCTGTACAGTCGGGGGCACCACCAGAAAGCCCGTGGGCCCACACACGTCACTGTTGCCTGCGGGTCAGCCCCCTTTACTGAGGGCGGGGAGGGTGGGGTGCCAGTCCTCCCGCCTCTGTGCCAGCCGCATCTGCCCTGCCTTGGCACCACCCTCGTGTCTGCAGGAGGGGCAGGGTTCTGTTGGTGCAGGACGCCATGGTCCAGAGTTCTAATATGGGGGCGGTGGGGGGGGCGGTTGGCGGGGGATGGCGGGGGCAATGGGATGGAAACAGAATTCCCGGCTGGTATTGTTCTGAGAAAACAGTGCAGTTGGTGGGCAAAGTAGGGCCTGCTGGGAGGAGGGGCAGAGCCCGGCTGCCAGCCGCCCCCTTTCATCCCAGCAGCCCGCGGCTTCAGAGGGGAGGCCTGCGCCGCTCCCCATGGAAACCTGCGCCTGCGGCTTTAATGAGGATCCGCCAGCTGTCCCGCTGTCCCGCTGTCCCCGCTGTCCCCGCTGTCCCCTGCCGAGCCCAGTCCGTGCTCATTAAAACGATGAAGCCTGCGCTGCAGCCCAGCCCAGCCCCGCCCCCGTCCTTGTAGAGGAAGCAGGTGGAACAGCAGGAGGCTTTGCTCGTTGGGTCGTTGGGCACTTGCTGTCTGCGCGCCCCTCGCTCGGGGCCTGGAGCTGGTGCTGCGGCCGTGGGGTGGGGTGCGGGTGGGGGGCTCAGGGGAGGCAGCCCAGAGGAAGGCCTTTGCTGGCTGGGAAGCCTCAAAGACAGGC
Organism: Corynorhinus townsendii; assembly: GCA_026230045.1. Taxonomy (NCBI): domain Eukaryota; kingdom Metazoa; phylum Chordata; class Mammalia; order Chiroptera; family Vespertilionidae; genus Corynorhinus; species Corynorhinus townsendii. The sequence goes on along the minus strand of JAPDVU010000001.1, from coordinate 2,243,351 downwards.
TTTAGTCGGGACCTGCAGGGGGGCTTTTGCGGGGTGGGGAGGGAGGGGCCGCATCCCAGGCGGCTGGCCTGGCAAGGGCAAGGCACAGAGCGAGAGGAAGGATGCGCCGGCCCCCGTCCACCACCATGCCCGCTGTGGTGTCCCTGGGCCGGGCCTTGTGCGTGTGGGCAGTCTCTGGGATGGACGGGACGGGAGACGGGATCCGTCAGAGCGGCCCAGTGTGGTGTGGAAGGAGAAAAGAAACCAGGGGGTGGGGAGCATGGAGGAGGGTGGGTCAAGGAAGGCTCCTTGGAGGAGGCGGCAGGGAATCGCAAGAGCTGGTCAGAGTGAGTGAGGGGGGCTGGGAGGCTGAGGAGGGGACTGGGCTGCAAAAGGAAGGCGCCCCCTAGTGGGGGGGCCTGTGCCAGCGGGACTCGCCAGGAGGAAAATGGCCCGAGGAGGCCATGCCTCAGAGCCACAGGGAGTCAGCCCTACACCATGAACGTCACTCCTGCTAATAGCGGTGATTATCCTGGTGGGGGGAAGGCACACATCCTGTCAACAAGCCCAGCTAGTTGGCATCCTGGGCCCCGCCCACCCCAGGCGGCCATGGAGCTGTCACTCAATTGCTCTTGGAGAGGGAGACGGCTTCTCAGCCTACCCTGTGAGCTCCCCTGGGCCCCGGGCACCACGTGGCCTGTCACATGTGCAAATGCAGACCTGATCCTGTGTCCCTCGGGGCTGGAAGCCCTGTGATGCCTCCCCCTTACCTCCTTCCCCCGCCAACCGACCTCAAGCCCCACCTCTGAAGCCTCAGCCTCCCCTCCCCCTGCACTGAGCTCCGGCCTCTGTTCTTCAGTTGACCTTGACCATCCGGCCAGGGCCAGGGCCTGGAGCCCTGCGTCCGCCCCTCTCGTAGTTCCCTCATCACGCCATCGTCTCTCTTCTGGAACCAACCGCTTCCTCCGGGCAGCCTCCAGGCTTGGTCTCCTTGAAGGGCCCGTGGGTTTCTTTGTGGGACAACCTGTGTTTCATCGCGCGATAGGACAGCGGGACTCTTGTCCTATCAGGCCTGTGCTGGTCTGCCTCACGGTGGGTCCGCAGGGCTCGCCGTGCCTGGGGCCTCGGTGGCTCCGGCCCTGGTCCTCTGCTGCCCCTGAGCTGAACGGTGGACGGCGGAGGGGACAGGCTGTTCTTCCCCAGTGTGGGCAGCGGCCGGAGGAGGGTCATCCTTCCACTGAGGGGACACCCAGAGCCGTGTTACCCCGGAGCTGGGGGTGGACACCCCCCTCCCTCCGCACAGCAAACTCACTGAAAGGCGTTGTGTTCTGACATATTTTTAAAAATATATTTTTATTGATTTCAGGGAAGAAGGGAGAGATAGAAACATCAAGGATGGGAGAGTATCATGGACCGGCTGCCTCCTGCACGCCCCACCCTGGGGACCGAGCCCACGATCCGGGCATGAGCCCTGACCGGGAATCGAACCGTGACCTCCTGGTTCATAGGTCGATGCTAACCACGGAGCACACCGGCCAGGCAGGGGACGTACGTTTGCTGCACCACAGCTCCTGGAGGAGCCAGGATGGGACACTGGGCTTGGTTCCTTCCGCCTCCTCAGGCTGCTCTGTTGGGTATGACTCATCTTTGGGGGGCTGCCTCTGGTACCCCCAAGGCCACAGGCTCAGTGAGGCACAGACCGGGCTTCTAACAATGGACAGGGAAAGGAATTTTAATGCAAATTCTAACAAACGGAGGAAAGATGCTCAGCCTTACTCCGCCTGAGACGAAACCGTCCGCTGTCCTTTTTACGTCTGACGCTGGGAAAAGGCTAAGGCGACCATGACACTGAAGGTCCCAGTCCTAGGGGGACGTGGGGAGACGGGGACTCTGGCAGCCCGGGCTTCTCCTCGCCTCATTGCGTATGTTACTGGTGACGGAAAGCAAGGCGTCAGGACCAAGCCGGTGGCCTTCCATCAAGGACCGTAGCAGCCTGTGGTACATCAACGACAAGGCATCGGCACCTTCTTGGCCGTGTGCATCTGGGGTGGAGGGGCCCCTGCTGTCAGGATGGGGGACCCCCCCCCCCCCCATGAAAGCTGGGCCTGGTCCTTGGAGGCCCGGCAAATCCCCCGAGGCCAGGAGCCCCCGCAGGGACCAGGGCCGCCACTCCCTGGGCGCTGTCCGTGGTGCTGACCCGGCTCACCCTCTCTGGCTGCGTGGTTGCTGCCCTCGGGAGCCCCAGCCAGACCCCGCTGTGCCCCACACCTGCTCCCAGTCTGAGTCCTGGACGCCCCCAGGACAGCGGAGCTTGCTCACGTGGAAGACGCCGACGCGGAAAAGTCCTGTCTCCCTCAGACCTCCTGCCGGGAGCTGTCTCGTGTCCAGTTCTGCTCTACTCCCGTTGTCCCTTTTCCTGGGAGCCTTTCTGATGCAGTTGAGACACTTCCATACTCAGAACTTCTGTCGTGTAAGCATTGCTTCGCGTTGTTAAGGAGGCTTCGTGAGCATCATTCGTGGCTTAAAACGGGTCTGTGATGTCGGTGGTGAGGCAGCCATCTTGCCGTGGGCCACCATGTGTGGGTGGCATATGGTGTTCTCAGCCTGATAGTAAGGTATCCACAGACGTGCATTCTAGCACCCGCACGAACTTGGAAATGAAGGCGTTACACTTCCCAGTGTTCCAGGGGTTGAAACGGGTGCTCAGAGAGGGTAGGCACCTTGCCCAAGATCACACAGCTCCGTCAGGGCACAGGGTTTAGAATCAGCGGGTGTCTGATAAGAAAGGCCATTGTGTGGTCACTGTGTCCCACGGCCACGGGCCACGGCCGCTCACGTCCGCCATCACTGCCTCCATCACGCCCTCCCCCGCTGACGGGCTCCCGTGGGCCAGGTCCCCGCCTGCCCTGGGCTCGCCTGTTGAGCACGGAGCTCTGGTTCCCGAGGACCTGGCACCCAGGAGGTGCTTGCCACCCGTTGGCTGCTGTGCAGACAGTTGGCTCCACACTCCTGAGACCTTGGCGCACGGCTCTGCCCAGGCCAGCAGCCGCCCTGGGAAGACGTGGGGCTGTGACCGCCCGGCACACCTGCCTCCATCGCCTGGACCCTCGGGTGCTTCTAGAGCTGAAGTACTTCCCGGGCCCCAGGCTCCCCTTTCTCGTGACCTTAGGGTGCCATCGAGCGCGTGCCTTTGAGAGGGCAGACATCACCGGCGGTTTGCTCTGGGTCCTGTATTCCAACCCCCCTCCACTTTCCAGAGGACTTGAATTACACGTTAAGCCCTAGCCGGCTTGGCTCAGTGGACAGAGCATCGGCCTGTGGACCGAAGGGTCCCGTGTTCGATTCCGGTCAAGGGCACGTACCTGGGTTGCAGGCTCCTCCCTGGCCCGGGCCCTGGTCGGGACTCATGCAGTAGGCAACCAATGGATGTGTTTCTCTCACATCGATTTCTCTCTGTCTCTCCCTTTCTCCCACGCTCTCTAACAACCAATGGAAACATAGCCTCAGGTGAGAATCAACACCAACCAACCAACCAACCAACAAACAAACGTTAAAATGGACTCAACGTGCCCGAGGCACCCAACTGCGTAGCTGCGAAGTAGGGTTCGACCCAGGCTTCATGCTCCGTCACCGCCTGCGCCCCACGCAGCTCACGTGTGGCCGATTTCACTCCCAGGCTGGGTGCAGGGCAGGGAGCACGGGTTGGGGGCCGGGAGCCCCGATTCCATGGCCACGGGGCCGTGTCTCTCGTGCAGCCCTCACTCTCCTTGCCCTCGTTTCTCCCCCAGCACAGGTTCCTCAGGCCTGCTCGGGCCGAGGCGCGCGCACTGCCACGTCTCTGACGTGCTCTGCGGGCTGCACCAGAGTGTCTGGTGCCCCCGCGGGTCCTCGTCGTCTTCATTCTCCGTCCTGCGCCGCCTCCTAACGTCGTGTCCCCACGGAGCCGCTGTGCGGAAATGCCCGCGGGCTGCCCTCTGCCCCGTGGAGAGGAGGGGCGCCCGCTCCCCTGCACGGCCACACACGCCTCCCACACGCTGTGGGATAAGTGGTGATGGTGGACAGCACCAGAGCACTGAGTGGGCGAGAAGGGGGTGCGGGTGGCGGGGGGCGGCCTGGATGGAGAGCCGGGGTCCCGGGGTGCCGTGCCTGCCCCTGCCCCTGGCTCTGTGCCTGCACTGGTCCTGCTTGCGAAGCTGAAAGTAAATCTAAGAGAAAGATGCTCCGTGGCGAGGCGGCCGGGAGACGTAACAGGCCCGGAGTCCCAGCAGGGCCTGCGCGCTCCCGCTGTCACTCCCCCTCCCCGCATCGTACAGGAGCAGAACAGGTCTGGGACGCAGGGGACTCGCCCAGGTCCCACAGTGACAGAAATGGGGGCAGCTCAGCTTTTTCTGGGTGACACAGCAGTCCCTCTGCCACTCCTGCTCCAAGGTGGGTCCAAGAGGTGCCGGGAGATGGTGAGCCCGACTCCCCTCCCTCCTCCCCTCTCTCCCCTCCCCACGGCAGGGCGGTACCCAGGGCCGCTCGGGGCAGGAGCACGTGGAGCCCGGGTAGGCGGGCAGGTGGGCAGGCAGCTCCAGACGGCGCGCGAGGCCCCACTCCAGGGTGAACTGAGCATCTCGGTGTCATTGGCCTGAGCACATGGGCGCTATTCAGAGGCCCCGACGCCCGGCGGGGAGGGATGCCCAAGTAAAGGGGGGACACGGCAGACGCGAAGGCGGTCCGCGTGTGTTGTGGCTGCCGCGTTGTGGTCTCTCGGTGCCACCGCGCTCCCACTGTGCCCACGCCGAGCGAGCGGGGAGAGGGACATCATTCTCGTCTGATCTGTGCCGGCTCAAAATTGTGTGGGTGGACAGAAAGAGGAGAGGAAAGCAGAGATCTGAGAGAAGCATGTAGAACGGAACCTCTCATTCTCCCTTTGGGCCACTTTTCCTTCAGCAGAAAGTAGGCATAATGGGCTGGGAAGGCCCCTGGCTCCCCAAAGGCCTCACGGTGGGGGGCGTGGGTTCCCGGCAGGAGCAGGAGCTTGGCTGAGTCCTTGCCTTGAGCACGGCGTGTTCCTGCCACAGCCCCGCGGCGGGCTTCGAGGGGAGGGTGCGGGCCGGCGTATGGCAGAGCACGGACCCCTGAGGCAGCCGGCCCGTGGGCTGCCCTCTGCCCCGTGGAGAGGAGGGGCGCCTGCCCCCCTCCACAGGCACACACTCCTCCCACACTCCACGCACCCTGGGTCCCCGCCTGCTGACCCTCCAGAGCAGAGAGCAGGCACAGTGGGGGCCGGGCTGTGGCTCTCCCACCTCCTCGTGCTGCAGAGGCAGCTTACAGACAGAGGTCGTCACATGTTGCATCCTAAGCAGTAGCCTCCCTTCTCTCCAGGGGACCCGGTTCAAGACCCCGGGGAAGCCTGAGACGGCGGGGAGTACTGAACCCCATAGGCGCTGTCTTAATTCCTGTGCATACGTGCCTGTGAGGAAGTTTAATTTATAAACTATGAATTGTAAAGACCCGGCTGGGCAGCTCAGGGGGCTAGAGTGTCGTCCTGATACACCAAGGCTGCCGTTCGATCTCCCTCTCGTCAGGGCACATGCAAGAAGCAATCAATGAATGCACCAAGAAGGGGAGCAACTGTCGATGTCTCTCTCTTCCTCTCTCTAAGGTGAACAAATTAAAAAAAACAGGCACAGGAAGAGATTAACAATCCTATATAATAAAAGCCTAATATGCTAAGTGTCCTGTCATCCGGTCATCTGTTCAACCAATCAAAGTGTAATATGCTAATGATATGCTGAGGCTGCTCAACTTCTCGCTGTGACGTGCACTGACCACCAGGGGGCAGATGCTCCAACTGGTAGGTGAGCTTGCTGCTGGGGTCCGGCTGATCGGGACTAAATGAGACGGGCCGGACATACCCTGGAGCCCTCCCGAAGTCTCTCCCTGGCTGTCCAACCTCCCACGTCCGTCCCTGGCCCTGATCATGCACTGGTGGGGTCCCATGGCCTGGCGTGCGCCCTCTCGCAATCTAAGCTGAGCAACACCCGGCCCCCCGAGTGCACGTATTTCATGCGCCAGGCCTCTGGTGTTAATGATCGATAGAGCAGTTATCACAATCTACTCCAATGGAAGTTATGTGACTGTGGTCTCCACCCCCCCCCACCCCCGTCTCCCTCTCCCTCTCCCTCTCTGTAATGATCGGATACCAGAATTGGCGGCTGAGTGACTAGCAGGCAGGGAGCGTCTGTAGTGTGCAAGGGCTGGATGGGATGTTGTGAGATTTCCTCACGCTGCTCAGAACGGCATGCCGTCCATTTAAAACTTACGAATCATTTATTTCTGAAGTCTCCCATTTAATCTGTAGCCGTGGGACCACGGGTAGTGACGCCGTGGCCGAGGGAGCTGCTGTACCCTGTGCTCAAGGCTAACGCACCATGTCAGTGTTTCAGAGCGCTCGCCGCAGCGGACGCAGCCTCTGCCCAGCAGTCCCCCGCGCCCTTCCCCGCGAGGTGGCTGGGCTCAGCTCCGGGCTGGAGCACGCCTGCGCCGCGGTCTTCGAGCTCGAGTGCGGGGTAGTGAGCGACCAGAGCAGTGACGGGTGGGGATGACGGCAGGGTGCTGGCCACCTTCCGGGGTCTGTCGTGGACCCCACCACAGAGGCATGGCAGCCGATCTCGCCTTTCCTCTCAGCACCTGCAGGGGGCGCTCTCTGCCTAGGTTCCTTTGCTGGTTTTCTCTCCTGTGGCGCTCTGTTCTCATGGCGTGGTCTCGTGTTCGTCCTCCACGGACGTGGTCTCCGCACGCGGCTTCGATCTGCGAACCTCATTCTGGTCTCCGATGACCTCCCCTTCCACTTCCGGCGGTTTCTCCCGTGGGAACGCTCACGGTTTCCAGGACGGAGCGCTGTGCTCCGATCCCCACGGCGTTTCTCCCTCCTGCGCACCCACCTGTGCTGCCGGCTCCGTCCTGAGGGCGTTGGTGAGTGTTCTGTGCAAATGGCCTGGTTCCTGTCCTCGTTGGCAGCCTGCCTCCCAGCCCCCCGACAGGTCACCGCCCACTCACCCCGGAGACGTGCCTGCCCCTCTCCCCTCCGGCGCCCTGCCTTCTGATCTCACCTCACGGCCTTCTTTCCCAGGAGAGGGGGTTCACGTAGCATCCCGTTAGCCCGTGAGCAGCTCCGCGGCCGTCGGCCCCTCCCGGGTGCCGTGCATGTGCCCTCTATCTGACCTGAACACGCCTCTCCCCAGGGGGGCACTGTGCCCATGGAGCAGCCCTCCCCCTCCTCCGCCATCGCCAGCGACCACTCCGCCGCCGCTGTCCCTGGGTTTGCCCGGTTGTCCGGGACGTTGTAGCCACGTCGATGGAGGCCGCAGTGTGGGGCCTTGAGCGCTGGCTTCTCACTCAGCACCCTGTTTTGGGGACCACACACAGGGCAGCCGTTCCTCAGGCCTCTCCATAGCTGGGCAGTACCCCGGTGAGTGGACGGGCCACATGGCACTTGTCCGCTCACCCACGGGTGGGCCCTGGGTTGCTCCCCACGTTGGGCGACCTCCAACAGTGTTCTTAGGGACGTGAGTGCTGGTCTCTGCTTGTCTGTTTTCAGTTCTTTGGAGATGCACCTCTCGGATACATGGTACTCTTTTATTTTTTTTTAAATCCTCACTCGAGGGCATTTTTTCCCATTGATTTTTATTTTCTGTTTTTTTTTTTTTAAATTGATTTCAGAGAGGAAGGGAGAGGGAGAGAGAGATAGAAACATCGGTGATGAGAGAGAATCGTTGATCGGCTGCCTCCTGCACACCCCCCACTGGGGATCGAGTCTGCAACCCGGGCCTGTGCCCTGACCTGAATCAAACCGTGACCTCCTGGTTCATAGGTCAGTGCTCAACCCCTGAGCCACACTGGCTGGGCTCCATTGATTTTTAGAGTGAAAGGGAGGGAGGGGGAGAGAACGGAGTGGGGAGAGGGAGAGAGAGAAAGAGAGAGAGAGAGAGAGAGAGCGAGCTGGATACATGTTATTCTTAAAGGAACCGGAAGGCCATCCCAGAGGGAGGAAGGGGCCTCCGTGTGCTGACAGGGCTTCTGCGATGCAACCACGGGAGGCCCCACGGGAGGCCCCACGGGAGCGTGTCCCATCCTCAGCACGGCCTGCAAGGCAGGGCCATTCCCCGGCCCCCCTGGAGGAAACAAGGCCCCGGGTGTTAAGTCACTCGCCTGCCTCCATTCATTCAATCAGCAGGGAGGCCGGTTGGCCCCTGCACGCTGGCTCCAGGGCCCGTGCTGACCCAGCGAGGGACACTGGGTTCGGAATGGAGGGCAGGTGCGTGGGCGTGACCGCGGCCGACCTCAGCTGGGGACGAAGAGCAGTCTCTTAGCAGGTGTCCGTCGATGGGCCAGCGTCCTGCAGGGGAGTGAGCTCCCTGTCCAGAGAGGTATGAAAGCCGAGGGCAGTCAGCCCCTGGAGGACGCCATTGGGATGGCTGGCCTCGGAGGGCGGGCCGGACATCCTCGGCACCCGGAGGTGCGGCGTCCAGGCGTGGTGCCGGTCTGGCACGGAGGAGGAGGAGGAGGAGGAGGAGGAGGACGAGGAGGGTTCGCTGTCCGGGCCATGCGTGGCCGCCGCCTTCTCCCCGGGCGGAGCCTGTCTCCCTTCCTGACAACCATGGCGTCTGGTGGCCAAGGCATGGCTTGTCCATCGACCCCACAAGCAACGTGCCCGCCTCGCCTGGGACACAGGCCAGATCCGAGCCCTCTTAGGAGGTCACCCTCTACCTATCGGGGCGCTGCTCTCAGGACTTAGATGGCGCTGACCAATGCCGGCTCTGAGCAGTGAGGTCAGTGGGGGGAGGGGAGGGGGAGGCCCCAGGCTGGCACTCACCGTGGGGAGGAGGTGGGCTACAGAGTGTGTCCGCTCGCATCACCTTGAAAACACGAAGAGGCTGTGGGCACTGCCCCGCGCCCCTCCCCTGCGCGGGGCCATCGGGTGGCGAGGGTTCAGCGGGCCCTCGGGCCCTCGGGGCAGAGCCCGCACTGCTGTCCGGGCCGAGCTCTGACAGCCACTGCGCTGGGGCCACGGAGCGAGGCTTTTTCCTAAAGAATCAATTTGTCATCTCAGCAGCAGCAAGCGCGGAAGATGGATTGCTTTTCTGTAGCAACAGAACGTGCTCCATCGGGCCTTTAAAACCGATTTCTCTCGCTGTGAAAGCGGCCCCACAGGACTTGTCAGGGCCCGGGGACAGAGTTGTCCCGTCTGTCTGACAGCCCACAGCGTCCTTTGTCATCCTCCCTAGGGGTCCCCAGAGGGAGGAGGTCACAGGCATTAAAGCCGGAGCAGCCCCGAAGCTCTGAGTCAGGCGAGGTCTGCTGAGGGACCCCTATGGGCGCCCATCCTTCCTCTTCCTTCAGGGGCCAAGCCCCACTGAGGCCCCGCTTCTCGGGGCGCCCTGCAGCTGGCACTGGGCTGGGAGAGGTGTTGGACGAAGCTGGCCTTGGGTTCCCTCAGGTCCATGGAGCGCGCGGTGCTGGTTTGTTTTTCTAGAAGGAGAGGCTGTGTCTGACATGCGCTCTGAGCAGGGGCCTCTGGGACGTGGGCGTCTCTACAGTCTGCTGGGTGGCTGGGCTCGGGGAGCAGGCCCTGGGGTCCATGCTGGGTCTGTTTGGTGCTAAGGGACCCACAGCTGGGAACCTAGTTTGGACTCGGAGGATTGAGTGTGGTTGGAGACACCCCCCTCCCCCCCACCCCCCCCAGCCCCGTGACTGCTGTCAGGGGACTTGCACGGGCCTGTTTTGTCCACGGACACACTGGCAGTGAGTGGGGTATAAAGTCCCTGTCAGGCATTTGTTTTCCATCTTGGAAAGTTCGGTCAGACATGCCTCCAGGGAGAAACGAGTTGGAGCTCCTGCCCTGGAGGAGGAAGAGAGCTGGTAGAGAAGACTTACACATGTCCCTCCATCCATCCCCCCATCCCCCTACCCATCATCCATCCATCATCCACCCACCATCCATCCATTCATTCAGTTCATCCATCCATCCATCATCCATCCATCCCTCATTCAGTTCATCCATCCATCCATCCATCCTTCATTCAGTCATTCATCCATCCATCCATCTATCATCTACCCACCATCCACCCACCATCCATCCATTCATTCAATTCATCCATCCATCATCCATCCATCCATCCTTCATTCAGTCATACATCCATCTATCCATCTATCATCTACCCACCATCCACCCACCATCCATCCATTCATTCAATTCATCCATCCATCATCCATCCATACATCCTTCATTCATTCATTCATTCATCCATCTATCCATCCATTATCCATCCACTTATCCATCTATCCTTCCATCATCCATCCACTTATCCATCATCCATCCATTCATCCATCTATGATTCATCCATCCATCCATCCATCCATCCAATTCATTCATCCATCACCCATACATCCATCCAATTCTTCAATTCATCCATCCACCCATCATCCATCCACTTATCCATCATCCGTCCATTCATCCATGTATGATCCTCCATCATCCATCCATCTATCCATCCATTCATATAATCCATCCATCCACTCATCCATCCATCCATCCATCCATCCATCCACCCACCCATCCATCCATTCATCCATCCACTCATCCATCCATCTATCCATCCATTCACATAATCCATCCATCCACTCATCCATCCATCCATCCATCCACCCACCCATCCATTCATCCATCCACTCATCCATCCATCCATCCATCCACCCACCCATCCATCCATCCATCTATGATTCATCCATCCATCCATCCATCCATCCAATTCATTCATCCATCACCCATACATCCATCCAATTCTTCAATTCATCCATCCACCCATCATCCATCCACTTATCCATCATCCGTCCATTCATCCATGTATGATCCTCCATCATCCATCCATCTATCCATCCATTCACATAATCCATCCATCCACTCATCCATCCATCCATCCATCCATCCACCCATCCATTCATCCATCCACTCATCCATCCATCTATCCATCCATTCATATAATCCATCCATCCACTCATCCATCCATCCATCCATCCACTCATCCATCCATCCATCCATCCACCCATCCATCCATCCATCCACTCATCCATCCATCTATCCATCCATCACCTGTGCATACATCCATTCATCCATCCACCTGCAGTGCAGTGTGGTAAACAATAGTCCAGGCAAGACTTCTGTGCGGTTTTGCCTTTTGGCTTCTGTTTTGTTCTGTTCCTTTTCTCTCTGAGCAGAGAGGAGCCCAGGTCGGGACACGTCACACAGGAAGGGAACTGCAGGGGTTCTCTAGGGGTTGCTGGCAGTTCAGAGCAAAGTGGGGGAGTGCGTGGGCCAGGGGCCAGGGCACAGCGCGTGCACCGGCACTGAGGACCGGAGGAGCGTAGCCTGCTGGGAGATGGCTAGCCTCCCAGGGAGGCCCTGGGGGAAGCTCCCCAGGAACCCAGGGCCCGTCGAGTCCCCGAGCTGGGAGGGGCTCTGTCCCCTCTGCTCTCTCGGGCAGTCTCTGGAAGGTTTTTATTTTTGGGGGGAGGCGGTCCAGCGTAGCTGGTGGGCCCACGTTCAGCGCGTCCCAGTAAGGGGGAAATGGGAGCTCCTGGCCCGGGAAGAGCCGAGCTCCTCCCGCCTGGGGAACCGGGCGGCGTAGCCATCAGCCCGAGGCCTCGGCCCCTGCCAGCCTTTGGAAGCCTGGCTCCGGGGCTTAAAGACGACGCTGGGCGAAGTGAGCTCTGGGGGGCATCGTCCTCCCTCCCCCGCCCACCCCAGGGCTGCCCGGAGCAGCCCGAGCCCCCCACAGGAGCCCCGGCCCCTGCGGTCAGGGTGCCCACCACGCTGACGGCCGGCCGTTTCCTACAGCCACCCACTCTCCTTCCGGCTCCGTCTGTCCGTCTGGGCACCGTGCGAGGGTCACTTCTCGGTGCTGTGGCAGCCTCCGGGGGATGAGGCAGACTCTCTCGGGAGCGTGGGGGCCATTTCCACCCACGGAAAGCCCCACAGGCACGGGGGAGAGAAACACCCTTCGCTGGCACAGCAGCCAGCAGGGGTGCCTGGCGCCGGAGGCTTGGAGCAGGGCTGGCATCTCCCTGTGCCGCTTGGAAAGCCCGCGCCCGCCGGGACCCTCGCCGCAGAGCCCCCGCTCCCTGCAGGCTCTGTCACTCACGGCAGCCGGGCCTGTTCACTCGTTCGGGGGCTCCGCCAACCAAACCGGCCACTTTCATCCCATCATTACCGTTTTCTTCCTGTTTTTAAATATACTTATATTAATTTCAGAGAAGAAGGGAGAGGGAGAGAGAGAAGCATCAGGGATGAGAGAGAATCATGGATCGGCTGCCTCCTGCACGCCCCCCACTGGGGATCGAGCCTGCAACCCGGGCCTGTGCCCTGACCGGGAATCCAACCGTGACCTCCTGGTTCCTAGGTCGATGCTCACCCCTGACCCCCGCCGGCCGGGCCCACCGTTACTATTTAAAAAGCATTAAGTATCGGCTGCACCGGGCTGTGCTGGCATATTTAGAGGCAAACGGCGCAGCTCTAACCCGTGGCCGCAGCACCGCCTGGGCGAAGCCCTGGAAGATGCCAATGCCCTCCTGGCTGCGGGGGGGAGGGGGGGTACCGGGGGGGGGGGGACACCGCCCTCCCAGCCCCTCCCAGCGGGCGTGGCCCTCGGCGGAGGGCAGGATGAAGAGCGCTTCTAGGCTGGGACCTTGGGACGCCCCCACATGCAAATCTCCACTCTCCTCCCCATCTCCCAGCTGAGAAGGCCGGGGGCCCCGAAAGCAGAGCCTCTCTCCGCCGGGGCCCCGCGTGGCTGTGTGGAGCAGAGCCCGCGCCAGCCCCCGGCAGACGGATGGCAGGAGCGAGGCGGGCACCGGTGGTGTTTCGGGCGGCAGGACCTAGCGCGTCCTTTCTGCAGCGCCTCCATGTCACCGTTCTGCCTGGACGTGTCGGACGCACGAACGGACGAATGGCGTAAACCGCCGAGCAGGAAGTCTGGCCCTGCTGGGTGTACACATGCTCGTGACCCCCGACCTGGAAGGCAATGCCCAAGGGCTGCTCTGGTTAGATACCACTGGGTAAGAGCACCCCAAAGCGGGCCGGCTCAACCCCAGTTTCTCATCTCCCACGGCCCCGGGGTGGCACGGAGCCCCGCTCGGGGCCGCGGAGGGTCCAGTGGGTGTGCCCACCTCGGCCTTCGGTGACTGAACTCAAGGTCCAGCACCCCGCCGCCCCCCACCCCACTCCGAGGTCTGGGGTGGGGCTGTAAGCTCCAACCTCCAATCGTGCCTGGGTCTTTTTGGCAACTGGCCCCATCCTGAAGTGACCGAGGGGACCCCCCCCCATCCCGACCAATCGGAGCGTCCGAGCTGCGTGACAGGAACGGGGGACGGAGACCGGGGAGACCCATCGTGGGGCTGGCGCTTGCTGAGGGCCTGGGCCGAGGCCCTGGTCCCGGGACTTCCTCCTCTCTCCCTCGTCCTGCCCAGTGGGTGTGCTCTGTGTATCCCGGCCTCCGTGCCTCCCAGGGTGCTCTGTTTTCTTCTTCTTCTTCTTTAAAAAATATATTTTATTGATTTTTTTACAGAGAGGAAGGGAGAGGGATAGAGAATTAGAAACATCGATCAGCTGCCTCCTGCACACCTCCCACTGGGGATGTGCCTGTAACCAAGGTACATGCCCTTGACCGGAATCGAACCTGGGACCTTTCAGTCCGCAGGCCGACGCTCTATCCACTGAGCCAAACCGGTTAGGGCTGTTTTCTTCTTAATACGCTTTTATTGATGTCAGAGAGGAAGGGAGAGGGAGAGACAGACATCAGTGACGAGAGAATCACTGATCGGCTGCCTCCTGCACGCCTCCCACTAAGGATCGAGCCCGAAACTCAAGCACGTGCCCTGACCGGGAATCAAACTGTGACCTCCTGGTTCATAGGTCGGTGCTTAACCACTGCGCCACACTGGCTGGGCCCTCCCAGGTGTCTTCTGACCACCAACCAGGCGCTCGCCTGGATACTCCGGGGGCGACCAGCCAGCCAGGCCCTGCCTCCAAGGCTCACAGTCTCGGGGCTGCGTTCCCTGGGCTTGCAGGGACCCAGGGAGGCCAGCGGCCCCTCTCGCCTCCCACCCGGCACCACGGCTGCAGAAATGGGCAGTTTCCATGCAGGGGCAGGGCAGACGGGGCTTTAGTTGGTAGGAGGCAGCTTCTCCGGCAGATTGGACGCGGAGGCGCGTGGCGTCTTTTGATCAGAAGGCACGGAGCGGCTGCACGGGGTTGGGCGGGAATGAGGCTGGTGCAGGCGGGGTGGGCCGGCCCCTTCCCACCAGGGGAGGACAGTGCCATCCCCAGGAGAAGCCAAGGCCTGTGTGGCTGGTGTGGCCCACGGCCCGGCACCCCCACCCCGTGAGCAGAGGCGTCCCCACTCCTGCGCTCTTACAGGGACACTGGGCCTGGGTCGGGTCCTGTCGCGTGGTGCCCGGGCACCGAGACTCGGTCTTGGGGAAAGTGCCGTCTAGTCAGGCTCGGGAGGCACGCTGTGTGGCACGCTGGGCCGGAAGGAAGAGCTCCCCGTCCTCTCCCTCTGAAGCCGCTGCGTCGCCCTCGGCCAGCCTGTTGCTTCCTTCCATGCGCTTGAAAGGGCCCTAGGCGGAACGGCATCCTTAGGAAATGGGGCAGGAGGCTTGCTTCAGCACCTCTGGGCTGGGGTCTTCGCGGCCCACGGGTGCCAAGTTCCAGTGATGGCATCACTGGCCCACAGGGCTGAGGTGCCGGGCCTCAGCCAGGCTGGGGGAGGGCTGCTGGCAGCCTACTCCCTGCCTCCCCCAAGTGCCAGGTGGAGGAGAGGCTGAGGGAGGCCCCTCAGAGTGTCCCTTCTCAGAATTCCAGCCTCGTCTTGGAAGGAGCCCCATGGCCACTGGCCTCTGCCCTGGCAGCTGAGCAGACAGGTATACAGCCTTCCAGCCTGTCACAGGGAGAGGGTGGCACGGAGCCCCGCTCGGGGCCGCCGGTTGTGACAGGGGGAGGGGTTGTGACAGGGGGAGGGGCTGTGACAGGGGGAGGGGCTGTGACAGGGGGAGGGACTGTGATGGGAGAGGGGCTGTCACAAGGGGCAGGGCCTGTGACAGGGGGAGGGGCTTTGACGGGGAGGGGCTGTGACAGGGGGAGGGGCTGTGACATTGGGGGAGGGGCTGTGACAGGGGGAGGGGCTGTGACAGGGGGAGGGGCTGTGACAGGGGGAGGGGCTGTGACATTGGGGGAGGGGCTGTGACAGGGGGAAGGGGCTGTGACAGGGGGAGGGGCTGTCACAGTGGGGGAGGGGCTGTGACAGGGGGAAGGGGCTGTGACAGGGGGAGGGGCTGTCACAGTGGGGGAGGGGCTGTGACATTGGGGGAGGGGTGTGACATTGGGGGAGGGGCTGTGACAGGGGGAAGGGGCTGTGACAGGGGGAGGGACTGTCACAGTGGGGGAGGGGTGTTTCTGGAGCAGGAAGGGCAGGGGACTTCACCGTTGGGGTTTCTGGAAAAAGTTCAGCACTGTCACCTCAGAGGAGGTAGTGATGGGGAAAGTAAGACATTTGGGGGGAGGCTAGCAATCTGAATCTGTGCGGTAACCCATGTACATTCTTGGTAGCCTCTAATTAAGCCACTGCCCCTTTCTCCACAATCTGGTCTTTAAGGCCGGTTTACCTAAATCCTCCCATTTGACAGAGGCATAAACCATGAACAATACACACACCCCCTCAGCACTGGCGCCGGCCAGGCCTTTAGGTGCGGTCTCACGGCCCCCATCCCAACACACGGGGCTTTTTGCAAAGCCCACGAAAGGTCCGGAAGCCCCATCCATATTTGGGGGACAAAACCCCTAAGGATATAAAGGGAGAGCTTCCTCCATAGTGACTCGCTCGGGGTTTGGAGAACTGACCCCGAGTCACTGTTTAATTTACATAAATGGGTTTTCCTGTAACACCAAGCACCCTGGGTGTGTGTCGGTCGCCTGGTAGGTTCTGTAACAGCAGGAAGGGCCAAGCTGGGGTGAGGGCCGTGCTGGTCGCCCCCTGCCATGTGTCTCTGCACCCCTGGCCAGTGCCCAACCCCCCGTTTGGATGGGTCCCTCATGGGACTCGATGCTGCCTGCCCCTGCTTCGCGCTTATTTCTGGCTCACGACCCGGCGTCCTCCGGGCCTCCGTTACCCAGCGGCTGTGCTCAGACCGGCAGCCGCACGAGGAGTTCGCCACAGCGGCCCGCAGGCTTGCGTTTCTGTCCCGAGGACAAGGACTGACACATAGTGTCCTCCCTGCCGGCTCCTGGGCCCCGACAATTACTAGAGGGCATGCTCAGTCAGGTTCCGTGTCGGGGACTTTGCAGGTCTCTCAGCCCTGAATGTCACCCGCGTCAGAAGACGCAATCAGTTCGTCCAGTGTGGAGTCGGACAAGGGGGCTTCGGGGGAAGCTCACTCCCCACCCACCCCTGGCGCCACGGGTCCTCTCCGCAGACCCACGGGGTGGATGGCATCGCATCACCCATCATAGGAGGACCAAGTGCGGGGGTGGGGGGGAGGACGTGGGCCGTCCCCTTTCATCACGTCTTGAGCCACACCCATCACGCCTGCAGCCTGTGTGTGTGCACACGCTTCTGTGTGTGCACATGCCTCTGTGTGTGCACACGCCTCTGTGTGTGTGTACACGCCTCTGTGTGTGTGTACACGCCTCTGTGTATGTACACGCCTCTGTGTGTGCACACGCCTCTGTGTGTGTGTACACGCCTCTGTGTGTGTGTACACGCCTCTGTGTATGTACACGCCTCTGTGTGTGCACACGCCTCTGTGTGTGTGTACACGCCTCTGTGTGTGTGCACACGCCTCTGTGTGTGCACATGCCTCTGTGTGTGCACACGCCTCGCCTCTGTGTGTGCACACGCCTCACTTCGTGACCCTTTGCAGTCGAAGCCGACTTTGGTCCTGAGCCGGCGACCTCAGAGAGGAGCAGGCCTGTCCTTGTCTCGGGAAGCGCCCAGCCCAGGCTGGCCCTGTCCTCATGTGGGTGGTGCGTGGGGGTCTCTGGGGTCCTCGAGGGCACTCGCTGGTCTGCGTGAGGCGGGGCGACTCGGCTGGCTGGCGGAGCAGAGCTGTGGGTTCTTGGGACGCAGCCGTGAGCAAGAGAAACAAGGACCCGCCCTTTGGAGCGTCACATCAGGGCCACCGCACACCACGGGGCAGCGCCCTGCAGGCCCGCAGCCGAGGGGGAGGGGCCGAATGCGCTGGCCAGGCCTGTGCCCTGGAGGGGGCAGCAAGGCCTGGGGAGAGGGGGCGTTTTCCTGGTCCAAAGGGGCCGGCCACCAGACAGGGCGCCTTTCAAATGAGCGTGAAGCCTTTGTCAGGCAGCAGCCCGGTGCATCCTGGGGAATCCGGGATGGGGGGGTTGTGACCCGACTCCCCCAACCCCCACCCCCCATCCAATGTCCTTGCGCCCACATGTGCTCTCTCGGGACCTGAAGTGACTTCCGCGGTTTTCCCCGGCTCGCTCGGATTCACACTGTATGTGGCACCGCCTCAGGCAGCCTCCTTACCCCGTGCAGGGGCTCCAAGTGGCTGGGTGCTCCCGCAGACTCCCCCCCTCCCGCCATTGTCCTCCATCGTGGTGCATGAGAGGCCACTGCGGCCTCGCGGCTGGGTGGGTGACCGCAGGCCGCCCCCCTGCAGGGCTCACCCCTCAGAGGGTTGCCAGGCTCGGGGAGGGACCCTCGGTTAAGCTGAAATCGCATCTGAGCAGCGAATGGTGTTTCTAAGTGCATCACGGTGTGTAACACGGGCCCCCGGGCGTGCACGGCCAGTTACTTGGTGTTAGGAAGGCAGACCTGAGCGCCTGTGTCTCTGGCCACCGCAGTGCCACTGACCCCGGCGGCCGAAGCCAGGCACCTGTGCCACAGCCTCGCCCAGCTGCAAACCACTCCATCCCCGGCCGCCTGGCACCTCCCTCCAGGCCGGGAGCCATGCCTCCTCAGCCCCTCACCTCCACACACACACACACAGACACATACACACACACACACGCACACACACAGTACTTGCATGCATGCACACGTGCACACCCATGACCACAAAACCCATGGGCCCTGTGCCATCCTAGCTGGGCTGTCACATTTCCAGCCAGTCACCGTGCACCCCGCCAGCACCCTCCCCGCAGCCACCTCGTGGGCCTCCTGAGGGAGCCCGTCTGTGGGCTGGTTGGTGAGTCCCTTCTGCCTAATGGTAAGACCCATTGGCGTCGCCGTCACGAGGCAGAGCAACGGCCATGACGGGGACACGCTTCCCACTCGCGGCTTACAGAGCGGTTTAAAACGGGCTGTGGGCCACGTGGTTACTCGGTCTTAAAACCGGCCACGTGCAAGTTATGTTCTCTCGGTGTACGTTGTGGAGGCACTTTCTGGCGGAGAACGCTGCGTGGGGGTACGGTGCCAGGCTCCCCAGGCTGCCTCGATGCCCCCCGTCCCACTGAGCTGCTCTCAGACACGCTGAGCCTCCGGGGCCCCAGGAGGTCAGCTGCTCGTCCCCCCTCTCCACAGTAAAGGCGAGGAGCCGGACAGGTTATTGGGACTATTGCTGTGGTGGCTGCTGCTGTGGTGGCTGCTGTGGCTGCTGCTGTGGCGGCTGCTGTGGTGGCTGCGGTGGAGGCTGCTGCTGTGGCTGCTTCTGTGGTGGCTGCTGTGGTGGCTGTGGTGGTGGCTTCTGTGGTGGCGGCTGCTGTGGTAGTGGCTGCGGTGGTGGCTGTTGCTGTGGCTGCTGCTGTGGTGGTGGCTGCGGTGGTGGCTGCTGCTGTGATGGCTGCTGTGGCTGCTGCTGTGGTAGTGGCTGCTGTGGTGGCTGCTGTGGTGGCTGCTGTGGTAGTGGCTGCGGTGGTGGCTGTTGCTGTGGCTGCTGCTGTGGCTGCTGCTGTGGTAGTGGCTGCTGTGGTGGCTGCTGTGGTGGCTGTTGCTGTGATGGCTGCTGTGGCTGCTGCTGTGGTAGTGGCTGCTGTGGTGGCTGCTGTGGTGGCTGCTGTGGTAGTGGCTGCGGTGGTGGCTGTTGCTGTGGCTGCTGCTGTGGCTGCTGCTGTGGTAGTGGCTGCTGTGGTGGCTGCTGTGGCGGCTGCTGTGGTAGTGGCTGCGGTGGTGGCTGTTGCTGTGATGGCTGCTGTGGTGGCTGCTGTGGTAGTGGCTGCTGTGGTGGCTGCTGTGGCAGCTGCTGTGGTAGCGGCTGCGGTGGTGGCTGCTGCTGCGGTGGCTGCTGTGGCGGCTGCTGTGGTTGGTGCTGCTGCTGTGGTTACTCCCTGCTTGCTGAGTTCTGTAAACGGTCACATCTGCAGTCACAGCAGTTCTGTGAGTCACTAATCTGTATAACCAAGGTCGGGGTGGGATTGTGATGACATTCTGAACTGAGTGAGGCCCAGAAATGCCCACATTCTGCCCCGAGTGTGGCCCCTCCCCTGGGCTGGCTCTCGAGGGAGAGGTGACTGTTGAGGAAACCACACTGGGCTCCTGCTCGGCCCAGGGGCCTGCTCCTCCCACTGCCCACCCCCCAACCTCACCCGGGCCTTGGGGAGAAGGAAGAGAGCAGGAGGGGAGCAAGGAGGGGGCCCACTCCTCCTCAGGGACGGAGGCCCAGGGCCACAGGACTGACTGGAGGCCACGCGGCTCCAGAGCGCGGCCAGAATTCAGCACAGACCTCCCGGGTTCCAAACCACTGCTGCTGGGCCTCGGAGGACGGAGCTTCTTATAAAGACAAAAATCCGTGTGGCCGGCGAGGAAGGGACCCCGTCACTGGGGGTCTCCAAGGGAAGGGGCACCGTCACACTAACCCAGCATCAGCGTGCTGGCAGCGCAGCCATGTGGCCTGCCTCCAATTCCTGGTGTCACCGCCTTGAGTGACAGGAGGGGACCCCACCCCCCGTCCCCACCACCTTCTCTTCCATCTGTGCCTGCATCTTTGCTCTGACTCTGTCCTGTGCCCTCCTGTGCCCACGGTTACTCAACCCAGAACCGTGACACGGAGCGGGTTCCTCCGGGGCGCCGCCCCCACGTGCCACCGACCCAGCAGGATGCGGTGCGCTCACTACCGGGCGGAGCGGGGGTGGCGGGAGCGCTGTTTGCTCGCCATGACTCACGCGGGCACGGGCAAGCTCTGCGCTGATTCTAATTTAAGGCCCGGGGGTGGGCGCCGCTGCGTTTGTCTGTCTCCTCTGTCTGCCTCTCCGCGCGTCAAAGCCGAGCGGCTGTGCCCGCAGCTGGGCACGTCTGTGTGGCCAGGAATAGATGGGCGGTTGGGTTTAAATAGACACGTTACTCGGTGACGCCAGTCCTGGGGGCTGGGGGCTTTGGGGCTGTGCTCGGGAGAGGGCACACTAAGCCAGCCCCTCCCTGACGGAGAGGTCTGAACGGGAACGGAGGCTGCGCGGAGCAGCCAGCATCTGGCGGCGGCGAGGGGGGTTCTGGGCGCCGCTTTCCTGTTTATCACTCGTGAGCTTGGCGAGGCCGCTGGGACGGGCACCGCCTCCTGCAGGAGATGGTGGGAGCCCCGGCCCAGGAGAGTGAGCTTGACAGGCGAGGGGGCAGGGGGCAGCCACCGCCGTTCCTGCAGGGACACGCGGCAGCCAGCGAGCGCTGTGGTGGCGGCAGAGGGCAGAGAATGTCCCTCCGGGTGTGGGCGGGCCGGGTGCTGGAGCCCTGTCCTACGCTTCGGACCCTCCTAGGTGCCCAGCGCCCGTGACAGGCCGGCACTGCCCAGGTCTACCGTTGCCTACCAAGATGCCTCGCCTCCTGGCGGAGGGAGGAGCATCCACAGACGGGCCGGGTCACGGAGCTGAGGCGGCTCCAAGGCAGCGGTGACAGGGACGGGGCGCATATGGCCCCGTCGCACCTGAGTGCGGCGTCTCCCTAATTGTGCACCCTGAAGCCTCACTCGCCTCACCCTCTGCCTGACCTGGGGCTGGGGGGCTTCCCAGAGGAGGTGTCGCCCGAGCCAGACCTCAAAAGATGAGAAGAAGCCAGTAATGGCAGAACTCAGTGTGACCAGAACATTCTGAAGGGGGACCCTCCTTCTTTCCCAGAAAGTCATGATGTTTGCGTTTTCTGTTGTAGACCCTCCTTTCATTGGATGTGCTTTGCTCCCCTTATTATCCGGTTGTTCAGTACCTCCTTGTGCACCAAAGCTCGTTTCAAAGTGAGCTTGGCAGCAGAGGCCAGTGATATGCGTTGCCTCCTCCAGGAAGCCCTCTGTGATACGCGTTATTCGGATCCCTCCCCTGCTCTTTCCCCAGCATCTGTGCATTCATTTGGTCCATCCCAATGTTCCCTAGTGTTCTCCGTGAGAGTCTGCCTTTCCCTCCAGGCCGGGAAATAAACAGGCACTGGTTCTCTTCCCGCGCGGAACAAGGGCCCTGGGCCTGGGGTGGCTCCCCATCACAGCGCAGTTAGGGCCCACAGAGGTGCTGGGTAAATGCTCAGTGAACTCTGCCGAAGCTAACTTCCTCTTCCAAAGCAAAAATGCTGCAGTAACCTGGGTGTCACGGACAGGGAATTGGATGTCTAGGGGACTGTGCTCAGTCCATTGTATACATCTTTTCATTTATCTCTTCTCGTGACCTCTGCCGTGGGAATTCCTATCTTCACGAGCAGCCTGAGGCTCAGAGACGTGAATGAACTTGCCCAAGGTTGCACAGCTTCTCGGGGGCCTGGTGAGGACAGGAGCCCAGCTCCGTGTGCCTCCAGCACCTGCACGGCCCCCTTGTGCGAATGCGGTGGCTACACTTTGCTCAGGCAGCGTGACATCCCTGCCTGGGGCCTGTGGATGTGCTCAGTATCACCTCCATCCTCCAGATCATTATCCGAATGGCTGAGCATGGGCACCGGCGCCAGAGCCCCAGATCCCAGCAGGTTCTCCCTCCTGGCGCAGCCCCTTGGCCTCCTGTCTCCACTGGCGGATAAGTGGTGATGGCAGTGCCCTCCTCAGGCAGCTGGGAGCCGTGGCCTCCAGGGCCTGGGGTGGGCTGTGCTCCTTGGCTGGTTCATTTTGTCACCCGAGGCCAGGGCTGCACAGCGGGTTGGCATGCAGCTAGTGGGCACAGAGCTGGCGGGCACAGAGCTGAACCCGCAGGGGGATCAGCACTCAGCAGGGCCCTTGAGAAGGGCAGGCTCTGACCCCACGGGCCCGGGGAGTCCTGTGACACCGGCCGCAAGGATAATGGTGGGAGAGCTGTGGAATGATGGGCCCCATGCTGCATCTGGGGCCATGTCGGAGGGTTCCGGGTGTGGCTCAGTGCTCTGAGCTGCTTAGTTCTTGTCGCTGCATCAGGGCCCTGCGTGTACGCTTGGTACTGGGCCCACGGGTGACGTCGCTGCATCAGGGCCCTGTGTGTGTGCTTGGTACTGGGCCCACGGGTGACGTCGCTGCACAGGGCCTTGCGTGTGTGCTTGGTACTGGGCCCATGGGTGACGTCGCTGCACTGGGGCCCTGCGTGTACGCTTGGTACTGGGCCCACGGGTGACATTGCTGCATCAGGGCCCTGTGTGTGTGCTTGGTACTGGGCCCACGGGTGAGGTCACTGCACTGGGGCCCTGTGTGTGTGCTTGGTACTGGGCCCACGGGTGACGTCGCTGCATCAGGGCCCTGTGTGTGTGCTTGGTACTGGGCCCACGGGTGACGTCGCTGCATCAGGGCCCTGCGTGTGTGCTTGGTACTGGGCCCACGGGTGACATTGCTGCATCAGGGCCCTGTGTGTGTGCTTGGTACTGGGCCCACGGGTGACGTCGCTGCATCAGGGCCCTGCGTGTGTGCTTGGTACTGGGCCCACGGGTGACGTCGCTGCACTGGGGCCCTACGTGTATGCTTGGTACTGGGCCCACGGGTGACGTTGCTGCATCAGGGCCCTGTGTGTGTGCTTGGAACTGGGCCCACGGGTGATATTGCCATCGGGACTCACCCTCCAGATGAAGCTGTTGACTGTTTCCGCTCCCGTGTCGCCTCTGATTTCAAACCGCGGGCCTCATGGCCCAGCACCTAGTGCAGGTGCCATATGTTCCCCCGGAACAGCACGCGCTGAGAACACGCCGATTAAAATAGGCTGGTCCCAGTTTGGAAGAACCGTCTGCCAGCCGCCGCGATGCTAATTGAGTTGTTTTTTGCTCCACAATTCCTTTCCTCATCAGCACTTTCCTGGCCGCCCCCCACCTTCCCGGCTTACTCATTCCCCTGAGGCCACAGCAGCCCCATCCAGATCTCCGCGGGGCTCCAGCCAGCCAGGCCCAGGGCCCTGGCTCTGCATGGGAGGAGCACCAGTGCCTGTTCACTGGGATAAGGCACCTGCTGGGCAGGCGATGTGGCCGTGATGAACACATGGGCCTCGCCAGGCTGCACAGCGTCCCGGCCCGCGGGAACGTTGGGCTGGAGCAAATGAAGGCACAGATGCTGGGGAAAGAGCAGGGCAGGGATCAGAATAACGTATCCTGGAGGGCTTCCTGGAGGAGGTGACCTTGGAAATGAGCTTTGGTGCAAGAGGAGGTCCTTGACAACCAGGGAACAAGGAGAAGGGTGTCTCTATCATCAAAACAAGCTGCTCTCATGCTGCGGGGAGGGGTACCTGCAAAGTAGGGGCACCTGGAATAAATGAGAAACATTCAGCTTTGTGGACGTTGCCTAGCGTTTGGCGCTCAGAAAATTTGAAAGGGAGTATTTTAATTTCATCACACGTGGATTTTGTGTCATTTTGAAATCTGAAAATGTGCTTTCTGAATTAGCAACGGTGAGCGTGGAGGTGTCTTGGTCCCCCTGTGCATTCTGGGTGTGAACGGTCTCAGCGAACTGGAGAAACACACAGGGTGGCTGAGGTGGCCGACGCCCAGGCCTGTGGGGTGGGAGCCGTGAAGCTGAGCGAGAGGCAGGGTAGGGCCCCCGCCCACGTGCCGTGATCCTGAAACACCCTCCCAGAGGTCGACCATCCGTTCTTCAAGGCTCATCTGGTGTCCCCTCCTGCGGGAAGCCCTCCTCCTTGCCCTCAGACCTGCCCTGCACTGGGTGCTAGTTTCCCTTCCCTAAGGCCAGAGGGAACCCAAGCCCTGTGGCTTCCTGTGACATGTGACACTTGGGCAGGGAAGAGGCACGAACGAGTGAGACTTTTAAGTGATTTCCGCAGCGAGGTCGCTTACATGCCCCGGGGGTGTTTTCCTCCCGAAGGAGAAACGCAAACAGTCCCCTTCCACGTCGCAGCTGAGGGGGAGCTACTCATTCATTCATTCATTCATTCGTTCATGCATTCGTGCCTCCGTGCCTCCACCAGGCCGGGCCCACGGCGGGCCTGCCCCAGATGCCAGTGGTTCTAAGAAGGACTGAAGCCCCATCCCTGGGTTAGAAAGAAGGCGAGCCCCCAGTCCGGGGTCCCGGTAGAACACACAACATACTGGGGAGCCAGGCAGCAAAGCAAACATCTTTACTTCTGCGTAGAAGGGTGCACACGCGTGGTCTGGAGGCGCACATGTGGTCTGGAGGCGCACACGTGGTCTGGAGGCGCACGCGTGGTCTGGAGGCGCACACACACTGAGCAGGCGGGCTGCTCAATCCCTGATGCACGTGACCTGTCCCTTGCTCTTGATTGCATAGCCTTTCGTGATTGGCTATTTCAAAGGGAGCGGTTGGCCTTTGCTGTTTCAAGATGGCGGCCCCCAGGGGAGCTGCAAGCCATGCGGCCAACATGGCGGCTGCCAAGTCACGCAGTCCAAAATGGCGGCTGTCTAAACTGTTCTTTGACAGAAAAGATGACTTGTTTCTTCTCACACCTGTGCTCAGGGCAGTATCAGGTAGGGAAGTAAATAATAATTTCATCATAACATTTTGAAAAATGCATTATAAGAAAAGCACCTTACTTATTTGAAATTATTTATTGATTCTGAGAGAGAGAGAGACATCAATTTTTGTCCCGCTGATTCATGCATTCATTGGTTGGTTCTTGTGTGTGCCCTGACCGGGGACCGAACCTGCCACCTGGGTGTGTCAGCATGATGCTCTACCAACGGAGCTACCCAGCCAGGGCCATGAGGAAAGCACTGTCCTGAGGGAAGCGGGGGCTTCCCTGCCCAGAGGCCCCGGCCGCATGCGAGTCGCTGCCCTGGGGGGAGCGCAGAGCCCGGCCCCGGAGCCTGGCACGGATGTTGCGTGAACCCTGCCGTGTTCAGCGAGAAGTGTAGGAAGTCTTGGTGACCTGTCGCGTTTTCCTGATTGCCCGGGGAAGCAGGTGCGGCGTGGAGCCTTCAGAAGCAGCAGGGCGATGGGCTATGTCAGGGAAGCCACGGAGCCTCGAAGGGCTCCCAGCAGCCAGAGCTGGGCAATCTGGGCAACTCAGTAACAATGTAACCCCCGCTTACAGCTCAGAGTATGAAATGCATATGCATGAGTTCACAGTGATGCAAATGGATGTTGCATAAGTAAATACACGGGGGTGGGGGCAGGGAGAAGAGAGGACTCTCCCAGTCTCCTCCGGTGTGGAAGAATTCCCAATAATGAATGTAGCTACTCCACCCCCCGGAGGGAGCCCACTCCACTCCTCAGGTGTGGGCCGTGCCGAGGTGCCCCCCCCCCAAAGGGACCGTGAGGAAGGAGGGGCGAAGAGGAACTGTGCGGAGGAGAAACCGGAGCGGCACGGCCCCGAGGGCAGCATCCTGGGGTCGGGCCACGCAGATAGCATGTGCCCTGGGGAGGGTCCCACGAGGATGGCACTGCCCCCCATGCTCTTCCTCCCAAAACCCTGTCACCCCAGTGTCACCACGAGAAAAACGTCAGACGGAGCCAAATGGAGGGATGTCCCACAGGATGCCTCGGCAGGGTCCCTCAGAAACGCCAAGGTCAGGAAGAGCTAGGAGCCTGAGGGGACTTGAGAGCTAAACGTCACGTGGGATCCTGCGTGGGTCCTGGGACAGAGAGAGGCGTTGGTGGAAACGCCGGTGAAATGGGCGCTCAGACACACGGGTGTGTCCAAGTTCGTGCCTTCATTGCAACCTTGTATCCAATTGTATCTACTGATGGAGGATGTGCGTAGCAGGCACCTGAGGACCAGGCTGTGTGGACTCTGCAACCTTCTGTCAATCTAAGACGTTCCCAAATGAACGTTTATTTAACACAAACGCTTTCTTCTGACCCCGCCGCTTAACATCGACCATTATTAACACCCCGTGTTTCTTCCTATTCGTTTCTTTTCGGTGGAGGTGTAACGGACCTATCCATAACATGCTAATTAGACCTGCCGGCAGCCCGGGTCCCGGGTGCCAGGAGGAAGCGGTGCCGGGCGCCGGGAGAAGGAGGGCCTGCTCTCGCCCGGATTTCGCGCGTCGGGCCTCTGGTAACGTGATGCCGGTTTTGGATGGGCAACACAGTTCTGTGTGTAAACCATCGCCACAGTGGGTCTCCTTAACGTGATGACCTCACACGGTCACCGCTTGTTTTTCCCGTAACGAGAGTTTTCAGGACTCTCCTTGCTCAGCCACTGTCAGACCTGCAGCGCACGTCTTCACTGGCCACGGCTGCGTGACGCCCTCGGGACTTGATTTCATACCCACGCGTCTGCCCAGCCGCGGCCTCGGGGCGCCCGTCCGCCTCTGGCCTGAGCTGGGTTTTGCGGCCACCTGTGAGTGAGATCACAGGAGATGTGTCTCTCTCCGCCTGTCTGACTTCCTTCACGCAGCATAATGCCCACCGGGTTCACCCGGTTGTCACGCGTGGCCGGGTTCCCTTCTTTCTGACGCGGCGTGATAACCCTTTCGTCCTTCTTTTATGCGTTTTCCACTGAGAAAGCTAGACTCGCTCGGCGCCCTCACCAGGGACACACTGATGCTAACCTCCCTTGGGACACGGTCAGTGTGGCATGCACCGGAACCACACGGGCCTGGCGTTTCACCCCGTGTTCGTGGTGAGCACGCGGCACCCGTGTCATTAAACGTCTCAGCAAACATGCTTCTCTGATCGCTGGCTCTCCCCCTTCCCCACCTTTGCCCTCAGCTCGGGACACAGCTCGGGGCACGTCGCCCAGGACTTGCAGGGGTGCTGTGGGCCTCCTCGGACCCTCGGTTTGCTGGGGACAGAAGGGCCCGGGCAGGAGGAGACTGAGGGACGTACAGGGGGCTCAGGGAGGTTCCCTGGGAACGAAGGACCTTCGGGATGACCATTTGTTCACGTGGAGGCGGGAGCTCCGTGCAGCTCAGGGTTCTGCTCGGCGTGTTTCATGGTCTTCGGCGGGAAGGCCTTCTCGAGGAATGCTGGGGTGGAAGGGGGGCGCCCACGCAGAAGGGGGTCTCACGGCCCCACGCCTGCCCTCAGGAAGCTGTGCTCCCCTGTGGCCGGGCCAGTCCCACCCCTCCCTGCAGCGCCCCCGGAAACCCTGGGACTCGGGAGTCACTGACATCTGGACCTTGGGTCCCTCATGCCTGGCCTGTGACCTCCGCAGTTTGCCTCCTGCCTCTGTGCCTCAGTTTCCCCATCTGCCAAGCGAGGCACCCCTGTAATTAGAGTCGCCTCGTAGAGTTCTGGGGAGGACGGGCTGGTCACAGGCCTGTGAGGCTGTCACTGCAGGTTCCCCCGGCTGGGCGCCGTGCTGTCTCCCCCACTTTGCAGGCCAGGAAGCGGAGGCAATGGGAAGTGACCGTATGGCCAGGGCAGTGGGGCCCTGGCATCCGAGCGTGGCCCCCACGTGGTGGCCCCTCAGCCCTGGCCCCATGGACTGGCCCCTCAGCCCTGGCCCCACCTGCTGGCCCCACGTGCTGGCCCCTCAGCCCTGGCCCCACGTGCTGGCCCCTCAGCCCTCGCCCCACGTGCTGGCCCCTTAGCTCTGACCCCATGGACTGGCCCCCACCTGCTGGCCCCACGTGCTGGCCCCTCAGCCCTGGCCCTACGTGCTGGCCCCTTAGCTCTGACCCCATGGACTGGCCCCCACCTGCTGGCCCCACGTGCTGGCCCCTCAGCCCTGGCCCTATGTGCTGGCCCCTCAGTGCTGGCCCCACGTGCTGGCCCCTCAGCGCTGGCCCTACGTGCTGGCCCCTCAGCGCTGGCCCCCACGTGCTGGCCCCTCAGCGCTGGCCCCATGTACTGGCCCCTCAGCGCTGGCCCCCACGTGCTGGCCCCTCAGCGCTGGCCCTACGTGCTGGCCCCTCAGCCCTGGCCCCACCTGCTGGCCCCTCAGCGCTGGCCCCATGTACTGGCCCCTCAGCGCTGGCCCCACCTGCTGGCTGTGTTTCAGATCCTCTTCCTCAGCTCCTCGCTCAGCAGCGGGGAGCAGAACCTGTTCCTGAGCACGGACGAGGCCACCACCTTCCGGAAGCAGCTAGTGCCCTTCACCGTGGACAAGCTCATCTTCCACCCCAAGGACGAGGACAAGGTCCTGGCCTACTCCAAGGAGGGCCAGGTGAGCCGGGCGGGCAGCATGGGGCTGCGGCCGTTTGTGTGTGTGCATGTGTGTGTGTGTGTGTATATGTGTAGTATGTATGTATTTTTTATTGATTTGGGGGCAGGGGAGAGAGAAACAAAGACCAGCTGCCTCCCGCAGCCCCCCTTAGGGGATCCAGCCTGAAACCTGGGCATGTGCCCTGACCGGGAATCGAAGCAGCCACCTTTCAGTGCCGGGGACGATGCCCAGCCCACGGAGTGGCACCGCCAGGGCTGCTCTGGGAGGCTGAGCCGTGTGCCCGTATGTCCCTGGTGCGCGTGTTCTTGCTTCTCCTGGTGTGTTTGCCTTTCGTGAAGCGGACACCTTGTCTTTCCACCCGCGCCATTGACGGTGCATTCTGAGACCACCTCCCTGAGAGCCGGTGGGCGGGGCTTCGTGGAGCTCCGGGGCAGGAGCCGTGTGCGGGAGGCTCAGCGAGGATGGCGCGTCCAGGATGCTCGGGTCTGCGAGATGGGAATTGCCGCGGTGAGCAGACAATGCATCCTTGAGCGACTTACCCTCTCTGAGCTTCAGGTCTGTGGTGTGTGCTGTGCGTGTGCGTGTGCGTGTGTGTGTGCATGCGTGTGCAGAATGAAGTGGCGTTGGACAAGCCCTGAGCTCTGTCCGGGCTCCGTGAGAGGCCACGGCCGCTGCCAGGCTCGCCCGCTGCAGCCATAATGCAAATCCAGCCCAACCGCCCGTGTTCACTGAGCACCTACGACCTCCGCGCCTGCTAGCAAGGCTCTGAGGTCCCGGCCCTCCTGCTTCTTGTGTTCCCGGGCATGGGCGCTCCCCAAAAGCCCTTCCTCAGCCCTGGCCGGCTTGGCTCAGTGGATAGAGCGTCAGCCTGCAGCCTGAAGGGTCCCAGGTTCGATTCTGGTCAAGGGCACACGCCCGGGTTGCAGCCTCCATCCCCAGTAGGGGGCGTGCAGGAGGCAGCCGATCAATGACTGTCTCTCATCATTGATGTTTCTGGCTCTCCCTCTCCCTTCCTCTCTGAAATCAATAAAAAATATATATATATTTTAAAAAACCCTTTCTCCGTATCACAGGTGATCATTTCTGATCACGGACCCTGGACAAGTGTCAGGAGACAGTGGCCTGCACCTGTTTTGTGAATAAAGTTCTATTGGCACATGCCTACCACTTGCGTGCTGTCCCTGGCTGCTTTCCTGCTCCAAGGGCAGGGATGGGCGGTCTCCACAGAGACCGCAGGGCTTTACAGGAAAGGGCAGCGGCCCCGGGCCCGGGAGGTTTGCTCATTCATTCAGTGCCCCCAGCAGTGAGGGCTGGCTAGGCGTGCTGACAGGTGAGCGGGGCTAGGCGTGCTGACAGGTGAGCGGGGCTAGGCGTGCTGACAGGTGAGCGGGGCTCGGCGTGCTGACAGGTGAGCGGGGCTCGGCATGGTGACAGGTGAGCGGGGCTCGGCGTGCTGACAGGTGAGCGGGGCTCGGCATACTGAAAGGTGAGCGGGGCTAGGCATGGTGACAGGTGAGCAGGCCGGCTGGGGGCCCACGAGCAGCTGGGCTTTGCAGAGAGGTGGGGAATAGGATGGGCGGTGGCCCCGGGAACCCCTGCACCGCCTCCCTCCTGGCTCCTCCAGCTGGCCTCTGGTCGGGAGGGGCCCTTTAGGGACTCCACACCCGCCCTCAGCCTCTGGGGGTTGGTGCACACCCCTGTGAGCGCGGGGCTGGCCCGCAGGTCCTCAGCGCAGGCGGGTGAGCCATCCCCGTGGCCGGCAGGCAGGTGAGACGTCCCTGGGAGCAGGGACGGCTCTGGAGAGGCTCCTCCTGACCAAGCGCCTGTCCCTCTCTCTGCCCCAGCTCTACGTGTCCTGTGACCTGGGGAGGAAGTGGCTGCTGCTGCATGAGCAGGTGACCAAGGACCACGTGTTCTGGTGAGCGCACCCGCAGACGGAGCGTGGGTCCCGCGGGCCGCCTCCCTGCCCCCGCTCCGGGCTCCCTGCTCCTGCTCGGTCCCCAGCCCTGCCCGGCCTCTCCCCCTGGGGCTTCTGCAGGGCCCCTGGCTCTGCTGGGCGAGACAGGAGCGGGGAGGCCTGGGGCCGGCGTCCGTGGCCACACGTGCACGTGGCCCGTAGTTGAGGGCGGGGCTGCCTCCCGTGGGAGCGTGTTCTCGTGTCCGCCCCAGCCAGGCGCCTGGGCCCGGAGGCCTGTGTCGGCTGAGGGAGCGAGGCCCACGGGGGACAAGCACCCCCGAGGCCGGGCAGCGAGGCCAAGCGGCGCTCAGAGCCCGCGCTCCCTCCGCCCCTTCCTGTGCAGCGGCCTCTGGGGACGCCCCCTTCTTTCTACCAGATTGCTCTTCCTTGCACATGTGTGTGCACACACGTGCACACACATGCACGCACATGCACACACACTTGTGCACGCACACACGCACGCGCACGCACACCACATGCACACATGCCCACAGGAGCAGCCCCTGCCCTCTCTGGCGCCACACCACTCATGGGAGCGTGGCCAGGAGCTGGTCTGCTGAGCCGCCCCCGGAAGGGAGCCTTTGTTTCCCGTGGGCTCCGGGGCGCGGGCCTTTCGCGGGGGCGGAAGCGATGCCCTCTCCCGGGGCCGCCCACGGAGGGGAGGGCTCGTCCCTCCTTGGAAACCGCAGCCCTGCCGTCCATCGCCGTCCATCACCGGCCTTGTCGCCGAGGCCAGCTGCGAGGGCTCCCAGGCTGGGAGGGGGCGAGGCGTGGGACTGAGCGGAGGCGGCCCGGGGTGGGGCGGTCCCGGCTCCCAGAGACCCCTCCCTCGGCCAGAGAGGAGCCGCCGCAGGTCCTGCGGGCAAACTGGCCTCAGGCGGGCGTCGTGACCGCGTTGCGTCTCCCCACAAGTCCCTCAGACGCCCCGTTTTTGTGCGTGAGCGATGACTGCCAGGCGCTGCCCGAGGGCCCCGCCCCGGGGATGCGGCGGCGGCAGCGATGGGCCGGCAGCGGGATGTGCTGGCTGACGGCGTGTGCAGGGCGCTCGGCACCGCTGAGCGGGCGGCGGACTGGCGGGGCCCGGCTTCGCTGAGATGCACACAAGTGAGCTCCTCAGAGCGGCCTCGTGGGGCCTCGCGGGAGGGCGGCGTGGGGACCCACTGCGTGCTGGGCTCCCACGGGCCCCGTGCCCCCCCTCCCCTTCGTGTCTCAGCGCCCCAAAGCGAGTTCATCTTGGCTGCTCAGCGGCTGCCACGCTGTGAGCACCGAGCGCCCACCGGCCCCGGCCCCCGGTCCAATATCTCAGGCCTGGCGTGCACATAGCAGCCCGGACATCCGTCCTCACGCTGCAGAGGGCGACCGAGACCCAGCCCCAGGACGCACGTCCTGGTCGCACCGCCCGGAAGCAGCAGCAGCCCCGGCGGGACTGCCCCTGACCGCGGCCCGCGGCCGAGCTATCGGTCACTGTGCTGGGCAGTGTGGCGCCTGCACTTCTCCGGGGCAGCCGTGTCTGCTTCTCCCTCAGCCTTGGTGCAGGCCAGTGGCAAGGCCTCTGCCAGGGAGGGCGAAGGGGGGCCAGGAGCGAGGCCCCCAATCCAGACTGGGGCGCTGCCTTGGCGGGGCCTCAGACCCATGTGCATAGTGCTGCCCTCGATCCAGGAGAGCAAAAGTCAGTTCCTGAGCTCCCGCAGCACCTGACTCCTGGGGGGCGCTTGCTCATGGGTCGTCTCGCATGCCTGCTGTTCCTAAACAGTGTGCGGAACCGGGCCGGGACCTTCCCCAAATGCCACCTCTGGGACCTAGACACAGGAGGTGCAGGAGTCAGCACCCGTCACCTCCTGCAGGGAGCCAGCTCTGTCCGAGGCGCTGGAAAGGCAGAGTGTCTTCTAACTCATGGGGGCCTCTGCAGGGGCCGGGCCTCTGCAGGGGCCGGGCCTCAGGCCTGCGGTCTCCCCTGCCCAGTCCAAGGCCTCAATGTGGGCATGCGGGGAAATAGCATGGGGGATGCTCTGATGGGGGAGTGAGAGACTGAGGGGATGAGTGGGGGAGAGAGAGCGAGTGGGAGAATGAATGAGTGAATGAGTGAGGGAGTCAGTGAGTGAATGAATGAGTGGATGAATGAGTGAGGGAGTGAGGGAGGGAGGGAGTGAATAGTGAGTGGGGAGTGAATGAGTGAGTGAGTGAGGGAGGGAGGGAGTGAGGGAGGGAGTCAGTAAGTGAATGAATGAATGACTGAATGAATAGATGAGTAAGTAAATGAGTGAGTGAATGAGGGATTGAAATGAGTGAGTGAACAAATGAGTGAGGGAAGGAGTGAGGGAGTGAAGGAGTGAGTGAGTGAGTGAGTGAATAAAGGATTGAAATGAGTGAGTGAACAAATGAGTGAGTGGAATGAGTGAATGAATGAATGAGGGAGGGAGGGAGGGAAGGAGTGAGTGAGTGAGTGAATGAATGAGTGAATGAATGAGTGAGTGAGTGAATGAGTGAGTGAATGAGTGAGGGAGGGAGTGAGAGAGTAAGTGAGTGAATGAATGAGTGAATGAATGAGTGAGGTAGGGAGTGAGTGAGTGAATGAATGAGTGAGTGAGTGAATGAGTGAGTGAGTGAATGAGGGAGGGAGGGAGAGTGAATGAGGGAGGGAGGGAGGGAGGGAAGGGTGAATGAGAGAGGGAAGGAGGGAGGGAGGGAGGGAGGGAGGGAAGGGTGAATGAGAGAGGGAGGGAGGGAGGGAGGGAGGGAGGGAGGGAGGGAAGGGTGAATGAGAGAGGGAGGGAGGGAGGGAGGGAGGGAGGGAAGGGTGAATGAGGGAGGGAGGGAGGGAAGGAGTGAGGGAGGGAGGGAGGGAGGGAAGGGTGAATGAGGGAGGGAGGGAGGGAGGGAAGGGTGAATGAGGGAGGGAGGGAGGGAGGGAAGGGTGAATGAGGGAGGGAGGGAGGGAAGGAGTGAGGGAGGGAGGGAGGGAGGGAGGGCGGGAGGGAGGGAAGGGTGAATGAGAGAGGGAAGGAGGGAGGGAGGGAGGGAGGGAGGGAAGGGTGAATGAGAGAGGGAGGGAGGGAGGGAGGGAGGGAGGGAGGGAAGGGTGAATGAGAGAGGGAGGGAGGGAGGGAGGGAGGGAAGGGTGAATGAGGGAGGGAGGGAGGGAAGGAGTGAGGGAGGGAGGGAGGGAGGGAAGGGTGAATGAGGGAGGGAGGGAGGGAGGGAAGGGTGAATGAGGGAGGGAGGGAGGGAAGGAGTGAGGGAGGGAGGGAGGGAGGGAGGGAGGGAGGGAGGGAAGGGTGAATGAGAGAGGGAAGGAGGGAGGGAGGGAGGGAGGGAAGGGTGAATGAGAGAGGGAGGGAGGGAGGGAGGGAAGGGTGAATGAGGAGGGAGGGAGTGAGTGAGTGAATGAGGGAGGGAGTGAATGAGGGAGGGAGGGAAGGAGTGAGGGAGGGAGGGAGGGAGGGAAGGGTGAATGAGGAGGGAGTGAGTGAGTGAATGAATGAGTGAGTGAGTGAATGAGAGAGGGAGGGAGGGAGAGTGAATGAGGGAGGATGAGTGAGGAACGTCCGGTGTCATTACGGACGTACAGCTGGCGGACCGGGAGACCACACGTCACTGCGCAGCCCCCGAGGACCGTCAGCGCCCCTTGGGAAGGGGACGGCGGCCCTCTTTGTTCAGGAGAGGCATGCCGGCCGGAGAGCCCGGCCAAAGGGGCTCACAGATGCTCTGTTCACGGAAGCCTAGGTCAGCACTTCCCCTTGCCATCGAGACTCCACTGAGGGTCAGAGTGACTGGTGCTGGCACCCACGGTTCAAAGGTCAGGGCACTACAGGGGTCCCCACTCGCTCCCCCGTGGCACATCTGCAGCCCGGGGCTCGATTCTGAGGCTGACGCAGCTGGCCCACCCCGGTCCCCTGAGCACACAGCCCTCGGAGCTGCGGTCCCTCCTCCTCAGCCTCCCTGGCGGCTCCCTCCGCAGCCACGGTGCCCACTGGGTTCAGGCACATGCCCGCCATGCGCCTGAGCCCCTGAGCCACTATCGCTGTGGGGGGGAGGGGAGCAGCAGCCCAGACCAGTGACTTCCCAGGACGCACTGTGGTGGGTGGGTGGCCGGGAGCCCCGGGGAGACGTGACGGAGAGTCCTGGAGGGAAGCCCGCCTCTGCCTCTGCCAGCTGTGCACCCTCAGGGCCGGCGCTTTGCTTCTCTGAGCCTCACTTTCCTGATCTGCAAAATTAGGGAGATATCCCAGGCCTGCCCCTGGCCCCCACGTTCATTTTGATCAAAAACAAAACAAAATGCCCCCCAACACACACACACATGCACGCACGCACACATGCACGCACACACGCACGCACACACGCACGCACACACGCACGCACACATGCACGCACACATGCACGCACACATGCCGTGGGAACGTCTTGTGTAAGGGACGTCTCCTGTGGGGACGATGCAGATAGAACGCTCAGCAAACCCGGCCCCTGCCAGGCGCACCCCCGCGGGAGCTGTGGTGCCTTGGAGAGGACTGGCCTCCAGCCCACAGCCAGGGTGGTCTCCGACTCGGGAGGCCACGTGGCTGTCTGAGGTGCGGGACACTGACACCGGCCCCATGCCGGTCTTGGGGACTCCACTCCCAATGCCAACCGGAGCCCCTTCTTTCCCAGGGCTGAGTCCGGAGTGGGTGCCGACGCGGACCTGGTCCACATGGAGGCCCACGACCCTGCAGGAGGTGAGCCAGGGCCGGGCCCGCACCGTGGTCCTTGAGCGCCGTCCCCGGGGGCCGCTCTCCTCGGCCACGGCCCCGCACGGCCAGCTTGGCGTGTGTGCTGCGGCATCACCTTCAACGCACTTGCCCTCGGAGGGAGGGGACCGGAAGCTGGGCGCTTCGCCCGGTGGGAAGTCTGCTCCAGGGCGATTTGTTCTGGCCCCTGGCGCTGAGTGTCTCCCGCTCACCCAGTCCCACCCCAGGCTTGCCGAGTTCTGAGGGGGGCCTCCGCTGGCTCCCCCTGCGGGGGGTGGGGCTCCATGCTGGGGACTCAGGTGAGCAGAGACCCCTGCCCCTGGCTGTGGGGGCAGCAGGCACCATCAGCCACCTTGCAGGTGCGGCCAGGGGGGCAGCAGGGAGGGGCGGGTGGGGAGGGCCCCAGTTGCCTGCAGTCCCTGCTCTGGCCATACTCCCCTGGGGACACCGGGCCCCACACCTCCTCCTGCTGGTTTCTCTGGGAGCGGAGCCCTCGGCACTGACATGGGCGCTGAGGCGTGCGAGCAGCAGTGCCCTGCGCGGGGCGGGCTCCGTGGAGGTAGATTCAGGGCGGGCAGCTCCCAGCCCGCCTGTGCCACCACGTGAGCCTGGACAAGCGACCTCATCTCCCTGCGCCTCAGTCTCTCCGGCTGTGAGATGGGTCAGTGCACCCGGTGCTCAGCCGGGTGATGAGGGAGCTCCAGAAGGAAGCTGCTGCAGGTCCTGCCACCCTTCCCAACCCTCAGCTCCTCCCTGGGTCCGTGACTGTCGGTCCGTCTGCTTCCCCCAGAGCAGCAGCTGCTGCTGCGTCAGGAGAGCCACATGGCCACGCCCCTTCTCGGCTCCATGGGCAAACCCCCTCCTGGCGGCTGGAGAATGGCCACGGTGGCTGTTACAGCACAGACACGGGCAAGTGCCGTGAGCCAGGGCGTTATTCCCGCTGCACAGCCCCTGGGCTCCACGAGAGTGCTGTTCATCTGTGTTGGCACCTGGCCTGGAACACGGGCTTCACCGCCGTGAGACAGTCAATGAGAGAGAGAGGGGGAGTGGGTGAAAGAGTGGGCGAGTGATTGAGAGAGTGGTTGAATGAGTGAGAGAGTGGGTTAATGAGTGGGTGAGAGAGTGGGGAGAGAGTGGGTGAGAGAGGGAGTGAGTGGGTGAGAGAGTGGGTGAGTGATTGAGTAAATGAGTGAGTGAGTGAGTGAGTTAACAGGTAAGTGAATGAATGAGTGAGTGAGTGAGTGAGTTAACAGGTAAGTGAATGAATGAGTGAGTGAGTGAGTTAACAGGTACGTGAATGAATGAGTGAGTGAGTGAGTGAGTTAATAGGTAAGTGAATGAGTGAATGAGTGAGTGAGTGAGTGAGTTAATAGGTAAGTGAATGAATGAGTGAGTGAGTGAATTAACAGGTAAGTGAATGAATGAGTGAGTGAGTGAGTTAACAGGTACGTGAATGAATGAGTGAGTGAGCGAGTGACTTGCCCCCTTTAGGACTGACGTAGGCCGGTCCCCACCACGTGGCCAGCCAGGCAGGCCGTGGGCAGGACATGCACTGTTGGCTGCAGGGAGTGACAAGGCCGCTTTGAGGGGACGTGGCGGGTTCGGGAGGCCATGGCAGTGGCACAGGGTGGCTGACCGTGTGCCTGACGTGCCGCTGAGTCACTGGACCCAACACTCCCCGACGTGAGCGTTCAGCCGCATTTAGATGGAGGAACCGGGGCCGAGGCTGCCCCGCCAGTGAAAGGCGTAACGGGTCCTGCGGCCCCCCGCCTGGGTCCCACGGCACTCTCCCCGTGCCAGGCACCCGGGCCCTGGGCGGGACGTTCCCCAAGGTGCCGAGGATGCCAGCAGCCTTGCTGGGCCCCACTTTTGCTCCTGTGACTGAACCCCACCCCGGCCTCACAAGCTGGAGGGAGGAACTCCCCACAGCACATGGCCCTAACTCCTCCTACAACTCCGGGGAGCCCCCTGACCCCGGGAAGACGGCCTGGAAAGAAAGACTGTGGCTGCCTGGCCAGTGCACGCTCCACCCTGTTCAGGCAGGAGGGGCCCAGGAGGGGGGAGGGGCCCATGCCAGGGTCGGCATTGTGCGTGCCCAACGTGGCCCAGTGCCACCCCTCCCGTGGGTGACTGCACGGGCCCAGGGCGGGCTGGGTGGATGGGCACGTGTGGGGCCTCCTGCCAGTCAGTTTGGGTCCGTCTGAGGTCCTCCCGCCGGGTGGCCCAGGTGCCGTGGGGTGCAGGGGCATGGACCACGGGCAGGTGTGGTTGACCCGCGCTCAGGCTCCGGCGCTCACCTGCTGGGCTTTGACCCGGTCAATGATGCCCCGTCAGGGGCCAGCTGGTGACGCAGCTGGCGGGCCACGTGGGCACTGCCACCAATGGGCTCTGTTGCTCTGAGAGCGGCCGTAGGTGACACCGGCGTAGCCTTGCCTTAGGACACGTGGTGGCAGCCGGGTGGCCGTGCTTTAGACTCGCACCAGACCTCTCTCTCGGCCGCCGTCTCCTCACCTGTAAGATGGGGTCACCGACAGCTTCCCGAGGGGTAAAGAGCTCGTGGCCCAGAGCCCCCCACCCCCACGCAGCAGTGGGTGTGGCCACAGGGCAAGTCCCTTAAAATGCCAGCCCACCAACAAACCCCCGGGAGGGACCCAGCGGGGGCAGACGGAGCCAGGACGGCCCAGCCTTCAGTGTGTCCGGGCGACGCGATAGCGGTTTCAGCTGCCCGACGGCGCTCCTCCCGCAGGAACCCGGTACGTCACCGCCCACGTCCACAACTGCTCCAGCCGGAAGCTGAGCTCGCTGTTCGCAGGCCCCATCGACCACAGGTCTCTGCTCCTGCAGGACGAGTTCACCTTCTTTAAGGTCAGGGACTGCGGCTCTCGGGAGCGGGCAGCAGGTGACGGCGAGGGTAAGGGGAAATGCAGTCGCCCGGGCAGGAGGCAGTTTGATTTTTAAGTGCCACTAATTCACAGTTTCCCTGTGGCTGCGGCTGTGGCTGCGGCTGCGGCTGTGGCTGTGGCTGTGGCTGTGGCTGCAGGCGCTCCCTCAACGGCCCCGCAAAGCCAATCCCCGGACCAGGGCGCTGGCCTTTCCTGGGTAGCTCATTCCACCTCGTCCCACATCTCAGCTGCGGGGAAACAGGAGGAGGAGGAAAGAGTAGTTCTAACTGAAGGAGGTGGGGGGAGATTCTCAGAGGAGGGGTGTTTTGGTATGGGGCTTTGAAGGATGAATAGGAGTTTGTGTATTTCAGGCAGAGCAGGTATAAGCAGAGAAAAGGGCTTTTTGTGTGTGTGTGTGTGTGTGTGTGTGTGTGCGCGCGCTGAATACAAAGCGTGGTTTTTAATTCATGAGGATCTGGCTGGAAAGGGAACCTAACCCCTCAGAAACGTGCTCTCTCTCCTGTTAGGCAACGTCAAGCAACCAGACCAAATACTACGTGTCTTACCGTCATAATGACTTTGCCCTGATGAAGCTGCCGAAGTACGCATTGCCGAAGGTGAGAGGTTCCTCACCCCACCTCCCCCCCACCGCCCCCATCACCCCCGTGGCCACGACCTGAGCCTGCACTCACTCGTGGGCACAGGACTCTCACACGGATGTGTGGTGATCCCGGGTCAGGATGGACAAGGGCACTGTGGCCGTGCTTCCTCCAGCTCCTCTCCCTCCCGCCCTCCGCGCCAGCCTCCCACGTGCCAGCTTCGTCCTCTCTCAGGGCCTCTGCCTTGCTCTTCCCTCTGCCAGCCTGTCTCTCCCCAGAACTCCTCCCACGTGATGTTTCAGGAGAAACGTCACTTACCAGTGAGCCTGCAGGCTGGTCTAGGCGTCCCTCTCCTCCTCGCACCCCACCCTTCTCTTTCCTGACACCAGGGTGCAGGGACTTCCTGGGCCGGCCTCCTGCTTTCCGCTGGAGTTTGGGCGCGGCTTCTGTTTTATGCCTCTGCTTTCCAACTGCCTAGTATGGTGCCTGGCACACAGTAGGTGCTCAATGAATGCTACTTTCTTCCCCTTGGCTGGACAGACAAAACTTGGGGAGCTGGGGGCTGCCCAGATCCTGCTTCCAGCCTAACCTGAGGACTGAACTCCACGGCCACACTCTGCAGATATGTTATTCCCATCTTACAAGGGAGGAGATTGACGTCCAGAGAGGCTGAGCAACCTGTCTGAGGTCACACAGCTAGTGAGGAACCAAAGTGGGGCTCAAACCCAAGTCTGGGTGGGCCTGAAACCCGCCTCACACCGCCTCTCCCTCCAGAGGCCACCCCCATGGCCCCTTCGCAGCTCCCCGCTCCGCGTGCATAACTTAGACGCACAGGATGCTTGCACCCCCGCCTCCCACACATGCTCACTGGGCAGGTGCAAGCCGGGAACTGAGGCACCCAGACGCTGCGACCCGGTCCCCCCAGTGTCCTGCTCCAGAGGCATTTCCAGAGAGGGAAAGAGGCAGGAAACCAAGTTGCAGGCAGATGAGTCAGGTCACCCTAAGTCGTGCTTTGTGTCGTGAAGGAAATGAGAGGCAGAGGTGGAGTGATGGAGGGTCCCTGAGGGGGATATTTCATCTCGAGTCCCAAGGAGGAGGGGGGTGAGCTGTTCAGGTGGCAGGCAGAGCATGTGCAAAGGCCCTGGGGCAGGGGAGAGCCTGGCTGGAGGACAGGAGTGCGGTGGCGAGAGGAGACAGGGTCTGGGTCCTACCAGCCTCGGGCGGTGGGTTGCTGTGGAGTTCGAAGACGTGAGTTCCTCAGACCCCGCCTGAGTCAGAAATGGGAAAAGTAGTGGTTTCGCTTAGGGCAACCACTTGGGCGTTCCTGGGGGTGAGTGTTGGGGGGCGGGAAGTGAGGGGACTTTTCGGCTTTGAGCAGCTTTCCTCCACCCCTGGGGGCTGCAGCATCGGGGTCCTGTGTCCCGGGCCCTTCCGTCCTGGTGTTGGATTAGGTCAGTGGTTGGCAAACTGTGGCTCGCGAGCCGCGGTTTGTCGCTCTGTTGACTAATGAGTTTGCCGACCACTGGGATAGGGGCTTAATCACAAGGAACAACAACAGCCTGTAATTATTGGAATCGAGAGTCTAGGTCAGTGGTCGGCAAACTCATTAGTCAACAGAGCGGCAAACCGTGGCTCGCGAGCCGCAGTTTGCCGACCACTGGGTTAGGTGGACACCAGATCCCTTCCTGCCCCCCTAGCTTTGGGACCTGGACCCCAGGCTGCTGCCCGTCACCTGCAGGGACAGATGGGCACACAGCCTGGCCTGGGCGGGGGAGCAGGAGGCCTCACGGCCCCACCCTGTGCTGGTCCTCCCTGCTGCAGCCCAGGTTGGAGGGTCAGGCTGGCACCCCATTTTTAAGGTGGGAACATGGAGGCCACAGAGCTGAGAGGGAGGAGCCAGGCAGGCCCCACCCCCAGGTGGGCCTCCCTCGCCCTCCCCCGTGGCCTCTGACCCTGTGCTCTCCCGCCGCGCCCCCAGGACCTGCAGGTCATCAGCACGGACGAGAGCCAGGTGTTGGTGGCGGTGCAGGAGTGGTACCAGACGGACACGTACAACCTGTACCAGTCCGACCCGCGCGGCGTGTTCTACTCGCTGGTGCTGGAGGACGTGCGCAGCTCCCGGCAGGCGGAGGAGGGCGTGATGGTGGACGTCCTGGAGGTGGGACCCTGGCCCTGCCCGCCCCTCCCCCCCCCCCCCCCCCCTGCCTTCTCTCTGATTCTCGGTCGCCGGGTTCTGCACGTATTTCTTAAAGGAGGGATGGGAGGGCTCCGCGGGCCGGAGGAGACCGTGTGGGCGCTGGGAGCAGCGGAGAGTTGCTCGTTTTGGCGACACGTGAAATGTGACGAGAACCAGCTTAGTGGCCGGGTGCTGGCGAGGAGGCTGGGATTCGCTGGGGGGGCGGGGGGGGGGCGCGGCGCTCTGCTCACCGGGGGTCGGCGTTTGAGGTCCTGTTACGAAGGGACCGCGGGGTCATCCGTGAAGCCCTTCTGCTCCCTCGCCCGGCTCAAAGCCAGCCCAGGCCGGTTTGGCCTGAGGGACAGAGGCTGTGGCCCCCACTCTGTCTCAGGCCCTCTCTCCCCCAGCCTCTCCCCTGCCCCGTCTCCTCTGCCCTCCGTCTGTCTATCGATGTCTGTCCATTCCTTCTCACTCTCTCCGTCCCTCTCCTTGGCTCCCCTCTCTCCTCCCTCTAAGTGTGGAGCCCAGGGCCCCGGACACAGCCATGGCAGTGGCCGCATAGAGACCCCGGAGGCGTGGCCACACCTGTCCCAGAGCCGGGGGGGGGGGGGGGGGGCGGGCAGGACCATATTTGGAAAAAGGGTCTTTGCAGCTGACGTTAGGGAAGGACCTTGAGAGGAGGTCTGATGGCAGGTGTCCTATCAGGGTCCAGAGGGGACACACAGACACAGGAATCCATGCGAGGACGGAGGGGG
Organism: Corynorhinus townsendii; assembly: GCA_026230045.1. Classification (NCBI taxonomy): domain Eukaryota; kingdom Metazoa; phylum Chordata; class Mammalia; order Chiroptera; family Vespertilionidae; genus Corynorhinus; species Corynorhinus townsendii. Next base: position 2,201,847 of record JAPDVU010000001.1, on the reverse strand, counting down.
GCTCGGGGGGCTCAGGGGGGCTCAGGGGGGCTCTCTGTGGGGGGCTCTGTGGGGCTCTCAGTGGGGGGCTCGGGGGGGCTCAGGGGGGGGCTCGGGGGGGCTCTCAGTGGGGGGCTCGGGGGGGCTCTCTGTGGGGGGCTCGGGGGGGCTCAGGGGGGCTCTCAGTGGGGGGCTCGGGGGGGCTCAGGGGGGGGCTCGGGGGGGCTCTCAGTGGGGGGCTCGGGGGGGCTCTCTGTGGGGGGCTCGGGGGGGCTCAGGGGGGCTCTCAGTGGGGGGCTCGGGGGGGCTCAGGGGGGGGCTCGGGGGGGCTCTCAGTGGAGGGCTCAGTGGGAAGCTGAGTGGGCTCTCTGTGGGGGGCTCAGGGGGGCTCTGTGGGGCTCTCAGTGGGGGGCTCTGGGGCTCTCAGTGGGGGACTTGGGGGGCTCTCTGTGGGGCTCTCAGTGGAGGGCTCAGTGGGGAGCTGAGTGGGCTCTCTGTGGGGGGCTCAGGGGGGCTCTGTGGGGGGCTCGGGGGGGCTCTGTGGGGCTCTCAGTGGGGGGCTCGGGGGGGCTCAGGAAGGCTCTCTGTGGGGGGCTCTGGGGCTCTCAGTGGGGGACTTGGGGGGCTCTCTGTGGGGCTCTCAGTGGAGGGCTCAGTGGGGAGCTGAGTGGGCTCTCTGTGGGGGGCTCAGGGGGGCTCTGTGGGGGGCTCGGGGGGGCTCAGGGGGGCTCTGTGTGGGGGGCTTTGTGGGGCTCTCAGTGGGGGATTTGGGGGGCTCAGGGGGGCTCTCAGTGGGGGGTTTGGGGGGCTCTCTGTGGGGGGCTCAGGGGGGCTCTCTGTGGGGGGGCTCTGTGGGGCTCTCAGTGGGGGGTTTGGGGGGCTCTCAGTGGGGGGTTTGGGGGGCTCTCTGTGGGGGGCTCTGTGGGGCTCTCGGGGGGTTGGGGGGGCTCAGGGGGGCTCTCCGTGGGGGGTTTGGGGGGCTCTGTGGGGCTCTCTGTGGGGGGCTCTGTGGGGCTCTCAGTGGGGGGTTTGGGGGGCTCAGGGGGGCTCTCAGTGGGGGGCTTGGGGGGGCTCTCTGTGGCTGGGTCTGAGGCTGGACTAGGCGCTTCCAGGAGAGGGTCCCTGCGGAGCCAGGATGCTGCACTGTCGAAACGGCTGCCACGCGGCCGTTTCTTCTGAGCCAGTTTAGTAACGGCGGGGGGGGGGGGGGGGGGGAGGGGGACGGGGGGGGAGGGGGGGTGGGTCATGGCCATGGGCCCTGGGGGCGGGGCTGGCCTTGAGGATGAAGGCGGAGTGAGCTGGCCAGGGCGGGCCAGGGCGGCGTGGGCCCTTGCTACCTGGCACTTTGTCGGGGGGTCTCGGAGGAAAGCCCCAAACGGTTCCATCGGCCCAGGCCCTGCGGTCCACGGGGCAAGGGGGCGGGGAGGGGACTGCAGCGGGAGCTCTGCCCGCAGACGGGGGACCCTGACGCACAGGCCTGTTGGGGCCCCGGGCTCTGCTGCTGTCCCGCGGCCGGCATCTGCCTCTGGTGGGGGGGCAGCTCGGCGTCGGGGGAAGCACCGTCTGCGGGGTCGGAGTCCGGGCCTCCTGCCCCCGCGCCCCCTCGTCTTCAGAGCGGAGGCGCCCCGGCTCCGGGCTGCTGTCAGGTGAACGGGCCACGCGCGGAGAGCTCTTGGCCGGGGCTCCTGGGCGCCCGGCCACCAGGGGGGCGCTCCGGCCAGGTCTCCAGGCCCGGGTGTCTCTGTCCCAGGTGCACGGGGTGAAGGGCGTCTTCCTGGCGAACCAGAAAGTCAACGGGAAGGTGATGACGCTCATAACCTACAACAAGGGCCGCGACTGGGACCACCTGAGGCCGCCCAGCGAGGACATGAACGGGAAGCCGACCAACTGCCAGCCCGTGAGTGTCTGCGCTCGCCAAGCGCCTGCGGGCCGCGCCACTGCCGGGGACCCCGAGGTCAGGGAGGGTGCCGATGGGCAGGGACCACCATTCTCAGTGCGGCGGACAGGGTCACGATGGACGGGGTCGCGGTGGACGGGGTCACGGTGGACGGGGGGTCGCGGTGGACGGGGTCGCGGGTGCTCCTTGCTCCACAGGAGCGTTAACTGGAGGACAGAGAGGGACACGTGGCCGGGAGCTCCTGCCGCAACGTTGCTGCGTAACAAACCCCCAAACAGCACTCAGGGTCCCCAGTCCCGTGTCTGGGCTCTGCCAGGCGCCTGCTCACACCTCAGGGGCGGGCTGTGCACCGTGTGTCTGGCACCCTCCCCGGGACGCCCGGGCGCGTCCTCAGGGCCATGCAGAGGGTGGGCAGAGGCAGGCAAGCTCCTGGCAAGCCCGCCATGTTCCGTCTCTCAGACCCCACTGGCTGAGGCTGAGGGCCAGGGAGTGCGCTCTGCCTGGGGCGGGGGCTGGGCCACAGCCAGGCTGCTCGGTGGGCCCGCCTGTCCTTGCTCCTGGGAGCCGCCCCCCGCACAGTCCCGTCCCCCCCTCCCTGCGCCTTCCCCAGCGGGGCCCCCAGAGCGGGAGCAGGCCCAGGGCTGAGCGCACAGTGCTGCCGTCTCGGGTCCCCGTGACTCCCTGGGCTCGGCCAGCCAGTCGGTGCCCCCACAGCTTCGTGGCAGAGGAAGGAAGGAGGGGAAGCCCTGTGCACGTGGGGAGGACGAAATGAGACACACCACGCAGGCAGGGTGTGCTCTGGGGGTGCCCCCCGCTCTCCTCCTCCTCCGTAAAGGGAGTAACGGCGTCTGCTTTTCAGGGCCGGGGCCGCGGTGGGCCCAGTCCAGGCAGGATGGGCTCCTCCTCCTTCCAAACAGAGAACCCGACCCCTGGGGGCTCTGAGGAGGCCCCGCCCGGGCAGGGCCACCCCTTGCCGAGCCGGGCTGACCCCACCAGCTCGGGGCCTGCCACCCCTCCACCTAAGCCCCCTCCCGTCGGGCTGGTAATGGAGGATAAGAGCGCCGCCGACCTACTTGCGAGAGCAGGCGCTGTGAGGGCGCGCTCTCTCTCATCCGTCACAGCGGGGTTTTGCTAAGAATAGATTCCTGTCTCCATAAGGAGAGGGCCTCTGAGAGACTGATGTCCCGGCCTTAAGATAACCCAGGTGGGAGGCAGCGGGGGGCGCGGCCCAGCCAGGCAGGCCAGACCCCTGTGAGCAAGAGGACAAGGCGTGGGAACCCCGCTGGGCACAGGAGACAGAAGCGAAGGAGGGCTCAGCGGCTCCTCCTCTCCTGTGGTCCTCGTGGCCGGGCAGGGGGGACGCCGGGGACCAGCGTGGCCACCTGGGTTCTCGGACTGTGTCCTCGTCCAGCCACCCGTCCCGCTGTGAGCTGGGCAGACTGCACTGGGCCCCGTCGTCATCGCCCCGAGCCTGCCTGCAGACTCCCCGCTCCCGCGGTCCACACACACGGAGCCTGAGCGCGTGGGGCGCAGCCAACTCGTTTTTTAAGACCCAAGAGCAGACAATAACGCTCGTCTCCGACGGCCCAGGGCCCCGGGCCCCTCCCCCCGCGCTGTCCCACCCGGATCAATATCCAATTTATGAAACAGTTTCATTGTTGACTTGGGAAGTCTTTCTGAAATGGACCACAAGCGAAAGCTGTAAACACACACTGAAGAGCAGACACCTCCAGGATGTCAGCGGGCCCGCCTTCCTCCCGCGCCCTGGAGGCGGGCGCCGGGCACTGCGGCTCCGCGCCACCCACAGGGAGGCCGGCGTTTCCCTCACAGTGAGCTGCGCCTGCGGAGTTCCAACTGGGATCTCCGGGCGCTTAGTCCTGTGGTATTTCTAAACTGGAGATGTTTTCAGAGGAGAGGGCAGGGGAGGGAAGGGCAGGGGAGGGGAGGGGAGGGGAGGGGAGGGGAGGGAAGGGGAAGGGAGGGGAGGGGAGGGGAGGTGGGGAGGGGAGGGGAGGGGAGGTGGGGAGGGGAGGGGAGGGGAGGTGGGAAGGGGAGGGGAAGAGCGAGCCCAGGAAATGGTGACTTTCCTTGTTGGTAAACAGTCAGGCAGAGCCTTGTCCAGGGGACCTGGACCCCAACCCTCTCCGGCAGCCGTGCAGTCCCGTGAGGAGAGGTTACCGCCCTATTCACAGAGGAAGACCCTGAGGCTCAGAGACAGCCAGCAGTTTCCCCAGAGCCACACAGCATGGAGAGGGGCTATAAGGATTCAGAGCCCCACCTTTTCCACGTCTCCATGTGCCCACACTCCAGGCCAGATGCATTCCTTGCATTGGGGAGCCCAGAAGGCTGACCCCAGAGTTGTCACCCCAGAAGCCCCTTGGACGTCTATGGGCATGCTGCGGCCTCCGTGGCTGTCCTGCTGCCCTGGGCGGGGCGGGGGCAGGGATTCCTACTTTGTCCAGGTGGGCTCTGCCAGCCAGACCCCGGAGCCTGCCTCGGGCTCAGGCTCCATTGGAAGGAGAGGAGAAGCAGGGTCCCCGCCGCACCCCCCCCCCCACCCGGCTGCAGCCGGTTCGGGCAGCCCTGGCTGACGGCTGACGGGCCCATGCCCTGCGCAGTCTCTGGCGCCCTGGACGGAGCTGTGTGCGACCTTGGACCTCACCCGGCGTCCCGTGTTTTGTAGTCTATTATGGACGTGACAGGGTGAGGCAAGATTGTGGCCTTGACCCTCCGAGGCTTAGGGACAATCAGGGTGGACACAGGACGCCTCTTCCTCGGCTTGTCTGTTCTCTCTGGGGGAGCCGGGTGCAGGCAGCCACGGAGGACACAGGAGGGGTCTGGCCCTGCCAGTGCACCGCGGTGACCCTCGTTCTGGGAGGCTGCTGGCCCGCATCGGCCTGCGAGCGCATCCCACGCGGGGACGGACACCCGCGGGGCTCGGAGCGCGGCTGTCGGGTCCAGGTGTCCTTCGTGATAGGCCCGGGCCCCCGCGGCCCCGGGGAAATGCTTAACTGCGGATCCGTCAGCCTGAATCGCTCCTGAAGTGGTTATCACAGCTGGCGTTGCGGCCCCTCCGGCCAGGGCCCCGGTGCGGCTGCGGGCAGCGGTGGGCACTGATGCCTGGGAGGAACCAGGCTCCCCGTGGCCCCCCGGCCTCTCTGCCTCTCGCCGAGGGCGGGGCTCACGGCTGTCCCACAGCTGTGCCCGGAGGCCGGGCTGTGTGGTCACACCCAAGGCCACAGTGAAGGTTCTGGGTGGGTGAATGAATGAGGGTGAGGGAGGGCTGTGCAGGCTCCGGGGTCACGCTCCGTGGCCAGCACTGCGTGGTGGGGCCCCCGCTGGCAGCCCCGTTGAGAGAGCCGCCCTGGAGGGGCCCGCCTGCTTCACCCGCGCAGTCACCTGGCCCAGAGCTGACAGTCTTCACCTGTCGTCCTTCTCAGAGCCTCTTCCCACCTCCAGCCACTCCCTGGAGGTGCTCCTGGCCCTGCCTTCCCACCCAAAAGCCACAGGGGTGGGTCCGGCCTCCGTCTGACCTTCCCTGGGGACAGCGCCCCCACCAGGTGCTAACTGTGGCTTTCTTCCTCGTCCTGCAGCCCGACTGCCACCTGCACCTGCACCTGCTCTGGGCAGACAACCCCTACGTGTCGGGCACTGTGCACACCAAGGAGACCGCGCCCGGCCTCATCATGGGTGCAGGTAGGAGGCCGCCATCACAGCGGCACGAGGGGAGCTCTGCCTCGCGGGTGAAACCTGTTGGCCATGGGCCTGGTGACGGGGTGTGTTGAGGGGCAGTGACAGCGCCTGGAAGCTCAGCTGTCGTGGAAAACCAGGAGGGTGAATGGGTGAGCCAGGTGGGCACATGATACCTGTTGGCCGAATGGGAAGGTGGATGGATGGATGATGGATGGATGGATGGGTGATGGATGATGGATGATGGATGGATGGATGATGGATGATGGATGATGGATGGATGGATGATGGATGATGGATGATGGATGATGGATGATGGATGATGGATGGATGGAGGGAGGGAGGGAGGTAGGGAGGGAGGGAGGAATGGAGAGAGAGGGATGGGTGGATGGGTAGGCGGATGGATGGATGATAGATGAATGGATGGATGGATGATAGATGAATGGGTGAATAGATGATGGGTGGATGGATGAATGGATGGATGGGTGATGGACAGATACATGGATTGATGGGTGAGTGGGTGGGTGGGTGGATGGATGGGTGATGGGTGGATGGGTGGACGGATGCATGGATGGATGGGTGGATGGGTGGGTGATGGATGGATGGGTGATGGATGTATGTATGTATGGGTGGGTGGGTGATAGGTGGATGGATGGATGGGTGGGTGGATGGGTGATGGATGGATGGATGGATGGATGGGTGGGTGGATGGGTGATGGATGGATGGGTGATGGCTGGGTGATGGATGGATGGGTGATGGATGGATGGGTGATGGATGGATGGGTGATGGATGGGTGATGGATGGATGGGTGATGGATGGGTGATGGATGGATGGGTGATGGATGGATGGGTGATGGATGGATGGGTGATGGATGGGTGATGGATGGATGGGTGATGGATGGATGGGTGATGGATGGATGGGTGATGGATGGATGGGTGATGGATGGATGGGTGATGGATGGATGGGTGATGGCTGGGTGATGGATGGATGGGTGATGGATGGGTGATGGATGGGTGATGGATGGGTGATGGATGGATGGGTGATGGATGGATGGATGGATGGATGGGTGATGGATGGATGGGTGATGGATGGGTGATGGATGGATGGGTGATGGATGGATGGGTGATGGATGGATGGGTGATGGATGGATGGGTGATGGATGGATGGGTGATGGATGGGTGATGGATGGATGGGTGATGGATGGATGGGTGATGGATGGATGGGTGATGGATGGATGGGTGATGGATGGATGGGTGATGGATGGATGGGTGATGGATGGATGGGTGATGGATGGGTGGGTGATGGATGGGTGGGTGATGGATGGATGGGTGATGGATGGATGGGTGATGGATGGATGGGTGATGGATGGATGGGTGATGGATGGATGGGTGATGGATGGATGGGTGATGGATGGATGGGTGATGGATGGGTGATGGATGGATGGATGGATGGGTGATGGATGGATGGATGGATGGGTGATGGATGGATGGGTGATGGATGGATGGGTGATGGATGGATGGGTGATGGATGGGTGATGGATGGATGGGTGATGGATGGATGGGTGATGGATGGATGGGTGATGGATGGATGGGTGATGGATGGATGGGTGATGGATGGGTGATGGATGGATGGGTGATGGATGGATGGGTGATGGATGGATGGATGGATGGATGGGTGATGGATGGATGGGTGATGGATGGATGGATGGGTGATGGATGGGTGATGGATGGATGGGTGATGGATGGATGGGTGATGGATGGATGGATGGGTGATGGATGGGTGATGGATGGGTGGGTGATGGATGGGTGGGTGATGGATGGATGGGTGATGGATGGATGGGTGATGGATGGATGGGTGATGGATGAATGGGTGATGGATGGGTGATGGATGGATGGATGGGTGATGGATGGGTGATGGATGGGTGGGTGATGGATGGATGGATGGATGGATGGGTGATGGATGGATGGGTGATGGATGGGTGATGGATGGATGGGTGATGGATGGATGGGTGATGGATGGATGGGTGATGGATGGATGGGTGATGGATGGGTGATGGATGGATGGGTGATGGATGGGTGGGTGATGGATGGATGGATGGATGGATGGGTGATGGATGGATGGGTGATGGATGGATGGGTGATGGATGGGTGATGGATGGATGGGTGATGGATGGATGGGTGATGGATGGATGGGTGATGGATGGATGGGTGATGGATGGATGGGTGACGGATGGGTGATGGATGGATGGGTGATGGATGGGTGATGGATGGATGGGTGATGGATGGATGGGTGATGGATGGATGGGTGATGGATGGATGGGTGATGGATGGGTGATGGATGGATGGATGGGTGGGTGGATGGGTGGGTGGGTGATGGATGGATGGGTGATGGATGGGTGATGGATGGATGGATGGGTGGGTGACGGATGGATGGGTGACGGATGGGTGGGTGACGGATGGATGGGTGACGGATGGATGGGTGATGGATGGATGATGGATGGATGGATGGGTGATGGATGGGTGGGTGATGGATGGATGGGTGATGGATGGATGGGTGATGGATGGGTGATGGATGGATGGGTGACGGATGGATGGGTGACGGATGGATGGGTGACGGATGGATGGGTGACGGATGGATGGGTGACGGATGGATGGGTGACGGATGGGTGATGGATGGATGGGTGATGGATGGATGGGTGATGGATGGATGGGTGATGGATGGATGGATGGATGGATGGGTGACGGATGGATGGGTGACGGATGGATGGGTGACGGATGGATGGGTGACGGATGGATGGGTGACGGATGGATGGGTGACGGATGGATGGGTGACGGATGGATGGGTGATGGATGGATGGGTGATGGATGGATGGGTGATGGATGGATGGATGGATGGATGGGTGACGGATGGATGGGTGACGGATGGATGGGTGACGGATGGATGGGTGACGGATGGATGGGTGACGGATGGATGGGTGACGGATGGATGGGTGACGGATGGATGGGTGACGGATGGATGGGTGATGGATGGATGGGTGATGGATGGGTGATGGATGGGTGATGGATGGGTGGGTGGGTGATGGATGGATGGGTGACGGATGGATGGGTGATGGATGGGTGATGGATGGGTGATGGATGGGTGATGGATGGGTGATGGATGGATGGGTGATGGATGGGTGATGGATGGGTGATGGATGGGTGATGGATGGGTGATGTATGGATGGGTGATGTATGGATGGGTGACGGATGGATGGGTGACGGATGGATGGGTGATGGATGGATGGGTGATGGATGGATGGGTGATGGATGGATGGGTGACGGATGGATGGGTGACGGATGGATGGGTGACGGATGGATGGGTGACGGATGGATGGGTGACGGATGGGTGATGGATGGATGGGTGATGGATGGATGGGTGATGGATGGATGGGTGATGGATGGATGGGTGATGGATGGATGGGTGATGGATGGGTGACGGATGGATGGGTGACGGATGGATGGGTGACGGATGGATGGGTGATGGATGGATGGGTGATGGATGGGTGATGGATGGATGGGTGATGGATGGATGGGTGATGGATGGATGGGTGATGGATGGATGGGTGATGGATGGGTGATGGATGGGTGGGTGATGGATGGGTGGGTGATGGGTGACGGATGGATGGGTGATGGATGGGTGATGGATGGATGGGTGATGGATGGATGGGTGATGGATGGATGGGTGATGGATGGGTGATGGATGGATGGGTGATGGATGGATGGGTGATGGATGGGTGATGGATGGATGGATGGATGGATGATGGATGGATGGGTGATGGATGGATGGGTGATGGATGGATGGGTGATGGATGGATGGGTGATGGATGGATGGATGGATGGATGGGTGATGGATGGATGGGTGACGGATGGGTGATGGATGGATGGGTGATGGATGGGTGATGGATGGATGGGTGATGGATGGATGGGTGATGGATGGATGGGTGATGGATGGATGGGTGATGGATGGATGGATGGATGGATGGGTGATGGATGGATGGGTGATGGATGGATGGATGGATGGATGGGTGATGGATGGGGGATGGATGGATGGGTGATGGATGGATGGGTGATGGATGGATGGGTGATGGATGGATGGGTGATGGATGGATGGGTGACGGATGGATGGGTGATGGATGGATGGGTGATGGATGGGTGATGGATGGATGGGTGATGGATGGGTGATGGATGGGTGATGGATGGATGGGTGATGGATGGATGGGTGATGGATGGATGGGTGATGGATGGATGGGTGACGGATGGATGGGTGATGGATGGATGGGTGATGGATGGGTGATGGATGGGTGATGGATGGATGGGTGATGGATGGATGGGTGATGGATGGATGGGTGATGGATGGATGGGTGATGGATGGATGGGTGATGGATGGATGGATGGATGGATGGGTGACGGATGGATGGGTGACGGATGGATGGGTGACGGATGGATGGGTGACGGATGGATGGGTGACGGATGGATGGGTGACGGATGGATGGGTGATGGATGGATGGGTGATGGATGGATGGATGGATGGATGGGTGACGGATGGATGGGTGACGGATGGATGGGTGACGGATGGATGGGTGACGGATGGATGGGTGACGGATGGATGGGTGACGGATGGATGGGTGACGGATGGATGGGTGACGGATGGATGGGTGATGGATGGATGGGTGATGGATGGATGGGTGATGGATGGGTGATGGATGGGTGGGTGGGTGATGGATGGATGGGTGACGGATGGATGGGTGATGGATGGGTGATGGATGGGTGATGGATGGGTGATGGATGGGTGATGGATGGATGGGTGATGGATGGATGGGTGATGGATGGGTGATGGATGGGTGATGGATGGGTGATGGATGGGTGATGGATGGGTGATGGATGGATGGGTGACGGATGGATGGGTGACGGATGGATGGGTGATGGATGGGTGATGGATGGGTGGGTGATGGATGGATGGGTGACGGATGGGTGATGGATGGATGGGTGACGGATGGATGGGTGATGGATGGATGGGTGATGGATGGGTGATGGATGGATGGGTGATGGATGGATGGGTGATGGATGGATGGGTGACGGATGGATGGGTGACGGATGGATGGGTGATGGATGGGTGATGGATGGGTGGGTGATGGATGGATGGGTGACGGATGGGTGATGGATGGATGGGTGATGGGTGGATGGGTGATGGATGGATGGGTGATGGATGGGTGATGGATGGATGGGTGATGGATGGATGGGTGATGGATGGGTGATGGATGGATGGATGGATGGATGATGGATGGATGGGTGATGGATGGATGGGTGATGGATGGATGGGTGATGGATGGATGGATGGATGGATGGGTGATGGATGGATGGGTGACGGATGGATGGGTGATGGATGGATGGGTGATGGATGGATGGGTGATGGACGGATGGGTGATGGACGGATGGGTGATGGATGGATGGGTGATGGATGGATGGGTGATGGATGGATGGGTGATGGACGGATGGGTGATGGACGGATGGGTGATGGACGGATGGGTGATGGACGGATGGGTGATGGATGGATGGGTGATGGATGGATGGGTGATGGATGGATGGGTGATGGACGGATGGGTGATGGACGGATGGGTGATGGATGGATGGGTGATGGATGGATGGGTGATGGATGGGTGATGGATGGATGGGTGATGGATGGATGGGTGATGGATGGATGGGTGATGGATGGATGGGTGATGGATGGATGGGTGATGGATGGGTGATGGATGGATGGGTGACGGATGGATGGGTGATGGATGGATGGGTGATGGATGGATGGGTGATGGGTGGATGGGTGGGTGATGGATGGATTAATGCTCGGTTGGACCTCAAGAAGGGAGACAAGCACACAAACCCTCAGCTTCTCTGCTTGGAATCACATTGACTGCTTGAGGACAGTCCATGTCCTTTGGAATTCTCCAATGACGTCTAAACTTGACTCTGGATGAGATACCCCTGAGAGTGCTGCCTGAGTAAGGCTTCAAACAGGAAGCAATATGCAGGGGCCTCTGGGACTCCAGGCGGGGGTGTCCTCATTGCAGGTCCTCCGTCTTTCTGGGCGCTCGGACCCCTGTCCCTGCCAAGACCACAGGGACAGGGAGGTCTAGCAAACCTGGCCAGGAGGCTGTGGAGGGCAGGCGGGACCTGGCGCTGAGGCCACGGGACCGGTCTCCAGCGCACGCTCTCTTGGTGGCCACCGTGGCTTCTGTGGGAGCCCGTTAGGCTCAGGTTCCTCACCTGTTAGCTGTTGTTGGCTTGGATACTGGGTGGGGGTTCTTCCCACTCTAGCACCAGCCCCAGGATTACCAGTAAGTGGGAGCCCCACGGAGTGGCCATCAAGGCTGGTGACCCACCCACCCGCCGGTACCGGGACTGAAGGGAACCACAAGGAGGAGTCTCCTGGCTGCCCCCCCCCTTTGGTGCCCACCTCACCCCCCCCCCAAATCCACTCAACAGATATTTCATGAGCACCCCCCCCCAATCCACTCAACAGATATTTCATGAGCACCCCCCCCCCAATCCACTCAACAGATATTTCATGAGCACCCCCCCCCCAATCCACTCAACAGATATTTCATGAGCACCTACCACGTGCTTTCTCTCCTGCTCACCTAGACTGCCCAGCTTCCCTGGACCCACCTCTGGTCTCCCCTGAACCGGACCCTCTGGGAGCCGTCTCCAAAGACAAACCCAGCTGTCCTGGCCCAGCTCAAAGCCCTCCAGGGCTGCATGTCCCCAGGCTGGCCTGCCTGGCCCATATCCCCTCGAACCTGTTCCTCACCGTCAGGGTTTTTGGCCAGTGATGCGGGCTGTGAAAGAATTCACGACTGAAAGAAGAGATAGGTGCAGAGAGAACGTTTGTTTTTCCTTCCCCTGAAGGGAAAGGGCCGGCGCGTTGCTAAACAGTACAAGGGCAAAGAACAAAAGCTATTCCCCCTTTTAGAGCCTTGGCTGCGGGTGACAAGGCAGGGAGGGGGATTGGCGGACAAATGGAGTTGAGCAGACATCAGGGGGGTCGTCTTTGAAAAGTTTGTTTGCTTTTCTTACTCTTGGCAGATGGCCTAGGGAGGCGTCCTTATCAGCATCTTCCAAAGCCTGTAAGGCATTCTTAGAGTGAAAGTTAGGAACGGGGGGGGGGGGGGGGGGGAGGGAAAGGGAACTTTCTACTAATTATCCCTGAGTTGTAACCCAGCAAGGAGGAGGGGGATGCAAGAATGTAGCCTTGAGAGTCACTTGTCTTGCAGCTGGAACAGAGGGGCTGTTTGAATCAGGGGAGCCACCCATCTTGGAGTTGAAGTACCAGGTGCTTCTCCTATGTTGTAGAAGGCCGCCTCAGAGAGAAAGGCCTTTTATCCTTGTTCTCACACGCACACCCACCGCCACTCGACGCTTCTTATTCTGCAACTGCACTCATCACCCGGGGATCCCCTGAAACCGGGCGCTGCCTGCACCTGGGTCAGCTGGGTCAGGCTGGAGATGCGGGGCTGGCTTCTTTTGGGCAAGGTTGACCCTTTAACCACAGACTCGGCCAGGGACCAAGCAGAGCAGTCACAGCGGGCCCGTCACCATCAGAGGGACGCAGACAGGGTGCACCCTCGGGTGGCTCTGCTGGTGGGAGGTTAGACCAGGCACAGGGCCCCTCTCGGGGACTTGACTGGCTCAGACCGTGGTAAGCAGGGAGCTGGCTGGGCCTAGACCCGTGGTCGGCAAACCGCGGCTCGCGAGCCACATGCGGCTCTTTGGCCCCTTGAGTGTGGCGCTTCCACAGAATACCACGGCCTGGGCGAGTCTATTTTGAAGAAGTGGCATTAGAAGACGTTGAAGTTTAAAAAATGTGGCTCTCCAAAGAAATTTCAATCGTCGTCCTGTTGCTATGGGGCTCTGTGGACTGATGAGTTTGCCGACCACGGGCCCAGACCAACCCTGCCCCTTCCTTCTGGACCAGGTAACCTGGGCTCCCAGCTGGTGGAGTATAAGGAGGAAATGTACCTCACGTCGGACTGCGGGAGGACTTGGCGGCAGGTGAGGAGGCAGGGCGGGGCCGCGCCACCCCGTGCTCGCTCTGTGACCCCGCCCTCCCAGCGGGCGGCTGGACACACAGTAGATGTTACATCCCGGCTGGCCCAGGCCACCAGCTGTTCCACAGCCATTGCTGGACCTGGCTCAGCTCCGCGCGGTCACACACGGTACCGTGAACGTGGAAGCAAAGGAAGTGGATACCAGGACGGGGTGGGGTGGCGGTGCCGGCCTGTCCCCGCAGGAAGCCACCTGGGGCTCCAAGGCATCGGCCAAGTGCGTCTCGGAGGCCAAGAAGTGGGGGCGTGGACGACCCCGGGGTCCTGGCAGGGAGGCTGCTGGGTGGAGTCATGGAGGAGAAAGAAGGAATGGGAAGAGGAGGTTGGGGGGCCGCGGTGAGCCTGGAGGGGGGTGAGCCTGGGGGGCCGCAGTGAGTCTGGAGGGGCTGCGGTGAGCCTGGGGGGCTGCAGTGAGCCTGGGGGGCTGCAGTGAGCCTGGAGGGGCCGCGGTGAGCCTGGGGGGCTGCAGTGAGCCTGGGGGGCCGCAGTGAGCCTGGAGGGGCCGCGGTGAGCCTGGAGGGGCCGCGGTGAGCCTGGGGGGCTGCAGTGAGCCTGGGGGGCTGCAGTGAGCCTGGAGGGGCCGCAGTGAGCCTGGGGGCTGCGGTGAGCCTGGAGGGGCCGCAGTGAGCCTGGGGGGCCGCGGTGAGCCTGGGGGGCCGCGGTGAGCCTGGGGGGCCGTGGTGAGCCTGGGGGCTGCGGTGAGCCTGGGGGGCCGTGGTGAGCCTGGAGGGGCCGCAGTGAGCCTGGGGGGCCGTGGTGAGCCTGGAGGGGCCACGGTGAGTGGGGAGGGGGGGCATGGTGAGCCTGGAGGGGCCGCGGTGAGCCTGGAGGCTGCAGTGAGCCTGGATGCTCTCCCGGGTGAGGATGGGATATGTCCTGAGAGAAGGAGACAGGAAGGGAAAGAGCATGAGGCGGACACGCTCCCCCCATCCCCCACCCCCACCCCCGTGCTCTGTGCGGCCCGTGGAGCTCAGGGAAACGGGAGCCAAGGGAAGAGGAGGTGGACGCACCTGTGCAGCGGCTGGGGGCTCAGTAGCCGACCCCGCGTTCCGCCAGGAGGGGCCTGGCCCCAGCACCCGCCACTCACGTCCAGCAGCAGGAGGCCTGTGGGTCCGCCACCTTCTCGGAGGGACCATTTCTCCTTGAAACCCTTGCGATCAGGCTCTAGACCTTGGTGTGCGTGTCCCTTCCCGTCGCTGGAAAAGCTTGGGGTTTAGGCCCCTTTTTGTACCTGAGCACCCCAGCGCAGCCCCTCTCCGGGGGGCCCTGCCACAAGCGTGCCGGTCCCCAGCGCACCCCCAGCGCCGCAGCCTTGATGGAGGGCCCGGTGCTTTTTATCACTATGCCAGAAACAAGGCGTTTTGAAAAGGGCAAAAGCGATTTATCGTGCGATAATATTTCCATCTCTCGGAGCGGCTGTCGGACGTCCCTAAAGGTCAGCAGCTGTCGTTCAGCGGAGCCGGCTAGTTCAGCATCCGGGGGGAGGCACAGGGTCTCTCACTCCCAGGACCCATGCACGGTGCCTGGCTCCTGGCTTAGATCTCAAACTGGGGGTGCCAGGATTTAGGGGAGACTCAGCTCAGGTGCCGAGTGTGGGCCTGGCCTCGGGGTGGGGCTCCCCTCCCAAATGATGGGGGGATGCAGGGAGCTCGGTGCCCAGGGAGGAGAAGGGGCACCCAGTAAGCACCTGAGGGTGTCGGGAGGGGAACCGCGGAGCTGGCTTTGGGCGTTGGCTTGGGGTGGGAGAGGCCGGGGACCAGGTGGGACACAGGTCGGGAAGGGCACGAGCAGGCGTGCTTAGGCCAGACCCCGCGCCTGTAACCAGGAGGGGCTGAGAGCTCTCAGCACGTGCATCACAAAGGCCAGCAGGTGTGCGCAGGTAACGGCGCCGCCCACGCCGAAGGAAACGGGAGCCCGGAAGCGCTCAGGGAGGCCCTGGGACCGGGTGCAGGGGAGGCAGGACACGGAGAAATGGGGTTGAGGACGCCTGTCCCTCGCCCTGCTGCCTGGAGCTGGCCAGGGCACAGACAGCCACGGCCAGGGTGCCCGCGCCCCTGAGAGCCTGCTGGGGGTTTGGGAAACCCCGAAGCCCCCTTTTACAGAGGCCCAAGCTAATGCGTGTGGGGTTGTCTGTCACCTCCCTCACCCAGGAATCTGTCTGTGTTACCGTGGCCTCAGGCAGCATGCTTATCCCAGCTCACGGCTAGGACACAGGACACCAGGCATCCCGTCCTCTGATCCCTGCAGCTGCGGCCGTGGAGTCGGCAGCAGTGAGCACCATGGGGCGTAACCGGGGAGAATCCGTTAGCGCCCTGGCACCAGGAGGGCTTCCTGGAGGAGGCAGCACTGGCGCTTGCCTAACGTCAAGTAGGGTTTTGCTGTTACTGAGGATGTGCATCCTAACTGCTCTTTGTTTTAAAAAAAAATGTATTTTTTATTATTTCAGATGGAGGAAGGGAGTGAGAGAGAGAGAGAGAAGCGTCAGTGCTGAGGGAGAACCATTGCTGAGCTGCCTTCTGCACGCCCCCCTTACAGGGGACCGAACCCACACCCCAGACAGGTGCCCTGACCAGGAACTGCACTGCGCCCTCCGGGTTCACAGGTTGATAGGCAATCACCGAGCCACGCTGGCCGGGCCTGACTGCTTTTCTAAATTCCGTTCCTTCTCGCCCATCCTCCTGTCGCCGGCCTTTCTGGTGCGTGTCTCAGAGAGGGCTCCCCGCAGTGTCTGCCTGCGCTGTCCTTCCTCCCGCCCCTCGCTGGTCTGGAAACTGGCATTCGCCATCTGTCCGTGCCCCGTGTGGGCGGAGTCTACGGGGGGGTGGCAAAGCCTGGCAGGGCCCGGGGGCCCGGGGAGCCCCAGCTCGGCCTGGCCAAGGGGGCCGCCCTCAGCGCCGCGTCCCTGCAGGTGTTCGAGGAGGAGCACCACATCCTGTACCTGGACCACGGCGGCGTGATCGTGGCCGTCAAGGACAGCTCTATCCCCTTGAAGATCCTCAAGTAACGTCGGGGCGGGCGGCTTCTCTCCCCGGGGGGGGGGGGGGGGGCGGTCCTCAGAGCGTTCCCCTCCCCGTGGGGCCCAGGACAGCGGCACTGAACCCCACCGTGGGGGTGGCGGCAAGCTGGGCACAGCTGCCCTGGGCCGGGTGTGGGGCGATAAGGAAACAGAGGTGACGGTGCAGCACCCTGAGGGAGGCCTGGGGCTGCAGGGCCCAGAAGAGGCCCCCGCCATAGTCTAGGGGAGCAAGGAGGGCTTCCCGGAGGAGGTGACTTTTAAGCATCAATAGGAATTATTTAAGTAGAGGAGGTGGGGCCAGACAGGGAACCAACAGCATGAGCTCAGGGAGAGAGGGTTTGCCCTCAGCTCCACACGTCTGAAGGGCTATGTGGTACAGTCGGGGCCTGGGTGCTGGGTGGCCCTGGGGGCACACGGCTCCCTCCACGCTGCTCTCCCGGCCACCTCAGCTGGCGGCGCTGGTCCCCGGGCACAGGCAGGGCTGGGTCCAGGGCGGCAGCGGAGCTGGGCACGGGGAGGCCCCTGCTGCCTGCGGACGCTGGCGCTCCCCGTCTCCAGGTTCAGCACGGACGAGGGCCTCACGTGGAGCACCTACAACTTCACCGACACCTCCGTGTTCGTGGACGGGCTGCTGAGCGAGCCGGGCGAGGAGACGCTGGTCATCACGTGAGTGCCCGGGGCGGGGCGGGCTGACCCCCAGGAGGCTGTGCCGAGGCCACCTTGGCCTCCGCTGCTCCAAGGTGGCTCAGCGCTGACCCCAGACCCTCTCCCTCGCTCTCTCATCCCCCCACCTGCCTCCTCCTGGTCTCCCCCAGCCACAAGGGTGGCCACTCACCTGCCCCTATTCGGGGACACCCTTTCCCTGCCCAGACCTCCTGGCTGCTGAGAGGCGCAGCCAGAGTCCCGGCTCCCTCTGGGCCACTGCCCATCCCACCTCTCGAGTTGACACCTTATTGTTACTGTTACCGTCGTTGTTGTTGGCATTGTGGGGGTGCTCAGGCACGTTGCACAGTGAGGCCCCGATTGCAGACGGCGGGTGCGGGCACTCCCTGAGCCCAGCGGGCCTGGCCCGGCGTCTGGGTCTGAGGCTGAGCAGGTGGCAGTGTGGTCCCTGGTGGCCCCCGGGAGGGTGGCATGGCATCGCTGGGCCGGGTGCAGGCGGGGACCGAGGCCGAGGGGCGAGGGGACCGCCGGGCCCACGTGAGGTTTCCTGCCTCTTCGCCTCCAGCATCTTCGGCCACATCAGCTACCGCTCCGAGTGGGAGCTGGTCAAGGTGGACTTCCGGCCGTCCTTCCCCAGGCCCTGCCGCGCGGAGGACTACGGCGCCTGGGACCTCACCAACCTGCAGGTGGGCGGCGCCGGCGGGCGGGAGTGCTCCCCGCAGGCCCACCCCCAACCTCCCCCAGCAGAGTCCCCCCCTCCCCCTGCGAGGCCCTGGGCCACTCCTGCAGCCCTGTGTCCCCTCCAGCCCAGACAGCTTGAATGGCACTTCCTCCAGGAAGCCTGCCCTGACCACCTGCCCTGGGCCCCGAGCTTACCTCTGCCACATGGTGCTGTGGGTGGGAGGGGAAGGAGGCTGCCCAGCTTGCCTTCAGACACGCCCCTGCCCTCCCGGGCCTCCGTTTCCCCACGGTGAAAGGGCTCCAACCCCACCCCACGCTGCCACTGCAGGGTGACGGCTGCCTCATGGGTCAGCGCAGGAGCTTCCGGAAGAGGAAGGCCGCGTCGTGGTGCGTCAACGGGAGAAACTTCACGTCGGCGCTCACGGCCCAGGTGTGCCCGTGCCAGGAGTCCGACTTCCTCTGGTGAGGGCTCAGGCCCGGCTGCCCTGGTGGCCAGGCGGGGGGCGGGGCCCCGTGCCTCTGCAGCCTGGTCTGTCACCCTGTGGCTCCTGCCTTGCCCTGAGTCCTGGAGCTGGGTGCCGGGTCTGGCCCACAGCGAGGAAGGGGTAGAAAATCCGGGCCTGGCTGGAGAGCCACAGCAGGCGGCCTGCTGGGGGGAGGAGCCAGGGCCTGCTGCACCCACCCCCCTGCCGCCCCGCTCCCCTCCCCTGGGTGCCCACTGCCCCCAGGACCATGTCTGGGGTCCGGAACCCAGCTCACGAGGCCTCCGCCCACCCACCTGCCTCCCAGCCAGCCTCACCCTGGCATCCTGTCCCTTACACGCTGGCCGCCTCCCCCTGCATCCCCTGCACGGCCCCTCACCTCTCTTCCCCGTCTCCTGCTCTTCCTGAGAGGCTCGGTGCACCACCTCCAGGCAGCCCTCCAGGACACCCAGGCTGGGCTCAGTGCTCTCCTGTGAGTTCCCAGAATCCCCTTGGCACCCCTCTCACCTGGAGCTGCTGGAGGCGTTCAGGCCGGTCTCCCCTCTGATGCAGGGCCCTGTGGATGCACCTCTGTGACTCCTCTTCCCCCTCTGTGCCCCCCCCCCCCCCCCCGCCCCACCGCCTCCTGATGGAAGTTTTCTTCCTCCAGCGACTATGGCTTTGAGCGCTCCCTCTCGGACACCAACAAGTGCTTTGCCAACTTCTGGTTTAACCCCCTGGCGCCCCCTGACGACTGCGTCCAGGGCCAGACCTACACCAGCAGCCTCGGGTGAGTGCCCTGGGCCTCCTGGTCCAGCTCTGGGCAGAACCGGGGAGCCCCAGCTGCCCTCCTGCCCGGCGCCCGCTGCCCCTGCTCGGATCCGGGAGAGAAGTCAGGGCTGGGACGCCCTGTGGCCGGAGTTCCTGAGGGTGGCCCGGAGCCGCCGGGGTCCTCCGTCGGAGCCCACATGGGCCAGTACCAGGGAGCAGCGTGCGCTGAGCTGACGCTGAGCAGAGCTGCCAGGAGAGATGGTCCAAGGTGCCCGCAGCTCCGCCCGCCGCAGCGGCCGCACCCGAGGGAAGGAGCCCCTTCTGGTGCTCTGAGGCCTGCGGTGCCGGGACCTGCCCGTCTGCCCGCGCAGGTGAGGCAGCTCTGAGTGGGCAGGAGCTGAGGTCTCAGCCTGAATGGCACCTCTTCCGGGAAGCCCTCCCTGACCACCTGCCCACGCCCGAGCTTACCTCTGTCACGGCACAGGTCCGGGTACTGTCATCACTCCCTGCTGTGAGCTCCCCACACAGAGGAGGTGGCCCTCGGGGTGTGGGGTGAGGGACGCGGCTGTGGGTGAGGGCCAGTGCCCAGCCCTGGAGGGTGAGCAATTGGATGCTCTGCCTCGGCCAGAGGCGGCTGGGTGGTTGGAGGACTGGCGGCACCTCTGTCTGGTGTGGAGAGGCCGGGAGCCTGCAGCTCGGGCCCCACGCGTCCACGTGTGAGGACTTGCAGGAATCGGTCCCCCACAGGGGCCCTGTCTGCTGGCAGCCGCTCTGAAAGGCCACGCCTACGTGCGGGTATCCAAAACATGACGTCATCTTTGACAAAAGTCCCGCTTCGCCTGAAGGGAGGTTTGAGAGGGAGAGAAAGAGCCCGTGGGCTGCCTAGGAGGTCCCACTACTGCCCCTCAGGGCGGGGTGGGGGGGGGTGCGGGGAGCGGGGCAGAGCCTGGGAAGCAGGAAGCAGGACCAGAAGGTGCAGTGTTGGATCTCAGCGGCATAACTCCCACCATCTTCCCTCACCCATCATCCTTACAGCCATCATCCACCCACCCACCCACCCACCCATCCATTCCCCCATCTCCCTACTCATCCACCCACCCATCACCTACCAACCCGTTAGCCATCACCCACCCATCCACCTACCCCTCCATTCATTCCCCCATCTCCCTACTCATCCACCCACCCATCACCTACCAACCCGTTAGCCATCATCCATCCACCCACCCACCCATCCATCCATTCCCCCATCTCCCTACTCATCCACCCACCCATCACCTACCAACCCGTTAGCCATCACCCACCCACCCACCCACCCATCCATTCCCCCATCTCCCTACTCATCCACCCACCCATCACCTACCAACCCGTTAGCCATCACCCACCCACCCACCCACCCATCCATTCCCCCATCTACCTACTCATCCATCCATTCACCTACCAACCCGTTAGCCATCATCCATCCACCCTTTCATCAATCTATCATCCCTCCCTCCCTCCCTCCTTCCCTCCCTCCCTCCCTCCCTCCCTCCCTCCCTCCCTCCCTCCCTCCCTCCCACTGCAGCCAGCTCCGTGCACCCTCAGGGCTTGGTGGCAGGGACCCCTGAGGTGTCAGGCAGGCGTGTGCCCAGGGGAGGGGCTTTGTTTCATTCTGGCACATCATCCGTTCTGGGCACCGCGGTGCAGTGTGTGTGGGGGGGAGGGGGGGTAACTCTGAGAGCCTATTTATTCCCAAGTAACCAGTGTCCTTGCATTATAATTCCTGAATGGTCACTCAGCGCTGAGCCGGGGCGGGGCCAGGCGTGGGCGGGGAGGCCCGGGCGCTCGGCCGGGTAGGTCTTGCGGAGGCAGATGGGCCCCCGTGCAGGAGTTTGCCTGTGGTCCCGGAGCCGTGGGTTCCGCCCGCAGCCCCTCCCAGCTCGCCCGCCCCTGCCCACCCCGCCACAGGCCCTTGGCACGTGCTGGTCCCGCACCCCTGCTCCTTCCTCTCCGCGTGCCCCCCTTTGTTAGCGGAAAGCCCCCTGCTCCGGAGTCCACTGCCCAGTGCCGCCCTGCCCAGCGCGGCTCACAGTCACGCTCTTACCTTGTGGTGCGGGCGGTCTGACGAGGCGTCCCCCCACTCTGCAAGGGCAGGGGCCCCGTGTGACCCCGTGCCCAGGTCCCTGTGCGTAGGACAGCGGTCACCAGCCCTTCGGACCTCGCGGACCATCGGTGGGGACCGCTGGCACAGGAGATGCTCAGTGAATCCGTGTCGTGTGGAGAGCAGATGAGTCGGGCGCTGTCCTGGTGACAGAGAAGTAGCCCGCGGCAGGGCAGGGTGGCGGCATGCCAGCCCAAGGCCAAGGCTGACCCGGCCCCTTCTGAGTACCCTGCCCTCCGAGGGACCCCCTGCCCTCCAAGGGAACCCCTGCCCTCCCAGGGACCCCTGCCCTCCCAGGGACCCCTGCCCTCCCAGGGAACCCCTGCCCTCCCAGGGAACCCCCTGCCCTCCCAGGGAACCCCTGCCCTCCGAGGGACCCCCTGCCCTCCCAGGGAACCCCTGCCCTCCCAGGGAACCCCTGCCCTCCCAGGGACCCCCTGCCCTCCCAGGGACCCCCTGCCCTCCCAGGGACCCTCCTGCCCTCCCAGGGACCCCCCTGCCCTCCCAGGGACCCCCTGCCCTCCCAGGGACCCCCCTGCCCTCCCAGGGACCCCCTGCCCTCCCAGGGACCCCCCTGCCCTCCCAGGGACCCCCTGCCCTCCCAGGGACCCCCCTGCCCTCCGAGGGACCCCCTGCCCTCCGAGGGGATCCCCCTGCCCTCCCAGGACCCTCCTGCCCTCCGAGGGAATCCCCTGCCTTCCCAGGGACCCCCTGCCCTCTGAGGGAATCCCCTGCCCTCCCAGGGACCCCCTGCCCTCCCAGAGCCCCCTGCCCTCCCAGGGACCCCCCTGCCCTCCGAGGGGATCCCCCTGCCCTCCCAGAGCCCCCTGCCCTCCCAGGGCCCGTGTTGCCCCGCAGAGCTGTGGAATTGGGCCTGGCTGCGTCAGCCCCCTCTCCAGCAGGAGCGACAGCCTGTTGTCAGGAGCAGTAATGGGGTCAGGCCCGGGAGCCGTGGCCGGCACCTGAGCAGATCCTGCCTCTCGGTCGTTCCCCCTCCTCGGGCCTCAGTTTCCCCACCTCTAACAGGGAGCAGAGGTCACAGTCAGGTGGAGGCAGGAGGCCCTGATGGCGAATGGAGGTGTAGCCAAGAGCCACCCGGGCCGTCGTCCCCCACCCCCCCCGCCGTCCGCAGACCTGAGCCGCTCTCTCACCGCAGGTACCGGAAGGTAGTGGCCAACCTGTGCCAGGGCGGCGTGGACCTGGCGCGGAACCCGGCGCCGCTGCCGTGCCCCCTGACCGCGCCGCGGGGCCTGCGGGTCAGTATCGTGGGCGCGGCGGTGGCCGTGCGGCCCGGGGACGAGGTGCTGTTGGAGGTGCGGCAGGAGCAGGTGAGCCCCGGGCCGTGCCCCCCGCGGCGCCGCCAGGTAGACATGTGCGTGGGTCCCCCCCCCCCCCCCCCCCCCGCCGCGTGCCCCGTGCCGGGTCCCTCCCAGGCCCACCAGCGGGGAAGCCAAGCAGCCAAATGAGAGCGAAGGGGTGCGGGCAGAGGAGGCGTTTCCACGCCCGCAGGGCGCCCCACGCACTCGCTCTGGGGCCGCGGCAGGGCGCTCAGCCGCACTTACGGGGATTAGCGAGGCTGGAAGCGGAAGGAAAGAGGAAGTTCACACAAACTATGGCCTATAATCCCGCAACCAGACGTACATCCTGTCAATAGATGAGGGCGGGGGCGGGGGCGGGGGCGGGGGGCAGGGGAGAGGGAGGGGGAGGGGGAGGGGGAAGAGGGGAAGGGGGAGGGGAAGGGGGGAGAGGGGAAGGGGAAGGGGGAGGGGAAGGGAGAGGGAGAGGGAGAGATGCAGAGTGTCCCCCTGTTCCCCCCCCCCAAAATATGTATATAAACGTCCTCCCAGTCTCCTAATGTTTGTCTTTCTTTAGCACAAGTGTTACATATTCTCCTGGTTTAAAAATAAGATGTACTCAAATAGAGCGCTTGGAAAACATAAAAATATCGAGAATGTAAGGATCCCCAAGCTCCTGCTCCCCAGGTGGCAGCTGCCACCCCAGTCCTCCTGCAGTTTCATCAGTGGCGCCGCCCTGTCCTGGCTGCAGACGGACACGCTCAGGGGAGCACGTCAGACAGGAAGTAGGAAGGCGAGACACATACCGGGACTCGGATCACAAAACAGCACCAGCTGCCCTGCCCGGCTCCCCTGTGTTTGTGGGGCTCCCCTGGGTTTGCGGGGCTCCCTGGGTTTGCGGGGCTCCCTGGGTTTACGGGGCTCCCTGGGTTTGCGGGGCTCCCTGGGTTTGTGGGGCTCTCTGGGTTTGCGGGGCTCGACTGGGCGCTCTGTGTAGAATGGGTCCTTCGCAATGTGGTGCCAAGGGGTGGCGGGTGATGACGACAAGGATCTTCGATGTGGGCGGACCGGGAGCCTGGGCAGGGCAGACGGAAACTGAGGCCAGAGCAGATGCAGAGCTGCAGGAGGAGGGCTGGCCGCCTCCCGCCCCGCCCCACTCAGGGCTCCTGTCACCCCCTCGGTAGCTGCGAACCGAGGTTCAGACAAGTGCAGGCGCCACCAGGCCCACACAGGGCAAGCGGCAGCGACAGCACCGGGTCCCAGGCCTCGGGACTCCGGGCAGAGGGCACCTGGGCCATGGCCCCGAGACCTGAAATTCCTGCTCCAAGCCTCGGGTGCCTCGGGGCGGGGCGGGGGTGCCTCTGCTCACAGCAGCATCTGGGCGCGGCCAAGGATGAAGCCCCCGCCAGGCCTGGGGCCCCCTGGACCCTCAGAGTGGACCAGGCCTCTGCACCTGAGTTCCAGGAGGACCTCCAGGCAAACACGGCTCTTTGCTGCCCCCTAGCGCCTGGCAGCTGGCACTCCACTGCCCCTGGATCCTCTGAACTGGAGCCTCCATGGCACCAGCCCACTGCCCAGGGGGCCCTGCATCCAGGGGGCTGGGTCGCGGGAGGTGAGGGTGGCCACCCGCCGGAAGGTGCTCGAAGAGAGAGGCCCCCACTGCAGCGGCTGCCTGGGGGAGGCCACTGGCTTCCTCACTGAAGCCCGGGAGGCGTGTGGGAGCGCAGGGAGGGCCACATGCACACACTGGTACACACTCACACTCACACTCATGGACTCACACACCCACACACTCACACACTCTCTCACACACACACACTCACACACACACACTCATACACACACTCACACACACACTCACACACACACTCACACATACTCTCACACACACACTCATACACACAGTCACACATACACACACTCAAACACACAATCACACTCACACACTCACACACACACACTCACACATACACACTCACACTCATACACAGTCACACATACACACACTCAATCACACTCATACACTCACACACATACATGCACACACACACACACACACTCTCACACACACACTCACACACACTCACACATACTCACACACACCCTCACACCCTCACACCCACACTCACACACCCTCACACACACTCATACTCACACATACTCACACGCACCCTCACACACACACTCACAATCACACTCACACACCCTCACACACACACTCACACACACACACATTCACACACACTCACACACACTCACACACACTCATACTCACACATACTCACACACACCCTCACACCCTCACACCCACACTCACACACCCTCACACACACTCATACTCACACATACTCACACGCACCCTCACACACACACTCACAATCACACTCACACACCCTCACACACACACTCACACTCGTACTCACACATACTCACACGCACCCTCACACGCACACTCACACACACTCGTACTCACACATACTCACACGCACCCTCACACACACACTCACACACTCACACACACTCACACACACTCATACTCACACATACTCACACGCACCCTCACACGCACCCTCACACACACACTCACACACTCACACACACTCACACACACTCGTACTCACACATACTCACACGCACCCTCACACGCACCCTCACACACACACTCACACACTCACACACACTCACACACACTCATACTCACACATACTCACACGCACCATCACACGCACCCTCACACACACACTCACACACACACATTCACACACACTCACACACACTCACACACACTCATACTCACACATACTCACACGCACCCTCACACACACACTCACACACACACACATTCACACACACTCACACACACTCACACACACTCATACTCACACATACTCACACACACCCTCACACCCTCACACCCACACTCACACACCCTCACACACACTCATACTCACACATACTCACACGCACCCTCACACACACACTCACAATCACACTCACACACCCTCACACACACACTCACACACACACACACACTCACACACACTCACACACACACTCACAATCACACTCACACACCCTCACACACACACTCACACACACTCGTACTCACACATACTCACACGCACCCTCACACGCACACTCACACACACTCGTACTCACACATACTCACACGCACCCTCACACGCACCCTCACACACACACTCACACACTCACACACACTCACACACACTCATACTCACACATACTCACACGCACCCTCACACGCACCCTCACACACACACTCACACACTCACACACACTCACACACACTCGTACTCACACATACTCACACGCACCCTCACACGCACCCTCACACGCACCCTCACACCCTCACACACACACTCACACATACTCACACACACCCTCACACCCTCACACACACACTCGCACACACTCATACTCACACGCACCCTCACACGCACCCTCACACACACCCTCACACACTCAGGCCAAGCCAGTGTGGAAATAGCCCTGGATTAGGGGCCCAAGCCCCCTGGCTGCCTCAGAGTTAAAGTAACACTGCCGGGGAACCAGGCACAGAGCACGGAGAGGCGGATTTTGACCTCCGCGGGGGAGGGAGTGTCAGCGGGTGAACTTCCAGTAAAGACGAACCTCAGCCAGAGCCTCACGCCCCATGCCCGGGGGCTCAGCCGGTCGCAGGTGTCAGTGCGAGATGGGCACTGCAAGCCCGTCAGGAGGGAGCGGGGCCGTGTGGGGCCGGGCCGGGCAGAGTCCGTAGGGTTGACCCCAAACACCACCGTGAGGAAACGTGATGGATGGACTTGCTCAGCACGGTGCCTCCCTGAAAGGTCCTGCTGGGGACACGGGAAGGCAAGGACAGAGCAAACGTGACGGCCACACGCGCAGCACGGGCTGGAGCCTCAGCCGCCGGGACATTAGCCCGGCCGCTGGCTCGGCTGGGGAGGCCCGGAGGGTTGCTGGTTCGATTCCCGGTCAGGGCGCAGGCCCGGGTTGCCGGCTCCATCCTGGTGGGGGGTGTGCAGGAGGCAGCCGATCAATGCTCCACTCTCACATCGCGGTTTCTCTCCCTCTCCCTTCCTCTCTCTCTAAAAATTAAAAAAAAAGGACAGTTAGAGCCCAGCAGTAAGAAACAAACCACCCATCAGGCAGTGAGTGAGCCGAGGACACGTGGGCCGCTTCACGCAGAGGCCCTGCGACGGCGGGAGGGGGGAGGGGGGGCGCAGCAGGGCCGGCACCGTTCGCCAGGGGGAATGCAAACGAGCCCCCAGGCGCTGTCACCACACGCCCACCGGCGGCTAAAATAGGAAACCGACAACCCCAGCCGTGGAGGGCGGGGCTGGTGGGCTATAAACGGCTCAGCCTCTCTGGGAAACAGCCTGCAGCTTCTTAAAACCCTGGAGCCTGCAGCTCTGGTGGACTTGGCGGGGGGTGGGGGCGCATTGGGGGGGGGAGGGGTGCGCTCCTGGGCGCCGCCCCAGCGAGATGGAGGCCTGTGTTCACACTAACTCCCGGGACAGTGTTCCCGCAGCTCTGCTCCTAACAGCCGGGAAGGGGCAGCACCCAGAGCCCTCTGGGGGGATGGACAGACACCCCCGCGGCCCATCCGCACTCGGAATGCCGCTCTGCCGTGGACGGGACCAGACTGGGTGCAGCGCAGCCCGGTGGCCCCTCCAGGGACTCCCACTGCCTCCCCTAGTTGTGGCCACCGCGGCCCAGTCTCCCCGCGTCTGTGTCCGAATCCCCCTCCTTCGTACGGACACCTGCCCGTCTAGGGGGCCTCCTCGTAACATCACCTGCAGACACCCAGTTCCCAATAAGCTCACTGCTGAGTTCTAGGGGGACATGGACTTGGGGGGACGGACACTGCAAGGCATTGCACCACTTCGTGGGGAAAGGCGACAGAGTTGTGTGGGGGGTGCTCTCGGGGTTCAGGGTTGGCAGGTGTGAACTAGGATGGCTGCTCAGTCAGGCAGCCCCTGTCCCGTCTTCCCCACTAGGACGTGGCTTCCTGGTGTTCCCGTGGATGGGGGGCAGGCAGGGGTGGGAGCGGCGAGGGAGGGGGACAGACCGAGCACGGAGATCATGGCCCCGCGTAGAGGGAGACAAGGAAGGCCCAGGCCCGCAGGGCCACGGGGAAGAGAGGTTTCTCGGTTTCCTGGGCGGCAGACGCCCCGCATGCACAGGGCCCTGGCCACGCTCCTGGCTCCTGGCTCAGGCCTCAGGGTCTCCCCGCCGCCACCCCACCCCTGCGCCTCCCCCTTGGCCCGCCCCCCTCTCCGCAGCCGGTGCACCCGCCCTTCTCGAACCCTCCGGGATTCTAGGGCTCTGGCGTGTCGGCCGCCTCCAGGCTGCCCAGGGCGGGCCAGTCCGGTTCCCTGGCCCCAGGTCCAGCTCCCTGCCCCCGGCCTGCTTGTTAGGAGGAGGAGGGAGGGGGTGAATGAGTGAGTGAGCTTTGGGGTCCACACCCAGTGCCTCCGTGGGTTCCCTACAGGGCGACGTCCTGACCACCAAGTACCAGGTGGACCTCGGGGACGGCTCCAAGCCCTTGCCCGTGAACCTCACGCTGAGAAGGGAGCGCATCCGGCACCGCTACGAGAGCCCTGGCGTCTACCGCGTGTCCGTCCGAGCGGAGAACGTGGTGGGGCACGACGAGGCGGTGCTCTTTGTCCAGGTCAACCGTAAGTCGCCGCCCCTTTGAGGCCCAGAGCCACTCCTGACAGAGAGCCAGGTCCCGGGGAGCGGAGGGAACCCCTCAGGGCCTCCCACCCAATCCTCAGGACGCGAGCCCATGGGCAGGGGGGCCAGGAGGCTGGACTCAAGTCCTCACCTGGTGATCTGCAGGGTTGTTGTTGGGGTGGTGGTGGTGGTAGGGGTGATGATGATGGTGGTGATGGTGATGGTGGTGGTGGTGATGGTGATAGTAGTGATAATGGTGGTGGTGATGGTGGTGGTGATGATGGTGGTGGTGGTGATGATGGGAAGGGGGCAGAGACAGTGGTTGTGATGGTGGTGGTGGTGGTGATGGTGGTGGTGATGGTGATGCTGATGGTGATGCTGATGGTGGTGGTGGTGATGGTGGTGGTGGTGGTGATGATGGGAAGGGGGCAGAGATGGTGGTTGTGATGGTGGTGGTGATGATGGTAGTGATGTTGATAATGATGATGGTGGTGATGATGGTGATGGTGATGGCAGTGACGATGATGGTGGTGGTGATGGTGATGATGGTGGTGGTGATGATGGTGATGATAATGATGGTGCCGATAATGGTGGTGGCAATGATGGTGCTGATGATGGTGGTGGTGGTGCTGCTGATGTTAAGTTGAGGATATCAGTGACCAGAAGCAGCTTCTGAAAAGCTGAGTGCCCTGATGCCCTCTGATCCCAACCTTTCTCTGGACCGTGCAGCCCCCCTGCAGGCCCTCTACCTCGAAGTGGTTCCTGTCATTGGCATCAACGAGGAGGTGACCCTCACAGCCGTGCTGCTCCCCCTGAACCCCAACCTCACTGTCTTCTACTGGTGGATTGGCCTCAGCCTACAGGTGCGCCGACCCCAGGCCTTGGTGGCCCCTGTGTCCCACAGGCTCCCACAGGGTGGAGTGACAGCAGACGGTGCAGGCCACCGTGGAGCTGAGTGGACGCGCACACACCTCTCCTCCCCTGTGGCCAAGTGTGGCCGATGAGCCAGACCAGCCCCTCCTGTTCCCCGGGAAGGAGGCGGGAGCGAGTCGGTGACCTGAGTTAGGGAGTCACGGGTGTCGTGGGGAGGGGGCAGAGACGGTGTCTGCCAGCTCCAGGGAGACAAGGCTACTTTTAGTCTGGGGGCGGCGGTCAGGGAAGGCTTTGTGGAGGAGGCGGTCACTGGGGTGGACCTGAGCTCAGAAGCCTCACTCAGCCCATGGACAGAATGCCTCAGGGAGGGGTTACTGAGGCTTTCTCAGGGCCGGCTGCCCCTGCTTGGGCTGGGCGGGGCATCAGGGTCCCGGGAGACGCAGCACGTGAGCCCGTGTCCCCAGGCAGAACTCGCACCCACCCCCAGAGGCCGGACCGGGGCCGGGAGGGAGGCGCTGGGCTGCTGGTGGTGCTCCCTGGAGTGGGCAGGTCTAGGATGGGGTTCGGGCTCTGGGTTCGAATTGCAGCTCAGCCTCCTTCAGCCAAGCTCCCCGGCTGGTCCCTGGCCCACCCAGAGCCTGTGCGTCCTCACTGCGAGGCCGAGGCAACCCTGCCACCCGCCTGGTGGCGGTGGTGATGATGGTGACGGTGCAACCACCCGCGGGCTGGGGGTGGAGGGGTGCGGCCGCCGCTGAGCAGGGCTGGGCGGGTGGTGGGGTCGGGATGGCGGCCCAGCCTGAGGCCCTGCTGCACCTTCTCAGCTGTCCACAGAGGAGGGCTGGGTCCCTGCGGGTGTCCCTGGGCCTCCCCGTGCCCGGGTGCGCTGCCCGCCCTGTGAGAGCAGCGCCAGCGCTGCAGCCCGGCTCGGCCCTGACTCTGCCTGTGTCCCGCAGCCCTTGATGTCCCTGAATAACTCGCTGGCCACGCGGTTTGCAGACACGGGCGAGGTGCGTGTGACGGTGCAGGCGGCCTGCGGGAGCTCCGTGCTGCAGGCCTCCAAGGTCGTCCGCGTGCTGGGTGAGTCCTCCCGGCGGTGGCAGCCCCGTCTCCGTCCCGTCCCATCTCCGTCCGGTCGGCGCCGCCCCACGGAGACTTTGGGGGACACTGTTCTGAATCCCATAGCTCCGGGCTCAGTGGGGCCTGCGACCCTCCCCTCGGGGAGACCTCACAGTGGAAAACGTCTCCTAAGGATGGAGGGACTCCCCCAGCCCCGCGCCGTCACCCTGGCCGCCCGTACAAACCATTTTGCTTTAAGAGCTGGTCCTGCCCGGCCGGCGTGGCTCCGTGGTTGAGCGTTGACCTATGAGCCAGGAGGTCACGGTTGGATTTCCGTCAGGGCCCAGGCCCAGGTTGTGGGCTCGATCCCCAGTGGGGGGCGTGCAGGAGGCAGCCGGTCCAGGATTCTCTCTCCTCATGGATGTTTCTCTCTCCCCCTCTCCCTTCCTCTCTGACATCAATCAAAACATTTTTTTTTTAAAGAAAGAGCCGCCAGTCCTGCGGACAGCGTCGGTGCTGTCCCCACCCCCTCCTCATTGTCGTCACAGCTGTTATCCGATGGCCGATGACGGGCGCGGCCTGGGGTACACCCGGCGACCTGGACCGCCAGGGCGTGTGGCCGCCCCCCGGGCGCCGGGCCGGGCTCCCGGGACTCAGCAGCCCCGTCTCGGCCTCTTTCCAGATGAGTTTCAGGTGGTGCCTCTGCGGTTCTCCCAGAACCTGGACACCTACAACCCCAACACCCCCGAGTGGAGAGAGGACGTCGGCCAGGTGGTCAGCTGGCTCCTCGCCAAGGTGTGCATGTGCCCCTCCACCCCCCGCCCCCGGCCACGGCTTACCGCCTCGAGGGGCCCAGCAGGGCGGGGGCCTGGCTGCCCACAGCATGGGGACCTGGCTCCAGCCTGGTGGGTGCTGAGAAGCGAGCCCGGGCTGATGCTGGAGCTCAGGAGGGCATGAAGCTGGGGGGCCCCGTGGGGGGGGGGGGGCGCAGGACGGCACCCTCTGTGCACATGTAGGGAGCACCTGCTGTTTGCACCCAGAATCTCTCTAAAGCATTTCTCTCTGGGGCAGACCCTGGAGACAGAGCAGAGCGGTGTGGTGGGTGCCCTCGGGGAACACCCAGAATCAGGGCCTCCAAGGGGCAGTGCGTCCGAGTGGGCCTAGGACACGCGAGGCCCCGGTCTCCCAGGCAGTCACAGGCTGAGGCCCACTGGCCAGGCCTCCTCTCAGCCCATGAGTAATGCGGGTCTCACTGTCCTGGGCATTGATGGATGAATAGGAGTTTGCCAGGTGGAAGTGCATGGACGGGACTTCCAGGAGGCAGAGGGGCCCGCATGAGCTGAGCTCTGTGGCTCGGGAGGACATTGGCCAGGGAGGGGCCTGTTCACAGTGGCCATGGGGAGAGGAATGGCCTGGTGTGGGGGGGCCTGGCCGGGCGGGGCCAGTGTGGGGGACAGGGCTGCGGGACCGGGAGGGCTGGACGGCAGGGGGTGGCGCGGGGCTGCTGTCGGGCTCTGGGCTATCCCCGTGGGGATGGTGTGCGGGTTGGGAATGGCCTGTAGGACAGAGAGGCAGGAGGGGGGACGGGGTTCCGGGGGCGCGAGCGGGAGACAGCGAAGGCGTGTGCATCGTGTCGCGTCTGCCCCCAGGAGACCGCCATCCCCGCGGAGCTGCTGGTGACGGTGATCGAGCCGGGGCTGCCCACCGTGGCCAACCTGTACGTGCTGCCGCCCCCGTCCGGGCCCTCGAGGACGAGAAGCGTCTCAGGCGACCAGGTACCTGCGGGCCACGGGCCTGTCCTCCTGCCCCCACTGCGGGGACATCCACCGTGCGCGGGAGACCTCAGCGCTCGCCCCTTCTCTGTCTCACCGACGCGGTGCTGGCTCCCCCACCCCCCTTGTGGCTGCACCCCTGGGCCCACGTGGCCTCCAAGGTCACGTCCCAGGTCACAGTGTGGGGAGCAGGGGCGTGGGGGCACTGGGCGCGACCACCCCCCCAGGTGGAGGCCGGCCCCTTCCTGTCCCATGTCATCAGTGGAGCTGGCCGTGGGGTCCCAGCTGCCGACGGGGGACCCAGGGCACGGGGTCAGGCAGAGCAGAAAGCAGCCCCACCCGTGAGCACGCCTCTGCAGTGCAGGACACTCGCACGCGGCAGCCTGGCCGGGGAGGCAGGCCTGCAGGGTGACAGGCACGGGGACTCGAAGGTGACGGGGCCACGTCCCCCCACGAGCAGGGCTAGGGTTCTTCAGGTTAGCCAATCCAGCAAGAGCAGCGCGGACGGCCGCGGAGACGCGGCTGGGCCTGTGGACCGGCCTCCTTCCGAAGTGCGGCAGTGACCGTGACAGCGCAGGGCGCCCGAGTGTGAGCCCGGCACCCGGCACGTCACAGCGGCCGTCCACCACAGCCGAAGGGACACAGAACAGACGGCCGTCAGCAGGTGAGGGCTGGGCGCAGCGGCCACCACGCCACGGAGGATCACGCGGCCGTGAAGAGGAGGGGCTCGGACGTGCTGCCCCTGGGTGAGCCTTGAGGACCCGGTGCCAGGTCAGAGAAGCCAGCACCGGCCACCGATCCCGTGGCTCCGTTCCCGTGGAGCGACCAGAACAGGCGAACCCGCAGAGCACGCCGGGGCTGGGGTGGGAGTGACGGTGATGGAGGAAATCTTCTGGAACTGGACAGTTAGCGATGGCCGCACAACTTCGCAAATGTCCTAAAACCATTGAATTGTGCGCTTTAAGAAACTAAATTATCTTAAAAAAAAGAGAGAAAAGGCTCAGAACCTCCGCCAGCCCCTGGCTCATGGAGACATGCTCGTGCGGGCGGCCAGGAGAGAGCCTGGCGCCGAGGGGGCGGCACAGCGCAGCCCCAGCGCCGTGGGGGCAGCTGACGCCCGCCTCACAGTGTGGGACGTGAGTGAGGGTCCGGAAGGACAGAGGGCGCGGGCCCCGTGCCTCTGGCTGCCGAGCCCTGCTCCAGCCCGCCACTGCCCCCGTGGACGTGAGTGACCCGCAGCTTCTCCCAAGGGGCGTCCACCCGGCGCCTGTGGGCTCTGGCCCCTCCAGGTGTCCCCGGGCAGGGAGTGGCAGGTGGAGGGGCACAGTGACCGTGCCCGTTTCCCAGATGAGCACTGACCGCAAGCCCAGGAGGCTGCAGGAGCC
Source organism: Corynorhinus townsendii (assembly GCA_026230045.1). Taxonomy (NCBI): domain Eukaryota; kingdom Metazoa; phylum Chordata; class Mammalia; order Chiroptera; family Vespertilionidae; genus Corynorhinus; species Corynorhinus townsendii. The sequence continues at coordinate 2,168,337 of JAPDVU010000001.1, read as the reverse complement.
CCAGCTGCTGCACGGCCCGGCCCGGGGCCTCCGAGGCGCACAGAGCACTGGCCGCCCGCCCCGCCCCGCTCCCCGCAGGTGGAGACACTCCCTGGGCCGCAGGCAGGCTGGGCCCCTCGTTCCGAGAGAAGGGTCAGCCTCCTGGCGCCTCGCGTGCTGCCGTGGAGCCCGGGGTGTCCCTCAGAGGCACCCAGGAGGGAGCCGGGCCGTCCCCCGCACCCACCACCCACCCCGCAGGGCGCCCCGAGTGCCCGGCCACGCCCTCCGTGCCCCGGGCTCACGGCCCCTCTGTTTGCAGAGCCTGGCGGCTGTCCGACAGGCGCTGAGCGCGCAGAAGATCAGCTTCCTCCTGCGGGCCGGCGTCCAGGTGCTGGTGGCCCTCGGGCCGGACACGCGTGAGTCCGGGCGCCCCGCAGGGAGGCGAGGGCGTGGCCGGCCCTCAGACGCTCCATTGCTGTGGGGACGCGGGTGGTCACTCAGGGCCTGGGCTCCGCTCCGCAGGGAGCTGTGGTTCTGAGGTCTCAGCCCCCCCCTCCCCCGGCCTGTCTTCCCGTCCCGTCAGCGTGTCCTTCTCTTTGGGAGGAGCTCAGAGCTGGGCCTGGGCGTGCGTGGCCGTGGGGGTCAGCAGGCGCCCCCAGTGCCGTGGCCGTGGGGTCAGCAGGCGCCCCCAGCAGCACAGGCCCGGCCACGGTCCCAGGAGCGTCCCGCTTGGCCGGCTCCTCGGCCCCCATCCCCGGCCCCTCGGACACCCTGCCCAGCCCTGGGGGCCTCTTCCGTCCGAGCAGGCAGGCGCCCGGGCGGCTGGGCGGCGCTGCTCACGCTGACTGTGCTCTGTGCAGGCTCTCGGCGGCCGGGCGGCGGCGGCAGCTCCTGGGTCGTGGCCGTGCTCTTGGTCATCGGGCTGTTCCCCGTGGGAGGCCTCCTGCTCTACAAGTTCAAAAGGCAAGGCCCCCCTCCCTCAGGGCCCCCTCCCTCCCGTCCCTCCCTCAGGGTCCCCCTCCCTCCTTCAGGCCCCCCCTCCCTCAGGGCCCCCTCCCTCCCGTCCCTCCCTCAGGGTCCCCCTCCCTCCTTCAGGCCCCCCCTCCCTCAGGGCCCCTCCCTCCTTCAGGCCCCCCCTCCCTCAGGGCCCCTCCCTCCCTCAGGCCCCCTTCCCTCAGGGCCCCCCTCCGCAGGGCCCCCTTCTGCCCCCCTCAGCAGGGGTGGTGGCCAGACCCCAGGAGGGCGGAGTTGGCAGTACCTGCCGTGGGCTGGGGGTAGAGGCACTCTCACCTGACCCCCTCAGGTCCCCAGCTGCTCACACCCATTGAGCTTCCCAGCACCCCCTCTGCTCCCCTGCCCTCAGAGGGACCAGGCGCAGCAGTGCAGTGAGGGGCCCAGGACCACACAGCTTGGGGAGCGGAGGAGTGAGGCTCAGCCCCAGGGCCCGTGTGCCGGGGGCGCTGCACGGGGACCCCAGGGACGTGTCTGGCCCTCACGGGCTGGCCTGGGGCCCGGAGGGGGCACTGCGGCGGCGGCCTGGGCAGAGCCTGAGCCCCCTGTGCCCGCAGGAAACGCCCGGACAGGACGGTGTACGCGCAGATGCACAACGCGAAGGAGCAGGAGCTCACCAGCCCCCTGGGCCACAGCCAGGGCGTCCCGGGCGCCGTCCAGCGTGAGGACTTTATAGACGGCGACCTCCACTCGCAGACCCTAGGTAACGGCCCCCGCGGCCCCACGCCTCCCCGAAACCCACCCTCCCACAGCCCCCACCCCTGAAACTCACCCCACCCTCCCATAGGCCCCCCACCCCTGAAACCCACCCTCCCATAGGCCCCCACCCCTGAAACCCACCCCACCCTCCCATAGGCCCCCCACCTCCTGAAACCCACCCCAGCCTCCCACGGGTCCCCAAAGCGCCCTGCGGGGTGTCCCCGCCGCTGACACGGTAAGGCCGTGGGAGTGTTCACCTGTGTGTAGCGTCACCCGGTCCTCACTTGCTAAGTGAGAGAGAGCGAGGCGCAGAGCGGGCAGCCCCAGGGCCAGTGATGGTGGTCGGGTCCCGCCTGGAGGCCGTCCCCGCACCCCCAGCCACAGGGGCTGCTGCAGGGTGGTGGCCCGCAGCCCCTGGGGGTGAGGATAGCTTCCTGAGGCTGCTCTGGGCCACGCCCGGGCTCGCTGGTGCTTCCCGGCTCCCCCAGCTCCCCGCCCGCGGAACGTGCCCATTTCACAGATGAGAAAGCTGAGGGTCAGAGCGCGCTCAACCTCCGAGTCCCTTAGTCGACAGGAGGTGGAGCCGGAGTCCAGCTCGACTCCCAACAAAGCCGGTGCCCCCCGCCCCCCGCCCCCCGCTGCAGCCCAGGGGACCCCTCCTCCACCGGGCCTCTCTGCCGGCAGGCGGTCAGGGCCCTCCCTCCCTCCCACGCGCAGGTGGCCTGCAGCCTTGAGAGGTGCCTGCAGGGGCGCTGCTCTGCGCCCCCTCAGGAGCTTGGACGGGGGCGTGGTGTCGGGATGCGAGGCCTCCGCTCCTGAGCCCCCAAAGGACAGTAATAGGGTGATGGGTGATGACATCCTTTTGGTTGTTTTTGTGGTCCTCACCCGAGGACATTTTTCCATTGATTTTTAGAGAGAGTAGAGGAGGGAGGGGGAGGGGGAGGGGGAGGAGGAGGGGAACGGGGGGAGAGAGAGAGACAGAGAGAGAGACAGAGAGAGAGAGAGAGAGAGAGAGAGAGAGAGAGCATCCACATGCACTCTGACCCAGGCCATTCACTGTCCCCTGTGCCCCTCCTGCCGCCTCCTGGCCCGCCGTGCCCGCCCGCGCCTGGAGGGGGCAGTGCGGCTCCCGCCTCCCCTGTGGCCGATGCCCGGGGGGGCCCCGCCACAGGTCAGTGGGTGGACCCGGGCGGCTGCCCAGCGCCTCACCTCGGAGGCCCGTGGGGTCCACGGCTCGTAGCGGCACCGGCACCCGCTCAGTCACCACCAGGAGCCCTGAGACCCCGCCACCCCTGCCCTGCACTCGGGCACCACCCGCACGGCCCCCCGCGGTCCACCGGAGTCCCCCCCCACCCCCCACTCCCGCGCGGCCCTTGCTGCCTCCCGCCCACCATGGCTGCGCTCACGAGGGCGTCTGTCTCCTAGGGAACCACTCGGGCGTGGTCCTCAGCATCAACTCCCGAGAGATGCACAGCTACCTGGCGAGCTGATGGCTGCGGGCGCCATCCCCGGGGGCACGGACCACCCACGCAGCCGGCTGGTGCTGGCACTGGCATCGCTCAGAGACCCGCGGAAGAGCCACCTCCTCCAGCTGTCCCCACACAAGGCCCCAACGCCCCTGCCTCTGCTCAGGACGCACGGGGGCTGCTGACTGCCGCCCTCCCCGGACCCCAGCCCACGGCTACCCGCTGCCCACCCAACTCTGGGCACGTCTCCACCCTTGGACTCCGCGAGGCCGCCTGGCTGTGCCAGACCCTGGGACCCCAGACCTTTGGTGGCCAGGCGGGTCCCCTGGGTCAGGGAGGTGAGCCTGCCTGGCTTCCCGCCCTCTGACACTGCAGACCCACTCAGCCCCGCGCTGCACACGGACACAGGTCATGCCCCACCGGAGGGCAGGCCCGCCTGGGTGCCGTGTCCGCAGGGGCCCGCCCTCTAGCATCGGAGAGCCTGTGGCCCAGGCCCCGCCACGCCCCCTGCTGCGCCCCCCTCCCCCCGCCCCCCAAACTGCAGGTGATGGGAAACACCTCTCTAGGAGCTGTGGCCGAAGACATCGGGGTGGCGGCCAGAGCCCCCGTCTGGGGAACACCTTTCCCAGAATGCCCAGGGCTGCTCCGCGGCCTCCGGGCACCCTCCGCCCAGTGGTGGGCCCTGGCAGAGAGGCCCAAGCTGCCGCCGTTCTTACTGCTTCAGGGACCCAATAGGAGCCCAGGAGCCAGAGGTTTAGGATGGGAGAGCGAGCATGCCCCGCCCTGTGAAATGCAGAACCCGAGGCCCAGAGAGGGGGTGACCTTCCCAAGGCCAGACAGCCGCGGTGGCAGCGGCGCCTCGGAGCCAGCCCTCGGCCCCGGGCCGTGCAGTCCACGCTCCGGTGCCAGAATCAGGGACGCTGCCTCGGGGTCCTCGTGTGACCACGTGGGGGTTGCTCCCCTTTTGCCTTGAACCCGGAATCAGTCTCACTCCCCCTCCTCCTCCACGCACCGGCCCCTCCCTTCCCCCCTCCCCCCGGGCAGGGCCCTCCGGTGGCCCGGCCTGGCCTCTCCCGGGGACACCAGAGCTGGGCTAGTCACCTGCTGGCCTGGCTGGGGTGAGAACAGCCCCCTGGAACAGTGGGGGGCTCCTCCAGTCCAGCGCCCTGTGTCACCAGTGGGGACTCCCAGACCACAGGGGGGAAGGGGCCCCTCCCCCACCCCTGCCCACCAGCGGGGGTTCTGGGGCCTCCTCCAGAGGCCACCCTGCAGGCTCGGCCCGAGGACAGGGAGGTCTGGGGGGGTGCGGTCTCCAAAGACACCTTGGGGAGCCCTTTGTCCGATGGCCACCCCACCCGCCTGTAAGTGCCGGACACCGTCCAGGCCCGAGGTCAGGGTCGGCACGGCGTGCCCTAGACACAGTCCCTGCTCCAGCTCACCAGTGCCTGTGGGCGACCCCCCTGACCCTGAACCCCGCGATTCACTCTGCTATTCGGGCAGGCTAGCCCCTGGCCCCTTTTTCCTGGAGCTCATGTCATTCTGTCTGTCTGTGAAGAGTACCTGGGCCCACGAACCCGGAAGTAAGGTGGCACCCGGTTCCCCTGCACTTTCCCACCCCACAGCCGTCTGGTCGACTGACACGCGGGTCTGCGGCCCATCTGGCCACACGTTGGAGGCCGCACATTCGGTGGCCGGCCCCCACAGGCTCCGGGGGAGGGCGTGGCCTGCTGCAGCCCCGAGGCTGCCCCACCGGGCTGTGCCCACACTTGGTATATGCACACAACAGAGACGCGATCGGTTCTTTCTTACTCTTCCTTTTTAAAAACCAATAAATCACTTGTGATGCTTTTAACAAAGACGGACAGAACGTGCCGTTGGGTGCCCTCCTGTGGCTCTGTTCCTCAGCTTCACCTAAAGCGTGCGTGTGCCCACGCTCCTGGCATGGTGGGGCCCGCGCCCCGGGGCCACCACGGTGGGAGGAATGGGGAGCAGCGCCTGACCCGCGGGGGAGGTTGCCATGACGTTAACCTTTTCGGCCGCTGGGTCGGGGCATGTGGGCAGAGCAATGACATCCCGGCCAGCGTTCGAAGCGCTCCCCACTCACACGTGCTGCTCATTCCCTCCTCGGACCCACAGGGCCTGGGTGCCAGCCGCCAGCCCCATGAGCCCTGAGGCCCAGCCCACAGCGAGCCCGTCCATAGTCACCACCACCACCTGCACCCAGGCTCCCGGGACCCTGCGCCATGGAGGCAAACCAAGGGCACAGCCCGCCAGGGCCAGGGTTAGTGTCAGGGATAGGGTCAGGGTCAGGGTCAGGGTCGGGATAAGGTTAGGAATAGATATGGTTGGGTTAGGGTTAAGGATAGGTTTAGGGTTAAGATTTGACCTGCATTGGGGTCAGGGTTAGGGTCAGGGATAGGGTCAGGGTCAGGGTCGGGATAGGGTCAGGGTCGGTATAGGGTCAGGGTTAGAGTCAGGGTCAGGGGTCAGGGATAGGGATACAGTCAGGGTTAGGGTCAGGGTCAGGGTCATGGTCAGGGTTCGGTTTGGACCTGGGGCTGAGTGGGATATCAGGGTGGGAACTCTCCCTCTGGTGGGACTGCTGCTGGGGGGCCACTGAGCTGGTGGGGACCTACACCTGGGTAGGGTCTTCCCGCTTGGGAACTGGTGTTGGCTAGCCCTCTTGCTGGGAATTGTGGGCTTAGGAGACATGAAACCCAAGTGGGTCTTCCCTCTCTGAGCTGAGAGCCCCCACATACCCATTTCCCCTCAGCACCCCAAGTCCCGAGTGCCACTGCCCTCCCCTTCTCTGTGACCGAGGCCTGTGCCGGGGTTCCCTCTGCCTGAACGCAGGGGCTACGGACAGCGGTGTTTTTCTGTTTATCCATCCTTGTTATTGTCGCCCTGTGACGCCTCCAGATCAGCTGGTGGAGCAGCCGCATCCCCGCCCGGCCCGTGGCCGCCCAGGGCCTGGGACAGGGCTGGGCACAGGGAAGGCCTTTGCTGACTGCGCTGCTGTCATCCCTCCGGGTCGTCGCTGCTGTGACAGCACAGAAGCGGGTCTCACTCGTTGGGGTCCCAGGCCAGAGCAGCCTGCCCCGTGGAAGGTGCCCATCCTCCCCTTGGGATACGTGAGGGTGGCTGGCCATGTTCCTTTCCTCCCGGAACCCCTTCACCTTCCGTGGGATCTGGGTGGAGAACGAGGCGACCGCGCCGTCACTGCTGGGCGGGCCGGACGTGGGCTCTCCCGTGGTCTGTGGGCGTTGGGGGCTGAGCACCGGCCAGGCGGCTGGGTGGACGCTTTACGCTCATCCCGGGAGCCCTCACATGGAGCCTGTGGAGCTGTCCCTGTCCCACTTGATGGGTGAGAAAGGAGCAAGCAAGCCGGCTCAAACCAGAGACCAGTGGCCATGGAAAACGTAAGCTGGTCATACAGTTCCCAATGGAGGGGCAGGGCACACTGGGCCATGCTGGATCCCGTGGGCCACACTGGGCCACGCCAGGGCACTCCAGGCCATGCTGGGCCACGCCAGGGCACACTGGGTCACGCCAGGGCACACTGGGCCATGCTGGGCCACGCCGGGCCATACTGGGGCACGCCAGGGCACTCCAGGCCATGCCAGGGCACACTGGACCATGCTGGGCCACGCCGGGCCATGCCAGGGCACTCCAGGCCATGCTGGGCCACGCCAGGGCACTCCAGGGCACACTGGGCCATGCTGGGCCACACTGGGCCACGCCAGGGCACACTGGGCCATGCTGGGCCACGCCGGACCACATGGGGAAGAGTGGACCCAGTCGGGAGGCCGAGGGGGGCAAACCTGAGCAGGAACAGTCTGGTGGTTTGCACAGGGAGGCGGGCCAGCAGGCTCAGCAGCTGGTCTGAGTAGTGTCAGGAGTGCTTGGGCGAAGGGCTGTCCTGGGTGTCCGGCCCCTGCCCTTGGCGGGGGTGGGGGTAGGCAGGGGACAGTGTCTGAGTGCATGAGCCCGGGGAGCCCCGGAGTGGGCGGGGGAAGGGGGGCCCTGCCTGGCTTGCACGTGGAAGGTGCGCTGTGGTGAGCCCTTCACCTTCCCTGGGGCCTGGCCAGCCTGCGAAGGACGCCTGTCCGGGGCAGCCAAGCCCCAGCGTCAGAGGACCAGAGTGACAGGCCAGCTTGGCCCGGGGCGGCCGCCCAGCCCACGGGAGGAAGGCTGCCTCGCCCGGGCTTCCGGGGAGACGCCCCTCTGGGTGCCCAGGACCAGTGGAACGCCCCGGGGGCGGGGGGTGAGTGTCAGAGCTGTGTCCGAGTCGCTGTGCCCGCTGTGCTCCTCCCAGTTGACTAACTGCTTCCTCCCTGTGGAAACACGGCCACCGAACAGCATGTGAAACGGGGGGCGTGTCCGTCATAAATGGTGGATCAGCTGCGTTTCCTGCCCCGAGTTTTGCTGGTGAGGCTCCGTGTTGTCTGCTCCCCAAGTAACCCCAACGTGGCTGTGCCCCAGTCGCCTCCGTGGTTTTTACAAAGCAAAGCCCGGAGCTCTGGTCCCGCAGCTGGGGGGGCGGGGGCAGTTACTAAAGCTTCATGGCCTCGGGGGACAGTGCCCACCTCCAAACAGCAATGGCCGAGCGCGGCCTCGCCTCCCACGTCAGTGAGTCGCTGTCCACTGACTACAGCACCCCTAATGTGACCAGCCAGCACCCGCCTGCACCGCAGGGCACAGAGTTAGGCGAGGGGTTACCTGGCCCTACACCCGGGAAGGTGGGTCCTGGGGGGCAACGTGCTGCCGGGACATCCCTGGGTGCCCCGGACTCATGCCATCCGTCCAGTCTAAACAGAAGCCGGGCCGGCCTCAGAACCCCTTCTCCCGGGACAAGCCTCCGTCCCTTCCAACTGCGCCCCAAGCCCTGCCCCCGCCCACCCTCCGCTCCGGCCTCTGCCTCTAGGGGCCTTCTCCCTGCCGCTCTCCCGGGGACCCTGCTTAGGCACCCCCAGCTCAAATCCCCACCCTACCCCCAAGGCAGCGCTCCTCCCCCTGCGTGACCCCGGAGTCCCCAGGCGGTCCTGCCCACACAGCACGGTGAGCTGTCCAGGTGCGTGAGCGCCAGAGCAAGTCCCGTCGGAGTCGCTCCCATCTCCAGCGCCCGGCAGAGCCTGGCACCTCGCAGGTGTGCCCACGCTCCTGATTCAGGTCTGTGGGCTGAGAGCCACTTAAACAAATCACAGTGTGGCGCTCTCACATGACGTCCTCCCTCTCCCCTCCCTCCTCCCTCGCCCCCTCCCTCCTCTTCCCCCTCCCTCCTCCCTCTCTCCCCCTCCCCCTCCTCCCTCTCCCCTCTTCCCCTCTCCCTTCCCCTTCCTCCCCTCCCTCCCTCTCCCCCCCTCCTCCCTCTCCCCTCCCTCCTCCCTCTCCCCTCCCTCCCTCCTCTTCCCCCTCCCTCCCTCCCCTTTCCCCTCCCCCCTCCCCCCCCCCCCCCCCGTAAAAATCAGTGGGAAGAAGACCCGGAGGCCTGGCTGGAAGAGTGGCTTTATTGACAACACACGACCGAGTCACGCCACAGGCGCCAGTCCGGGGCTACACGGGGGACAGGACGGTCCCTTAGCAAAGAAACTCAAGTGAGGCGACTACAAAAGGGGCGAACGGAAACCCATGTTTCCACGGCAATTTCTCCTGATAAAGCCTCTCCCTGTGAATTAAACACATCGGGAAACAGTGAAAACCTATGTACAGGCATCTCAACGGGGCTGCCCACCCAGCCCACTGAAGAAGCCCCGCCTCCCGCCCCTGCACAGGGGCTCTGAGACGGCCTGCAGCTCCGAAAGCGCAGTAAGCAGGAGTGGCGTTCTGAGGAGCAGGAGGCCTCACAGTGAAGCGCGTGGGGGCCAGGCACGCTGGAGCCCGCGGCGAGAGGCTGGTGAGAAGGTCACACGCCCTCCCGCGAGCACGGCCGACACGAAGCGCATCTCACGGAAACTCCTCCGGTCCTCAGGACGAGGATCGGCGATCCGCTTTGGAAGTATCTTCCGTGGCGACGAGGGGAAGCCCGGCGGCACCGGCTCTGCACGGCGAGGCTGGGGGACGGCCCGTGGAACCGCTCACAGGCGCACCCGTGCCCACGCCGCGCGTGCCCGTGGCCGGGCGGCTCGGCTTCCTCCGTGCCGCCGTGTCGTGTGGGGCACGGAGCGGGTAGCTGGTCTTCAGTTCATTTCACAGTATCAACGCAGCCCGCCACGGGGCGACCGGACAGCGTAACAGCAGGAACAAATAACAGTAACAATAATAATAATAATCATCGCCCTCTAAAAATGTGCCGCGATCTGAAATTAGGTTTCCTGTTAAAAATTACGTTAGAAAAGAGGAAGGCAAGCGCTGTGCATTGCAATGTTGCTGAGCCCTTGGCAGGAGTGAGTCCCTGCGGGGGCGCCCGGGCCGTGTCGCCTGCGGGCCCTGCTGGTGCGCCCAGCACCCACCCCGGGCTCCTGTCACATGACCTGGTGCATACACAGCCTGTTCTCTTTCTTCTGGAAAGAAAAGGCGTGACCACACGGCTGCATCTTGCCCACAGCCCCGGCCGCCGCGTCCCACTGTCCCCGCGGACACCTGCGCGTGTGCCTGCTGCTGCCGGACGCACCGGCCTGCAGGTCCGGGCTGGGCGTGGAACTGCCACCGGGGCTTTGGTCTTCAGCAACAGCCAGGAACAGGCCGGGGACAGGGAGGTGGCGTGCGCACCATGTCGGGGCGAGGCTGGCTTTGCGCTGTGGTATCTGAGGTCACCGGGGTCGCCCCGAGAGAAGAGCGGGGAGAGATGGCGGGAGGCCGTGCCCAGGAGTCCGGCATGGGGGACCGTCCCGCCCCAGCCACCAGCCTGTGGTGGCGCCTTCCTGAAGCCACGGGTGGGCGGCCCCAGCCCCGGGACTCTGGGCAGAGGGGACACAGGCCTGCACCTGGCGGTCAGCGACCTGACAGCCCCTCGCCACCACTTTGCTCTGGGCACGGGGGTGTGAGTAAAACATCATAAACGTGTAAACGTGGAGGGGGCGCTGAGGCTGACGGGGCCTCAGGCCCAGCAGGAGGGGCCGCGACCATGAGGGCAGCTCCCCACCCCCCCCCCCCCGCCCTCTCATGCCGTCGGGACCCCTGGAGTCTGGCCCGCACTCTGAACAGGACCATCGGTTAAAGGGCCCCGGTTCTCCCAGGGCGACGGGGCTTCGCCCCACTGGACGAGGAGCCTCGTGTGTCTGCTATGTACACATATAAGTTAGAAACTACACTTGCTGAACATGTACAAATAAATAACTCACTTGGAGGCAAATGCTTTACACTGGTTTCTGATCACATCCAGGGCACGGAGAGACCCGTGCTCTCCTGGGCGCCAGCAGCTTCCCCCCATGGCACCCCGTCTCCGCGGCTCTGCAGATCTCAGCAGACAAGTTCCCCGCCCCCTTAAGGCTCGTGGTTACGGAAGTGGATTAAACCCGGGCTTTACAAACACCACCCGTGTCCGCCAGGAGCCGGAAGGCTGGACCCTGGGCCCATGCACAGGCCGAGGTGCTGCCCACCCGCCGGGCTGCGGGCAGGAACACAGCCCTGGTGGTTCTCTTGGGCAAAGGTGGCTGCCAGGCACAGTGGCCACGTGAGGCCACCCTTGACTGGAAGCCACTGGACCCGGAGGCCGGGAGGCGACAGGAGAGCGAGCTGCGTGCGCCCCGGTGCTCCCTGTGCGGGCTCACAGCAGGCCGGGCCCCTCCCCGGGTCACCTGCTAAGTGCTGGGGGATGAGCCTCCGGTGCCATCCTGTGAGCGAGGAGGTCAGCAGGACAGGCCAGGGCCGACACGCCTGACACACGCCCCGGCAGGTGGCTTTGCGGGCACTCAGGCTCCGGTGGAGCCCAGGTAAGCAGCTTCCAGCTCCTCACACGAGACGGGCTCCCGCGGGGCCCACGCAGCCCATGCAGCCCAGCCAGGAGCACCACGGGGCCCGGTGCCAGCGAGCGCTGAGAGGCCTGGGGACGGCGCAGGGCCTGCGCGGCTGTGCGGGGGCCGGCTCTGTCCCCTGGCCCCAGCGGGTCGCCCAGGGACTCCACGGAGGCAGACGGCACAGTGAGGAGGAGGCCCTACGAGGCCCACGTGCCCAGGAGGGGCGAGCCCAGGTCCCCAGACGCGGCCGTGGCTCGGATTGCAAACTGGGGGCAGGGGAGTCTGGGGGCCAGAAGCTCTGCAAGGCCCTCTCCTGCTCTCCGTCTGTGGCTCTGGACCTGCCACTTCCAGCACCAGCGACGTCTGGGAAGGGAGGGAAGCCGTGCGCCCGCGAGGCTGCCAGCTCTCCACGGACGGGGGCGGGCGGGGGGCGGGTCCTGGGAAGGAGGACACAGGGCGAAGCATCCACAACCCTCGCAGCCTTTCCAAAGCAGTAAGTCCTCCTCCATCGGGAGGGCGAAGTGCAACACGAGAGGAGTGAGCCGTTGAGAAAGCTATTCTGCTACGAAGCTGCTGTCCTCAGCCTCTCCTTCAGGGACGGGGGCGGGGGAGGGGGGGAGGGGGGCGGCGCGGCGCGGGGAGGGGGGGTACACAGACAAGTGCGCGCTGCCCTTGGGGCGACAAACTCCGGCGGGCGGCCTGGCCGGTCCCCGCCCGCGCCCCGGGCGGCTGGCTGGCTGGCACCGGGGGCAGCTGTGACCCCACCTGGCGGAGGACGGTCTTCCTTCACCTCTCACCCCGCCGCCTTGAACAGACCGCGTGGGAGCCAAGCGGTCCAGGCACAGCTCTTTACGGGGCACGGCGTCACACGGCAGAAAGACACGCGGGGTCGGGCACGGCCGGCCTGCAGGAGCCGCGGCCTCCGGCGACGTCCGCTGTCCTACGTCCCGTTCTTCAGCTCCCACTCCTGCCGGGGAAGCGAGAGCAAGAGTGACGTGCACGCGAGGTGTCGGGTACGCCTGTGCACAGGATGGCGGGTCCTCAAAACACCACAGCATGGCCGCACGGCCCAGGAAGGCGTCAGCGTGAGTCCCACCCAGGACTGAGGGCCGCAGTGAAGACCAAGGAGGCCCCCCCACGTGCCTGGCCCCGAGCAGGGCACCCCCCCCGTCTGGTCCTTGGCGGCTGTGTGGGGCACGGGTCCGATGTGACCCTGACCCCGCTGTGCTGCCTCACCTTTCCTGGAACGGAAGTCCCGGCGTCAGGAATGGTGACAGCCGCTTGAGCAAACATGGCGGAAACAGCCAAACGGAGCTCCCGAGATGCCCACGGGCACCTCCGGGCCCTCGGACCGCAGGAGGGTGACCTGGGTGCCGCCTGCCCGTGCTGTCCCCCCTCAGCCCCCGACGGCCACTGGGCCGTGCAGACTCGGGTGTGGGGAGGACATGCCAGGACCCCAGCTGAGGGCGCCCTGCCTGGCTCACTGCGGGGCCACCCACACACAGCCAGCGCTTCACAACCAGGCTCAGCCGCTACCTCCACGCTGGGCACAGTCCCGCTGGGCCCACAGCCGAGGGCCAGTGTGGAGGGCTCGGGTCACGGCAAAGGAGGGCGGGAGAGGCCCCGGGCCCCAGTGGCTGTCAGGGGTGTGCGACCTCTGGGGCAGCCAGGCTGAATCTTCAGACCCAGCTCACATGTGGTGGCTCTGAAAGCGTGGCCATAGCCACTGCGCCACCGCGTGTGGGCTCACAGCCGCCCATCGGGGCTCACAGCCGCCCACTGGGGCTCACAGTCACTGGGGCTCACAGTCACCGGGGCTCACAGTCACCCGCTGGGGCTCACAGCCATCTACCGGGGATCAGAGCTGCCGGGGCTCACAGCCGCCTGCCGGGGCTCACAGTCACCGGGGCTCACAGCCGCCCGCCGGGGCTCACAGCCGCCTGCCGGGGCTCACAGTCACCGGGGCTCACAGCCGCCCGCCGGGGCTCACAGCCGCCTGCCGGGGCTCACAGTCACCGGGGCTCACTGCCGCCGGCCGGGGCTCACAGTCACCGGGGCTCACAGCCGCCGGCCGGGGCTCACAGCCATCGACGGGGATCAGAGCCGCCGGGGCTCACAGTCACCGGGGCTCACAGTCACCCGCTGGGGCTCACAGCCGCCCACTGGGGCTCACAGCCATCTACCGGGGATCAGAGCCGCCGGGGCTCACAGCTTTCCCAGGCCGAGCGGGAAGTGCTGGGCCTGCAGCGGGGCGTCGTGGCCACTCTGGAGCCCTCCTCGGCTAGGCGACCCCGGCGGGGGTGAGCCACCCGACTTGCGGAGGCACGTGCGCTCTCCTGCTCAGCCGCCCTCAGCGGGACGGGCTCCCTAGGAGCACTGCCCGGGTAACACTCCCGAGCCCCAGTGGTCAGACCGCTCTCGTCCTCGGAAAAGGCCAGCGGGTCGATGAGACCGCATGTGCGAGGCACTACAAGTGGGTTACTGTCCCAGGGCCGAAAGGCCACGCTGCCACCCCTTCCTGCCGCTGGGGCCCCTCGTCACATTCTCGGGAACCCTGGAAACCGGCTCAGCGCACTCTCCACGGGAGGCCGCGTCCTCGGTGCTCTCCGGCCCGGGCCACGCCGCCATCACTCGGGTGACGTCTGCCGTGAGGAAGCGGCAGGAGCTGAGCTGCCCAGGCCCCCGGAGGCTGAGGGCACAGCAGAGAGCAGCCCCCTGGAGGCGGCACACACACAACGTAACGCTGGTTTCTTGGACAGTAAAGACCCCGTAACCAATGCTGTCACTGCATTCTCGTCTGCAAATAGGGGACCGGAATGGGGGCTCAGGTCCAGACCCCTGTCAGGCACAGCCTAGGGACCGGGGGCTGAGACTGTCCAGGGAGGCGCACGGTGGCTCTCCTTCCCTGTCACCAGCTTGCCTCCATCAAGAGCACGGCCTTCAGTCTCCTGGCTGTGGGTCGCCGAACCCGCCTGTGAACGCGCCCCGTGCAATGAGCGAGCGGCTCACACTTGCCTTACTGGACACCACCCCACCACGCTGAAGCAAGGTTCTGGCCGCCTGGAGCCGCCTCAGAGCTGCCGCGGGGCAGAGCAGCGAGGGCAGCCCGAGGCCCGAGCTGTGAAGGAGGCGCCTGGCTGCTGCGCCCGGCTGGGCAGGAGCCGTGGCACCAAGGGTGGCTTTCCCGGGCACGCGCTCAGCCAGGCGTGCAGAGCTGCCTGCTCTGAGGAACCAGACATCGTTTTAAGCTTCTCTGGGGCTTCGGGCTTCGCAGCACAAACAGAGGCTGGCCCAGCGGAAGGCACTGCGGCACCGCCGACACCAGCTGACAGGCAGCGGTGGAGGGACTGGGAGGCCGCGTGGCATTTAGGGGGAGGCTGTGGGACTGGACAGGACACGCCTGGCCCCTCTGCCCCTCCCGCCCACACAACGCTAAAGCCGCCGTGTCTGAGCCCGGCAGGCTGGTGAGCAGGCATCCCCCACGCGCACAGGGTGTGGGACTGACCTTGGCCTTGCGAAGCACGTGCCCCCGGCAGGGAGAGCTGCCGGCCGGCTGGCTCTTCCTCAGGACGGCGGCGCTGTTCACGGGCACGGGGCCCTCGGCGTCACTGGTCTCGCAGCTGGACAGCGGCGAGTTCTCCAGCGTCCGGGGCCTGAGCACTGGGGACTGAGAGAGACGTGTGAGGCGCGCCTGCGGCCTCGCTGCTTCCCAGCAGGAACAGGGAAAAGCGGGGTTGGGACAACGACAACCACAGGACACCATGTGTGTACACACGGCCCTGCCCTGTTCTCAGGGCACCTCTTCAAAGCCTGTTTCCCAGAGAGAAAGACGGAGGCTCAGAGGGACGCTCCACCGGCTGGTCACGCTGGGAAGGGGGAGGGGCCCAGTCTGCGTCCCCTGCATTCCCGTGGCGCCTCCAGGCCAGCACGCGCCGCTAGCAGTCCCCGCTTCGGGGACTCTAATCCCAGGAACCCTCCCTCCCGCAGCCCCGGCCGCAGAGCCGTGGTGGCAGCCGCAGCAGCAGCAGCGCGGGGAACCCCACGCGGCCGGCTCACGGGAGGAGCGGGGCAGAGCAGGCCCAGGATTCCGGGCTGTGAAAAAGACCAAGCCTGGCCAGTTTGGCTCAGTGGATAGCGCGTCGGCCTGTGGACTGAAGGGTCTCGGGTTCGACTGGTCAAGGGCTCATACTTTGGCTGCAGGCTCAATGCAAATCGATGTTTCTCTCTCTCTCTCTCTTCCTCCTCCCTTCCCTTCCCTCTCTCTCAAAACAAAACCAAACAAAAAGAAAGCAAGGGGAAAGACCCTCAGGTGAGGGTTACAAGCAGATGAAGTGTCTGAGCTGATGGCGCTGCTGTCTCTGTGCTAGTGAGGCTGGGCGGGGCGGCCTCTGTAGAGGACCGGGGGCGTTTTCTGGGGGTGCGGTGCATGCGGTGCTCAGGGGCGCGGGGGCGGTACCTGTGGACTCGAGGTCCCCGAGCGGGGCTCGATGGCCAGCCCCAGGGTGACGCCGCCGGCCAGCGCCTTGCGGAGGCTCTCGGTGACCTCGGTGAGCTCCAGCTCCAGGCTGACGCGCTCCGCCTCCTTCCGCCGGCACTCCTCCTCCAGCGCCTTCAGCTTCTCCTCCAGGGCCAGCTGCGCCTTCCTGCCTGGGAGTGCACACACGAGGCTCGCCCGCCCGCAGGGACCCGGCAGGCACTGGGCGCGGGGCTGGGAGACGGGGGCAGGCTCCAGACCTGGGTCCCTCCTGTGACACTCACTTCAGCCCTTAGAGGAGCCAGGCCACTCCCCACCCTGCCCAGGCTGCAGCTGGGAGAGCGGCCGGGAGCAGGCGGCCCGCGGTCCCCAGTGGGCCTCACGTGCTCACGTCACGTGCACCTGGAGCTGCAGGCTTCGCTGATTTCTGATTCCCCTGCCACCGCCTCCCGAGCCCTCCGTCAAACACGCTCACTTCCACAGAGCAGGGCACGCGTTTCTCCCGGCACACGTGCTTCATGTCACTGAAACGTGTGGCAGTGGCACAGGAAGGCTGGCACTGTGCCCACAGGACGGCGAAGAAAACCGGGGTAACCTGGGTAGGCAGCCCTGGTCCGGTGCCCAGCATGTGGGACTCTTCTTTGAGGCCAGGAGCTGGTCTAACCTTCGGTGTCGGCACCCTCCGCTCCCACCCCGCCCTCTGGCTGGCACTGCACTCCGCCCGGCAGCCGCACACCTCCTAGGAGTGACCTCGGACCTGCTCAGCCAGCACCCGCTCCCAGTCTTTAAGCTGCAAGAGCACTTTCATGCAAGTCATGGAGGCAGCCAGGGAAGGCCCAGAGCTGCGTACCCGTGTGCCAGCCCCCCTCCCCCCCCCGCACTGAGCTACCTGGAGGCAGGCATCTCCTCGGCCTCCCTGGCTCTCTGCCCTTCCCCTCTCCCGTGCTGGACCAGCCACACGGAGACACGGGTCAGAGCTGCCCAGGTGAGAGCAGCCTGAAGCTGAGGCTGTGTGTCTGCAGTCCCGTCCCTAACCAGGCCCCGTGCCCACTTCTGCCAGCCTGGCCCAGCACAGCCGGCCTTGCTTCGCTCCCAGGGCTGCCTTTGCTCAGCTCTGCTCTGTGGCTTTCCCCTGACCTGGCCTCACCCCAGCCCTTCCAATAGCTCACACTGCCCTGCTCTCAGCAGGCCCTCCTCTGGGGTGCTGTCCCCTCCTACCTGTCCCGGGACTCCCGCACCCAGCACCTATCCCCTCCCGCCTGTCCTGGACTCCTGCACCTGGGCACCTGCCACCTCCTGCCTGTCCCGGACTCCTGCACCTGGGCACCTGCCCTGTGCTAACTGGCAATGCTTCCAGACCCCCAGAAGCAGTGTGGGACGCAGGCCAAATCTGAGCGGCGAGCAGATGAGTGAGGCCCTGCACAGACAGAGGCCCGCAGACCCTCACAGACGGCGCCCTCCTACCAGCGTTCGCCTCGATGGCGGCCCGCAGGTCCCTCCTCTCTTTCCGGAGCTGAGCCAGCCTGGTCCGCAGGGCCTCCTTCCGCCGCAGCAGCTCCTCTTCCTGGCTCTGCAGCCGCCTGGCGTCTGCTTCCACCCTGTTCTTGCCGTATCTGTACTGGTCAGCATCTGGAACACGCAGCAGCGGGAAAGCAGTTAGCCTGCAGGCACAAGGGAACTCCCCAGAGCCGCTCCCGGGCACCTGTCCCCTCGTCCTGGCTCGGTATACTCAGAGCTGGCTCCCTGGAATTCCACAGAAGAGAACGGGCCAGGCTGGACCAGCTAATTACCCAGGATTCTCGGGAACAATGTTCTAAATGAAAAGAGAGTATCGAGAAACCCCTCTAATTCTCTTCCCTACAGGCCGGCACCTCGCCCGCAGTGCACATCCCACACGTGCAACGAGGAGGCGTCAGCATCACACGCAGTCCTGGCTGCGGCTAGCTCCCCATATATTTCAAGCTTCTTTGCCAGCCCATCACAGCTGGCAACAGCCCGTCACAGATGGCTACAGCCCGTCACAGCTGGCTACTGCCCGTCACAGCTGGCTACTGCCCGTCACAGCTGGCTACAGCCCGTCACAGCTGACTACAGCCCGTCACAGCTGGCTACAGCCCGTCACAGCTGGCTACTGCTCGTCACAGCTGGCTACTGCCCGTCACAGCTGGCTACAGCCCGTCACAGCTGACTACTGCCCTGTCCAGCGCTTTGCCGACCCAACAGCAGTTATGTGCCCCGCACCGAGATGCACCCGGCACGGACTGAGCACGCAGTGACATCGGTGGGTGAACCAACGGACAATGAGAAAGGGAAGCGGCGACACAGGGCGGGGCCTGGAGCCTGCCTGTTAGGCCTGAATCCCAGCGTGCCACCTGTAGCTGTGTGACCTTGAACAGAGTACTTAATCGCTCTGTGTCTCAGTCTCCCCATCTGTGGCATGGGGACAGTTCACAGGGTTGGGATGTGGATTAAGCTAATGTTTAAATAGTAACTTAGGAACGGTCCCTTTAAAAACACACTGGAGAGAGAAAGAGGCGATGAAGCAAACGAGACAGACCAGGGCCACCGTGTCCGAAGATTCCACCGTCCTCCCTGCTCCTGGCCTCTCTCCGCCCAGGCCGACTGCCACTCAGAGGATCAGGCTCAGTGGCTCCGTCCTCTCACCCATGCGCTCCGCCGCCTGTCTGCCCGGCGGCCTCGCTAGGCGAGAAAGGGTGCCACAGAGGCGTGGAGGGCAGAGCGATGGCCATGCCGCGGGCAGCGGGCACGAGAGGCCATGAAGCCTCGTGCCGCAGCTTCACCCGCTCTACAGCAGATGCCCAGCCTCGCTTGCGGGTGGCTTTGTAATTTGGTATTTGTAGCTAAAGCCCGTCTCACAAATGCCGGGGACAAGGTGGACGCTCCCCGCAGCTCTCGTCACTGTCAGCAACAACAGAGGCCGCAGAGCCTGTCCACTCGGCAACGGGGAACCCGGGCCAGCATCCCGCCCCCGTGGGCGTGCACAGCGCTGCGCCGCAGCCACAGGGACGGCAGCGAGGCGCCACCCGATGGCGGCACACGAGGCCATCCCTCCCCCTCAACACGCACACACAGAGAACACGACGGGCGGCAAAGGGCCAAACCAACCAGCGGACGCAGGAGCACTGCTGTCCGTGGCTCGGGGCCAGGACGTGCCGGGCAGACAGAGCCAAGTCCAAACCCCAGTCTCTGATTTCCAAGCTGAGGCCCTTCCCCACCCCGGTCCACAATGAACCGGCTGGGTGCAGCAAAACACGGAAAGCAATTGCTTTTCTCATTCGTCACCATTAGGTGTCACCGCAGCTCATGAGAATTCCCTCCAGACGCCTCAGAAACAGAGGAATCAACCCCCAGCAAACGCAATCAGCGTGACTGAGGGATTCACGTGCCCTCCCCACGGGAACACCAGCAGCATTTTGAGTGACTGGAGGCACCCCCTGCATTAGGGAAGTGAGGTTTGCGAGAGGAGGTCAAAGGTCAGCACATTCCACAAACTGTAAGGAGCAGGCTTGGCCCAGCTGGCTCCCCACCTGCCTGCTCTGAGGGTGACTCCCGTGAAGAACACCCATGTCCTGGGTCCCGGGCAGGAGCAGCCTGCCTTGCTGAGCCGCTCAGAGGCTGGTGCGCATGTACGCCCCCCGCCCCCTCCACCTGCCAGGTACCCCGACTCCGAGATCCCTCGCAGTGCACGTGGCAGGTACAAGGCACTAGCTGGAGCCGAGGCCTGGTGTGCCAGCTCCACGGGCCTGAGTC
Source organism: Corynorhinus townsendii (assembly GCA_026230045.1). Lineage (NCBI taxonomy): Eukaryota > Metazoa > Chordata > Mammalia > Chiroptera > Vespertilionidae > Corynorhinus > Corynorhinus townsendii. Next base: position 2,149,042 of record JAPDVU010000001.1, on the reverse strand, counting down.
AGAAAACACAGACACTCCCTCCCCTGGAACCCTCCCTGCCGGCCAGGCCCCTGGCGCTCCGGGACGGCGGCCCGGCCTCCTGCGTCTGCTGTGCGACCCTCTGCCTGGGTCGGGGACCTTGGCAACAGCTGCTCTGTCCCACCATCGAAGCCGCAGCCGCAGCCGCAGCCGCAGCCGCACAGACATACGTGGTGACCGTGTGGCCCTGGAGAAAAGGAGGTGCCGTGCCTGGCGGGCACCTCCGCCAGCCCTGCAGCCTGCAGCCTGGCACTCACTGTGGCTGTCACCCACGGCCGTGAGCCTGGGGAGCGTGCATCGCTCAGAGGTCATCCCCGCACGTGGACCGGGCAGATGGCAGCACCTGGCTGTGGGCGGCGGAGGGCCAGGCAGGAGAAAGGGACACACGCCTGCGTGGGCCAGCGGACGGTCTTCCCTGCCACACGGGCTCCTTCCAAACCCGTCTTCTCCAGGGCTCCGGGGCCGTGACCCCTGGGCCATTTCACACGGAAACCGCGTGGCTGCTCGTCCACGCCCAGCACGTGGAAGCCCCACTGAGGGGTTCACGTGACTCCACCAAAGTCGCTGAGTCACCACCGGGTCAGGTGCCTCCACTGAAATGGGCGTGAGCAGTCCTGGAGTCGGGCAGCCAGCCTGGCCTTTCCTGGTGCACAGAGGCCTGAGGCCGGGTCAGAGGCGGGCGCCACCCTCCCGTCGGGCAGGTGGGGAAGGGTGATGCGGCTACAGGCCCATCTCTCCACGGGTCCCCTCCCCCCCAGCCCCGCTCTACAGCTGCGGAGGTGCCGCGACCACGGACGAGGGGCGTGCACTCACTGGAAGGCGTGCGCCTCACGCCGGCAGCCGGCTCGGCCTTCTTGGGCTGGCTGCTCTGGGTCTTGCCTTTTCCCGCAGCCCCGCTGGATGCGAGCGGGGGCTTCTTACTCTTCAACTGTGGAAATAAGCAGAAGCAGCTGAGAAACAAGCGATGGAAAACACTGCTGCTTGTCTCGCGGAGCTGGTTCCCTCTGCGACCCTGCCAGCAGCACCTAGCACCGACAGGAACGCGCAGGGAGGCAGGAGGCACCTTGGCGGCCAAACCCTGGGAGCTGGGGCGCCCGGAGGCTGCGGTTCCAGCGTGAGGGGCGCAGGACGCCCTCGGCAGGAAAGCAGCCGCGACATGTGCGCTGAGAGCTGCGATGGGGAGGTGGGCACGGAGGGGGGGGAAGGGGGGGTCCTGTGCTTGGACGAGGAGCGGCCTCCTTCGGGGGCTCCCTGGGGGAGCAGGCCACTGCAGCTGGTTTCTCTGCCAGCGCTCCATGGGGACTGACACCCCACGGGGGCAAATGACCACGCTCTTCATTGGCGGGGTCTCAGGAAGGAAGGGGGAAACGCGTGACGTAGGAACGGCTTAAACGACATTTGACCAACCACAGGTTTTAAAAATCCCGCAGTGTCGCTACGTCTTGGACGGCTGCGAGCCAGCAAGTGCATTTCACTCAGCGATGGGCAGTTCAGTGCGCAGCGTGCAGCTGGCGGGGGAGGTGAGCTGTGGGTGTCCAGGCCCACACTCCGAGGTCATGCCCAGCCTCTGTGCCGTGGGCCGGGGCCTAAATTTGGCTCGTCACTCAGCTGCTGAGTGAGCCACAACCCCTGAGCCCCCACTTAGTAACCACCCGACGTCGGACCGCCATAATCAACGAGGCCAGAGCCGCTGGGTCCCGCGTCCGGCCTTCAGGCTCACGGGACAGACTCTGAGCAACTGTCATCAAAAATCAGAAGCAAACAGCCGGCTGGTGTGGCTCAGTGGTTGAGTGCTGACCCAGGAAGCAGGAGGTCACTGAACTGATTCCGGGTCAGGGCACATGCCCAGGTTGTGGGCCCGATCCCCAGAAGGGGGCATGCAGGGGGCAGCCAATCAGTGTTTCTCCCTCCCTCTATCTTTCTCCCTGAAAATCAATAAAAAATTATTTCTTAAAAAAGTCAGAAGCAAACCAAAGCTGCGCCGTGATTCTGGCGAGAGCCTCGGCTGGGAGGACTTCTGAGGGCCACCCCGATCTGAAATCCAAGGGCTTCCGTGCGCTCGTCACTTTGTAAAGATGCACGGGGCGGAGGAGCCGTCCCTCCCGTGCCCGTCGGCTCTAAGGAGCGCTCGCACACAGGGGCGCAGCGCTGCGTGCCAAGTGGAAGAGTCTTAGGCCGAAAAAGCATGAAAACACACCAGTATTTATAGTGAAATGTTACCGCGTGCTACAGAGATGAGGTGGGACAACCGTCTGACAAGAAGGCTATTGGCCATTTAGTCACCGATAATCCCAAATCCTTATCATCTACGTGGTTTCGGGGCGCGCACTTTTATGCCCATTTGGGGAAAACACCGCCGTGTCCTGAGCGGGCCTAGCTTCCGTGTAAGGGTCGGGGTCCAGCTGGGCCGATGTTTAATGGACACGTTAAAAACCGTGCAGCCCAGAATCTTCTGCAAAGCTTTACCGTCCCTGAGCTTTCTTAAACCTCTGCCTTGGCAAAATCCCCCGGGCATGTCCCAGGACCGGAAAGGGCCGTGTGCAGGGAAAGCGGGGCCCACAGCAGGGACGGGGCGGGGGGGGGGGGGGGAGGGTTGGGGAGTGGGGGGGATACGGAGGCAGCTCCCCTGTCGACTGCTTTCCCCAGGTGGTCTCGCTCACTACAAGTGGGCACCAGGGCCAGACTCGGCAGGAAGGCTGTGACTGGAGAAGGTTCTAGAGGAGGAGAGAACGCGATGCTGTACCTGGGAGCCGAGCCCGAGAGACGCCCGCCCCACAGAAGAGGTGTTAGTGACAGACGGGGCGGAAGGCAGCCCGCAGGACGTGGGCTGCTTGTAATGGTTACAGGAAAGCGTGTCGGCAGGCGGCCTAGCAGCCCTCCTGTCAGCAGGCGGGTAGCGCGCAAAGATTTCCGGCGACGGCAAGTTATCGTACAGGGCCGCGTTATCGTACAGCGCCGCTCCTCCCGGGCCTCCGCGGCAGGAAGCAGCGTCGGGGTCCCACTGCAACACACACAGCTGCGCGGTTAGTGCCTCGGCCACAAGCAGAGCAGACGTTAGCATGGACGCGGTGTTAGTGCGGGACACGGTGTTCGTGCGGGACGCGGTGTTAGTGCGGGACGCGGTGTTAGTGCGGGACGCGGTGTTAGTGCGGGACACGGTGTTAGTGTGGGACACGGTGTCAGCGCAGGACACGGTGTCAGCGCGGGACACGGTGTTCGTGCGGGATGCGGTGTCAGTGCGGGAGGCGGTGTCAGCGCGGGACACGGTGTCAGCACCCACACCCCGTGCCCGCGGCTAAGAAGCACACACGTTGTGCAGGCAGCTGATCCGGGAGACCTGCCCTGCTTCTGGGACTTAAGGACAGCCTTCTCCTGTCCTTAAACCGCCCAGAGGCGTTGGCTTAGCAAGTTTTTGTGCTGTCTGGTAAAGCAGGAAAAAAAGGGCTGATTTGACATTTCTTTAAATTTCTTTAGATTTCCGGAGTCCCCCGGATCCAAAAAGCAGAGACATGCTTGCGGGGAGGGAATGTGGACGGGGACACGGGGATGGGGCTCGGGTTCGGGCTCTGCCCATCAGACGTGGGCAGAGCCCGTGAGGCCCTTCTTTACTTCACGGTGATCACTGGGTTCTAGACACCGTCTGGAGTGCTTGACAAATCCCGCCCCGCTGGCTCTCACGGACCTCGGGAAGCAGGAGGACACCGAGGCAGAGCTCACAGGCGCCGCTCTGTGCCCGCCCCCGTCCCGGGGTTAGCCGAGGGGCTGGCCTCAGAGCCAGGAGCCAGTACCTCGGTGACGGTGACGGGTTTGTGGGGACTGTCCGCCTGCCCCCTGCCCCCTCGCAGGGCTGATTAAAGTGCCGTGACCGAAACCCCCTGAAAAGAAATCCGTCACCGCAGGAAACAGGCCTTTTCCAAGTTGAATCGACGTAAGGGCACTACTTAGACAAAACCTTTCCCTAAAGGCCTAACATGGCGACAGGCCACTGGAGAACAGGGACCCCGAGGACACATTCCACCCGGAGCTCAGCACCCCAGAGCCTTTCCGTTGTCACTCTGCGTTTCCAGAAAGGGCGAGGGGTCAGCTCCGGCGTGGCGCTGCGTCCCTTCCTGCCTCCGCCTGCCAGCGGTAATCCAGCCTTGTTACAAAAGCAGGAGGCTCAGGCCGCACAGCGGCGTGTGCTCACGCCTCGCCGGCTGCAGCGCGGCTATTTTGGGGGTGCTGGGACCCAGCGACCAGCTAAAAATAGGGGGACGTGCAGATAAACGCGGACGTGAGCGCCTCAAAACGACAGGCGCGCGTGTGCCCGGGGCTGTTCCAGGGTCTAGGCTAGACTGTATCTTCCTAAAATACCGAGGGGCCGAGGCCCACGGAGACTCGGAAACTCACAGAAGTTTCTAGGTTAAAAGTGGGTGGGCTCCCCGGGTGCGTGTGCGTCAGAGACCCTTCCTGAGACTCACTAATGCCTGCGTGGGCCCCAGGGGACCCCGAATGGCTGAGAGTTACTGAAAATGAACCGCTGACAAGTGCGGTTTGCGGTCAAAAGTGCGAACTTCATAAAGAGAAGAGCAGCCCTCCCCGGACACGGCCTGGTCCCCAGCCCAGCGCGCAGGGAAGTGGGCCAGGCAAGGCGCTGCCGGGAGGTCGGTGGAGAGCCCCAGCGCCAGGAGGACCGTGCAGGGGACGCAGGGGACGTCCAGCTCCTGCCCGCAGGTGCCCAGAGAGAGGGGCTGCGGGTGCCCTGGAGCAAACCCATCCCTAGGGCCTGAGAACAATGAGACAGGCTTGGGGGGGGCAGTGCTTGTGGTGACAGAACAATGGGACAGGCTGGGGGGGTGCCTGTGGTGACAGAACAATGGGACAGGCTGGGGGGGTGCCTGTGGTGACAGAACAATGGGACAGGCTTGGGGGGGGGGTGCCTGTGGTGACAGAACAATGGGACAGGATGGGGAGGGGGTGCCTGTGGTGACAGAACAATGGGACAGGATGGGGAGGGGGTGCCTGTGGTGACAGAACAATGGGACAGGCTGGGGGGGTGCCTGTGGTGACAGAACAATGGGACAGGCTGGGGGGGTGCCTGTGGTGACAGAACAATGGGACAGGATGGGGGGAGGGGGGTGCCTGTGGTGACAGAACAATGGGACAGGCTGGGGGGGTGTCTGTGGTGACAGAACAATGGGACAGGCTGGGGGAGGGGGTGTGCCTGTGGTGACAGAACAATGGGACAGGATGGGGGAGGGGGTGTCTGTGGTGACAGAACAATGGGACAGGCTGGGGGAGGGGGTGTCTGTGGTGACAGAACAATGGGACAGGCTGGGGGGGTGCCTGTGGTGACAGAACAATGGGACAGGCTGGGGGGGTGCCTGTGGTGACAGAACAATGGGACAGGCTGGGGGGGTGCCTGTGGTGACAGAACAATGGGACAGGCTGGGGGAGGGGGTGCCTGTGGTGACAGAACAATGGGACAGGATGGGGGGGTGTCTGTGGTGACAGAACAATGGGACAGGCTGGGGGAGGGGGTGCCTGTGGTGACAGAACAATGGGACAGGATGGGGGGAGGGGGTGCCTGTGGTGACAGAACAATGGGACAGGATGGGGGGGTGTCTGTGGTGACAGAACAATGGGACAGGCTGGGGGAGGGGGTGTCTGTGGTGACAGAACAATGGGACAGGCTGGGGGGAGGGGGTGCCTGTGGTGACAGAACAATGGGACAGGCTGGGGGGGTGCCTGTGGTGACAGAACAATGGGACAGGCTGGGGGAGGGGGTGCCTGTGGTGACAGAACAATGGGACAGGCTGGGGGAGGGGGTGCCTGTGGTGACAGAACAATGGGACAGGATGGGGAGGGGGTGCCTGTGGTGACAGAACAATGGGACAGGCTGGGGGAGGGGGTGTCTGTGGTGACAGAACAATGGGACAGGCTGGGGGAGGGGGTGTCTGTGGTGACAGAACAATGGGACAGGCTGGGGGGTGCCTGTGGTGACAGAACAATGGGACAGGCTGGGGGAGGGGGTGCCTGTCGTGACAGAACTATGGGACAGGCTGGGGGAGGGGGTGCCTGTGGTGACAGAACAATGAGATAGGCTTGGGGGAGGGGGTGTCTGTGGTGACAGAACAATGGGACAGGCTGGGGGAGGGGGTGCCTGTGGTGACAGAACAATGGGACAGGCTGGGGGAGGGGGTGCCTGTGGTGACAGAACAATGGGACAGGCTGGGGGAGGGGTGCCTGTGGTGACAGAACAATGGGACAGGCTGGGGGAGGGGGTGTCTGTGGTGACAGAACAATGGGACAGGCTGGGGGAGGGGGTGCCTGTGGTGACAGAACAATGGGACAGGATGGGGGGGTGCCTGTGGTTCCCCACCTCCTCACCCTCACGCCCTGTGGAAGGTGTGGGCTGGGGAAGGGGGAAGGGCCTTGGGGAGAGATGAGAGGAGGTGTGGGTTTCCTTTCTCAGCAGCTGCCTGAGACCAGGGCCCTAGGCAGACCGCTCGCCCTCTGGGGGGGGCTCCGGGGGGGCGGGTGCGGGGGGGGGGGCTCGGGAGGTGCGGACAGGGCCACGGCGCTGTCGGAGAGAATGGTGGCTGTCAGGCCACCCTCAGCTGCTCTGCAGGGGCTGCCCGGCTTTCCCAGGTGGTGGGCCGCACAGCCTCTCCACGGGGTGCGGGTGCTGGGTGGGGAAGGTGGTGGCACGGGGGGTGCCGGTGCTGGGTGGGGAAGGTGGGTGGCAGGAATGGGATGGAGGAGACTGGCTGGACACGATGCTGTCTCACTGTGGGACAGGACGTGGCTCCCCCCTCGGCCCCCTCCCCCCGCCAGCCTCAGGCAGGACCCCAGCCAGTGGACCCTGCAGCCCCGCTGGGGTGTCAGAGAGGCTCCCTCACACCCTCACCCATGACCGCCACGGACCCTAGTATTCACCTCCATCTGCCCTTGAACAGGCCCTGCCCGGCCCAGGTCCCCACTCGGCTCCCCTCCACCCCTTTCTCACCCCCCCAGCCTGGCGGCCCTTTAAGGACAATGGCAGCATCGCATCTGTCTAGCGCTCAGCCCAGCACAGAGCTGGACACAGAGGAAAGGGAGGGGGAGGGAGGGAGGGAAGATGACAGGCAGGGAGGGAGGGGTGGGAGGGGAGGGAGGGAGGGAGGGAGGGGAAGATGACAGGCAGGGAGGGAGGGGTGGGAGGGAGGGAGGGAGGGAGGGAGGGAGGGAGGGAAGATTACAGGAAGGGAGGGAGGGGTGGGAGGGAGGGAGGGGCATGGGAGGGAGGGAGGGGCATGGGAGGGAGGGAGGGAAGATGACAGGCAGGGAGGGAGGGGTGGGAGGGAGGGAGGGGCATGGGAGGGAGGGAGGGGGAGGGAGGGAGGGAGGGAGGGGTGACGGGACTGGAGGAGGAAGGGGGGAGATATGTGAGAACCAAGTAAGGAGGGACAGACTGCTCGGGGACAGACTGCTGGGCAGGGTCCAGCCGCCCGATGGGGGAGGGGCTGAGGGAGAAGGGCCATGGCTTGTAACCCCATTTTCAGTTGCTTATACAGACAGTCCTCGGGTCACGTCGGACTCGACGGACGTCGTTTCGTGGTCACGTCCCATCTCCCGTTTATTTATGAAAAGGTCCCGTCATCTCGCCGTCTGTCCATGGGCGCTTTATGTTTTTGTTACTTATTTGCCACAAGTAAAGGTCAGGATCTGTTCTCTTTCCTTTAAATTTCTTCACTGTGTCACGTCATTACTGCTGTGTCTGTGCGCCATGGGAGTGACGCAGGCGCTCATGGAGGTGGGTTCCGGCTCACGGCGAAAATCGCGTTACGTCGCTGTAGGGACGGATCTCCCACGGAACCCGAGGACCTACTGTGCTCCTGAGTGCTGGCGTCCTTGCCCCCCCGCCCCCCGCCCGCCCTCAGGAAGGCAGTGGGCTCCAGGTCCTGCCTCGGCAGGTGTGGGTTTATGGTGATGGATAGCACCCTTCAAAATGCTGAGAAACGAATGGGTAAGAGAAACCTACAGTCCGGCAGGGCTGGAAACGATCAGCACCCACACCCTGCGGCCCCGTGAAGCCCACGCTCACACGGTGCCCACGGCCCGCTCAGGACGTGAGACAAGGGGCAGCACGGGCTGTGAGCCTCTCCCTCGAGCTGTGGCTCAGCTCGCCGGCCACGACGGCAGGACGGCCAGAGCCCCGGATGGCCACCGATGGGAGTCCTGTGCGGACACGCCAACAACGCTTATGGAAGGGTTCAGCTCCTTACACTGAGACACAAAACTCTGACGAGGCCTCAAAAAGCCCTAAGGCCACACAGCACCTGCTCAGCGTCCCGCACCAGCCTGCTCTCGAGGCCCCGGGGGAGAGGGGCCTGAGCGGTGGCATGGCCAGCCTCTATGGCAACATTTCCCTCCCCTTCCCTCCCTCCTCCCTGCCTCCTCCCTCCTCCCTCCCTCCCTCCTCCCTGCCTCCTCCCTGTCTCCTCCCTCCTCCCTCCCTCCCTCCCTCCTCCCTGCCTCCTCCCTCCCTGCCTCCTCCCTCCCTCCTCCCTGCCTGTCTCCCTGTCTCCTCCCTCCTCCCTGCCTCCCTCCCTCCCTCCTCCCTGCCTCCTCCCTCCCTCCCTCCTCCCTGCCTCCTCCCTCCCTGCCTCCTCCCTCCCTCCTCCCTGCCTGTCTCCCTGTCTCCTCCCTCCTCCCTGCCTCCCTCCCTGTCTGCCTCCTCCCTGCCTCCTCCCTCCCTGCCTCCCTCCTTCCCTCCCTGCCTCCTCCCTCCCTCCCTCCCTCCTTCCCTCCCTCCCTCCCTGTCTGCCTCCCTCCCTCCCTCCCTGCCTCCTTCCCTCCCTCCCTCCCTCCCTCCTTCCCTCCCTCCCTCCCTCCCTCCTCCCTCCCTCCCTCCCTCCCTCCCTGTCTGCCTCCCTCCCTCCCTGCCTGTCTCCCTCCCTCCCTCCCTCCCTGCCTCCTCCCTCCCTCCCTCCCTCCCTCCCTCCTTCCCTCCCTGTCTCCCTCCCTCCCTCCCTCCTTTGCCATCTATGATGCTTGCCCAGCTTGTGTGTCCCCGGGAAATGACAACTCCCTGGTAACGGACAGTCGCCACGCTGTGACTTGCCCAAGGCTTGTAGTCTAACGTGTTCTCCTCAGTGTTTAGGTAACGACGGGGACATGGAACACTGAGGGAGAAACTGCCTACGGGGGTCAAATGCCTACGTGTCCAAGCGCGGATTAAGATGGACGACCGGCCAGAAACAAGGGCGGGGGATGGGACGGAGCCGTCGCTACGTGTGGCGGAAC